>OZ014524.1:138192000-138803314 GCA_963966055.1 Lathyrus aphaca | reverse complement strand
CACGAAAATCACTTTTTAAAAAGTATCCAAACCCCAATTCTTTTCATAAAAAGCTCATAGCTAAAGTTTCGACTCTGACTCGCAACGATTCACAACAACAAACATTCATCATCATGCAATTCCACCAAATACATGATTCTAACAGTATCAACACATAATTCACCAATTAATCAGTAACATAATATCACCATACAATTTCATAATTCATCAATCACATATTTTATCCAACATTCACACAGTTGAATCAATCTACAACAATGATCACAACATAGAGAAGAGAATAACAACACATATATAATTAAACCTCACCCACATATTATCATGCGCAACCCTATATGAACGAAATTCCTACCCTTACCTTAGGTTCTTGCAAGGTCACTTCAACTATGGAGTTTCTCATCCTCATCCTTAAGCCATGACCTCCTTTTTTCCCTTTTCTCTAGTTTTCACGATCGGTCAGTTTCTTCTCTCAACTCCCATTTTTCTTTTCTTTTATTATAATTTTATTATTATTAATTCCAACTAATTAACAATAATAATATTTTTTACCAATTAATTAATTTAAATAATATCTATATAATATTATTTAATTAAATAAACATTAACTAATACCAATTAATCAATTTTGCTCTCACCACCCCCAATTTCTACTATATTACTCACACACCCCCAACATCTTAATTTTCACATTTTTAAGGTCACCACCCTTCACCTAAGGGCACCTCTAACACACCAAAAGACCAATCAACTCGTACAATCACACATTATCACATAATTTAATTACGAAAAATAAATTAAATAAACTGAGACGTTACATTGTACACTTCAAAAGTGAAGTTTAAGTCTCCTTATATAAAAATGCAATCCTGGATTTTCCTTGGATTTGTAATTTAATTTTATCCAGAATAATAACTGAATCTTTTTGGATTTGATTTGCTCTAGAAAGTTCTTCAAAAAGAGATATGAATTTTTATTAATTCAAATTTAAGTCTCAATTTAAATTGATTTGATCTTCAACTGTGGTCAAACAAATCACACAAAAATATTGCATTAATTCTGCAACAAAATTGATTGGAAACAATCAGGATTTTTGTCCCAAAAAAGCAACAACATTGATCTGCTTAATCAGGACCTAATGTCACACTGTACATGTTGGAACATCGTATGTGATTATTAATCAGGACCTAATGTCACACTGTACATGTTGGAACATCGTATGTAATTATTGTATGTTCACGTTAATTTTCTTTTCCAATTTTTACAACTTTTAAATTACATTTTTCTAAATTGTTATAATCAACTAATTTTAATAAATAAATATAATTTAAGGTACTTGCATTTGATATGGTTGAATATTAATTAAATATTAAGCGTTCTTTGAGTTGGGAGTTAAATGTAATACCATAAAATAACGAATTGCAAAGCTATTTCTAAATTTTTAAATGTTGCAAATCAAAACAAAATGAATGAAAAGGGAACCACTACATTACTATTGTTTGCTTTATATAAATAACTAACAGCACAACATGCAACAACCGACCTTAGCTCAGTTGGTAGAGCGGAGGACTGTAGTTGGTAACACATGCTGGAATCCTTAGGTCACTGGTTCGAATCCGGTAGGTCGGATTTCTTTTATAATTATTTTGCTATTTTCTTTCAGTTCTTGGGCTAATTCCAGTGTTGTTTTGTTTTTGCTTCAATTAAGTTTGACTGGTTTACTATTGAATCGATCCAAGAGGTTTCAGGGAATTATTTATTATTTTTTAATATGTGTGTAAATAGCAAAGTTAAAATTAAAATATTCTTATTTAAAAATTTATGGAGTAATTCAAATTTCTAATATAACGTATTTAGTGTGAAATGAATATTCTCTAGATATATCAATAAAGGTAGTCAATATTTTCTTTGATTTGGATTAGATTGCCTCATATGTGTGGCTGAGATGGTCAAACTGTTAATGAAGCTGATGCTAAAAACAAAAGAGATGAAATAGTTTCTTAATCAAAATAATTCAGGTCAATTTACTTTTTCATTGAGCCTTGAGAATAAACGTCAAAAGGATTAAACTCTGTTCATTGATTTTATGACGTCATCATCAACTTTGATATTCAGACAATCAAGTATGCAGGCACATTGCATAGCCGGATATAAAAATTGGAATGACCGCTTACATAAAATGAAAATTATAAATAAAATTATATATATATATATATAAAGTTGATTTAAAAGTATTTTAAAATAATAATATATGCATTTTGAGTGATTTAAAATCATTAATAATAGAATTTTTTTTAATAATCAAACAAAATAAATTAACAGAAGTACTTTAGGGGTACTTCAACCCTATAAACAAGATCCAAGATACACCAATAAGGCCCTCTAACTTAAAAGATCATTACAAAAAATCTCTAGGATGGTGAAGTCAATAAAAAAATGAACAACTTGAAAATTGTTTACACGACTTCGGTAACCAAAACCAGGAGTAAAAGACAATCCTATCAAATATGGTTCCCGGATAAAAAATGACATCCTTAAAAATAATATTATTTCTATAATTTCAAATGCACCAACAAGATACCACCCAAATAAACGCGGTATTTGTCTTATGCCTACTAGAAGAAAAGCCACCAATCCATTCTAGAAGATGAAAACAACTAATAATTCCTCTAGGCATCGGAACGTCCAACCAATCCGCCAAGCGATTCCATACAATCGAAATCTTAGGACAAGAGAAAAATAGATGAAAAATGTGTTCGACCGAATAAAAAAAAATACACAAACTTTATCATGTTAATTAGTAATGATTCCTCTATGGGCTACAGTACCGCGAGACGGAAGACCATCAATCAATAATCTCCATACAAAAACTTTCACCTTCAAATGCGCTTTTGATCCCCAAGAAAACTCTAAAGCAAGCCTATGATCGATATCCAACACCGGAAGCCTCTCATAAACAAAAATCGTTTTGTAACAAGACTTTACGGAAAATCTATCGTCCTCTCCAAGAGTCCAATAAAACTCATCGCCACAATTTTCTCGGCAATCCCAAGGCTGGATGCGTTGCAATAAACAGGCGATATCATGCTGGATTTGGTGTTGATTCGTAAAATCGACCAAGGAAATTTGCCACTTCCAGACAACATCAATAAAGGTAAAAAAGTCAGCATTAGAAGCTGAAAAATTCTTAGGTAGATACATACATAAAATATAGTTTTATACACAATTAATCACAATTTTTTTTATTAAATTATAAAATAAATTTAAATTTTTCTCTCTTTTTATGGGATGTATCTAATAATATTGATTTATATACGTTTCCATGCAAGAATTATCTGCCTGCACTAATTTCTCTTTTAATATATACTGATATGTTATCTCCTTGAAACTCAACATTCATCTTGTTTCTCAACTTAGTCCTGATAATTTTCATTGTTGAAAAAAATCTCTAATTTGTAGTCGTAGAAACTGGAAGAGTCGTGATAAGGTGAAATAGTCTATCAATCAAAAATAATTTTTAACATGTCCAGTTGCAACCAAACATGAGCATAGTTTTTGAATAGTTGATAAATTATTCAAATTTAATTATTTGTGAGCAACAAATAGAAAATGTTGGAATTAAAATAGCAAATTATTCTTTTCTTAATCACTGGAATCTTTTGGATAATATTTTTCAACAAAATAACAAATAATATCAATGTTAAAAGCTTTATGTCCATCCTTAGGAGATAAATCACAAGAAATGGTTAACAAATTCACTACTTGCTCACTAAATCAACTATTCAACACTTGTAATTGTTTGTCAATGGTAGGAAAAATATTTCAACTTTAAAGTAATTTTGAATTGTGAATTGATTCACTCCAAGACGAGATTATCCAAATTGTTGAGATATAATATAATCCATGTTGTGTGGCCCAAACCCAAAGTTAATTAGGGTTTAGGGTTTGCAATTTAGTTTTTTATATTTGTTACTTAGTAGTCAAGTAACTTAGGTGTATAGTCGATATTTTGTAATTTAATTTTGTGAACACAAACATTAGCTGACAAATTTATTTGACAATGTAGTTTGCTTTCTACAATACATATAACTTTAAGCTTTGTCATCAATTCTGTATGATCAACATAATTTGATACATTCACTAACTGTATAGACAATATGTTTCTCTTCTGATGTTGAGGCCTTCAGCTTCAAAGTCTACGCCAACCTATATTATCAGACTTCATTAAGAGAATGTTCTCCAAATTTTAAACCACCAGAAGCCAATAAATCAACTTCTCTCAAATGTGTCTTTATATCAGATTCTGAATATATTCTCTTCAAGCTTTAGAACCCGCATACTTGGAACACACATTAGATAACACCATTATACTTTGAATACTTTGTTATCATCGAAACCCAAAGGATATATGTCATGAACAATTTTTTTCTAACATAATTTTCACATGTTTGGATTTCTCTTGACATCTATCCATAAGATCTTGACATAAAGTAATAAAATTAGATATAAAGAGTTTAGAGAATACCGCATCTACATCCTTTGAATTTGAGTCAAAATCAACTTCTGATTCTGTGTCTGAGAAAGTTGAAGCTATTAAAACTAGATTGACTTCTTCTTTACTCTTGCCAGTTTTTTATTCATCATAAAGTTCATGCTAATTTTCCATGAGACTTTTCTTGAACTTGTTTCTGAAGTTGTTATTCTGGAAGCTTCCCTTTTTGGCTTTGTCATTATGAAGCTCTAGACAATCAACTATAAAATGATTAGGCTTCTGATATTTGAAGCATCCATTCTGGTCATCGTTGTTAACTCTAGAGCTTGTTCCTTTGAAGGTAGATATTCTTCCAAAGAACCTTTTGTTATTTTTAGAAAGATACTGGAATCTCTTTATGATGAAATCCATTTCACCATCATTTGAGTCTTCTTTAAATGCTTCAACATAAGTGGCTTCTTTATGCTCACAAGTTTTAGAATATTTAACAAACTTCCCAACAAATTTTAAAGCCAGAGACTTTGATTTATCAATTGTTTCTTCATTTCCATTGAGTTTTAACTTAAGGCTTTGAAGATTATTGATCATATTTTCAATACTGATATTGTTCATGTCTTTAGCTTCTTGAATAGCTGTCACCTTGAGTCTGTATCTGACAGGAAGACTCTTAAGAATATTCTTCACATGATCAGAGGTGGTATAGATTTTGTTCAAGACTCGAAGTTCAAACACAAGAAATCAAAACCTTGAGAACATAATTTCAATGTTTTCATCTTCTTTCATTCTGAAAAGCTCATATTGCTGAACCCGGAGATTAAATTTGGCTTCTTTAACCCATTGGTTTCCTTCATAAGTAACACATAAGGATTTAAAAATTATTTTGGTAGTTGACTTGTCAATGATCTTTATGTACTCAGAGTGAGGCAAAACATATACAAGAACACCTCTTACTCTATGATGTTTTTTTGTAAATCTTCTTCAGAGCATGTGTGATATTTTTCTATCAACTACCATTCCTACTCCATTCATAGGAATATCAATGTCATATTCAATAATGTCCCAAATATCATCATCAATACTCATGATATGTGTGTACATATAGTTTTTCCACCATTCAAATTCAGTAGAGTCTCCATTGAATGTTGGAGGTCTAGCAACGTAGTTGTTCTTTTCAGATGTATTATAATCGTGATTAACATCACCAAGACAATTAGGTTGTGGAATGGAATTTCCATCATGAAAGTGATAAAGAACCATAGCTTACCCATATTGTTCTGTCAAGTTGTCAATGTTTCTAGTTCTCTACAGAAGTACTAACTGAGGAAGTAGCTACAACTTCCACATACAAGGAAAATGTCCACACCACCTATTTCATGCATAAGTGGTTTTAGAAAAGCAAATGAAAGTTAAAGTAATGCAAATTTGGCTCTTGAAAACAGCTAAACATGTATGGAAGCACAACAACTACAAAAGTTAAATAACAATGAATTTATACTAACCTCCTTAAATGTAAATTTCTCACTGATAAGTAGGACCAAGAGTAAGCAAGGCAATACAGGAAAGTAGCGACGAAAGGTATCCTGATCTTTGTCGTATGATCTACGAACAATTTTGTGGTACCTCATGTACCACACAATAGAGAATGAGCTTTCCAAGAATATCAACTTCATAATATTATTATATAGAGATATGTAATCCATAAGGATATCTAAGTAGCAAGGTATTCAGTACAGGAATTAGTGGCCCTCTAAAGATTGTTACATTTTAGTGTATATCATCATATGAATGCTACTTTCTCAATCATACTATTTGAGATAAGATTTTGACATTTTAGTATATAGTCAAATTGGTATGGAAGTTAAAAAAGAAATATATGAAGCACTGCATCTTGGTGAGAAACACTGCAACTTGAAGCACCGTGTCTTGGATGTTAGTGTTGAAGCACTCCAGGATATTAGTGTAAGAAAGAGTTAGAAGTTTTTAAGAAAAGTCACACATCGAATTTTCCATAACAAAATTAAGTGTTTATAAAGCACTTGTTTATAGATTAGTAATAAATCTTAATGATTGGGCTTCTAGTGTAAAGAATGTGCTTTAGATTCTAATATTTTATATTTAAGTTTGTAAAAATTAGGAAAATACCAATTGACCCTTTAACTCTACATCAGGGTTCAATTTGGTCCCTTAACTCTAAAAAGTGACAAAATGGTCCCTTAAGTTTTTAAAAGGGTCCATGTTAGTCCCTGCTGTTAGCACCTAGTCAAAGTCAACCAAATTGTACACGTGGTGCTGATATATGATGAATCATGTGTCGTATGGATGCCATGTTGGATCTGAAAACATAAAAAGGAAAGTCTTGAGTGTTATTGGGACAAAAACGAAATTTTGAAGAAGTTGACTGGAACCCTAGCGCACCTGAAGCCATTGTCGTGAAGCCAAATTCGTGACATCTTCTACAAATCGAAGTTCAAATTAAAGTTAACCAGGTACATGTTAGGTTTTTCTCAAAGCAAATTTATGTTTTTAAAATAGTTTCTAAAATAGGGTTTTGTTTAAGGGTTAAGTTTAGGGTTTAAATTTGATTTAGGGTTTTTGAAATTGTTTCTAAAATTGTGTTTTGTTATACGAATCTTACTAGGAATGACTGAGTATTTGCAATTAACAATCCACCACAGTGGTGAATTCATCGATGATGATATGAGTGTTTACGAAGGGGGTGAGATTGTCGATTTGAGAATAGATGCTGATAGATGGAGCTATTTTGAACTGTTAGGATGTTTTAAGGAGTTAGGTTACACTTTCATTCCGAAGATATACTATAGGGACCCAACATTTGGAATGAGCACTTTGGTTGATGACAAAGGAGCCCTAGAGATTGCTGATCTCTATAGGGTGCACCTTAGTGTTGATATATACATTAAACACACATTGTCACAACCTATTGAGGAAGTAGAAATGCATGACAATGGAAATGTAGAAGTGGATGAGAATGGAAATGTACTTGCTGCAATAATTGATGAAGTTGTTGGTAAGGCTATGAAGGAGACCGAGGTTAGGGAAGGTGAGACATTGAAGGAGAATGAGGTTAGGAAAGGTGAAGACTTGAATGGAACTGAGGTTAGGGAAGGTGAGGACTTGGATGCGGGTGAGGTTAGGCAAGGTGAGGACTTGAATGAGACTGAGGTTAGGGAAAATGATGCTTTGAATGAGAGTGAGTTTAATACAAGTCAGAATATGAAGGAGACTAGTGGTGATAATGTAAATGATGAACTTAACTCTGATGATAATGAGGATGAAAGTTACCATTATGACAGTACAATGGAAGTGGTTTTTGATGATGACTCAGATGAGTTTGATGATGATTTGGATGAGGAGGGAGAGGCACTTGAAGACGGTGTCCAAAAGGGAAAGAGGATAAAAGGTAAAGAAAAAGTTGTTGAGCAAGATGTTATTGATAATGAAAGTGATGATTTATAAAGTGGGTGTGATAGTGATGAAAGTAGTGGTGTTATGAGGAAAAAATATCTTATGTTTAAATTAAAAAAAAAGACATGTCAAATTACAAAATGGGAGGTTGGGATGTATTTTACAACCAAATCTGATTTCAAAGAAGCTATAACAACATATGCAGTGCAATCTGGCAGGAATTTGAGGTACTGTAAAAATGACAAGGTTAGGGTGAGGGTTAGATGCAAGGATGAATGTGAGTGAGAAACTTACTGTGTAAAGGTAACTAATGAGGATTCTTGACAACTAAGGAAGATCATATACAAGCATAGTTGTAGTAGAGAGTACAATATCAAGCTGATGAGTACCAAATGGTTAAGTAAGAGGCTACAAAATTCAGTGAAATCTAATCCAAGATTGAAGCTTAGGGACATAAATGAAAAGGCATAAAAAAAGTGGAATGAAGGTGTCAACAAGCAAAAGGCCATAAGAGCAAGATTTGTTGCTAGAGATATGGTAGATGGTTTTTTCCTTGGGGACTATACAAGGATCTATGACTATTGCCATGAACTTTTGAGGTCTAACCCAAGTTCTACTATGAAAGTAAATGTGCATCCTGTACCAGAGGGATTTCCAGATCCAAGACCATATTTTAAGAGGCTTTACATTTGCTTGGCAGCTTGTAAGGATAATTTTATATTATGTAGACATTTCATTGGCCTAGATGGTTGTTTTTTGAAAGGGTTATATGGAGGGAAAATCTTGGCAGCCATTGGTAGAGATCCAAATTATCAAATGCTACCAATAACATTTGCTGTGGTTGAAAGTGAAAATAAAGATAACTGGACTTGGTTCTTGGAGCTTCTTATTGACGATCTAGGTGGGAAAGAAAAGTGTCTCACATCCACTTATATATCTGATCAACAAAAGGTATATTTTTACTTACTTATGTTTACTTATATTACTTATGTTTACTTATGTTACTTTCTTATGTTTACTTATGTTGTACAAAGAGATTATTACCAGCCATTGATGAGTTGCTACCTGGAGTTGAGCAAAGATTTTGTGTCAGACATCTATATAATAATTTCGGAAAAAGATATCCTGCCAAAAAGCTCAAGGAAATTATCTGGAAAGCAGCTAAGTCCACATATTACCAAGCTTGGGAGAGAGATGAAAGTGATTAAGGAAATCAATATGGAATCATACAAGAACATGATCAACACTCCACCAAGATATTGGAGCATATCATATTTCAAGACTCATAACAAATGTGATGCAGTCCTCAATAATATGTTTGATGCATTCAATAATGTAATTCTGGATTCAAGAGCAAAACCACTAATAACTATAGTGGAAGAAATAAGGATATACATGATGGAGAGATGAGCTACAAATAGGATGAGGTTTCAGAAGGCTGAGGGGGAAGTCTTACCAAACATAAGAAATAAAGTTGAAAAAACAAGCTCTTACACCAATCTTTGGATTGTCAGGTATATACATATGAACATTAATTGGTTATAGTTGATTTTGTGATTAACATATAACTAATTATCAAATTTATTTGGTAGGATGGTTGTTGAACATATTTTTGAGGTTAAGCATCTATAAAACCAAGCTGATAAGTTTACAGTAGACCTTAAGGAGAAAACATGTTCATGTCGAAGATGGGAGCTGACAATCATTCCTTGTGTTCATACCTTGTCAACAATGAAGAGTAAAAACTACAACATTGCTGACTACATTCCAGAGTATTATAGAAAAGAGAGATACATGGAAGTCTATAAATATGTTATTTTTGCAGTTAATGGTTCTAATCTAGGGGTGAAGACTGAATATCAAGATGTGTAACCTCTTAAGTATAGGAAGATGCCTGAAAGGCCAAAGAAAAGAAGAAATTTAAAGCAAGGTGAACTTGATGGATCATACAAAAAGATGAGAATGACTAGTTTTATTGTTAGGTGTAACAGGTGCAAAAAAACAAGTCATAATAAGTTGTCTTGCAAGGACCACAACGATCAACATGTATCACAAGGGCAACAAACTCAACAACCATCAACACAGGCATCAGAAGCACCTGTTCAACAAACTCAATAACCATCTACACAAGCATCAGAAACACATGTTCAACAAACTCAACAACTATCTGGACAAGCATCAGAACAACAATCTGCACAAGCATCAGAACAACAATCTGCACAAGCATCAGAACAACCATCTGCACAACAGGTTTCACAAGGGCAAGTCCAATCTCAACAGACATCACAACAGGTTTCACAAGGGCAACCATCAAGGCATAAAAATCAAGGAAAATCCAAAGAATTTCCTTCTGTATCAGGATCACAAGGAAGACCCAAACAACAAGGAGAACAACACCAACCAAGAGATAAACCAAGAATTGGAAAGTTTAAGCATATGTGTTAAGACTGCTGTAATGTGTTAAGACATGTTAAGACTGCTGTAATGTGTTATGACATTGTATTTTGTTTAGGCATATGTAATGTGTAATGTGTTAAGACATATGGTATTTTGTTTATGCTTATGTAATGTGTTATGTGTTAAAACATATGGTATTTTATTTAGACATATGTAATGTGTCAAGACAAGCTATGACTTGTGTTATTTGGATATGAAATATTATGGTATTTTGTTTAGACATATGTAATGTGTTAAGACAAGCTATGACTTGTGTAATTTGGATATGAAATATTATGGTATTTTGTCAATTATTATGCATTTCTTCATAAAAAATGGTACCATTAATATTATGCCACAACTGGTACAAATTGATAAATAACATATTGATAAACAACATATTCATAAACAAGATATTGATAAATTGATAAACAACATCCTTCATAGCAACTGGTACAAATTGATTAACAACATATTGATAAATAACATCCTTCGTAACAATTGGTACAAATTGATAAATACATATTCTCTAAAGCATTCTAAAAACAACTACAATGAGGCCTATGAACAACATCATTTTCCAGAATTTTTTCAACTTCAATAGGTTCTTCATTTCATTTTCCACATTGCTTATTTGTTTCCCATATTCTTCAATAATCAACTGAGCTTCTAAAACTGTCTTTGAAAGCTTCTCAATTCTATCCATCAAATACTGCTCCTTCTCATCTCCAACATCTTCAAAATACCATCCAAAGTACCCACAACCAACATTGCTTGATCCCTGCAAAATACAATCTTCAACATCAACTGTTTTTAAACAAACACAAACAAAAATGACATCAAACATGTTTTTAAACAAACATACATATAACATACCTTAAAATTAGGATAACCCCAAAAATATTTCCCATAGTTCTTGACTGTTGTTGCCATACGAAGAACAACTAAATCCCCACAGTGACATATCGGTTTCCAAGTTGTACTTGTGTTGACATTCGACCCTTCATTCGAAGAACACCCACCATAACCGTGTTTTGGTTTCATCACTGGCGTCAACCCACTAGATTTCATCACTGTAACGAGCTCGCATGCACAAACCCTAGAATTTGCTTGAAACAATGTGGGGGTGAATCTCTTTTTCCAGAAAAACCTAGATTTCGCTTGAAATAAATTGGGGATGAAGACACACAGTATAAACGAAGAAGAAGACAACACACGCCATGTCAGTTGCCACATATGACTAAGTTAACGTCCGTTTGGGGGTGGTTGACGGAAAGAACCAATTTGACACAATTTAAAAACTTAAGGGACCATTTTGTCATTTTTTAAAGTTAAGGGACCAAATTGGACCCTGATGTAGAATTAAGAGACCAATTTGGGTATTTTGCCTAAAAATTAATTTAAATAGATTTTCTAAATAATAAAAAATAATTCTGCCACCTCAGCTTGCTGCCACGTCATTTGCTGTTGTCACCTCAACTGTCACGCCCCTAATTTTTGACTTAGACAACGTAAGAGACCAATTAAAAACTTTAAAAGAAATGAGCAAATTGGACTCAAAACTATAGTTAGAGAAAAAAAAATACCAGAAAAATATCTACAATTTCTTTAAAATATTAAAAAAGAGAGTACAATGCGTTTGAGTTGGATTTCAAACTGATTGAGTTAGTCCAGCGTAACAAAACTATTAGTGCTGAAAAAAAAAAAAAAAAAAAAGAGCGCGCTTTACTAGAGATTTCTTACCAAAACTAATTATCAAAAAAGTTGATAAATACTTCCAGTCTAATAATATGGAACTTAAAAAAAATTTGGAGTTTTGACCTTGAATTTTTACAAATACTAGCATGAAAGATGAAGCGAAGGGACAGAAGCTTCTGTTTGAGATTTCCTGTACTTAAAGGTTCGGCCATGTTTTCCCCTCTATGACCTGTTTTTACTTACTGTTTACCCCTCAACTCTCCTCTTCACTTCCACCCACCCACTTTTTTACCAATTAAAACTGCCTAACAAAAACTAACTTTAACTCTTCACTTCTAAATATTTTTATTTCATTTTTCACTTCTCAATCATTCAATCATATTTTTTTTTTGTTCTCTTCTTTGCTACTGTTGAACCCTGTTTGTTAGGATTGAGTTTCTCTATCCTAGTTGAACCTAACAGTAAATTGAAGAATACCGTTTTGTCTGATTCTTATTCTTTTTTCAGCTTAATTAAAGGTTTGATTCTTATGCATAGCTGAAATGAAGATTGTTGATACTCTGCAAATTGATTATTGTTATTATTATGCACATTCTCGAAGTGGTTGATGTATGTCGAAATGAAACTAGTGTCTCTTCTATTGTTATTGTTGGTTAGCGATTATTCTTTTGCGCTTCCTCAGCTTGATTTACAAGGTACTATTTTCTCTTTTCTGCAATTTTGATTTCTAGGTTTTTGTTCATGTATATGCTTCTCAAAAGTTTAATTTTCTATTTATTTAATGGGTGAAAATAGATTGCAGTTTAAACTGTTATGGTTTTAAGCATGTATACCTAATGTTTATTTCAGAAGATGCATTATATGCATTGAAGTTATCTCTGAATGCTTCACCCAGCCAGCTTACAAACTGGAACAAAAATCAAGTAAACCCTTGTACTTGGTCCAGTGTTTACTGCGACCAAAATAGCAATGTCGTTCAAGTGTAAGGGTTTTTCTTGATGTGATCTCCAACAATTGTTCTATAATCAGGAGAATATGTTTATCTTATTGATGGTTGATGATTTTATTCATTTCATTGCAGTTCACTTGCTTTTATGGGATTGACTGGAACCTTGACACCAAGAATAGGAGCTCTAAAAAGTCTTACAACTATGTAAGTATATATAACAAGTATCCGCATTATAGTTTTTAGTATCATCATTCTTGGTGTATCGGATTATAGTGTTTTAATGATGTGAATTGGTAGTACAGTTCTTTACAAGGGAATAGCATCACCGGTGAGATACCAAAAGAATTTGGAAATCTTACAAGTTTGGTGAGATTGGATCTGGAAAACAACGTATTAACCGGTGAAATACCATCTTCCCTTGGTAATCTTAAAAAGCTTCAATTCTTGTAAGTACATGACGCGTCCTTGCAAGTTGTATGTACTATCTTGTGTAATGTTTAAGAATGTCTAATTTTGTTTCTGCAACTAGGACATTAAGTCAGAACAATCTCAAAGGGACTATTCCAGAATCACTTAGCAGTCTCCCAAACTTGATCAATCTGTAAGTCTCGCTGTCTTTTGTTAGAATACTTCTTAGTACATTTCACTGTCATTTGACCATCTGATGGATTGTTCAAACTTTTCTTTTGTAGTATGTTAGATTCAAATAATCTTAGTGGACAGATTCCAGAGCAGTTATTCAATGTTCCTAAGTACAAGTATGTATGGTAAATTAGTTTTATGTTGAATATTTATTTAAAGCTTGGTCTTTATGACTTTCTATCCCTGACCCGCATATACGTAATTTCATAATCATATACAACAATTACTGTTACCAACCTAATCAAATAGTAGTCTATGATTCTAATAGTCTTCCCTGGTTCACTCGGTTTGTCTTCATTTGAATGATTTGTAAGAATCACAGATTCAGTTTCAACTTTTAACAAACTAGACTTGTAACTTGAGTTCTTTCTGCATACTTGTTATCAAGGTTATCAAAATCCTGATCTAGATCTTAAAATCTTACAATTTTGCGATCCCACTCGCCCCCAACAATTCTGATATTAAGTAGAATCTTGTGTTGTTGCTAAATTGTGAAAAAAATCATAAAACTATTGATTATGTGCGATCTTGGTCAGTTCCAGCCACGATTGACCATTTTCCGATCACCGCCATTACAAGTTGAGAAGGATGACAAGATGCCGAGGCGCAACAATTACGGTTCGGTGGTGGTCATTTTCCCACAAATACACTTGCCTACCAAAATATCATGTAAAAGAACTTCAAATATATAGTATTATTTTTCGTTTTAGTAATATATTACCATTTTAGTTACAATCATATGTTTTACGATCTTGCTACCCTCTCCCGATCTTACAAAAATAGTTGGGTAGAATCTTCCAATCTTAGTTACAATCTTACTATCCCGTCCCGATCTTATGCAAGATCCCGATCCTGACAACCTTGCATGTTATATACTATTGAATGGTGGTAGGGGTGGCAAAACGGGTTTGGCTCGCCAGGCATGCCCGTTTTGCCCGCATTTCTTTTGCTGGGCGTGCTCGCCCTGCCCTGTTTTATTTCAAGTGTAGGCATTAACAAGAATTTTTGTAATTTTTAGTCTTTAGGAGTGCAAGGCCCGCATGCTCGCCCCACCCTCATTTTTTTGTGGGCCTGGCCAAAGTTTTAGACCCTCACCCTCACCTATGCCCGCCCCGCTCCATTTTTTTTAGACTTTTGCGAGTTGGACTTAAATGAGGTAGGCATACCCATTTGCCACCCTAAATGGTTGGAAAGTAGAAAAGAAGTTGTTTTCTACTTTCTTGAAAACACATGAAAAAAATGAATAGAATTAACAAAAACAAACGGATCACCATAAAATGTTTAAGAGTAGCCAGAGTTGCTGTTATTTGTATCTATAACATGCTCACCCTATGAAACCTTAAAGGTTGACACATGGACATAGCATTTTCCGGGTGGTACTTTCTCCTTATGAATTGATTAAACTGTTCCTTAAGAGCACTCATTTTTATGACCAAACCCAACTCCATTTTTATACCTGTTTTTTTTGTTTGTTTTGTTTTTGGTGTCCATGGATAGAAATAGAACTTAGGTATCATGTGATTTTTTCTTTTTTCATAATTTAGATTGCATATGTTCCAGTCCAAATTTATTTCACTATGTTTCTTATCACAGTTTCACTGGAAATAAGTTGAATTGTGGCGTGGGTTATCAGCATCTTTGCATATCTGATAATGCAAATCAAGGTTACATTTCTTTCCCTAACCTCCTCCCCTTCCCACAGGCAACAGGCAGAAAACTAATTTTCCTTTACTTGGCAGGTTCTTCACACAAATCAAAAGTAGGCCTCATTGTTGGAACAGTTATCGGTTTGATTCTTCTTCTTTTTCTTGGTTGCCTTTTGTTTTTCTGGTGCAAAGGGTACAAGCGTGAAGTTTTTGAAGATGTTCCAGGTGTGTGATCCGTTCTCAGTCTGTACGAAGTTTATATTGACTGTTAGTTCTAGCAATTTAAATTCCTAATCTGTTAATCCTGCCCGTGCCTTCTATTTCGAGCTGATCAAATACTGTAAACTCATGAATCATTATGATACAAGACATTATTGACCAAAATTTAGATTGATTCATATGAATGGTATATTTCTTAGCTCGTTGCGCAAGCAATCTATTGGAAATGCATTATTTTTCTGAAGAAAATCCTCATATTCACTGTGATGGTCAAGAGCATCAGGCTGTAGTACTTTGTTTCCATTTTTGTTTGAAATTTCTCTTGTATTTGCATCTACTTATTTCTTATTTCATTAGGTGAAGTTGATCGGCGAATTACATTAGGTCAAATAAAAAAGTTTTCCTGGAGAGAACTACAGATAGCTACAGACAACTTCAGCGAGAAAAATGTTTTAGGACAGGGAGGCTTTGGAAAGGTTTACAAAGGTGTTTTAGCTGATGGGACAAAAATTGCAGTTAAAAGGCTAACTGATTATGAAAGTCCCGGGGGTGATCAAGCTTTCCAGCGGGAAGTTGAGATGATAAGCATAGCTGTCCATAGGAACCTTTTACGGCTCATTGGGTTTTGTTCTACTCCAACGGAACGCCTCTTAGTTTATCCTTTCATGCAGAACTTAAGTGTTGCTTCTCGACTACGAGGTATTTAGTTATAAAGTACACAAGCATAGTGGTCTGTCTAGTATTAAAATTGATTTTCTGTAAGATTTTATTAGCTTGGATCTGTATATTTTCTTTACAATTACTTGTAAAGTTTTGGCATATTTTCCAGTGATGTTTGACCATGTTGAATATTGATTCAGAGCTCAAACCCGGGGAATCCGTTTTGAATTGGGCTACAAGAAAAGGAGTGGCTATTGGAACAGCCCGAGGCCTTGAATATCTTCATGAACAATGCGATCCTAAAATTATTCATAGGGATGTAAAGGCGGCAAATATATTACTAGATGGAGATTTTGAAGCAGTTGTCGGTGACTTTGGTTTGGCAAAACTGGTTGATGTTCGAAGGACTAACGTGACAACTCAAATTCGTGGGACAATGGGCCATATAGCTCCTGAATACTTGTCTACAGGAAAGTCTTCAGAAAAGACAGATGTTTTTAGTTATGGGGTTATGCTTTTGGAGCTTGTTACAGGTCAACGTGCAATTGACTTTTCACGTTTAGAAGATGAAGATGATGTGTTATTGCTTGACCATGTGAGAACCTTATAATGCTTAATATCTTGAAATAAGTTCTGTATTATTCAGTTAATATATTTTGCGACAAGAATCAATTAATAGTTATTGGCTGCTGTTATTATATATTTGTGTTTTATTTAGGTGAAGAAGCTACAACGAGAGAAAAAACTAGATGCTATTGTTGACAGCAACCTTAAAAATGAGTACAACATAGAAGAGGTTGAAATGATAGTACAAGTTGCATTACTGTGCGCACAAGGTATGCCAGAGGAGCGTCCGGCAATGTCAGAGGTTGTAAGAATGTTGGAGGGAGAAGGGCTGACTGAAAGGTGGGAAGAATGGCAGCATGTGGAGGTTAGTCGGAGGCAAGACTCGGAGAGACTGCAAAGAAGATTTGCATGGGGAGAAGATTCAATTCATAACCAAGAAGCCATCGAGTTATCAGGTGGAAGATGAGAGGGAACCATAAATTTCTATAGACGTTTTTGATGTTGTCACAGATATCTGATTTCAACCAAAATTGCAATTGTAGCAATATTTGTAGGAATAGTATAGATAAAAAAACGTTTGTGCAACTAGAAATGAAACAATTCACGGATGTTGCATTGACACATTACATTGTTATTTAGGTCAGCAACTACGTCATAACTCTGTATATATGCATGCAACAAACATGTTCAAAATACCCGTGATCGTTAATCATCAGATGTGTTTGAACTTTGAGCATTGAATCCTAAATTTAAATGTGATCATTTCTGAAATAGCTTGAGGCGCTAGCACGGGAATATCATTTCACAAAAACAAATATGAGAACATATCAATCAATGGTAGTCAAATCCTGGAATTATTTAAATGCAGCTTTTGGAGATGTATATCTAAACACATTGATTTTTGAATAAATGTTGAAATATTTCGAATATGTATCTCCGAAATAATTTAAAACATTCAATATTGACTCGGAAGACAAAAGGATTTGAATTGTACCGGAGATGCATCTTCGTGAATATTTCAGAGATACATCTCCGAAACGTATCAAAACATATATTTCATGTTATATGTTGTTTATCTGTGTTCAGATGAAGAGTTAAAATATATCGTACAATCGAAAGAAAAAAGAATATACGTACATAATTCCAGATGGACCAAAAATACCATACAAAAGTAAATTACTAATAAATGTCAAAAATGTCGTACAACTGAGATCAACAATGTAATAAGACCATCAAAATAATGTACGAACCATAGTATTATTACAACTATATAATAAGAGACTATTGTGTGTGTCTGACAAACTCTCCCCTATCTTCTATGCCTCATCGGACATCAATCCCCCTGCCCTCCGGTGATGTCTCTAAAACAACAATGCCCCCAGTGCCTCCGTCATGATGGTATCTAGGATTCATCTGACATCAGATCCATCAGGGAAGATACGTGTGTCAATGTCTGCCCCACAATCTCAAATATGCGACGACACCTATACAAGACATCATCAATATGATCTAGTTGTGCACGTTCCTCCTCTAATATCTCCTTGTGAGCTAGTCTCGGCAGATCTCCTAGAGCAACATGCACAACGTATGAATGTGAAACCCTAAAGAACCATTTGATGTATCCTTCGAATTCGAAGTAACTCCATTTGCTCTCAACTATGGTAGCTCCCCACTCTCAAATATGTTTGACAGTATGGTCTGGATACAAAGGCAGTAAGGACAAATCAACTGGACCTTATCCTAAAACCTCTAGCTCAGCATCCACAACAGTCTCACCCTTCAGAAATGGCATTGGATCAACAACATGATGAATTCCATCTCCTACGGGGTGAAAAAGATGGAATGACCTGAGGAGAAACATAGACCCTAGAAGTAGACGGCTCTGCCAAAATAGAGGGACATGGAACCTCCAGAATCGGTTGACTCTTCTCATACCCAACAAATGCGTGTTGAGCAACTATGTCATGCCTCAGTCTATCATGTCTATCAACCATTATTCCTGTAAGTTAAAGTAAGGCAGACCATTAGTGTAGGCAAACAACACACAAGCAAGAAAATAAGAAAAAATACTATAAGAAATTCCGGAGATACATCTTCGAATTTGGAGGAAACTAAAATGTTGAAAAAATTCGGAGACGCATCTCCGGAATTTCCTGCAGAAAATTAAACGTTGAAATTTTTTGGAGTTGCATTTCCAGAATTTTCTGCAACTCAGAAGTTGCGTCAATGGCGTAATGTACCACATGCAAGGTCAACAAAATTCGTTTTGATCATCATTTTCAGCCAACAAACAACTAATACACTATGCCTAAACCATCTTAAATGTGATTTCTACTCATTTCAAACCCTAATATTTATTGAAAACTCGTTTCTACTCATTGTTAAACCATCATTTACACGAAAACTCAAATATTTATCGAAAACTCGAAAAACTTAAAAAAAAATGATGTTTTTGATGAAGTTGAATGATGTTACAAATGAAGATTGATGTTTCATTGAGCCTTGTTGAATGAAATTTGACTTGGTGTAAAGAAGAAATTTGAGAGAGCTTGAGTTGAGTTTGAGTAAAATGAAAAATGAGGAAGGAGAAGAGTCTGACGCGACTTAACCTCCAAAATATTTCGGAGATACATCTTCGGAATATTTTAACGTTAAATGATATTTGGTGCGTCTAGATATGTATCTCCAAAAATATGAGACATTTGTGAAAATTGTACTTATTATCAAATACAAATTTCAATATCATTATAAAATTTATGTTTATTTTATCGAACTTTAGTTATCTAGTTAATATGGATTGAAAATATTAGTTGTTGTATTAGCTTAATTTTTTTTAGTTTATTGTTTTAATTTGTAATGTTAATAGTTATTTATCCCCTCTAATATAGGTGTATTTTGATTTACCCCCTTCAAGATTTTATTTATTTATTATCCCCTTGTAATTTTAAAATTCTAAGTCGTTTTTCCCACAGGTAGAAAAATTATCCCAAGTAATTTTTTTATATTTATCTCCTGGTTTTTACACGCTCAAATGAGTATCCAAAAATTTTAAGGGGATAATCCAATTTTTTTTAAGAGGGTAAATCAAAACTCACCTATATTACACGGATAAATGACTATTAACCCAAAATTTTTATTAATGGGAATTTAAAAATTTATTTGATATTGTTGTTGATATCAATTGAAATATGAAGTTCTTTTTTTAGACATTATATATATATATATATATATATATATATATATATATATATATATATATATATATATATATATATATATATATATATATATATATATATATATATATATATATATATATATATATATATATATATATATATATATATATATATATATATATATATATATATATATATATACTATTGGATCATTATTGTAAAATAAGAGAGTAAAATATAATTCATTTTCGAAAAGCTCTATATTCTCATATGCAAGAAATTAAGAATCTTGTTGTTTGTCTTTAGTTTATTATTTGATATTATATGAAAAGTATAGTAATAAAATATATAGACACGATAAAAGATTGTTGAATGCTCTATTATATTTTAAGATCAATTCAGTTATCTTTAAAAATTGTGTAAGAACTACTTTATGATTAAAAATATTTGTTTCAAGTGTTATTATTATTGCTATGGTTTAGGAAAATAAAAAAATATTTTAATGTGTTTGGATTCTCACATCTCTTTTCATTTTCAAATTTCAAATAATATTATTAGTTGAAGTAATAATAGTTGTTTTGTTAGATCATTTTGTTCAAAATGAGATATTTTATTTGTTATGATAAGGATTCGAATCCGTGACTTTTATTTATAAAAGTATTGTATTAACCATTTGATTAGTAAAAATGGGTTTTGTGGGGTAATCATATAAGACTATGAGATGATATGACACAAATGAAATTGAAGTGTTACCATGAAAATACACATTTCTGTTTGAATATATTATAATAGATTATTTAAAAAAATCAATTATTTAAATTTTTCCAATGAATTGAATCCACATATTTTCAAAAAGTTTCACCACTTGAAACACTTAAAGATTGTTTCTGAGGAACTCGTTAGCATTTTCTTATTTCATTTTCATAAGTAATCCTGAAATAAAGATCAATGTTTTAAAATTCAATTAGTCTGGTCAAGGCAGTACATAGTTATTGAGACACTGACTAGACTGGTTAGTCATTGGTCGGATCATTTGATTCCAATATATAATTGTTTTAATTGATATAAATGATGTAACACATGCTTTTAATACACTCAATTACATTACAATAATATTTTTATCTTTCAATTGCTCTTTATTCTTTTCTATTTTCCTCAATTTGCAAATAACTTGTAATTTAAGTTATCCGGTAAATTGGTATCTAAAATACCAATTTGATAAAAAAAAATCTCCATCTATGGCAAATGAGAGTACAACATCCAACCAGTTCCTAGAGAATCTACCAATTTTCAAGGGTGAAAACTATGATAGACAATATGAGCAGATGCAACTAATTTTCACATTTCATGATTGATGTTTTCTTGGCATTAGAGACAAATGTCACTAAGGCACAAAAAACTAGCTAGTCATCATGGAATTATCACGAAAGATGAAATATGCTTGTTCTTGATCCATCAATGTTTGGATTCAAATGTCTTTGAGAAGATCGTTGAGTAAGAAACAATAAAAAATGTGTGGGATACTCTCAAGAAGGTGTATTCTAGGGATGATAAATTTAAGAAAGTAAAGTTGCAATCTTTGAGGAAACATTATGAGAACGTGTAGATGAATGAAGGTTAAGCCATTGCAATGAATGAAAACCTAGGAACTGGTCAATTATTTAGGTAAGATGACAATAAGTGTCAGGTTAATTTACAAGCGGAAGTTGAAGGCAAATGGTGAAATTCCTAAGCATAAGGAAATATTTGTGGCAAAAGGCTTTCTTCAAAAGCATGTCATTGATTTCAATGAAGTCTATGCAATAGTTTCTAGACTTGAAACAATAAGTGTGGTTGTAGCGATTACGTCATATAGAGGTTGTAAGATGCACCAACTTGATGTAAAGCCATTCTTTCTTAATGGACCCATAGAAGAAGTTCATGTGAAACAATCACCTAGTTTTTGTTGAACATGTGACTCCATACACTAGGGGGGTTGAATTGTGGAGGTTTGAATATTGATAGTTCAAAATAAATTGATTTTCAAAACCAGAGTTTGAAAATATTTTACTAAAAACGATTGGATGATAAACAAAAAGAAAATACATGAAAAATAAAAAGTTGAGGGAATAGAGATAACACCATAAATTTATAAATGTTCGATTTTAATGAAGTCACCTCTCTCTCTCTCTCTCTCTCTCTCTCTCTCCCTCTTTCTCTCTCTCAATTGATTTGAGAGTATCCAAAATACATGAAATTTTTTAACCCACCAACCCCCTTATATAAGAAAAATAAAATTTCAGGTTTACTTTCAACCAAATAACAAATAGCGAAATAAGATGATTAGTCTTCACGCCAAACAGCAAATACAATTTCGAGCTGTTAATCTCTAAGTCAAACAGCAAACAGGATTTCAACCCGTTAATTTTAAAGTTAAATAGAGATTTTATAAGAAATTATGTCGAATCAAATTGGAGTTTTAAATTGACTATACTTTAAATCAGACTAAGATTATATAGTGACCATAACGTAACTAAAATAACACCAAAAATTTGCATAGTCATCAATAACTTTTTTTTGGATATAAATAATTTGTGAGAAGATGACAACACAATTCAAAATATGAAAAATCTTAGTTCAAAGTTTACATTAATCTTAATGATCAAAATTTAATGCAATACATAATGAATAAGAATATATATCGACGGACCCGTAAAAAAAAAAAAAGAATATATCGACAAAATGAGTAATAGAAAATAATGATATCCAGAAAGAACAAATAAAATTACAACAAAATGAAGGACAATCATCTGGCCTAATTTCGTCTCATGTGATTGTGACGATGATTATTCATGATAAGAAGAATCTCAGAAACTCTACGATTAGCATTTGTTTCATTGTTTGATGCAACAGCTGCAGCCCATTCCCGCATCTTCAATTTCACCCATTCATCATCCTTCCCAATTACCCCATGATTACTCAAACTAACCTCATCACTCTCACGTTTAGCCTTTGGTGATTCTGCTATTATCTTTTTAAACCTCTGCTCCATTTCCCTGTAATCAACACCAGCCATTGCAAGTGCTTCAACGGACATATTTAGATACAACAAATGAATTGTTTTTGGTACAAAACATTTGTGTACGTGCATTGTATGTATATATAGTAATACGAGGGTGTTATAAAGTTAAGGTTCTTTTTTGGCTGCTAAAAGGTTAGTTAATGTGTTCACGGGCATTTCGTGTAACTCAAAAGGGAAGAAAATTGAAATTCTTCTGGTTAGGCTTTGGACTTTTATTCTGCTTCAAATCTCTGACCCTGATAGCACGAGCGTTTATTTCTAGCAACGGACATGGATATAATAATTGTCTCACTAAAATTGGTAAATGAGAAAGTTTTGACATATCTTTCATCATATACATTATACAGGTAATTCTTTTTGAATTGGTATCTTCCACAAAGATATTTATTTTACAAAAAAATTTAATTTCTTTTGAGAAAAAATAAAAGTAAGCAATACTAGAAAATGTTATTTATTTCAGTTTATCTTGACACCATTAACTCGAGCAGATCCAGACTCAAGAAAAAATCATTTTAAAAATGCAATCAATATGTATTAAGATGCAAAATGATTGTAATAATATCCCCACACTATTTTTAAACTATGATTCTCAAATAAAACATAGTCACTTATATTTATTTATCCATGAGATTAATTGATATGCACTAAAATATTTTACATTGTCAATTCATCATCATAACTCGTTTGTTATACTTTATAAATTTTAAAAATAAAAGTCAAATTTATTATAACATCCGACGATTATGATTCATTGACAATGTAAAACTTCTTTACAATGTCAGTACATATCAATTAAATCATTTATTTATTATAGTAGTTCTGTTTGATAAAAAAATAATAATTAATAATTAATATTATAAAAAACATAATGTAATAATTTACAATAATTATATAACTAATTAAATTACTGATTTCAGGTACATAGGCCGTTCAAATAAAAACATAAAATATTTCATAATATTTTATTTTATTGCACAATAATTTAATTGAATATCATTAACACACAGGTTGTAAATAAAATTTATTAAAAATTAAATGCATATTTATTCATTTTTAAGATATATATATATATATATATATATATATATATATATATATATATATATATATATATATATATATATATATATATATATATATATATATATATATATATATATATATATATATATATATATATATATATATATATATATATATATAAAAGCAAAACATGAATTTGGTGTATTTATTTTGGTGTAGTTATTTTTCCTTTCGAATATACAACGATTTAACTTCAGTTTATTTTATAACTAATTTTAAATTAAAATTAAATTAAAATATAATATGATTTATATTTTAGACCACTAATATTAGAGAGAGCAGACACATGAATACTAGATTTGTTGTTAGATTTTGGATTACTTTATTAGATTTTTTCTTATTGAAAGATTTCATTGCTTATTAGAAAAAAACATGCTGATAATATGATAATATATATGAGCAATTAAATCCTTATTAATTAAAAATAAATGAGCAGTTAATTTACACTAAAGATACTGAACATCCATATAATTAATAACTAAAAACATATTTAGTCACTGAAGTGTGCCTATGGTGTTTACTTGAGACCAAAGTTTCAAAATCTTATTGTCACAAAGAATGCGATAAACCCAAACCATAACATAATCAAGTTTATCTCTAGACTCTGCTAAGGTTTCGTTTTCTTCTCATTTTGAGAAGCTTGTGTGTTCTTCTTGTGTTCTTTGGTTCTATATTATGTATTGTGGTTCGGTATGGCAAGCACTAATATATATAAGCTATCTATTCATGACGATGATGAAGAGGATGGTTTCTGTTTTGATTTGGAGGAGGAAGGAGGCGACGTGGTAGATCTCAGATGGTGCCTCGTAGGTCGATTCTTGTGTGACAGACCCATCCATGTAAAGTCGATAAAGGTGAGAGTGGCAGACATGTGGCGACCGGTAAATGGTGTTACAATTAAACATGCGATGGAATGGTTGTTTATGTTTCACTTTTCTCATAATCTTGATATGGAGACTGCTTTGAAAGGAGGTCCATAGACATTCGATTACCATCTCCTTATCTTGGAGAAGGTTAAAATGGGGGTCTAAATCGAGAACATCCCTCTGATTCATGTAGATTTTTGGGCGCAAGTGCATAATCTCCCAACAGGGTTCATGTTGGAGAAAGTTGGGAAGGCGATGGAAAATTTCATAGGCTCATTTGTGGAGTACGACAAAAATAGTAACATGAGTTTTTGGAGACAATACATGAAAATAAGAGTGAAATTAGATGTTAGGAAGCCACTGAAACAACAAACTCGTGCGAAAAATAAGGGAGGAGAATGGTGCATATTTAAATTCAAGTATGAAAGACTTGGATTATTTTGTTTTGTTTGTGGCAAGCTAGGTCACCTGGAACAAAGATGCGAGGTTCGTTTTGCTATGGAGGTAGACGACGGATTCCGAGAATGACCAAATGAAATAAAAGCGGATAATCAAAAGTATGGAGGAGGGATGACCATCTTCAAAATGGCTCAAAGATGAAACAAGTAACAATATGGAAAGAGAAATGGAGGTCACAAGTTCCCAGGCGCATGAGACTCACAATCCTAGAAGCGTTTCAGAATTTGCTTCACAAGTGGGAAGGGAGACATCTATTCCACCTGAGTTTAATACTTTTTCTACCATATGTTTACACAGATCAATAAAATTAAGTGTGGTACTCATTATGATTTTAATGCAATTAATACCTTGAATAGCCAAATTAATAAGCAGCAAGGCAATTCAGTGCATTTCTAAAATAGTAAACTGACAATGATGATTGAGCAATCATTATCTCTTCCTAGAAGTGATTCAAGATCTGTAGAACAAGTGAGAAGTGAGAAGATGTTGAACTCTTTTTGGTGGGGAGGTGGTGATAATAACAGAGGGATTCGTTGGATGTCCTGGGAGAAGTTGTCATATTCTAAGAAGGAAGGCGAATTGAGTTTTAGAGGATTTAAAGCTATCAACATGACGATGGTAGCTAAACAAGGATGAAACCTTCTGAATAAACCCCAAGCTCTTGTGTCTAGAATCTTCAAAGCTAGGTATTATCCTAGAATTTCTTTCTTTGATGATATCTTGGGTATAGTCCTAGTTTTGTGTGGAGAAGTATTTGGAAGGCGAGGGAAGTTTTGTCTTTAAGTTACAGGTGGAGTATAGATGACGAGAGTCACATTAAGGTGATGAATGAACCTTGGATTTAGGGGATTAGAAAAGGTTGTCTAAGGGGCCCCCTAAATCAAGGTTCATATGATATATGGTTAAGAATCTTATGTTGCCTAATGTTAAACAATGGGATATTAAGATTCTAAAGGAACTATTTCACTATGCAGATGTTGAAGACATATTACATGTTCCTTTGATGGAAGATGTCAAGGAAGACAGGAAGATTTAGAAAGAAGAATAAAATGGTATTTATAGTGTGAGGTCTGGCTACAGATTATGGAGAAGATCGTGTAGAAATGATGTTAATGGGGGAGGAGAGGAGGATTAGTGTAGTATCTAGAATATCAAAGCTCCGCCTAGAGTCAAACATCTTCTTTGGATAATGTGTAAAGGATGTTTATCGACTCGTGCTAGACTTCAACAACATTACGTCTCTTGTCCACTAATTTGCTAACTCTGTGAGAATAGTCCTGGAGATGAATGACACTTATTCTTTGGGTCTAGCGAGACTTCCCATTGTTGGAGTGCAGCAGGTTTGTCATATATTATGGATTCTCGTTTAAATTTCTTTCATCATGCTAAGTCTATAATCTTTGATATCTGTAGTAAGAAGGATAGGAATGTTGCTGGTAGATTTGCTATCACGATTGATGAGAATTGGAAAAAATAGGAACAATCTTATTTGGAATAATGAGGTAGAGGAAACCTACAAACTTGGTTGGCTAGCTTTTCATAAGTGCCACGATTGGCTTTTGGCTCAGCATCATAACGGTAATGACAACGACCATCAACATCTTATGTCTTGGATTCCGCCTCCCGTGGGGTGGCTAAAATGTAATGTGGATGCGGCTTTTAATAAACACTAGGGAACTTCTAACAGAGGATGGTGCGTTCGGGATAATCTTGGAAATTTTCGTTTTGCAGGTGTGGCTTGGGATCCTGGCAACCTATCAGTCATTGAGGCAGAAGCATTGGCACTTAAAGAATAGATCCAAGCAGTTGTCGACTTGCACTTGGAAATGATCATTTTTGAAAGCGATTCTCAAAGATTAGTCCAAGCTATCCATTCAAATCTCACGGGTGACTCCGAGTTCCACTATATTATTAGATCTATTATTAGTTTATTAAATATTAATCACAACTTTGAGGTGAAGTTTGTAAAGCGTCAAGCGATTTTGGTTGCCCTTTCCCTTACTAGGACGACTAACTCTTGGTCTAGATGCATTGTGTTTAATTCAATTCCTACTTGTATTGAACATTTTATTATGAATGAAATACAATAAGTTCCCTTTGGGAAAAAAAACAAAAACCATAAAATATTTTTTTTATAATTATTCAATCTTGTACAAAAAGAGATTTTTTTACCAAACTACCTCACTTTTTCAAATTAAATCCCCAAATAACCCATTTTTTAAATTAATTCTCAAACTACCTCACTTTTGCAAGGTTATCAGAGGGATCGTCAAATGAATTGGCAACTATGTATAAAAATAGGAAAAACGTCAATTCATCACTTCCTATTTTTGTACACAGTCGTCAATTGAATTGAAGATTGTATATGATGTCTCAAATCCAATTGGTGACTCCTTTAAAGTTCAATACATGGTCGCCAATTCATCTGGCGACCTCACTGAAAACCTTGCATAAATGAGATGGTTTGTGAATTAATTTGAAAAGTAGATTATTTTTAAAAAGTGGGATAATTTGATAAAAAAATCTACGAAGAATACTTGAATACTTAGGTAAATACACCTTACCTAATCGGATGAGACTGGTCGAAAATAATGCTATTAATATAAGACAAAAAAAAAAGTAAAACAACAATCTGAAGTAAATGTTATATATAACAAATAAAAAATTAACTAAACTGGGTGTTAATAACAAGTTTGGTTACCATTGGTAATCAAATTACATTGTTAATAACAAGTTTGGTTACCATTGGTAAATGTCAAATTACATTAATTTGGATAAATGCCTACAAATATGAACCCTAGATTATCAACAAAAAGAATAAGAACCCTAATTTCTTGTTTTTATAAGACAAGGTAATGATAATAACATTCCAAATGCTCTTGCCATTAATTCAATCGTCCTGGAGCATTTTTCCACCCTTATTAATTCCTGCTTTCTCTTCCTTTTTTCTTCATGATTGGTGAATGTCACACGACACTCTTCTTCATTGATGCTTCTTTCATCTTCTTCTTCAGCTAGTAAATGAGGTGGCGGATATGGATCCAAATCTCTGCGTTCCCATTCTTCAACACTCATGCCAAATTCCTCAAACCTCACACCTGCCATGGCCAAAGCTTCTAAAGAAACCGCCATTTTCAATAACACTGTTCACTAAAAAAATAATTTATTATTCTCGTTTGTTCCAGAAGGAGTGTCTTTTTTTATATGGGTGATTTGATTCTATAAATCTACTCTATATATAGATAGAAAGAAGAAATCGTATCATAAACGGTTTTGATCCTACAAGATACATTTGACTTGGCTTTCTAAAATAAGGAAATATTCAAAACAGACGAGAGATCATAGGCGTTATACTCGTGAGCAAGAATATTCCTTGTCAAATCACTCTTTTATTTCTCTTAATTGTTTGTTACACTAATGAATTATGAATCATGTGAGAATATACGCTGATGATCGAGGTAGTGATGCAAATGCCAACGTATATCCTGTCGTCAATTTTTAATATCTAACAAATCTATTTAAGAAATATGGAAAAAGACATTAATATTTACATATTTTTGAAATTATAAAATTGGATAAGATTATCATTAGTGTAAAATACATGGAAAATAATAAATAATTATATTATTTTATAAATAATTATATAAATAAAAATTAAATAGTGTCACATGATTGATAGAATGTACATTATCCATCTTTTTGTTATGGATAAAGAAATTGTCCTTTTTTAAAAATATTCAAATTTAAAATTCTAATTATGAGTTTGTTATAAGACTTTAGATAAATATAATATTTTTTTGGTAAGTAGCTCAAAAAAAAAATAATACTCAAATATTTTTGAAATATTCATATTTAAGAATTCGTTTAAGAATAATATTTTCTTCGATTTGAATAAGAGTTTTTTTTTTTGTTTTGGACCTCGTTTGGAAGTAAAAGATAGAGACGAGGGAAGGAAGGAATCTTTTGGTTTGCCACCATTTGGTTAATTAGGAATGACACCATCTTTATTTGGTCCATTTGGTTAATTAGGAATGACACCATCTTTATGAATGAATCTTGTAACGTGTTGGATGTAGTTCAGAGTATCAAAGCTTTGGTGTGAAGATGGTCGGTTATCGAAAAGATTACATTTTTCAATTGTAACTTTTATGAGTTTAACAAATTCCCTTTGTTTTATCTTTCTTAAGTTTCAATTGGAGTATAATTTTCTTTTTTGAGTTTTGTCTCGCTTTTTTTAAACAGATTCGAGAACTCTTAGTTCTCGATTTCAATATTATTTCTTATATAAAAAAATTTGCTTAAGAGTGTGTTATAAAATTTTAGACAAATATCATAATTCATTCCATTTCTTAAAGTAGTTCAATGATTGGCGTTCATCTCTTTAAAAATAAACAAGTGGAATGTTGTGAGTTAGAATTTGTATCCATATGTTTCTAGGCAACTACCAACTGATATGCTTTAACGAGACAATTTATTCCATTTTAAATTTTGTGAAATTAATTATTGATTTTGTTAATTTTTATTTAAATAGGGTAATTTTAACTTGTAAACTAACCTAACGATACATGTTAAGAAACTCATAAATGGAGTTTTATTTGAAAGCCACAATTTGATTTGTCCCATGTGCTTCTGAAGCGCAATGTCGCACCAGTTTGGAGGATGATCTTTTATAGGATTGATATTTTTATGCAGGTTGAAGTAGTTTCTTTAGTAGAGCATTTTAAATTATTTCTACCGAAGCTTGGAGGCTTAGTAAAGAAGACTCATCAATGCGTGATATGAGGCCTTTTTTTGAAAATTATATATATATATATATATATATATATATATATATATAGATTCTATAAAAATGTATTTCAAAATATTATAAATTTTTTTGAATTTGTTTTTTATAAATTAAAAGATTAATTTTGATTTATTATAAAATAAATATATATTATTGACGATCAAAACATAGTTAAAATCATATTTTTTTTTAAAACGTTATATATAAAAAATGATATTTATGAAATTAATTGATTTTTTTGAAAATTTCATATCCAAAAAGACTTTTCATAAAATAATAAAATACATAAATTAACATTTTAACGATTAATATTCAAATTAAATTTTCATTTGAAATTTTTAAGAAAAAATTCTTTTTTGTAATAAATTTGTTTATACTAAAATATGTTACTATAAAAAATCATTAAAAAAAACAAACGCATTCATGGTTGACCGTTTACTGTTCTCTTTGACTTTGCAGGAATGACAAATTGTTCAAGGGAGGTTTTAAGGGTGTGAAGCATGTGTTGGTTCTGTCCTCTTGCCTTGGGATTGGCTAGTGGCAAAGCTCCGTAGTTATCATTTTTTGGTGGAAATGATTGGTGTTCCAACCCTTTGACTTGCTTTCCTTAATCCTCTCCTTTACTTTCTAATATTCTTCTTCTTTGTATTGTGGTGGAGAACCTCGTAGGCTCGTACTCACTTTAAATACAAAATTATTAATAAAAATATTTGTATTGTATAATTAATAAAATAATTATTTTTGATTAATTATCGTTCTCTCAATTTTTATTAGGAATGACAAATTGACTTATTTCTAATAGATATCTGTAAAAATATTCATAATTTCTAAGATAAAAAACTCCAAAAATGAATATAGATATGAACTATGATACTATTAAAATAAAGGGATATGAGTGCGGTTATGGAAACATTAGTACCCATCTCACCTCATATCCAATATATAGAGATAATTCCTTTGGGTTTCTATGGCACCTTGCAAATTTTTTTTTATATCCTCAGTTTTCGGATGTGCACATCAAGACGCATCAATTTTTATGTTTTTTCATATGTGCATATCTGGAAAGCTCCATCGGATCTGCACATCCAGAAAAAATCAAAAATTATTTTAAAAAAATCAATTATTTAGTTTGTAGTGGATTTAATCTATCGTCGCAAATAAATATACATTCAAAAACATCCATATATAAAATAAAATGATATATAATCATAATATTTGTCAAAATACAGAACAAAAAAGTAAAAATAGTAGAATACATCAAACAAAAACTACAGTCTAGGCGGCGATCCCTCAGTAGTGGGCACCATCAATGGGTGTGAGACTCTATAGAACCAGGAGATGTACCTTGCAACAATGATCCAGTCTCTAGGGGCCCAGGTCGCCCTAGCCTCTTCTGGTACCAAATGGTTCTGGAAGTTAGCATATATCTGGTGTAGAAACTACGACAGATGTAGGAACAAAGACATGTGTAGAAGCGGCGTCAGATGTAGGAACAAAAGCTGGTTTAGGGCGGCGCCTGCGGGCGGGTGGGCCCCAAAGGAAGAACCAGTACTAACCCGACTTCTTCGAGATGAAGAAGTGGCGATTGTGGTGGGAGTGGCATGTGTCGTGGAAGGTTGTGATGTAGGGTGTCCCTCAATTGTGGTGGAAGTGGCATGTGATGTGGTAGGCTGTATTGGGACATCCTCTGCGTCTGATGTCTCGGTTGCGTCTGATGTCTTGGCTCTAGCCTGCGTCTTCTCACGTTGTGATGTTGCGTTGGCCGACCGTGTATCAAACGATTCTCTCTACCAGCCATGTAATCTGCAAAGCATAATAAATAAATTATAAGTGTATAAAAATAATCAATAAAAAACTAAAAAAAAAGAAAAGTTTCTTCCGGATGTGCACTTCCGGAAGCATTGCAGAATTTTAAACATTGGAAACTTCCGGATGTGCACATCCGGAAGAAACCTACGTTGGAAACTTCCGGATATGCACATCCGGTACGTATTTTTAGTTTAAAAAATGCAGCCATGGTTGTTGTACCATAGAGAAGGGCATTTTAATACCCTGATCATCTGTTTGAATCAACAAAAAACACCTACATTGTCTCTAAACTATATTTTTTATACTACCTAACAATTTCTACACCTAAATGTCAACTTTAAATAGATTACTCGTAAATAACTCTGAAACTCTAAAATTCGAAAACTAACCGATTAAACTAAGATACATAGGTTGTGGAGTATCTTGATTGTTGTAGAAGTTGTTCTGCGCCGAACTCGAGTGAAAAAAAGTTGAGATTTGAGGAATTGATAGTTTGAGAGTTTGAGAGAGTTTGTGGAAATGAGAATGTGAAAAGTGATGGGGGGAAAGACTCTGGCGTGAAGAGTTATAAGAAATACTTCTGAATGTGCACATCTGAATGTCTTCTAGATATGCACATCCATAACAAATGAAAAAAGTGGTGTGTCCGGATGTGCACATCCGAAAACAGGAAGCATACAAATAATTTTGCACGGTGGCTAAGTAATTCTACGGGTGTATTAAGAAATCACACACACACACACACACACACACACACACATATATATATATATATATATATATATATATATATATAATTTATATTATTATATACAAATTATATGTATCAATTTTAAAAATACATCAATCTTAAATCATTGCTTATTTAATATAAAAATTTGAGATGCAAGTGATCTGACCTGATAAGAAGGAACCTTCCAGTGATGGATATCTTCTACGGTGGAGAAATGGAGGGTGTACCTGCAAGGTACTCCTATGTCCAAGTGAGAAATAACTTATGGAGTGAACAAATACAATAAGTAGTGAATAATAGAATACATGACCCTCTAGTGAAAGAGGATATTTATAGTGTGCCCCCAACGTTGGGCCAAGATCCTTCTCATGGGTTAGATTAGCTATGCCCAAGGAAGAACTACTAAGAAATACGTAGGAGCATATAAGACCTAACATGTGGTTTTGCCTTTGGTCCAACTCCCCCATAATATTAGGAGAAAATAACGAAGGCATTTGACGGAGTGGAACACGTGGGGGAGATGTTCTCCCCACGTCCCTATATATTGGGCCTTGGGCCCGTGCCCGACGGTCTGGGTCTGTGCCCGACATATACTGCACTGGCCCAGTCCAGAACATGAGCTCCCCAAGTCAAAACTCCGATGTAGAGTGATGACTTAAGGATAGGTATTGCCGGGCATGTGGTTTGTCGGTACTAAGATTGACGAATGTCGAGGAAGACATTTGCCCGTGATCATTTGAGGTTGTTTGAGGCAATTACGTGCAGGGCCTCTGTTGGAGTTTTAGTTCGTCGAGGAAGATTGTATGGTAGTCGCGTACACGGTTTCTTTTGCTCTTTCACAATGTCGAGGAGGGGCGTGCCCGATATTTTAAAGTGCATAGTTTTGTGGCTTTTGGAATTCCCAAGGGCGACGTATCTGTCTCTTCATTTCTCGTCATTATGACATTTAATGTTAGTCTCTTCATTTTACGTGTGACAACGCATTAAATGCCTATGATTGCCTAGGGTAATCTAGTCAGCTTAGGCAATGATGGCTAGGAGCGTCGTCCCATATGGGAGTCTATAAAAGAGTTGGAGTGAGGGTTTCCCCTCACTTCTCTCTTTTCACTTCTCAAACCTCCTCAGAAGATCATGTGGCATTCTTAAGCCCTTACCAGAAAATGTTCCTCTACCGTCACAACAACCGTAACATTTCCGCGTCTGCGAACATGTCGAGTAAGCTTCCTCTATTTATGGTAATAGTAGGTTTTAGTTGCCTTTTTCCTGGTAGTTTTTTCCACCAGAGTAGTCGAGGAAGCCTCTCATCGGCATATTCATACGAATCTTCTGGTGGAAATTCCCTGAGAATCGTCTTGAGAAGAAATTTGTTCGTTCAAGTATTTCTCTGTGGGGTGCTCCAGTGTTATTGGTTAAGAAAAAGGATGATAGCATGAGGTTGTGAGTCGACTATCGACAATTGAATAAGGTGACTATTAAGAATAAATATTTGCCTCCGAGGATTGATGATTTGATGGATCAGTTGGTGGGAGCTTGTGTGTTTAGTAAGATTGATTTGAGGTTAGGTTATCATCAGATCCGAGTAAAGCTAGATGATATTCCGAAGATAACTTTCAGAATGAGGTATGGTCACTATGAATAAACCGTGATGCCTTTTGGTGTATCCAATGCACCTGGTGTATTCATAGAGTATATGAATCGAACCTTTCATGAGTATTTGGATAAGTTCGTGGTGGTTTTTATTGATGACATCCTAATTTATTCAAAGTCAGAAGAAGAACATGAAAGTCATCTAAAGATTGTATTACAAGTGTTGAGAGAGAAGAAGTTATATACTACGTTGTCGAAGTGCGATTTCTGGTTGAAGGAAATGAGTTTCCTTGGACACGTGATTTCTAGTGGTGGAATTGCAGTGGATCCTTCGAAGATTGATGTTGTGTTAAATTGGGATACTCCGAAGTCTTCTACCGAGATCAGAAGTTTTCTGGGTTTGGAATTGCCTCTAACTCAATTGACCCGCAAGGGTCAGACTTATGTGTGAGATGTTGCGTGCAAGAAGAGTTTTGTTGAATTAAATAAGAGGTTGATGGTTGTTCCAATCTTAATTTTGCTTAATCCAAATGAATCTTTTGTGGTATACTGTGACGCTTCGAAGATGGGTCTTGGTGGAGTGTTAATGCAGAATGGTTAAGTAGTTTCCTATGCTTCTAGACAACTATGTGTTCATGAGAGGAACTATCCTACCCATGACTTAGAGTTGGCAGTCGTGGTATTTGTGCAAAAGATTTGGAGACACTATCTTTTTGGGTATACATTTGAGGTGTTCAGCGATCATAAGAGTTTTAAATACTTGTTTGATCAAAAGGAACTAAACATATGAGGCATAGAAGATGGTTAGAGATGTTGAAAGACTTTGATTTTAATTTGAGTTACCATCCTAGTAAGGCTAATGTGGTTGTAGATGCTTTGAGTATGAAGACCTTGCATATGCCGATGATGACAGTGAAAGAACTTGATATGATTGAGCAGTTCAGAGACATGAGTTTGTTGTGTGAGACTATCTCTGAGAGTGTGAAACTGGGGATGCTGAAACTGACTAATGACATTGTGGAAGATATCTGATATGACAACAAACAGATTTGAAGTTGGTCGACCAAATGACTTTAATTAACCAAGGTAACGGAGGGGAGTTCCGGATAGATGAAAATGGTATGATGAGGTGTCGAGATCAAGTGTGTGTTCCTGATATTCTAGAGTTAAAGAAAAGTATTATAGAAGAAGGACATCGAAGTAGGTTGGGTATTCATCCTGGTGCTACAAATATGTATCATAACTTACAAAAATTGTTTTGGTGGTCGGGTATGAAGAGAGATGTTGCAGAATTTGTGTATGCTTGTTTGATTTTCCAGAAATCGAAGATCGAGCATCAAAAGCCTTTAGGTATGATGCAACCGTTGAGTATTTTGGAATGGAAATGAGATAACATTTCTATGGATTTCATGACAAGTTTGCCGAAGACGGTGAAGGGAAATGATTCCATTTGGGTGATTGTTGATCAATTAACTAAGTCGGCGTATTTCTTACCGATGAAGATTAATCACTCCATGTTGAAGCTAGCAGAGATGTATATTGATGAGATCGTGAAGTTGCATGGGATACCTTTTGTCGCTCCCAAAATATGAGGCTGGGCTCAAATGAGGTACAGACGCGAACGGTCGGCGAAAAGATGATGTGAGAACACACAGGAGTGAACTCACAAGAAAAGGAAAGAGTCGCCAGCTAGGCATTTTTATCCCGGAGGAAAGGCAATGCTGCATAGACCTAGAAAGATATGGATAAGACGGTTGCGAACCAGAGAGACTGAGAAAGGGGGTTGGTTACAACCTGGGAAGGTATTAGCACCCAGATTGTCCGCCGTACTCGACGGGATCCACGCTTAAAAGATTTGTGTTTAAAGGGGTAGTGTCAGTGCAATTTGTGTATAAAGAGAGCTGGAAAAGGTGTACAGGTGTCAGTGTAAAAGAAGTGCAAAGTGTGATATATACAGTGTCAGTGCAAAAGAAACAGGAATAAGATACTCAAGATCATGAGGTTAAAAGAATGATGCTGAAAGAGGGGGAATATACAGAGACTTTTGTTCGATAACTGTTAAGTTATGCCTACGTATCCTCTCGTGCAATGAGGAAGTCAGAACACCGTAGTTCGACCCAAAGAGACTGAAAGATAAGATTGACTTGTGAACTGCTTGCTTATCTATGCTCAAGTGTATGACCTGTCTGGCTCAGGTGCAAACTGTCTTGCATTAGACGGAAGAAGAAAGTTCTCGTTTGTGAATGAAGATGATGAGAAAAGAATCCCGAAGGAGACGTTTATTGTTTGTTTTTGTATTTTCAGTCTTTTATTGCTTTTTGAAGTTTGTCATAAGTTAATGAGCCTAAGCCTAAACCAATGGGTTAGTAAACTCATCACATCTTCCCTCTGATTAGGGGTAATGAGAATACCTTAAGTGTGAAGTCAGCTTCTCACACTTAAACACCTTGATGTAGGATTAAGATCATTAACCTACTTGTGATTATTCAGATGTTTTTGTTGTTTTTTGTTTAGTGTTGAGTAATGAGATTAAGCCATAATCAGGGATTAAACAGACTCATTACACCATCCTAATAGAAGGATAATAGATGAGAGTGTTTAAGCTGAGGAAAGCTCCTCAACTTTATCCATGATTAGGGATTAAACTCATGACAAAACAAAACCTTTATTAAGTGGATTTTAATTAATGGTAAGATGATGAAGTGATTTTTAGGGTTTGTAAGACAACTTGAGGGGGACTTGTCCATTAACACTAGGGTTAGTCCTTCTTAACCAGTTAAGGAAGAATTAGAACCCTAATGCAAGGCCCAAGTTACAGGCTTGATGTCTTGATGATTATTAAGTGGATTGATTAAAAGAGTTAAACACATTAAGGGTTTAACACTTAGGATTAAAGTTATACACTCCATCCTAATAGAAGGATGCAGGCATAAGCTTAATCACAAAGCCTTAAAACCTTTAGGGTTTAGTCCCTGATTATGAGGTGAGAAGAGAAGACTCAATGAGACACAAAGGTAAAATCTAAAGGGGGGACTAATCAAAACCCTAATTATTGTCATGCTTGGTTGTTCCTAAGGTTTGTGAGGTTAACAAGAGGAATCTTTAGAGGAACCACCAGGAAGCAAATGAAAGGAGCAAAGGAAGCAAAGTAACTTGCTTCATTTAAGAAGACAAGTCACTTGAGGAAAGAAAGTAAGAAGAAGAAGAATGAGCAAGCTCAATCTCAAACATAAAACAAAATGCAGCAATGATGCACAAGAGTAAATGAAAAGAACTTGTGAGAAGTGAAGGCAAATTCACTTCTCAAACAACTTACCACCTGAAAAGTTAGTGAAAGAAATGCAATGCAATGCAACATGAAATGAAATGGCATGATGCAAAACAAAATCAGAAGCATGTGAGTGATGATAATGATGCTATGAGATGATGCAAACATGAAACAAGGCATGGGGATGATCATACAAACATGTGAATGCAAGAGAAGCATGCTTAGAACCATGAACATACATGAAAAGTTATGGAATGCAAATGACATACAACATGGCAAATGAAAGATGCAATGATCAAACATACTTCTAATATGTCTTAAGATGTATAATGGATCAAATGGATGCACAAAATGCTATGGCAAGTCATGGTATGCAAGCAAATGCAAGATGAATGCAAAAGGAAACCCAAATTAGGGTTTAATGAACAATGCACAAAACAAAAATCAAAATCAGAAGCAAACATCAAGATAAAAAATTGAAAATGCAACCAAAGGAACTCTAACCCTACACAAACTCACTGCCCAAAGGAGGGGATCCAATTCTTAACCTAGTGAAAGTTATGAATTTCCTAAGATTTCTAGGGTTTTAGGGTACCTTGTCAAGAAAAATGTCAAACAAATTGAAAATGCAAGATCAAATCATGCCAATTTAATCCTATAAACTACATGATATGCAAGACACAATGCAAAAAGAATCAAAGTCCAACTCTTAAAGACTAGGCAGAAATGAATTTTCAAAGATTGGATCAAAATAATGCCTTAAAATGAAATTAATTCCATGAAAAATTGTCAAAAGACATCAAGATCAAAAAAGAAATTTGGTTTGAGGGTTGGACAATGTTTCCAAATGATTTTAAAGGTTTCATGAATTTTTTGGTGATTTTTAAATACCTAAAAGTATTTTTAATTAATTAATTCTCATTAATTAAGTAAAAATAAACTTTTAAATGATTTAAAAATATTTAAAAATGCAAAAAATAAAAATAAAAATGTTTTTGGTTTCTGAAAATTAATAAAAGTTTGTATAAAAATTTTCAGAATTTTTAAATGATTTTTGCTATTTTAAATAAATTATAGAAAACAAATGAAATAAAAAGAAAATAAAATGAAATAAAATGAGAAGTATGCTGATCCTAAGGCTGGGGTTTAAACTGGGAACGCGCGCGTTGACTGGCGCCAGATCTAAGGGCTGATATTCAAACTGGCCAGATTAATTTATAAAACTTAATTAAATGGATAATGACGTGGATTAGGGTTTAATGAGGGCATCCTGGCCATTGAGCACGCGTGGGAGTTGACTAAGTCAGCCCATCCAACGCACCAAATTCAAACTTGCATTAATTACAGGGATTAGCCCTAATTACTTTCAGGTGGCCGGAGAAGACTTCCGGTCGTCTTCTCCGGCAAGACCCTCACCTGAAAGTTGCTAAAATCCTCAAAACCTCATGAAAATGAAAACTAATCACCCAGAAATCATCCCCATTCGAAACTAAACCAAAACCCCCAAACAAAAATCATTTTTCATTCATTAATCATGCGAATCGAAGCCAAACATGTTTAGGTCAGAAAAGTTTCAGAACATGATTAAATGCTTATTTCTCAACCATTTCAAAAAGTAAAAGCATCAGAGTGATCAGCAAAGCATGAGGAACAATTTAGAAACTTAAAAACTCATTTCTGGAAAAAAAAATCTTGATATACCTGAGCTTTGAGCTTTCTCAGTTTGCAACTTTCTGACCCCCTTTCTTTGTGCAAACCACTCCTCTTAGGCCCCTGATGAAGTCCTGATGCTTGGAGAAAGTTTATGATGGCTGGTTTTTGAGATGGCAGAAGTTCTGTTCAAGGTGGGGTGGAAATCGTATTCTTGATTCAGGGAGTTTCAGACAATGGTGATGGGTGGTTTTTGATCAGTGAAGTGTGCTGAGTGTGTTTGTGAAGTTAGTTTGTGTGTTTACAGCTTGTGTGATGAGTTTCGAAGAGTTTTGCAAATGGAGCATAAACTTGAAAACTAGGGCTTGGGTGTGTTTCAGCTTGCAATGTGTGGTGTGTTATGCTGGCTTTGGTCCATGTATCAAAAGGGGATAGGTCAGAAAGTTGTTGGTGGCCTATGGTGATTGGTATGGGTCTTTGGCCAAAATGTCAACTTGATGTGTACTTGAGGTATGGGCAATGGTACAACTTGCTTTTTGGCATGCTTGGGCTCAGCTTGAATCAAGGAATGCTGTGAAAAAAGTTTAGAGGCAATGCAGCAAGTGGTTTGTAACTTATGATGAGTTTTGCAAGTTGGTTCAAGTTTGGTTCCTTTGAGATTTCTTGAGTTTCAAGGCATCAAAGTGCAAAGTTCCTTGGCCCATTCTGAGTTTTAGAGGTTATATGATCATGTTGTGAAGTTTAGAAGTCCATTTGATAGCTCAATTTGCCCTGACAAGTGAATTTGCAACTTTGCCTCTTTGGTAGAAAACTTCAAATTTTGTGATTTTTGCCAACTTTGACAAGCCATAACTTTTGATCCAAAATGAATTAGGTCATGTTCTTGTACTTTTTGAAAAGGGAATGATCCATTCTACAACTTTCATGACCAAAGTTTTTCCATTTGAAGCATTTTTGAATCAAAAAGCAAGGGTTGAAAAAGTTTCCCAAAATGGCAATTTCATCAAAAGTCAAACTTTCCCAAAAAGTCAACTTTGCAAAAGACTTGAAATTCTTCAATTTTGTGAACTTCCAACATCTTCTATGATCAAATAAAGATCATACACAATCAAAATGATGATGAACACCCTTTGGTTGGGTCATTGGGGGCCTCAGATGCCCTGATTTTACACTGGCTTGCTTAGAAAGTCAACCCTTGATCAGATGACTTCCCCATTGAATTTCTTCATGAAAATTGATATTCATGCTCCTTATACCATATAGAGACCAATAGAAACAATAATGACCAAAAAATTTGGAGTTATGGCTTTTGAAACCAAAACCCTAATTCTAGGTCATCTGTGCAGTTAAACCTGGCTCTGCTTCCATGCCTTTCCCAGTTCTTGTGATTCTTTGACTTCCTTGACTTTGTGAGGATACAATATGATGCTTGAACATACATGGACCCCTTTGAAGTGATTGATGACCTTTGGAGTGGTTCAAATAGCTCTTGGATGGCTCAGATCACAAACCCTAGATGCAGGTGACTTTGAACCAATGCAGTGAATCAAAAATGTAATATGAGATGCTATGATTGAGTTTATGCATAGGAGAAGATCACAAGCCATGGTGTGAATGGGTGAGGGCAAATTTGGGGTGTTTACATCTGCCCCTATTCAAACATGAGTTAACTGTGCAGGATGTAAGCAGCGGCTTATCAGGCAAGCAAGATAACTTGTGGTTGAATACCAAAGACAGTCCAAAAATTTGCACTCACATAATGAAGAAGAAAAGGGATATAGATTGTAAAGGAAAATAAAGTATATTGTAAAGTGTGAGCGACGGAGGACGACCGTCGAGCAGAGGACGACTGCTGGGGAAAGAGCAATGACGGGGACGGCCGACACGCTGGAAAAATGCGGGAAATAAAGCAATGACGGGGACGGCCGACATGCTGGGGATAAATGGGATTATGATGGGGACGGCCATCAAGTAAAGTTATAAGATTTTCTGGGGATTAATGAAAAATGATGGGGACGACCATCAAGTCCAAAAAGTAATGTAAACCACGATGGGGACGGCCATCGGGCTAAACTGATGAAGGGCGATCATCAAGAAAAGGAAAAGGGACCACGACGGGGACGGCCATCGGGTTAAAGAATAAATGAAAAAAATGATGAGGGACGGTCATCAAAGGTGAAGGACGATCACCTGGTAGGGTACGGCTGCCGAAAATATCGCGACATAGGACGAATGTCGGATAAAAGGTCAACGATGGGGACGGCCATCGGACGAGAATGATGAAGGACGATCATCAAGAGGTGAAGGACGATCACCTAGCAGGGGACGACTGCTCTCAAGGTTTATCATGACGTAGGACGAACGCCAGATAACAAGATCAACGATGGGGACGGCCATCGGATAAAATGATGAAGGACGATCATCAAAAGGTGAAGGACGATCACCTTAGCAGGGGACGGCTGCTAAAAATATCACGACATAGGACGAATGTCGGATAAAAGATCAACGATGGGGACGGCCATCGGATGAGCATGATGAAGGACGATCATCAAGAGGTGAAGGACGATCACCTAGCAGGGTACGGCTGCTCTCAAGGTTTATCGTGACATAGGACAGATGTCAGATAGAAAAGAAATTTTGCTTTGTTGGCGATCTACTGGGGATATAGTAAACACGGACGAGTGTTTACATCCAAGAAATAAAGTTACAAGTGTTTTGACGTTGTGTATAGATTAAAGATGCGGACGAGCATCCCTAAGATTGCGATACGGACGAGTATCAGGCAGAAACAAATACTGATACGTGTTCAGAGATGATGATACGGACGAGTATCAACTGTTTAACAGAGAACACGGATGAGTGTTGAATCTGAGGGGACTCTTCTGGGGAATAGTAGACACAGACGAGTGTCTATATTCAAGAAGACAAAAGTGTTTGACACAGTGTATGGATTAAAGATGCGGACGAGCATCCTTATGATACAGACGAGTATCAGGTAGAAACAAACGCTTGACACATGTTATGAGATGATGGTACGGAAGAGTACCAACAGGTTAACAAAGAACATGGACTAGTGTCGAATCTGTGGGGACATAAACGGTGTATACAAGGTACAGACGAGTATCTGTATAAGTATGAGTAGTGTATATTTAAGTGTTCAACCTGCTGGGGAGAGTGACATAGACGAGTGTCAAAAAAGGAAAGTATAGTATAAACAAATATCTGATATACAAAGTGTTTAGATTACTGTGCTGGGGAAAGTGACATGGACGGATGTCAAGGAATTGTATATATATGTATCTGTGAGTGCGAGGGGATGCTTTGGCTTTCTATTGGAGATACGACACGGATGGGTGCCAAGGAGTATATACTGATGTTTGTGTATGCAAGGCAACTGCTTTAGCTTTAGCTCTCTGTTGGGGAATCTGGGGGGTATTCTGTATGTTGATGGATTGTTATTATTCACAAGTGTTTGATTCAAAACATGGCTTATGATTATGCAATATGTTTGATTTTTGCCGTAATGCTCCGTATTAGACGGAATGCTACGCTCTGTGGGGGATATGATGCGAATGTTATGATTATGCAAAGGTACAGATCCGGGATTCGGATCCCGCTGCTGTGAAGATCTCTGGTCGATCTGTTTGAAATGAACATCCCAGCTGGGGATGAGATCGTTGGTAGATCTGACAAGACGCATCTGCTTGGGGATATAGGTCACTGATAGACCCATCCTGGCAATGAGGGACCCAGCTGGGGATTGTAGAAGCTTTCGTCGCTCTGTTGTGATTCCTTCATGCGTTGTTCTTCTGGCTAGAGGCTGAAACTCTGTGGGGAAGATGGTTCCCTGGCTTATGTACTTAGCTGAGGAGGAAGAATGGTTGGCACCCCGGCTGGGGAAGAAATAGCAAGTGGCAACTCAGCAGGGGAGAAAGCACTTTGGGTGCTAAGGCTGAGTGAGTGTTGATTTGCCAGCTTGCTGGGATGAAGCTTGCATGCCCCATGTTGCGCTTTGAATACCTGCAATCCTGCAAAGACAAGAGACGCACAAGTAATCCCGAGGTATCCCTTACTGGATTCCGTCATAGGAGTTAGACACTCCCGAGAGTAAGTATATTCCCTGCAAGTATGTATTTTTTAGAAGAAAAACATCTGTATTTATGCAATCAGTATTTTAAGGACACCAGACCTTTTTTGCAAATGAAAATGAAGTGTACAAGGCGAAACATGACTGAAAATCTAATTTTATTAATTCATGTGCCCTGAATTGGCAAGATACAGTCAAAGAAACATATCCCCTAAAATGAGGAGATTGTTACAAATTGAGAAACAAAATGCTGGCAATGTTGACGACGCTTCAAGGAGCTTCCTTCTTGCTATGACTCGTATGACATTTGACGTTCTTCTCGTCTTGCTTTCTGAAGAAGGCTGATTTTGAAAGAGGCTTGATCCTTTCGAAGCTTGCCAAGTTGTGAGTAATACAGACGAATTCAGCATGCAGTTGTTCGCTTATTCCCTTATTTTGCATGGATCGCCCTTTCGGGTTTTCAATCCATCGGGATACCCATTTTTGCCTGAGTTGTCCAATGCGGCTTTTCAACTCAGCGAGTGTACATTTTTTTGTTTATTTTCCCTTATTTTTGCCCGAGTCTTTTATTCTGTTTTTGACTCACCGGGATGCCCTATTTTTGCCTGGACTTACATTCTGTTTTTGTGTCCAGCGGGTCATTTTATGCGAAGTATTTTTTAACTGCATCTGAATTCACAGGGGACGGGAAGTCTTCACCATCCATAGTGCTGAGCATGAGTGCTCCACCCGAGAAAACTTTCTTTACTACAAATGGTCCTTCATAATTCGGAGTCCACTTGCCCCTGTGGTCTGTATGCGGAGGGAGGATTCTTTTCAGCACAAGATCCCCTACTTGGTACTCTCGGTGCCTAACTTTCTGATCGAAGGCTCTCTTCATTCTTTTCTGATACAACTGCCCATGACAGATTGCAGCCAATCGTTTTTCTTCAATCAGACTCAGTTGTTCGTATCGGGACCGGACCCATTCTGCTTCGTTCAGCTTAACATCCATCAGTACCCGCAGGGAGGGTAATTCAACTTCAACAGGTAGGACTGCTTCCATACCATACACAAGCTGATACGGTGTTGCCCCAGTGGATGTTCTGATTGACGTGCGGTACCCATGCAAGGCAAACGGTAGCATTTCATGCCAGTCTTTGTAGGTGACTACCATCTTCTGCACAATCTTCTTGATATTCTCATTAGCTGCCTCAACAACGCCGTTCATTTTTGGCCGGTAAGGGGAATAATTGTGGTGTTGGATCTTGAAGTCCCGACACAGTTCTGCCATCATTTTGTTGTTCAGATTGGAACCATTGTCAGTAATGATTCGTTCGGGAATTCCGTATCGACAGATGATATCTCTCTTCAGAAATCGGGCTACCACTTGCCTGGTAACATTTGCATAGGAAGCTGCTTCGACCCACTTGGTGAAATAGTCAATGGCAACCAGGATGAATCTGTGGCCATTTGAAGCAGTCGGTTCGATCTTGCCAATCATATCAATGCCCCACATAGAAAAGGGCCAAGGTGAAGACATCACATTCAAAGGATTGGGAGGCACATGCACCTTATCCGCATAAATCTGGCATTTATGGCATTTTCTGGCGTAGGCACAACAGTCGACATCCATTGTGATCCAGCAATAACCGGATCTTAGCAATTTCTTAGCCATCGCATGTCCTCCAGCATGGGTACCAAAGGATCCTTCGTGCACTTCATGCATTAACAAGTCTGCTTCTGTTCTGTCAACGCATCTGAGGAGTACCATATCAAAGTTCCTCTTGTACAGGGAACCATCAGTGTTCAGAAAGAAACTTCCAGCAAGCCTTCTTAATGTCTTCTTATCATTGGAAGATGCCCCAGGTGGGTATGTTTGATCCTCCAAGAAGCACTTAATGTCGTGGAACCAATGCTTATCATTTTTGACAACATCTGCTGCGAACACATATGCTGGTCTGTCAAGTCTGGATACTGAAATTTGAGGTACAAAGTTGGCAGCTTGCACTTTGATCATGGATGAAATAGTAGCCAGAGCATCTACAAACTGATTCTCGTCCCGAGGGATATACTCAAGCTTGACTGTTGTAAAGAAAGTTAATAACCTCCTTGTATAATCCCTGTAAGGTATCAGATGATCCTGGTGTGTGTACCATTTGCCATTGGTTTGATTGACTACCAGAGTTGAATCTCCGAATACAGTTAAAGCCTTGATCCTGAGGTCAATGGCTTCTTCAAGACCCATAATGCAAGCTTCGTATTCAGCTTCGTTGTTAGTGCAGTTGAAAGTGAGTTTCGCCGAGAAAGGCATGTGAACTCCTTTAGGTGTAATGAGTACTGCACCAACACCACGACCATTCATATTAACAGCCCCATCAAACATCATAGTCCATTCTTCTTCCGGGTCAGGCCCTTCAGTGTGAACAGGTTCTTCATGATCTTTTGCTTTGATGAACATGATGTCTTCATCAGGGAAGTCAAATCTCATAGGCTGGTAATCGTCAATAGGTTGCTCAACAAGATAATCAGACAATACACTGCCCTTGATGGCTTTTTGAGATGTGTATTGAATGTCATATTCTGTGAGGATCATTTGCCATCTTGCAACCCGTCCGGTAAGTGTTGGCTTCTCAAATATGTACTTGACTGGGTCCATCTTTGAGATCAACAAGGTAGTGTGGGTCAACATATACTGTCTCAGTCGGCGAGCAGCCCACGCTAAAGCACAACAAGTTTTCTCGAGCAGTGAATAACGTTGTTCACAGTCGGTAAACTTTTTGCTTAGGTAGTATATTGCATACTCTTTTCGACCAGACTCGTCTTGCTGGCCCAACACACACCCCATCGACTCTTCTAATACTGTCAAGTACATTATCAGAGGTCTTCCTTCAACTGGAGGCATAAGGATTGGAGGCTCTTGTAAGTATTCCTTGATCTTGTCAAAAGCCTTCTGGCAGTCTTCGTTCCACCTGACCGTTTGTTCTTTTCTCAACAATTTGAACAAAGGTTCGCAAGTTGCTGTGAAGTGAGATATGAACCGTGAAATGTAGTTCAATCGTCCCAAGAACCCTCGAACTTCTTTTTCTGACTTTGGTGCAGGCATTTCTTGAATAGCTTTGACTTTATTAGGGTCAACTTCAATCCCTTTCTCACTCACAATAAAGCCCAGCAGCTTACCAGATCGCACCCCGAATGTGCACTTGTTGGGGTTGAGCTTCAGTTGGTACTTCCTCAGACGCTTGAATAACTTCAACAGATTTACCAGGTGGTCTTCTTCTGTGAGGGATTTGGCAATCATGTCGTCCACATAACATTCGATTTCTTTATGGATCATATCATGGAATAATGTCACCATAGCCCGTTGATACGTCGCACCAACATTCTTCAGTCCGAATGGCATCACCTTGTAACAGAACGTGCCCCAGGGTGTGATGAAAGTTGTCTTCTCCATGTCTTCAGGTGACATCTTGATCTGATTGTATCCTGAAAATCCGTCCATGAAGGAGAACACCGAGAACTGAGTCGTATTATCAACCAATACATCAATGTGAGGTAATGGGAAGTCATCCTTCGGGCTGGCTCTGTTCAGATCCCGGTAGTCAACACACATTCTCACTTTGCCGTCTTTCTTAGGTATAGGTACTATATTAGCAACCCACGGTGGATAGCTAGTTACAGCAAGGAACCCGGCGTCCCACTGCTTTTGTACCTCTTCTTTGATTTTCATTGCCATGTCTGGGCGAGTACGGCGCAGTTTCTGTTTAACTGGCGGGCAATCTTCTCTTAAAGGCAGCTTGTGCATAACAATGTCGGTGTCCAACCCTGGCATATCTTGATAAGACCAAGCAAACACATCCACATATTCCTGAAGCAGGTCAATCAGTTGTTTCTTCACTGAGTCTTGTAAGCAGGCCCCGATTTTAACCTCTTTCACATCTTCATCCGTACCAAGATTAATTGTTTCGACCTCCTCCTGATGAGGAGTAATAACTTTCTCCTCTTGTCTCAACAACCTGGCTAGCTCTTCAGGAAGCTCGTAATCTTCTTCAACCCCTTCATCAGCTTGATTGATCGGATTGTCAAAGTCATACGAAGTCATAGCCGTGTTGTTGTCGGTGCGGTCTGGAAGGCACTCTCTGCAAGGGTTCAGTTTGTTTAATTTAGTGATTGATTTTAATTTTGTTTAGAAAAGTGAAATAAAGTTGTCATTTTGAAAACATTGCCATTTATTTTTGTACAAAAAGAAAAATGGAAAAACAGTGAGCGAAAAAAAAAGAAAAAAAGAAAAAGACTCATTTGCAAAAGATGTCTGATTATCATTGATTGATCTATTTGCACAAAATTACAGATGGCCCGATTACAAAATGAGTCTTGTCATCTTGGGCAAGATGCAAGACTTGATGCATGCTTAAAAATACAGGAAATAATAATTACTCTGCAGGAGTAACCCTTATAATTTCCTGGGAAGACCAGTTTGAGATACTGCTCCCCGGGATCCTTGGACGTATCCAACTCTCCAGGTTGCGGTCGCTTTCATCCTCGTCTTCCAAGTTGTTCACTGCATCGGGGGAGAGCATCCCCCCACTGACAAAATTGGGCCCCTTAGCAGCCTCTGCTTGATCTTGTTGAGTTGGTTTGTAACCCAACCCAAATCTATCCTCCTTCTTCTCTACAGGCAGCAACTTGCCCCAGCCTTGGGCAGTCCCTTCTTCAACAACCTTCCGGGCTTGCTGATAAGATGTCATTGAGGTTCCAGGTACAGCGGACGCTTCATTTATGTTCAAGGCCTCAAACCCTTGACTCATAGTTTCGTGGATCTCCCCATCCATCTCAATGTATTTGTATGTAGCCAGATGGCTAACAAAGATATCTTCCTCTCCACAAATAGTAACGACTTGGCCTTCCCACTCGAATTTTAACTTCTGGTGAAGGGTAGACGTAACTGCGCCAGCGGCATGAATCCAAGGTCTACCCAACAAACAGCTGTAGGCCGGCTGAATGTCCATCACGAAGAAGGTCGTTTTGAAAGTCTGTGGGCCAATCGTTATAGGCAACTCAATTTCTCCCATAACTGATCTCTTAGAGCCGTCAAAGGCTCTCACTACCAAGTTGCTGGGACGTAATGCCAGTCCTTCATACTCCAGCTTCACAAGGGCTTTCTTAGGTAAGACATTGAGGGATGACCCTGTGTCTACCAGTACATGGGAAAGAACTGCACCCTTACACTCCAAGGTAATGTGCAAAGCCTTGTTGTGATTGCGGCCTTCCGTAGTCAAATCAGTGTTGGTAAATCCTAGTCCATTACTAGCGTTAACATTTCCAACCACAGCCTCTAACTGATTGACGGTAATCTCCTCTGGCACATAAGCTGCGTGCAAGACTTTTAATAATGCGTTCCGGTGAGCCTCGGAACACATTAGCAATGATAAAATGGAGATTTTGGAAGGTGTCTGGTGAAGCTGGTCCACTATCTTGTAATCACTTTTCTTGATGATTCTCATGAATTCATCAACCTCTTGATCAAAAGGGGTTTTCAAAGCTTCCTTAGCAACTTGTTCCTCTTGCACCAGGCTCTTCCCTTTTGCTTTGGCAGCAGCTTCTGCTTCAGCAATGGGTCTTGGAATTTGCGGGGCAAAGAGACGTCCGCTTCGAGTGAAGCCTCCGCCTCCTCCCACATTGTCTATTTGTGGTGAAGAAGTTGATGATTCCAAAGTGATTTTCTGTCCTTCACAGTATAGATCGGAGCCGTAATGCCAGGGGATGGCATTACTGCTTTCATAAGGAACTGGCCCAGGCACTGTGATAGTGACTGGACTGATAGCAGCTGCAGAAGGGATCATGATAGTGTGTGGATCATAGTATATTGTAACTGGTGCTCTGACAGGAGCGGCATTTTGTGAGTTGTATGCAGAATCATTTGCAGGATCATAATAAATTGTAACCGTTGAGACACTTTCATTGTTTGTTGTTGGTGTTGTAGGAGACACTGTTGACTGGATGGGTGTTGCTGTTGTAGGAGGTTCTGAATGAAGGGGTGCTGACGTTGTAGAAGGGATGTTTGTTGATATTTGGTCCATTGAAGTAACAGATGAAGCATTTGTTGATGAGATTGAAGAGTTGTTTGGAACAATTGTTGTTGCAGTTGTAGAAGACTCGGGAATTGTTGTTAAGGAGATTGCCGGATTTGTAGGTATTGATGTTGTGATTTGAAGCAGGCCACTCTGGATGAGACCATCTATGCCATCTCTCAAGTTATCACACCCATTCACTGAAATGTTACAATAAGCACATCCTAGCTCACATCCAGGGAACATTTGACATTTAAGGAGTTGAGCTTTAATCTCTACCAAGGGTTTCCGGATCTGCCCCACATAGGTTATCAAGTAAGACAGCTTATCTTCCTCAATAGCATTGATTCTGGGTCCTCCGTGGTTTGGCATAGGATTTTTACTGACATTTGGCGGGGGTGCAAAGTTTAGAGCTTTGGAATCCACTAGATCCTGTACTTTCATGTGCAAAGCTCTGCACTTCTCTGTACTGTGGCCAGGTGCATTTGAGTGAAAAGCACATCTGGCGCTGGCGTCATAATTTCTGGGTAGACTGGCAGGATCTGGAGGTGCCAATGTCCTTAGCTCAACCAGGTTGAGTTTCAGGAGTTGTGGCAATAATGTTGCATAAGGCATAGGGATCGGATCAATCACCCTATTGGCCTGAGATGGTCTCTGTTGATACGGTCTTTGCTGATTGTTGTTGCTGGTGTTGTTGTTGTTATAATTTCTCTGAGGTGGATACTGAGCTTGTTGCTGGTAGTGGGATTGTTGATGTGGTTGGTATGCTGGTTGTGGATGAATTGGAGCGGGAATGGTGACAGCTGCCATTGACCTATGAACATACTGGGGTCTGCCCCTGCTGGTATGGATAGCATTAGTCTCACCAGTTCTTCTTGGGACTACAAAAGGCTTTCTTGGGTTGCTGGACGAGCTTGCACCGTTGTCAGAAATTTTGCCCATCTTTAATAGGCTCTCAATTCTTTCTCCAGCTATAACTACATCCGCGAAGCTGGTGGAAGAAAAGGCAGCTAGCCTATCAATGTATGTCCCTTGGAGGGTGTTCATAAACATGTCGGCCATCTCCCTTTCCGACATGGGTGGTTGGACAGCAGCAGCAAGCTGTCTCCACCTCTGGGCGTACTCCCGGAAGCTTTCTCTGGATGACTATGACATTCCCATCAGGAGGGTCCTATTGGGAGCCATATCCAAGTTGTACTGGTATTGTCTAATGAAAGCCTCAGCCAGGTCCTTCCAGCATCTGATGGTTGCTCTAGTCAAGTGAGAGTACCATTCCCTTGAAGCTCCTGTTAAGCTATCTTCGAAATAAAACATCCATAGCTTTTCATCCATGGTATATGCCTTCAGCCTCCCCAGAAAGGATTGTAAGTGGGTTCGCGGACAGGAAGTTCCGTTGTACTTCTCAAAGCACGGAGGTTTAAACTTGTGGGGAATCCTGACCCCGTCCACTAAGCCCATGTCCATGACATCAAAACCCAAGGAGTTTTGAGACTCCAAGGACCTTAATTTTTCAGCAATTTCATCTATCCTTCTGTCATAGGCTTCATCCCCAGCTCCCATCATAGTGAACTGATCTTCCTGGGGGTCTTCTTGCAGTACCCTACCTGTAGTAGCATTCCCTTGTACATTAGCAGGGATGTTGATCTCTGGGTGAAGATGAGGGCCATACACAGGTGGGTTGACATGAGGCTGAACCCTCTCATTGTTGCTTGTTCCACCAGTCCCTAGATGGGGGTCTTCCTGAGTCTGCCTCTCTACCAATGCTCTTAATCTTTCTTGGCTTTGTGCCAATCCATTCATCACCTCCATAAACTGAGTCATCTGATTCCTCATTTCTAGTCTCTCATTGGCCATTTGAGTCCTGACCTCTGTAAGATCCTGTTGTACCTGGTCCATCTGTATACCCGGAAGGTTGTTGCGGGTAGGATATCTGTGCGGACGGTTGAGTGGGAACACCCGACGTCGAGCAATAGTTCCTGAACCACAACAGAGTTAGTAACAAAAACAAAACAAAAACCTACAAAACAAAACAAAAGGTTAGTATGCAATACAGTATGCTTATTTGTTTCCAAGGTATCCGGCTTGACACTTGGTTTTGACATTTCCAGACCCCTGAGGGAGATGCTTCTGATGTTGCTTAGGAGAGAGAGATTCAAATGAAACAAACTAATGAATATATTACAAAAAGTGAATGATACATAGTTTGTTTTTTACAATACATGCCCCTGAGGGGTCAAAATACAACATAACAAGGAAAAGTACAATGAAATGAAAATAACAACAAGCAAAAGTCAGACACCAAGACCAAACTCATCCTCCTAAACTTCCTTTAGAAGTGCTTCAGTTACCGGATCAGCCGGACGCTCTGTGAGGTTCCTGATAAGAAGATTCCTGGTAGCAACAGCTGCAGTTAGCTTCTTGTGTCGACTCTGGTCCTTTGATCTCTTCACACCAGCTCTAATCTTCAACTCTGAGATCTCCATCTGGGCTGCTAGCAGGGCATTTTGTTGCTCCTTTGCACTAGCCTCCAACTGCTCAATCTTGTCCTGAGTCCTCTTATCTTCCTGAGTACGAGCTTCGGTGATCCTGAACCACCTAGCTTGACTCTCTTTCAGATACAAATCAGTCCTGGCCTTCTAGAACTGAGCCTCCTTGCATGCATTCTTCAAGATCTGCTCTCCAGCCCTTGACTTCTTAATGTAGTCCTCTGACTTCTCAATCCTAGCTAGATGCTCCACCTTTAGCTTTTCTAACCTCTCAATGTCCAGAAGACTATCACTCCTCTCCCAGAGGGTCTTCTGTAGAGCCTGAGTCAGATTCTCATTTCTCTCTTTCAGTTTCTCAAACTCCTCTAAGCTGACAGTAGCTGGAGGTGGTGTTGTGGATGGCCCAGGTGCATCCTCAATAGTGAAGGGCATCCCAGAAATTTGAGCCCTGGCATGAGACCACTCATAGTACTGAGTTGAGGCCACATTGTTGCATCTTCCAAGAATGGTCATTCCCATGGTCTGGACATTGTCCCAAGCCCAGGATGCTTGCCTGACAATAGCTAGATTAGGCTTAACCTCACAATAAAGGGTTTCAGCCAAGTCTTGTGCTCTAGGAGAGTGGACCAATGCATAGCCCAATTGTCTTTTGAATAGCAGAGGGTTGTAGTTGATGCAACCCTTCACTCCTATCAAAGGTAGATTGGGGAATTGTCCACAACTAGTGATGATGTCCCTGCCCTTGGTGCTCTGAGTGTACCACCTGATGTCAGCTGAGGTCAAAGCAATGAGTCTTCTAGCCCAGTTCTTTTGCTGGTGAGGATTCAAGAATGCATCAGTCTTGGGCAAGTGTTTGAGCAGCCAGGTATGGAACAGGGGAGCACAGCATCTCACCAATCTTCCTCTTTGCTTTTCATTCCTTTGGTGAACAGAGTAATAGAAATCTCCCAGTAAGGTGGGCACTGGGTTCCTCAGAATGAAAAGGTGAATGGCATTCTTGCTAATAAATTTAGGCTCGTCTGCAAAAAGTATAACCCCATATATGCTGAGGGCTAACAAAGCACATACTGCCTTCCATTCTCCCAAGGAGGCCTTCAGGATGGCCTGAGAAGTCAAGAAATCCAAATGTAGACCAGAGATTCCAGCCTTAGTAGTCATATTCTGCCCAATCAGACAAGGTTCCAGATATAATGCCTTTGCCACTTCTTCATTACTGGGAAAAGCCATCTCAGGGTTGAAGGGGACACCACCCCTGACAGGTACACCAACCAATGATGAATACTCCTCTAATAATGGCCCCAACTGAAAATCCTGGAAGGTGAAGCACCTCAGAGGGGGGTCATAGAACTGCAGGCAAGTATGAATCAAGCTCCTCTGGGAAGGGTCCAAATCCATAACCACATCAAGGATGCCTCCATAATGTTCTCTGAATAGTGGTATATGGTCTGGAGTAATCAGGGCCTGGATCTTCTTGATGCCAGTCAGCTCAGGCTCAAAGAAATGATAGGAGATGTTGCTCTTCTTGGGTGCCATGTTGCTGAAGAAAAGCTGAAACAGATGCTGATGATGACTGATACTAGAAGAAGGGCCACTGACAGGCTGAGACTGGTGATACAGGTGACTGAAGCAGGCAGCTGATGAGGATAGCTGAAGCAGATACTGATGCAAATAGGTCTATGCAGATGAAGGGGTCAAAACCAAGCCAGAAATATAGTATGGATACCCTGAAAAACAAATAAGCAAATGTTAAAATGATGCAATGATGATGTATGCAAATGATATGCAAGGGTTTGTGATCAAGCTGGATCTGATTAACTGCCTTGATATAAGTCCATGTATGTTCAAGGAATCCAGATGGAGGTTCATAAGTCCAGTAACCAAGGTGGGGGACTCAAATAAAGAGTCACATGTCCAGGGTTAAAATCACAAGAACTGTTCCAAAATGGAGTATTCTTAATCAAAACAAAGTAACAGGGTATGCTGAGGTCAAGGGTACCTGCAAACCTGTAAACAGCCCAACCCCCTCACAGGTGGTGTTCTAAAACAAGGATCCTCAGACTTGGATCAGTTATGAGAAGTGTAAACACTTCCAACCCGGAGGTACAGTGTTTACAATAACCATGAAAGATCCTCCTCTAATTCACCTCAATTTCTGAAGGTCATAATAAAGGTCATCCAGACTTAGCAGGCTTCCCAGATAGCCCTAGCACTACAGGAAATCTGTAGCACAGAGTTCTCAAGAAGAAACCCATATCTGAACCGTGTTTCATATTCCCGCACCAGACCGAAATGGAATGGGAAAGAACATGAACCACTCTAGCCTAGGTGTCACTCAGGTCCCAGGTATAGGACCTCAACTCTCAATAGAAACCCACCCACCAAAGCAACAAAACCAGATCCAGACAGAACAGTATGACAGTATGATATATGTAAAACTCTAAAGAAAACAATAAAACAACTATACATAAAGCAAAATAAAATAAATATACAAACACAATTAGCACATAACACCCCAGTAAACACAAATCAAACAAGCGCTAGGAGGAACCCACAAAAAGAACCAGAAGCCCTGGTTACAGTATAAGGGTCCCCAGTAGAGTCGCCAAGCTGTCGCTCCCAAAATAAGAGGCTGGGCTCAAATGAGGTACAGACGCGAACGGTCGACGAAAAGATGATGTGAGAACACACAGGAGTGAACTCACAAGAAAAGGAAAGAGTCGCCAGCTAGGCATTTTTATCCCGGAGGAAAGGCAATGCTGCATAGACCTAGAAAGATATAGATAAGACGGTTGCGAACCAGAGAGACTGAGAAAGGGGGTTGGTTACAACCTGGGAAGGTATTAGCACCCAGATTGTCCGCCGTACTCGACGGGATCCACGCTTAAAAGATTTGTGTTTAAAGGGGTAGTGTCAGTGCAATTTGTGTATAAAGAGAGCTGGAAAAGGTGTACAGGTGTCAGTGTAAAAGAAGTGCAAAGTGTGATATATACAGTGTCAGTGCAAAAGAAACAGGAATAAGATACTCAAGATCATGAGGTTAAAAGAATGATGCTGAAAGAGGGGGAATATACAGAGACTTTTGTTCGATAACTGTTAAGTTATGCCTACGTATCCTCTCGTGCAATGAGGAAGTCAGAACACCGTAGTTCGACCCAAAGAGACTGAAAGATAAGATTGACTTGTGAACTGCTTGCTTATCTATGCTCAAGTGTATGACCTGTCTGGCTCAGGTGCAAACTGTCTTGCATTAGACGGAAGAAGCAAGTTCTCGTTTGTGAATGAAGATGATGAGAAAAGAATCCCGAAGGAGACGTTTATTGTTTGTTTTTGTATTTTCAGTCTTTTATTGCTTTTTGAAGTTTGTCATAAGTTAATGAGCCTAAGCCTAAACCAATGGGTTAGTAAACTCATCACATCTTCCCTCTGATTAGGGGTAATGAGAATACCTTAAGTGTGAAGTCAACTTCTCACACTTAAACACCTTGATGTAGGATTAAGATCATTAACCTACTTGTGATTATTCAGATGTTTTTGTTGTTTTTTGTTTAGTGTTGAGTAATGAGATTAAGCCATAATCAGGGATTAAACAGACTCATTACACCATCCTAATAGAAGGATAATAGATGAGAGTGTTTAAGCTAAGGAAAGCTCCTCAACTTTATCCATGATTAGGGATTAAACTCATGACAAAACAAAACCTTTATTAAGTGGATTTTAATTAATGGTAAGATGATGAAGTGATTTTTAGGGTTTGTAAGACAACTTGAGGGGGACTTGTCCATTAACACTAGGGTTAGTCCTTCTTAACCAGTTAAGGAAGAATTAGAACCCTAATGCAAGGCCCAAGTTACAAGCTTGATGTCTTGATGATTATTAAGTGGATTGATTAAAAGAGTTAAACACATTAAGGGTTTAACACTTAGGATTAAAGTTATACACTCCATCCTAATAGAAGGATGCAGGCATAAGCTTAATCACAAAGCCTTAAAACCTTTAGGGTTTAGTCCCTGATTATGAGGTGAGAAGAGAAGACTCAATGAGACACAAAGGTAAAATCTAAAGGGGGGACTAATCAAAACCCTAATTATTGTCATGCTTGGTTGTTCCTAAGGTTTGTGAGGTTAACAAGAGGAATCTTCAGAGGAACCACCAGGAAGCAAATGAAAGGAGCAAAGGAAGCAAAGTAACTTGCTTCATTTAAGAAGACAAGTCACTTGAGGAAAGAAAGTAAGAAGAAGAAGAATGAGCAAGCTCAATCTCAAACACAAAACAAAATGCAGCAATGATGCACAAGAGTAAATGAAAAGAACTTGTGAGAAGTGAAGGCAAATTCACTTCTCAAACAACTTACCACCTGAAAAGTTAGTGAAAGAAATGCAATGCAATGCAACATGAAATGAAATGGCATGATGCAAAACAAAATCAGAAGCATGTGAGTGATGATAATGATGCTATGAGATGATGCAAACATGAAACAAGGCATGGGGATGATCATACAAACATGTGAATGCAAGAGAAGCATGCTTAGAACCATGAACATACATGAAAAGTTATGGAATGCAAATGACATACAACATGGCAAATGAAAGATGCAATGATCAAACATACTTCTAATATGTCTTAAGATGTATAATGGATCAAATGGATGCACAAAATGCTATGGCAAGTCATGGTATGCAAGCAAATGCAAGATGAATGCAAAAGGAAACCCAAATTAGGGTTTAATGAACAATGCACAAAACAAAAATCAAAATCAGAAGAAAACATCAAGATAAAAAATTTAAAATGCAACCAAAGGAACCCTAACCCTACACAAACTCACTGCCCAAAGGAGGGGATCCAATTCTTAACCTAGTGAAAGTTATGAATTTCCTAAGATTTCTAGGGTTTTAGGGTACCTTGTCAAGAAAAATGTCAAACAAATTGAAAATGCAAGATCAAATCATTCTAATTTAATCCTATAAACTACATGATATGCAAGACACAATGCAAAAAGAATCAAAGTCCAACTCTTAAAGACTAGGCAGAAATGAATTTTCAAAGATTGGATCAAAATAATGCCTTAAAATGAAATTAATTCCATGAAAAATTGTCAAAAGACATCAAGATCAAAAAAGAAATTTGGTTTGAGGGTTGGACAATGTTTCCAAATGATTTTAAAGGTTTCATGAATTTTTTGGTGATTTTTAAATACCTAAAAGTATTTTTAATTAATTAATTCTCATTAATTAATTAAAAATAAACTTTTAAATGATTTAAAAATATTTAAAAATGCAAAAAATAAAAATAAAAATTTTTTTGGTTTCTGAAAATTAATAAAAGTTTGTATAAAAATTTTCAGAATTTTTAAATGATTTTTGCTATTTTAAATAAATTATAGAAAACAAATGAAATAAAAAGAAAATAAAATGAAATAAAATGAGAAGTATGCTGATCCTAAGGCTGAGGTTTAAACTGGGAACGCGCGCGTTGACTGGCGCCAGATCTAAGGGCTGATATTCAAACTGGCCAGATTAATTTATAAAACTTAATTAAATGGATAATGACGTGGATTAGGGTTTAATGAGGGCATCCTGGCCATTGAGCACGCGCGGGAGTTGACTAAGTCAGCCCATCCAACGCACCAAATTCAAACTTGCATTAATTACAGGGATTAGCCCTAATTACTTTCAGGTGGCCGGAGAAGACTTCCGGTCGTCTTCTCCGGCAAGACCCTCACCTGAAAGTTGCTAAAATCCTCAAAACCTCATGAAAATGAAAACTAATCACCCAGAAATCATCCCCATTCGAAACTAAACCAAAACCCCCAAACAAAAATCATTTTTCATTCATTAATCATGCGAATCGAAGCCAAACATGTTTAGGTCAGAAAAGTTTCAGAACATGATTAAATGCTTATTTCTCAACCATTTCAAAAAGTAAAAGCATCAGAGTGATCAGCAAAGCATGAGGAACAATTTAGAAACTTAAAAACTCATTTCTGGAAAAAAAATTCTTGATATACCTGAGCTTTGAGCTTTCTCAGTTTGCAACTTTCTGACCCTCTTTCTTTGTGCAAACCACTCCTCTTAGGCCCCTGATGAAGTCCTGATGCTTGGAGAAAGTTTATGATGGCTGGTTTTTGAGATGGCAGAAGTTCTGTTCAAGGTGGGGTGGAAATCGTATTCTTGATTCAGGGAGTTTCAGACAATGGTGATGGGTGGTTTTTGATCAGTGAAGTGTGCTGAGTGTGTTTGTGAAGTTAGTTTGTGTGTTTACAGCTTGTGTGATGAGTTTCGAAGAGTTTTGCAAATGGAGCATAAACTTGAAAACTAGGGCTTGGGTGTGTTTCAGCTTGCAATGTGTGGTGTGTTATGCTGGCTTTGGTCCATGTATCAAAAGGGGATAGGTCAGAAAGTTGTTGGTGGCCTATGGTGATTGGTATGGGTCTTTGGCCAAAATGTCAACTTGATGTGTACTTGAGGTATGGGCAATGGTACAACTTGCTTTTTGGCATGCTTGGGCTCAGCTTGAATCAAGGAATGCTGTGAAAAAAGTTTAGAGGCAATGCAGCAAGTGGTTTGTAACTTATGATGAGTTTTGCAAGTTGGTTCAAGTTTGGTTCCTTTGAGATTTCTTGAGTTTCAAGGCATCAAAGTGCAAAGTTCCTTGGCCCATTCTGAGTTTTAGAGGTTATATGATCATGTTGTGAAGTTTAGAAGTCCATTTGATAGCTCAATTTGCCCTGACAAGTGAATTTGCAACTTTGCCTCTTTGGTAGAAAACTTCAAATTTTGTGATTTTTGCCAACTTTGACAAGCCATAACTTTTGATCCAAAATGAATTAGGTCATGTTCTTGTACTTTTTGAAAAGGGAATGATCCATTCTACAACTTTAATGACCAAAGTTTTTCCATTTGAAGCATTTTTGAATCAAAAAGCAAGGGTTGAAAAAGTTTCCCAAAATGGCAATTTCATCAAAAGTCAAACTTTCCCAAAAAGTCAACTTTGCAAAAGACTTTAAATTCTTCAATTTTGTGAACTTCCAACATCTTCTATGATCAAATAAAGATCATACACAATCAAAATGATGATGAACACCCTTTGGTTGGGTCATTGGGGGCCTCAGATGCCCTGATTTTACACTGGCTTGCTTAGAAAGTCAACCCTTGATCAGATGACTTCCCCATTGAATTTCTTCATGAAAATTGATATGCATGCTCCTTATACCATATAGAGACCAATAGAAACAATAATGACCAAAAAATTTGGAGTTATGGCTTTTGAAACCAAAACCCTAATTCTAGGTCATCTGTGCAGTTAAACCTGACTCTGCTTCCATGCCTTTCCCAGTTCTTGTGATTCTTTGACTTCCTTGACTTTGTGAGGATACAATATGATGCTTGAACATACATGGACCCCTTTGAAGTGATTGATGACCTTTGGAGTGGTTCAAATAGCTCTTGGATGGCTCAGATCACAAACCCTAGATGCAGGTGACTTTGAACCAATGCAGTGAATCAAAAATGTAATATGAGATGCTATGATTGAGTTTATGCATAGGAGAAGATAACAAGCCATGGTGTGAATGGGTGAGGTCAAATTTGGGGTGTTTACACCTTTGAGTATCATGTTAGATAGATATCCGCAGTTTACGTCGAGATTTTGGAAGAGTTTACAAGATGTTATGGGAACCAAGTTGAAGATGAGTTATGCTTATCATCCGCAAACAGACGATCAGACAAAACGGACTATCCAATCTTTAGAGGACTTACTGAGGACTTGTGTGTTGGATCATGGAGGGGCATGAGATAGTCATTTTCCGTAGATTGAGTTTACTTATAACAATAGTTTTCATGTGAGCATTGGTATGGATCCGTATGAAGCATTGTATGGGAGACGATGTAGGACTCCATTGTGTTGGTATGAATCAGGCGAGAGTGTTGTGCTCGGACCTGGGATTGTGCAAGAAACGAATGAGAAGATTAAGATGATTCAAGAAATAATGAAGACTTCGCAAAGTCATCAGAAGAGTTATCATGATAAGAGGATGAAGGCACTTGAATTTCAAGAGGGAGATCATATGTTCTTGAAGGTTACTCCAGTGTCTGGTGTCGGGCTAGCTTTGAAGTCAAGAAAGCTCGCTTCGTGTTTCATTGGACCGTATCAGATTTTGCAAAGGGTCAGAGAGGTAACATATCAGATTACATTACCACTGTCGCTTGCGAATTTACATGACGTGTTTCATGTGTCACAGCTGAGGAAGTACATTTCAGATTTGTCGCATGTGATTCATATGGATGATGTTCGGGTAAGAGATAATTTAACTGTGGAAGTTTCACCAGTACAGATAGATGGTAGAGAGATGAAGCGATTAATGGGTAAATAGATAGCCTTAGTGAAGGTATTGTGGGGTGGAGCAGCTGATGATAGTTGAACTTGGGAACGTGAAGATCAGATGAAGGAATCGTATCCGACGTTGTTTGCTCCAGGTACATTTTCGAGGACGAAAATTCTTAAGTGGAGGAGAGTTGTAACACCTCAAAGTTGATTTTGATTTATTTGATGTATTTGTTATGAATTTTGAGGATTTCTTGATACTATGATGTTGTGATAGTTTATATTAATATTTTGATAATATTAATTTAGAAGTAGTGTGACATTATTTAATTATTTAATATTAATTAAATAAAATAAGAGAAATAAGGAGTTGAGGGTATTGAGGTCTTTTGGTAGAAGATTAGTGAGGGTAAGATGAGAAAAGTCTAATGAGGTCTTAGGGGCAAGATTGACTAAGATGGTAGAGTTTGGTTTGTACGATCATTTGGAACGACCATACTTGGGAGAAGAGAAAGAGAGCTTTGAAGAACAAAGCTAAGACTTGAAGGTTGGAGAGGAAATCTTAGAGTTATCGAAAGAATCCGACGAATTAAGGTATTGAGAATAATTCTATTCGATATTAGTAGTGTAGAAATAAGAATTGAGGTTTTTGAGGGAGAATCTTAGGTCTACGGGGTTATGTTGAGAAACTTGATGCATGATGATAATTTATGATGAATTTGATGATAAACAATAAAATTATATGATATGTTTGATGATACATGATGAATGTGGAATGTATTGATGTTTTTTTTCTCTTTTACTGCTGCTGAAAACTAGTTTTGGAGGGGTAAAATAATGTATATAATATAAATGAAACAAAAGGCATGGGTTGGAAACCATCATTTTTATATTGTTGAGTTTTAAATCTTTTAATAAATATTGTCAACTTTTTTGACGACGGGATGCGATGAAATATCTATATGACTGAGGTGAAAATAAATATTAATCCTAAAATTAAAAATGAATGAGATATTTTAAAATAAGTTGGCTTAATAGAATCCACATAATAACTCAAATATATAACTTAATACTCTAAACAAGCTCTTGAGATGGCTCCACATATGTTTAACAAAATTACTTTAGACTCACTTTTTACTATAATTACTATTCAATTTATAAAATGGACCCCTCTCGAACAAGAGTCTAAATAAAATAGTTCTATTGCGTCTCATCACATCCCATCCCTTATTCAGTGTGATCATACCCAAACTATAATTGGCAAAGTGATGGGACTCACTGTGATAGACAAATCCAAGTTAACATAAAGACATAATCAAAATCAATTTTGGCCATGGCAGAACCAAAAGCTAACTAAGACATAAATACAAATGTCTGTATCCAATGTAACAAAACCCACAAGAAACCATTCTGTGAAACTAACAAGCTAGCTATCAGAAAATCCCAAAACTTCCCTCAAACAATAGTTATCAATAGACCCAAAATCATCAAAGAACTCTTCATCCATATCCATATCCATATCCAAATCCAAATCCAAATCACTCTCCTGCACCACAACTTGTTTCCCTTTCTCCTCATCTTCCAAAACAACAGCAGGCATGTGACCCTCAAACAGACCAATATGTCCAAACAACTTATCCTTCCTAGAAAACGTGGTCCCACATGAGCACTTCCACCTACACTCTCCACCACACTGTCTCATGTGGCTCTTCAAATCCGAAAGCACCGAATACTTCTTCTTATGACACCGATCACACGAATACATCTTCGGACAATGACTCCTCTTGAAATGATTCTTAACACATATCACTGATTTCAACGCCTTGAACTTCCTATGCTTCTGGTTTCTGTTACATCCTTCAAACGGACACGAGAACCGCGTCGAACCGCGGCGTGCGCTGCCGTTTAAAGGCTTCGCCAACGCTTCCGGCGTCTTGAATTTGTTCCCGTGCGCTCTCATGTGCATCCGGAGATTCGCGTCGCGCTTGAAACCTTTCCCGCAAATCTCGCAGAAATGGAGATGTTCTGCAAGCAGTTCCACGGCGTCGAGCTCCACGATTTCGCAATTATCGTCGGAGTCATCCACGGTGAGGTAGTTGTTGTCAGGTGATTCGATTTTCGAATCGAGCATCTGTTGGTTGGTGTTATCAACAGAGGATGGTTCTGGTCTGAGGCTGAGGTTCGTCGGTGGGAAGACGGAGGCTGCGGGGACGGTGAGATTTTGAGAGTAAGAGACAAGTGCGGCAGCGTTGACTATGGTGTGGTTGATGGCGGAGACGATCTGGTTGGAGACGACAGTTATTTGGTCGTTGGTGAAGGGAGTGTTGGTGTTGATGGATTGGGAGAGAATTGCTCGTAGAGAATCCATTCTGGTCCGAACCAGGGTCAGGTTCCGAAGCGGAACCTGAGGGTCGGCGTTGCTATTTGGATCTTGCTGCGGGTGATGTATTCGGGTTGGATGATGGGAATCTAGGTTCGGATTAGACATGTTTATGGTAAGTCTTAGGGTAAGGATATTCAAAGGAATCGCAAGGAAAGAAATAGCAAGAGAGAAATGGAGATGGGTTGATACAGAGAGAAGGTTAAGGTATCCCCACCCCAGGGACTGAGCACTCAGTTCAAAACTTAACGGCCGGCCTTTATTTATACATTAATTTTATTTGACTTTGTTATTTAACTCATTTTGTATTTTTGAGTGATATAGGAGTCATTCAAATATTATAAAAACTATACACACAAAATTAAATTAAAATTTGGTCTTTATATCCAATTTTTGTATTTTATTTTTTGACATTTGTAAAAGTGTATAACTTTTTTTAAATAAACGTTTATAATATTCTAAATATATTTGAAAAAATTCATTTAAAAGTTGAAAAATAATTAAATAAATTTGATTATACTTTTGATTAAAACTAAATGAATTTCATTTCGTAATAACTAAAAACAATAAAAAGTAAATAAACAATAAATAAAATTTAAATACATAGGATAAGAGACAAAATATAATAAATTCATTTAAAAGTTGAAAAATAATTAAATAAATTTGATTATACTTTTGATTAAAACTAAAAACTAAATGAATTTCATTTCGTAATAACTAAAAAACAATAAAAAGTAAATAAACAATAAATGAAATTTAAATGCATAGGATAAGAGACAAAATATAATAAACTATAATAGTTGTATTAGAGTTTTTTTAATAATCAATTTTTCAATTTAAATACTCAAATAATCAACATTCCACATTCTACGCTATTCACTAAAATATTTATATTTTAAACGAAAAAAATTATAACAAAGAGGATGCGTTAATATTACTACACATATACTTAAATTTGCATAATGACGTCAAATCCTATGGTGCATGTACTATCATCATGCAAATGAGAGTGACACATGCTTTAGACCCTGAGAAGAGGCGTCAATACCCCTGACACTACATTATATTGACTTTTTTTATAAATTAAAGTTGTAATTGATTAAAAATAAAAAATAAAAAATTGAAAAAATATTAACATTATTAAATTTAAATAGAATTATAAGGTGGAAATTTTGTTTAAAGTATTTTAACAGCCGTCAGTACCATAACACAACGGTGCTCTCGTTGAGGCTGCACACGATCCCCATAAGGTAGTTGTTGTCTCATAGGATTCATCCGAGGTGTTTGGTGTCTCCCTTAATTCACTTGAGGTATTTGGAGCGGGGTCTCTAGAACATTAGTATCATCAATAAAATCTAGCATCTCTTTCTAGTTACATGTGTTGTCGTAATCAAGTCTGGTGTCCAAATTGTCATAGTTTAGTCGTGTTGGTTGGGTTATAGGTGGACGAGTTGGTTTGTTGAAACTGGAAATTGATTCATTTTAGAAACAAAGCAATGTTTGTTATGGTGTTTGATATGAAGGTGACAAGAAACACAAGAAAGGGGGTTTGAATTGAGTTTCTCAAAATAAAATATTTTTCAAAACCAACTCAATCAAGCAAAACAGGGTACTAAAATTAACAAGTTATTTTTATACTGGTTCGTTGTTAACGAAGATACCTCAAGTCCACCCTACCAAGGTGATTTCGCCTTCCCAGGAAGGACTTAATCCACTATAAATGAAACTGATTTCAAACACCACAAAGACAAATTGTCATTGTCTTCTTAAGTCTATCTGACTAAAACCTATTCACTCAAGGAAACCACTCAAACAATATTGAGGTTTTACGAGTTGTGTTTACAAAAAATACTTTTAAGAAAACATATTAACTCAAGTTAAATACAAATAATATATTCACATAATAACGAGCAACAATTATATGTGTGCTTACAAAGAATATACACAATAATAATATTTACTTCAACAGAATGTGTATGTTCAGTAGCGTTAGCTATACAATAACAACTAGCAGCATTTTCCAATCGTCCAACTCTTCTTTATATATACATGTAGGTTCTGGTATGAACTGACGGTTCTTGATCGTCTTAGGTTCAACAAGGTTGCTGAATGGAGGAAAAGCTTGTTCGAAAGTAAAGGTTTTTCCTTTCTACTTTTCTTCTGTGAAGTGATAGCTTTTGAAGACGCCATTGTTAGAAATGAAGAATGGGGGGCTTTTAGGGTTTATGGGAAGAAACTAAGAGACTTTAGCAAGAAGAAGACAAAGTTTGCAAGAGATTGGAAAATATTCTTTTGTTTGCTGAAGAACGTATTTATAGGTGTGTAGTGAGAAGTTGTGGAGTCCAGCCACTTAATGTAAATGTGAGGTGGTGGGACGCATGACACTTTGGATCAGACACGTTGGAGGTAGCAGTTACTACAAGACATATTGGCGCTTTGTTTCAAGAAAGGGTCGTTATGAGAAAACATCATAATACGGCTGATGGGACCTTTGAGGATTTTGTCATTATAATATGTCGTAATGCACATGGTTGGAGAATCACAACAGTTTTTTAGAACGTGGGTTAGGTGGTTGCAACTATGCTTTCGTCTAACCAAAGTTGACGTCGAAATAATGAATATAAAAAATGATCTTTTCATCAAAATGGTCGAAAAAAACATTTTGGGGGGAGCAATTTGTTATCTCCAAATTTCGATGTTAGCATAATTGGGTTATTTGGCTTAGAAAATAGTTTTCTTGTTATAAGTTAAAATAAGGTCTTTTCGACCCTACTTATTGAAAGGGTGAAAGTCGAAGGAATCTCCCACCTACAGATCCTGTACTTAGAGAAACTTTGAGTTTGGAATATTTTCTATGTGTTAGTGGGATTCGACTAACACATGATTCGACACAAAGTGACAGTTGCTCAAATGATCCGCGTTCAAGCCTTGGAGGAAAAATATGTAATTTTCAATTCAAAGAGGGACAAGTGGCGCAATATGAAGCTTCTTCAACATGTAGTGGGACAAGTGTCATCATCTTAGAGTAAAACCGTCGAAAACAGTTATCTTGTATTTTCTATAAATAACTTAGTCTAGTGTTAGAATAAGGGTGCGGGAAATCACATTGTACTGAGTAACTCTGTAAAACACTCAAAGTATCAGCGTGGAGAGAAAATCGTGTTGTGAGAATGTACGTGATGTAAATACCACCATTTTATTTTCTGAAGTCTTTTATGTTAAAGCATCAATCTATCTTCAATGTCTGTCATTTATCATTCAAGTTATTTATCTTTAAAGTCATTTAACTTTCAAGTCTTTTATGTTAAAACATTTTACTTTGTCTTTGCATTTACTTTTCAAGTACTTTACATTCTTGTCTTGTTTTATCATTTCATTTACTTTTACAAGCAATTTACTGCATTTCATTTACAATTTCTGCTTCTTTAACATTCTTGTCTTGTTTTATCATTTCATTTACTTTTACAAGCAATTTACTGAATTTCATTTACAAATCATGCTCTTTAACATTCTTGTCTTGCACTTATCTTTTCTTTACATTTCCAGCCATTTAAACTTCCTTGCAATGCATTTACTCTTTTCTTTATCTTTTCATTTACTTTGAAAGCCCCTTTTAAACATGTCTTGCATTTAACACTTGTTTTTTTACATTGTTTTTCTTTACTTTAATTTCTTGCTTTTACTACCTTCTGGATCCTGTCGAAGGATTCATGATCTTTTTCTAAAAAAATATCACAATTAACTAACAATTAATATATGTCATATGATCAATCTGGTCGACCCTGCAAGTAATTGAGAGTATTTTAGTATCTTTAGAGGACCAGCCGTTGTTTATCACATAGGTAGGAAATATTTATTTTGTATTTTGTAATTTATACATATTTTTATTTTTTATTTATTTATTAATTTATTAAATTAATTACGCTCTAAAAATTTAGAATCTGAAAATTATTGTAGGATTGACAAACGATATTTCATAACGTAATCTGTGAATACAGACATGACTCTCTTCGCACATTATCCCGCTAGTTTTCGTTAAAAGAAAATAGTAGTATTACTTTGTCATGCAATGCAAATGAAAAAAAAAAATATTGAAAATGAATTGGATGAGAATTAGAAACCGTTTTCACACGATCTGACTCGGATATTGTCCGTAATCACTTAAATATGCATATCTGTGGGTAACATTGTCCCTCTCTTTTCAAAACGCCGTTCTCTTCTCCATTTTCTGCATTCTACTCTACACGTGCATTTTCTTTTCTCTAACGAAACCCTTGTTTTCTTCTTCTCTTGTTACTTTCAATCCAAAAAATCAACATCATCATCGATTTTCTCTCTGTTCTGCTACAAACTAAAACGACACAGTTTCGCGCGTGAGACAGAATAATGAACTCCGATTCAATTCAGAGTTGAACCGGAGAAAGATCTGAGTCCGTGTTATCGATTTAACGCGCTTATGGGTGGTTCTGGTTCCAAACTTGAGAAGGCTCTCGGTGACAATTTTCCTGAAGGAGAACATTACTTTGGCCTTGAGAATTTCGGCAATACTTGCTATTGCAACAGCGTTTTGCAGGTTTTTACTATCAATCTTATTTCTTTTTCTTCTAGATTCAGATTTTGATCTGGTTATTGTGAAAATTGTCACTTAATTGTTATGATTTCTCGTGGGTCTTTGCGGCTATGTTGATAGGTTTATCGTTGATTTCTTTACTTTTCTGAATGCGGGAACTTGTTATTTTCGTTTTGCTGAGTTTTTAAATGAAATTTTTATCGACAATGAGGAAATAAAGATAAACTTTTCCTTCCATTGCATTTGATTTCAATGACTGAAAAATGGTTTGCCTATTTCTATTTTTATTGATTTGGGTATTGAATCTGTGAATACTTTTTGTTTTTCTGAGTTTATGAGGTCTGGCCAATGAGTAGCAAAGTTAGATTTTAGTTATCACTATTGGAAAGGATACTAGAATCAATGTTATTCTAGGTTGTCGATAGCGCTATTGCAGTGTAGCATAGTGGAACCAGACCTTACCACACTTTTGGGTTGTTAAGTGCTATTTGCGATAGCGGGCGCTATTTGTGGTGTCATCGCAGCGCAATTGCGGTTTGCAGACCGCTATTGTGAAGATTAGGGTAAATTTTTAAATTGGAATTTTTTTAAGGTCAAGTTATTTCGACCCTTTTATTTGACCTAATATAAAAGCACCAGTGTTTGCCTTAGGTCATTTCAAGTGTTGTTTTTTTTTTTTGTTTCCCTTTTCACTCGCATGTTTGCGTTTCAGAAAGCCACCTTTTGCCAAATTTCTAGGCACAACTTCTTTGCCAAATCTCCACGCACAACTTCTTTGACATTCTTCTTTGCCAAATCTCCACGCACAACTTCTTTGACATTCTTCTTTGCAAATCAGTAAGCCATCCATTGTGCCTCCAAAATCATCACCATTCTTCACATATTCATCTATTTCTTCTCCTTTCTCAGCGATTCACAACTGATTTCTCCTTTGTCTCTGTTTTGTTGTGCTGCTTTGTTTCTCTTTTATTTGCAACCATAGCATCATCTCCTGCAAGCGTGACACAAGAAAGAGCTACTAGACATCACTCTAGACTTGCTACATTAGTGTCTATTATAGATGAGGAGTTGGAGGTGGAAGAAGAAAAGTTTGAATCAAGTAATGAGCAAGATGATATTATAATGGTGGAACTTAGAAGTGAAGATGAGACAGATACGGATGTGTGATTAGTTATTTTGTTTACGTTTAGAATTTGTTTTAGTCATTTTGAGTACATTTATAATTTAATTTTGATGAGATCTTATATTGATGGTGTTGTTGGTGTTTATGCATGTTGCAACTTCTGTTTTTAAGGCATTTTGTATATTGTTGAAACTTATTTTAAGTATTTATGTATTCATGTTGAGTACCTTGGTTTTTAAAGTTCACAATAGCTGTCATCCCGGTATCCGCTATGCCGCTATAGCATTTTGGGGGTCCGGTGCTATGCGCCATTATCCAAGATTAACAACCTAGATGTTTTTAGCTATTGCCTATCTAAAATATCTAGACAACGATCACTGTATATGTCAAACTTGCTTAGTGGAGTACTTTCAAGTTTCAACCCTAAACAACTGTTTTTTGGATACCATAAATCTTTTGAGTATGTTAGTTTGTAAACCTTGTAACTAAATTTGTGGTTTTTTCCTAACACTATTCTTTCTTGTTCTATAGGCTCTATACTTCTGTGTTCCATTTCGAGAACAATTACTACAATATTATAGTAAAAACAAGAATATAACAGATGCAGAGGAAAATCTTTTGACTTGCTTAGCTGACTTATTTTTGCAGGTAACAAATTTACAATTAGAAAAATTCTTGATGTTTCTTGAATGAGACCTATTCAATATTCATATATTTGATTGCCTAAATTGTTATTTATCATTATAGAATTTAATTTATATTGGCTTCATTGTTTGTGAATAAGGTGCATGGTGTTGATGTTACATGTTATGGATTAAAGAATCCAATTCACCAAAATAGTAACTGATTAACAACACTCAGACCCAATAATTTTTATCCCTTATCATGTTAAAAAAATATAAGAATGCCCCAAAGTTATCAAGTAGCCCTTGCATGGTGTTGATGTTACATGGATGAAAGAATCCAATTCACCAAATTAGTAACTTAATAACCACACTTAGACCAAATAATTTTGATCCCATATCATGTTAAAAAAACTATAAGAATGCCTCAAAGTTTATCAAGTAGCCCTTGCAACCATCCTAAAATAACAAATGATCATTTGTAAATTGTGCTAAGAACATACGTTTCTTTATATCCATTTCTCTTGACTATCTCCATACCATTGTGTATAGTCCTGATTTAGACTCCCCGTGTACTTGGCGACACGTCATACTGTAACTTGGCAAACAAAAACACCCATAATTCATTCTATACTTTTTTGGCGAAGCCTTTTCTCTTCTCTCCAAATTTTAACCAGGAAATTTTATATGCTACTATTTGTGAATATTATTAAAACACGACTAGATACTGTAAGGCATAAAATATGTTCCCTTAGTTAGCATTTATGTTACTTTTTGTTATCTGTTGTGTGTTTTTCTTCTTTGTCTCCCTCGAATGAGGGATTCACAGACACTGGTGATTGCATCCTTATCTAAATCATCAATAGACTATACTTGAGTATACATTTTTTATTATTTCTCTTTTGGAAAATTGTTTTGAAGTATATGCGGTGTGCTTTTTATAAATACCTATTTTTATTGCTTTTTTCTTCTCTGTGATTATCCTTTGAGATATAAAAAAATTGGCAGAGGTGATTGTATGCTTGCCTAAATCTGTTTGTTGTGTGTTTGAGTATCTATATTTTGTATATCTTCGGTGTTTGCTTCAGATATCCAGTTAATGCACTCACCTGCTTGTTTATTACTTTCATGGTTTTGAATTTACCATGTTACTTCTTTTGAATATAGATAAGTTCCCAGAAGAGGAAAACAGGCGTAATTGCTCCCAAACGATTTGTACAGAGGTTGAAAAAACAGAATGAACTCTTCCGTAGCTATATGCACCAGGTACATGTTTAAACTTACTAGAATGAGCACAAAAGTAAAAGGCGTGGTTGTTCTATATATTATTAACTTTCCTTTGCGAGTAATGAATATAATATTAGTTTGTACACATGTACAGTGTTTGGCTATGTTTGTAATACATGCATCTTTTCTGAATATCCCCGCTTAGTTGTTTCTCAGTTGCAATTGGTTTTAATATAAAACTTAGCTAGAGATGCTTGCAAAGTCACAATTTTTCAATTGGTATATCATTGGTCTCATCCAAGAAACTGTTGTTGTATCACTGTTTCACACTTACACCTGATGCAAAATGGTTTTGAGCATATAGTTAAACTTGATATCATGGTTAGGATGATGGTCCGTCAGATGGGCGGTCATATATGAAGGTTGCAATATATTCCCTTGAGCTCAACACATTTTAGTGCAAAGAAATTCTTTATAAGTTATAACTATGTTTCATAAGATGAGAATTTATTGACTTGATCACGGTGTATTGATACTATATGAGTATATTAAAATCTCTCTACCTGAAATGGAACATTAGAAAGTGATTTTTATTGACTTTCATGAAATGCAATGCAACCTTATAAAACCTATGTTTTCTTAATGCTTTCAGTGAGGTTGAATAATATTTTTTTTTGCTCAAACAATGTTGTTCTATATCTCTATTTGTGTACTAGACGTCTCTTTCCTCACCTGAGGTTGTTTCACAAGTGAATGTTATTCCTTATTATTCAAATGTTCTGTTTGTTGTATGATGTCTCTTATTAATGTATTTCGTTAAAAAAAATCCGTATAAAAATTAAAAAAGCAACACTGTCATTATGAATCTTCTCAATTTTGGTAGGATGCCCACGAATTCTTAAACTATTTGTTAAATGAACTTGTTGACATTCTGGAAAAAGAGGCCCAGACTGCAAAAGACAATCAAGAGACATTACTACCTTCTGAGAAGATTTCAAATGGATCAAAGAATGGTTTAGCTAATGGTGCTAAAAAAGAGCCGCCTTTAGCTACTTGGGTGCACAAAAATTTCCAGGTGATTTGGCAATTCAAAATTTCAATTTTAGCATTTGCTTGCAGCAAAGCTTGGGGTAACCATACATTGTGAACTTGTTATTTGGTCAATCAGTGTAGGCTACTTTACTCCCATAATGATGACAAAACAATGTTTTTAAATTTACATTATGGAATCTCACTGTTGTAAATTGCTTTGATCAGGGAATACTTACCAATGAGACAAGGTGCTTGCAATGCGAAACAGTAACGGCTAGAGATGAAACATTTTTCGACTTGAGTCTCGATATTGAACAAAACAGTTCAATTACAAGTTGTTTGAAAAATTTCAGTTCAACCGAGACATTGAATGCTGAAGACAAATTTTTTTGTGACAAGTGCTGCAGGTATATATCATTTATTCTTTCTTGGCCACAGATTTTTATTTTATAATTACCCAAACATTAATTTTGCACCATCAGCTGCATGTACTTACTTCATTATTAAGATGGTTTTTTATGATGAGGCACAGATGTCAAATGGCTTCACTGTTATGTATTGATTGTTGTAATCTGTCATGTTATTTTAATTGAAAGTAGAGTGCTATTTATGTTCATTTACTAGCATTGTAATGTTTTCTGGGTTTATGGTTTTGTCCATGTCATAAGCAGGAACCTTAATAGGTTTACATTCCATTGATGGACATTTTTGTCATCTATTTCCTGAAAGGGTTATACTGGTCGTGTGATTAGTGTCAATTTAATCTGTTGTAATAAAATACATGTACTCTTTTACTTTTCATGTTCTGTTAATAACCGAGATCCAAACTTTCTTTTGATTAGTTTGCAAGAAGCTCAAAAGAGGATGAAGATAAAGAGACCGCCCCGAGTTTTAGTCATTCATCTTAAGCGGTTTAAGTATATGGAACAGCTGGGCCGCTACAAGAAACTGTCTTACCGTGTGGTTTTTCCCCTTGAGCTCAGGTTGAGTGATACAGATGAAGAAGCAGATATTGAGTATTCTCTATTTGCAGTAGTTGTCCATGTTGGCAGTGGGCCCAACCACGGGCATTATGTTTGCCTTGTAAAAAACCATAACCACTGGTTATGTTTTGACGATGAAACTGTTGAGGCGGTTGACGAAGCTTCTGTTCAGACATTCTTTGGGTCAACACAAGAATTCAACAATAATACAGACCATGGTTATATTTTGTTCTATGAGAGCGTTAACAGAAACTAGACAGAGTAGATTCTTACAAGTTTTAGGTACTTGAATATTTTGAACTTGTCTTGTTCATCTGTTTGGTTATAACTTACTTTCTTTTTACCATTTTCCTTCGATAAAACTGCTTGAGGTGTGATACCTTCAGGACAGTATACGGCTGTGAAAATGTATACTAGGTTGTTGGGATTGTACAGTTGATAGTGAAAACACTGATTTTTTTTTAAAACTTTTCGTATAACAGATACAACAGTGTACTTGCTGTGAAAATTTCACGCACAATGCGTTCATGGTTGTTATATGTTCAATTAGTTAGAAACACAATGCAACGGTAGTTCCTTTTATGGACTCACAAGCTTATATTAGAAGGGACATGAATTATTTTCTACATTTTGTTTTAAAAGAGCTTTTTGGGAAGTGTGATCAACAAAAAGCATTCACAAAGGGATTAATATTTTGAGTCATGGAACATTGTTTCTCAAATGATGGATGCCAGGTGTAGTTGCATTGAAACCCGGATATATTTATATTCATTTGTGTATATTTTAAGGGGACTGAACTAGTAGGATTCAGTGGTTGCTTATGTTGAAGTTATTCAAAGCTCAAGTTAAAGAATAAATTTATCCATCTGTCATAAAATCGAATTATAACTGGGAAGTCCATAGAATTGAAGTATTTTACAAAAGGAGAAGCTAATTCTTTGGTTTGTGATGATGGCCGGGTTAGCTTGAAATTCCAGGGTAAAAATTAGATCATCATCTTTTATCAAGATACGGATATAACTATAAAAATAATTTGATCAATGATGAGTTGAGGAAAAGAGCCATGAAGAGATAAATTTAAGGAGAAAATTTAGATATAATTTTTTAGATGTGTTTTTTTTATTATTTTCTAATGAAAATATGAGAAGTGTATTTAAATGTTGTTTAGACACTGAAAATAAGAAGAAATTGCATAGAAAATTATTTCGTCGAAAAATTATAAAAACAACACTTAAAAAATTGTATATAAATCTTCTCTTAAATTTAATATACAATAATATTAAATATTCATATTAACATTTGTCTTCTAAAAAACTTGTATAAAGAAGATTAGACAAAGTTTAGCGATGACCTTGGACTTCTTTAATATGATTAATCCACAGTGGCGGTAAATGATATTTGAAACGAGATTTACTATATTTAACGCCTAAAATGCCTAAAAGATACCGTAACTTTAGTTTAATGGTGTTGATGCTCGTTAGATTTATCTTATGGTTTAAAACTTTTCATGTGTGTATCTACTATTTTAAAAACTAAAATATATCTATTCGAGTCTAACAAAATAAACCAATCTCAACCCACTACTTTAGCGTACTCCCATGGTTCTTCCGTCGTCGTGAGAGTCGCCACTATCAGTCAATCTTTATTATTACGTTCTTCACTTTCATATTCATTGTTGTTGTTGTCGTCATACTCTTTGTTTTCTCAACCCACTACCTTGCCGTGCGCCCATGGTTCTTCCATTGCAGTGAGAGTTGCCACTGTCAATCTTAATTATTCTTTCATATTCGTTTTGATTGCCGTCGACGTACTTTTTGTTTTCTCAATCCACTACCTTGTCATGTTAGATTAATTATTTAATTAATTATGGATTATCATACTCAATTATTAATTGATTATAGTATGATCAATTGTTATTAAACATTAATTGTTGATGAATTATTTGATTGAGTTTTGTGTCTGAATGAATCGTGATGGATTGAATCATTCAGTTAAGTCCAACAAGAGGTTTCTTTCCTCAGCTGTTTAGTTATTTAAGTGTTACCCCATTAAAACCCTAGATGACAATGAGAATAGTAATTCTTTCATATTTACTTTTTACGACGATAATCTCTCCAATTCTATAAGGTACATCGTTCCTATAATTGATTATTCTTTGATACAATAATGTGCTATAATTTATATCTAACAATTATCAGTTTAATTTATTTTAAATAATCAATTGGTATCAGTGTTGAATTGTAATTCCTTGTGTCGAAGCAGGTTGCTCGATAAGGACAAGGAAGTTGTCGAATAGTTTAGTGTGTGTGTGTGTGTGTGTCAAAACATCTAGTTATAGGGTTAGCATCAACATGAATTTTGTCTTAAACCTAATTTTGTAGAGTTAGCAGTATTAGGTATATTGGATTTTTTTTGGGCTTTACTTATGGAGCAAGGAAGTTAAATCTATAAATAGGGAGTAATCCTATTATTTTAATGTGATTCACTTGAATAAAATTGCAATTTTGAGAGCAGAGAGTTACTCTGCGGAAATTCATTTTCTTCCTTATTTTTGTGAAAATCTAAAACCTCTTCTTTTTACCCAATTCAATTTTCTTTTCTTGTTTCATCATAATTGTGCAGTAATACAATCTTGCAATCAAGGTTGGTTAATTCACTCAAGTGAAGAGTGAAGAACAAAAGAGAATTCAATCGGAATAATTGAATCTTGTTCATCAAGATAGATTCAGAATTACTCAAAAAATTGGTGCAAACAAATGAAGTTGGTTTTCTATTATCAAGATCTTTGGGGTCTTGTGAAGGAAGGAGTATCACCACTTCTAGAAAGCATGTCGGATTAAGAAAAAACTGTATACAAGTAATTGATTGTTGTTGCCCAAAATGGAAGGTTTAGATAAAGAGTTGTTACCAATCACTAAGATACTATCATAGTCTATTATAGACTTTATTAGACATCATCTAGTCGATTAGGCTATAAATCTAATCTATAAAAAAGTTTAAAAAATGTTTTTCTAATCAAGTAAACAACGCCCTAATCAACTATCTAGGCTCTAAAACATTTTTTTTGGTGATTTTAATTTAAGAATGAGAAGATTCTTAATGTTTGTTTGTGTGTGTATACGTGCATGTGTTACATTTCCTCGTTTTAGTAGAGAGTCTCTTTGCTATGATACATTTCCTACCTCTCAACTTCCTGCACTTCGATCATCTACGATATCCATTAGTTTTGTAAGACTTTCCATAGTAAAATGAGAGCAGGGCCGGCCTTAGGGGTAGGCCACCAAGGCTACCGCCTAGGGCCTCAAATCTTTTTATATATTTTATTATATAATTTTAATTAATTAGTTTTTTAAAAAAATAATTATTATTTTATACCAATTAAATAATTAAACCTATTAAAAATATATATTAATAATCTTCATATTTAATATGATGAATATGATTGTTAACTTATAAATCACATTTATAGAACAAACTTCTAAAAATTTTTTCTTGAAAACTTGATATTTAAAACTTTTTTTATAGAAATTTTGATAATATATTTTCTATAATAATTTTTTAATGATGAGATGATTGTTTAGATGAATGAATTTTATTATCAATTAAAAATAAAATATTAACTGAAACTGATTTTAGTAATTAATGACTTTATATTCTAAAAATAATCAAAAATACATTAATTTAAAAAACATTATTCTGTAAAAAAATTATTATATAAAAAAATCTAATATTAAGTTTCGTCTTAGGCTTCGAAATGTGTTGGGCCGGCCCTGAATGAGAGTATTTATCTCATCCATTTGTTCTCAAAGATTTTTTATTTGATTAAAATTCTTCCCCATAAGAAACAAACTAAGTACCAAACATTTTGCATTAGCATCACTCCACAAGACTGTGAGGGGTAAACAAATAGCAGAAGAAAATGGTTTATCATACACGTTTTCTGAATCAGAAAGATTCAAAGGAATTTCAGTCTTGTGGTTGGAAACTATTTTAGGATTGAATTCATCATATGACTTTCATGCTTCGTAAAAATATAAGTATATTTCTTTTTAAAGCGCACCATCTGAAAAAGAAAAAAAAACATGGGATGTAAGTAGGCATAAACAATAGTAATTAATATGAAGCGTTAATCACAAACAAAATACTAGTATTCACCAAGTTTATAATGGTATTTCATAATATGATGATACATATTAAAGGAACTGGGATTTCATAACAATTATTATTGAATTATCCCTAACACTAGGGAATTGGTAGATACTTTATTTTATAGCATTAAAACCCTTTGCATATTAGAGTTATGTAAGAAAATTATTAAGTCTAAAAATGTTTTCATTTTAATAACTATTGGATGAATTCATGATGATAAAATTAGAACACAGTTAAGACAACTAAAGTATGAAAATCTTGATTTGAAGATTTTTTATTTTATAAACAACAATGCATTAAGGAAGTACTAATGGGTACTTCAACCACAAAGATACACCAAAAAACATAAAATAAAAAACAACACCACCCTCCCAAGGAGCAACACCACCAAAACTACAATCAACTCAAAAGAAAGGCTAGTTACACAATGTCAAGAGGACAATGAAGTCATTCATATAGATTACATTTGACTTGCCTAGGAGAACAAATGTCTAATCAACACCAAGATAAAGTAACAATTCTATGAAACATAGTATCTTCATCCATGAAATGGTTATGAAACAAGATTTGATTACGCGTATTCCAAATAACCCAACATGTGACAAGAAAAAAAACCCCATGTTTTGCTCTTCCTCGACCAAAGCTAAGCACCCACGAGGCGAAGGACTCCACAACATTGTTAGCACACCTCCAAGTAAAACCCAACCAAGCCACCACCTTAGCCCAAACACCTAAAACACGCATACACCCGCAAAAGATGTGATTCGTATCCTCCACAACTCGAAAACAAAACACACACGAAAAATCATAAATATTAAAGATTACTCCCCTGACAGCAAGATTTTGTCTCGTAGGGAGTCTAAAGTGAAACAACCTCCACCCAAAAAGTTTTGTTTTCAACGGAACCTTAGATTCCCACATCACATTCAAAACAGTCTTGAGACCAATCTCAAGTTCACAAACAGTAACATCAGCCCAAATACTACTATAGAAAGATTTACAAAAAAACTAAGAGACGTACCAAGATTCCACGTCCACCCGTCGATAATACCTTCTCTTGGAAACACTTCTAGCATCAGCTCTTGAAGTTGAGCAAGATCCGACGTGATAGTATTCGAAAGTTACACACCCAAAAAATTTAGCCTATCCATCTTCCACACCCACCCACCAACCTCTCAATCACCTAACTCCCTCACCGTAATTGCCTTACTAGAAGACACCGAATACAAAGGCGAAAATCTGGTTCTGAACAAGACCTTCCTTTCGAACCAATAAGAGTGCCAGAACGAGATTAAGTTGCCATCACCCAGCTGCCAAGAAAAATGTTTTATAAAAGAATTATTCCTGTAGATGCAACCAATCTTTCTCAGGTCCTTCCACCAAAGCGATTCCAAGCGAGGCCTAGCAAAATCAGAATTGAGGAAGACAAACTTCTCTAGAGGACCATATCTAACTGTAAGTAAAGGCCTCCAAACCTCATCAATATCGTTTACCAATCTCCACAACCACTTTGAAACAAGATCTCTATTGAAACACCTTATGTTCTTAACACCTACTCCCCCATGTTTCTTTGATTTACATACATTATCCCACTTGATCCAAGGAATGTACGAAGACTCCTTCGCACCCACCCAAAAAAACTGACGCATAATGCTATTAACTTTCTTAACCACCTTGGAGGGCATAATATAGAAGGAGAGAAAATGAATGGGGAGATTCGTTAGCACCGAATTCAAAAGCGTTACACGACCATCCATCGACAACATCCTTCCTTTCTAACACGAAAGCCTAGACTTCAAAATATTAATGACCAGCTACCAAAAAACAATTCTTCTATGATTTCCTCTAAGCATCAGCCCCAAGAATTTAGAAGGAAGCTTGCCAATCCTGCAAGCCAAGAAATGAGAAGCAGAAGCCACAACAGTAGAATCCAAACTCACCCCAATAACTCTACTCTTATGATAGTTGACTTTTAAACCAGATACCTGATTTGAAGATAGTAACCTTAATGAGTCACATAAAATCGTGAACATTGATTGATCAAGAATAGACATATTATATATGTTATTATGACCAATATTGTTAAGATGAACGCAAGAAGTGTGAGAGAGAGAGAGAGAGAGAGAGAGAGAGAGAGCATACCTGGTTAGTTTTTGTGAAGGAAGTGATCAACCAACACTAAGAAAGAAAACAACTTAATAAAATAGTTGCTTACACACTGATTTGAATTCACTTCTCTTCTGTTGATTTAAAAAGAATCAAAAGTCACTTTTGTATGATGTGTTGATTATTAAAGATAGAACACACATAGGTAAGACAAGCAAAAATTGGCGATATAAACTAAAATATGAAAACCCTCATTTGAACATAGTAATTTTAATGAGTCCCATAAAAATGTGAACATTAATTGATCAAAATACACAATATGTATGGTATTATGACCGGACATTGTTAAGATGAAGGAACAAAGGATGGAAAAGAGAAGCTACCCGGTATGTTTTTGTGAAGGAAGTGATCAAGGAAAGAAGGAAGGAATCAACATAATAAAATATATGCTTACACATTGATTTGAGTTCACTTATCTTCTGTTGTTTTAAAAAGAACCAAAAGTCACTTATAGTTTTTTTCGCGTTTCTTTTTAGTTCAGTTTAATTTCAATATTATTTTAAAACATTGGGTCTTATTTGAATTGAAATGGGCTTATTATACTTACTCAATTTTAGACTTTATTTAATAGTGATACATATTTAGATATAATGTTAAAAAATTGTTAATATTATGTATTTTATTGGTTAATGAAATGCTGAAAGTGATTAATGAATTATATAAATATAATGAGCAGTGCATTGATATCAAAATTGAGTGTAAAATGTGGTGTCAACTTAGCATACATGTTTAACTATATATGAAATACATGAAAATAATTGAGTGAGCAATATGAGACTGAACTTGAAATAGTCTTTAGCAGCTGTCATATTTAAAGAAATACTAGTACTATTCAAATTGTAGTTCATATATCGTGACTGAATTTATTTTCCTCTATCATTATGGATTTGTATTTATTGTTTGTGACTATTGTTGAGTATTAAATTTTGGTTAGTTAATCCAGCTGGTAAGACAATTATCCTAATGAAATTAATAGAGAAAGAGATTGATATTGAAACGTGACTACTAAAAGCATTTTGTGAATTGATAATCATCGAGTGGGATTTGTATTATTGTAGTAAATCGGTTTAGAGACACCACCACATGCATTAAATTAGCATTACAAAAATCAATTATTATCATCTGGTGTCATGAAAACTCACATAGGTGATTGGTCATATTCATATATTATAGCAGTATGGGGCTATTACTAGATATTAGATTACTCAAATCTGCATTTTAATACTTCAAACCAACACTTAGATAATGCGGTAGTTCAAATTGTTTAGAACCAGAATTCTTTTTTTTGTGAGGCTGAAATAAGATATTTTAATGTCATTGTTTGGTATTGGCTAGATGCTATTACTGTTGTTAGCAAGTTAATATTTCAATATCTGTGTGTTTTTTTTCTTCTTAATCCTTCGATTTTAGAGGAATGAGGTTGAAATCAGACCTATTAGGTATAGTACAAATATACATATATACATGTAACTATACACTAAATTTTGATGAAGGATACTTGAAGCAGGTGAACGAACCTATGAATATCTTAGATTCATCATCAATGAAAGATATTACTTAAAAAACTCTTTAATGCTCAAATAAGTAAGCAAAAATAAGTGTGAGGTATTGAGATTGAGTGTTATATACCTTTGATTATGATTTCAGAGTATTTATATAGATGTTTCAAGAAAATCAGAGTTATGCGCAAACTATGACAATTGACGGTCTTTGGGATCTTTGTCCGGAGTCGAGTCCTTTGTCTTTGTCATAGTTTTCGTTGAGTGTTATGGATGAGGGTCGATTTGTGGGTTGTTAAATGATGGTTTGAGCTCGGGCTCAATCCAAAATAGTTCCACTTTGAGTTGTTAGAAAAGGAAGTGGAAAGTAGAGACTTAGTTCTGATAATGAAGGGTTAGCCCGAGGGGTTTCTATGGGGTCTTGGTCCATATGGAACGTTTTGATAAAGTAGGTGCAATCCAAAGAGATATAGTATGCAATCAAAGATTGAAGAGACATTTAGACTTGGATAATCAGGGGAGGATTCAACTAAAGCCTAACATGGAGCAAGATATGGGTTTGAACAATCAGAGAAGTATTTTCCTAGATATTTCACAAACACAAAGTGTCATGTTGATATGTGTGTGGTTTAGTGTCATTGAATATAGTTTAGTCCTCCTTGATCATTCCCTAGGTGACTTTCACTTTGTTATTTGAAGGAGATTTTGAAGAAGCTCTTTGATCCGCGTGTAGCGCACGGATCAAAAACAAGTAATTTTTGAAAACGTAGTATAGCGACAATGACTCAAATCGTCTTACAAGGATTCTTGATCTCATTAACTAACAATAGTAACGATTTATGGGGTGTTTTCGATTTTGATTCAAAACGGAAGAAAAATTAATTAAAATAAAAAGTGATTATCGAATAAAGTAAAACGGCTAGTCCAAGGCCAAACTCATCCTCACGAACTTCCTTGAGAAGTGCTTCGGTCACAGGATCAGCCGGATGCTCCGTGAGACTTCTGATGAGAAGGTTTCTTGTTGCAACAGCTACAGCCAATTTCTTGTTCTGACTTTGGTCCTTAGACCTCTTCAATCCTGCTTTGATTTTCAGCTCTGATATTTCCTCCTGGGCTGCTGCCAGGGCTTTTTCCATCTGCTCCATCTTGTCTTGAGCTCTCTTTTCTTCTAGAGTACGGGCCTCAGTGATCCGGACCCACCTGGCCTGACTCTCTTTCAAATACAAGTCTGTTCTTGCTCTCTGAAACTGGGCTTCTTTACAAGCGTTCTTCAGAATCTGCTCACCAGCTTTAGACTTGTTGATATACTCCCCAGACTTCTCAATCTTGGTCAAGTGTTCTACCCTCAACTTCTCCAGTTTCTCAATTTCCCTCACACCTTCACTCCTCTCCCGGAGGGTCTTCTGCAAGGCTTGGGTTAACTTCTCATTTCTTTCCTTCAAGCTCTCAAACTCCTCCAAACTGATAGTGGCAGGGGGTGGTGCTGAAGATGACTCAGGCATGTCTTCTATGGTAAAGGGCATTCCAGAGAATTGGGCCCTAGCATGGGACCACTCATAATATTGGACTGATGCCACATTATTGCACTTCCCTAGAATGGTGATTCCCTTGGTTTGAACATGATCCCAGGCCCAGGCAGCCTGCCTAACAACAGCCAAACTAATCTTGTTCTCACAGTAGAGGGTCTCCACCAAATCTTGTTCCCTAGGAGTGTGGACCAGTGCATAGCCCAGTTGCCTTCTGAACAGCAGAGGGTTGTAATTGATACTTCCCTTAACTCCTATTAAGGGCACATTGGGAAAGTGCCCACAGCTGGTGATCATATCTCTGCCCTTGGTGCTCTGAGTACACCATCTGATATCTGCTGAAGTTAGGACAGTGAGTCTCTTAGCCCAGTTGCTTTGCTGATGAGGATTGAGAAATGCATCTGTCCTGGGTAGATGCCTGAGAAGCCAAGCATGGAATAATGGAGCACAAATCCTCACTAGTCTTCCCCTCTGCTTCTCATTTCTCTGATGGACTGAGTAATAAAGATCACCCAGTAAAGTTGGCACAGGGTTCTTCAGGATGAACAAGTGGATTGCATTCTTGCTGATGAATCGAGGCTCATCTGCAAACAGCACAATTCCATACACACTTAAGGCCAACAGAGCACAAACAGCTTTCCACTCCCCCAGAGAGGCTTTCAAACTAGCTTGAGAAATCAGGAAGTCCAGATGAAATCCAGGGATCCCAGCTTTAGAGGTCAAGTGTTGTTCAATCAATACAGGTTCCAGGTGCAAAGCTTTTGCTATCTCTCCATTGCTGGGAAAGACCATTTCAGGGTTGAAAGGGATTTCTCTTTTGATGGGCAGACCAGTCAATGATGAGTATTCCTCTAATAGGGGCCCCAACTGAAAGTCTTGAAAGGTGAAACATCTCAATGGGGGGTCATAGAACTGAATGCAGGTGTGGATGAGGCTCCTCTGAGAAGGGTCCAGATCCATAACCATGTCCAGTATATCTCCATAACTCTCCCTGAACAAGGGTATGTGATCTGGGGTGATCAGGGTTTGGATCCTCCTGATGTCTGACAAGTCTGGTTGGAAGAAATGATAGGTGATGTTGCTTTTCTTTGGAGCCATAATGCTGAAGACTGAGTAGAATAAGTGCTGATGAAGATGCTGAGGAGAGGGCCACTGACTGGCAAGTGCAAGTAACTGAAGTATAGCTGACAAGCTGAAGCAAGTGCTGGTGGAGATAGGTCAAAACTGCCGATGGGGTCAAAACCAAAACCAGATGAGAAATGGATACCCTGAAACACAAATAAGCACATGTTAATATGATGCAATGAGTATGTATGCAAAATGAAATGCAAGGGTTTGTGACTGAGCTGGATCTGATTAACTGCATTGGTATAGATCCATGTGTGTTCAAGAATTCCAGATGGAGGTCTAAAAATCCAGTACCCAGGGTGGGGGGACTCAAATAAAGAGCCACACGTCCAGGGTTTTAGAATCACAAGAACTATCCAACATGGAGCATTCTTAACAAAGTCAAAGTAACAGGGTATTCTGAGGTCAAGGTACCTGCAAACCTGTAAACAGCCCAACCCCCTCACAGGTGGTGATCTAGAACAAGGATCCTCAGACTTGGATCAGTTATGAGAAATGTAAACACTTCTAACCCGGAGGTACAGTGTTTACAATAACCATAAAAGTTCCTCCTCTAATTCACCTCAGTTTCTGAAGGTCAGTACTAAAAGGTCATCCAGACTTAGCAGGCTTCCCAGATAGCCCTAGCATTGCAGGAAATCTGCAACACAGAGTTCTCAAGAAGAAACCCATATCTGAACCGTGTTTCATATTCCCGCACCAGACCGAAATGGAATGGGAAAGAATATGATTCACTCTAGCCTAGGTGTCACTCAGGTCCCAGGTATAGGACCTTAACTCTCAATGAAATACCCACCCACCAAAGAAAAAACCAGATCCAGCCAGCACAGTATGACAGTATGAAAAATATAAAGCTATAAAGAAAGCAATAAATCAACTGTACATAAAGCAATAAACAAAAATAAATACAAGCACATACAAGCACATAACACCCCAGTAAACACAAATCAATCAAGCGCTAGGAGGAACCCACAAAAAGAACCAGAAGCCCTGGTTGCAATATAAGGGTCCCCAGTGAAGTCGCCAAGCTGTCGCTCCCGACAAATGAAAATGGATCAGATGAAGGTACAGACGCGAACGGTCGGCGAAAAGGAACAGTGAGAACACACAGCCGTGAACTCACTGGAGATGAAAAGAGTCGCCAGCTAGGCATTTTTATCCCGGAGGAAAGGCAATGCTGCATAGGCCTAGAAAGAGATGGATAAGACGGTTTGCGAACCAGAGAGACTGAGAAAGGGGGTTGGTTACAACCTGGGAAGGTATTAGCACCCAGATTGTCCGTCGTACTCGACGGGATCCACGCTTGAAAGATTTGTGTTTTAAAGGGGTAGTGTCAGTGCAATTTGTGTATAAAATAGCTGGAAAAGAATGTACAGGTGTCAGTGTAAAGGAAGTGTGAAGTGTATAAATGATGTGTCAGTGTAAGGAAAAGAGTATGCTCAAGATCATGAGGCTTAAGAGAATGAAACTGAAAGGAGGGGGAATATACAGAGACTTTTGTTCGATAACCGTTAAGTTATGCCTACGTATCCTCTCGTGCAATGAGGAAGTCAGAACACCGTAGTTCGACCCAAAGAGACTGAAAAAAGAATTGACTGGTGAACTGCTTACTTGCCTATGCTCAAGTGTATGATCTGTCTGGCACAGGTGCTGACTGTCTTGCATTAGGCGGAAGAAGCAAGTTCTCGATTGTGAGTGAGTGTGATGAGAAAAGAATCCCGAAGGAGACGATTATTGTTTGTTTTTGAGTTTTCAATCTTTTATTGCTTTTTGGAGTTTGTCATAAGATAATGAGCTTAAGCCTAAACCAATGGATTTAGTAAACTCATCACATCTTCCCTCTGATTAGGGGTAATGAGAATACCTTAAGTGTGAAGTCAGATTCTCACACTTAATCACCTTTGATGCAGGATTAAGATCATTAACCTACTTGTGATTATTTAGATGTTTTTGATTTTTTTGGTTTAGTGTTGAGTAATGAGGTTAAGCCATAATCAAGGATTAAACAGACTCATTACACCATCCTAAAAGAAGGATAATAGATGAGAATGTTTAAGCTGAGGAAAACTCCTCAACTTAATCCATGATTAGGGATTAAACTCATGACAAAACAAAGCCTTTATTAAGTGGGTTTTAGATTAATGATATGATGATGAAGTGTTTTTTATGGTTTGTAAGACAACTTGAGGGGGACTTGTCCATTAACACTAGGGTTAGTCCTTCTTAACCACTTAAGGAAGAATTAGAACCCTAATGCAAGGCCCAAGTTACAAGTGTGATGTCTTGATATTTATTAGATGAATTGATTAAGGGATTTAAACACCTTAAGGGTTCAAGACTTAGGATTAAAGTTATACACTCCATCCTAAGAGAAGGATGCAGGCATAAGCTTAATCACAAAGTCTTAAAGCCTTTAGGGTTTGGTCCCTGATTATGAGGTGAGAAGAGAAGACTCAAAGAGAGACACAAAGGTAAAACTATGGGGGGACTAATCAAAACCCTAATTCATTGTCATGCTTGGATGATCCTAAGGTTTGTGAGGTTTCCAAGAACAATCTTCAAAGGAGCCACCAGGAAGCAGATGAACAGGATCAAGAGAAGCAAAATGACTTGCTTCATTCAAGAAGTCAAGTCACTTGAAGAAAGAAAGTGGGAAGGAGAAGAATGAGCAAGCTCAAACTCAAACACAAATAAAAATGCAGCAATGGATGCAAGAGAGATGAAAAGAAAAGGTATGAGAAGTGAAGGCAAATCCACTTCTCAAGTTTACTTACCACCTGCAATGTTAGAAAGAAAATGCAATGCAATGCAAGATGAGATGAAATGATATGATGCTAAGCAAAACCAGAAGCATGTTGATGATGATTATGATGTTATGAGGTGCTGCAAACATGAGGCAAAGCAATGGGGATGTTCATACAAGCTTATGAATGCAAATGATGCAAGCCAAGGAGCATGAACAAGCATGAAAAGTTATGAATCATACAAGACAAATGACATGGCAAATATGTAATGCAATGATCAAAGATGCTTTATACATGTCCTAAGATGTCAAATGAATCATGATAATGCACAAAATGCAAAGACAAGTCATGTTATGCAAGAGAATATAAGAAGGATGCAAATGGAAGCCCAAATTAGGGTTTATGGATCAAACATCAAACACAAACCAAAAACAGAAGCAAAACCCTAAAGTAAAAATGGAAAATGATACCCAAGGAAAACCTAGACCTATAATAAACCACTGCCCAAAGGGGAGCTCTCAACTCTCAACCAAACTCAAGATATGAATTTTCTAAGTTATTAGGGTTTTTTAGGGTTCTTAACAAAACAAATGCCAAACAATTTGAAAATGCAAGAACAATTCATGGCCTTTTTATCCTTGAAACTACATGCAAAACAAAAGACAATGCAAGAAGAATCAATGTCTCAACCTTCACCAATAGGCAGAAATGATTTTTGGAACTTATGATCAAAATAATGCACAAAATATGATTTAATTCAATGAAAAATTCTTAAAATGCATCAAGATCAAAAAAGAAATTTGGTTTGAAGGTTGGACAATGTTTCTAAATGTCTTAGAACATTTCATGAATTTTTTGGTGATTTTTAAATACCTAAAAGTATTTTTAATAAATTAATTTTCATTAATCAATTAAAAATAACCTTTTAAATATTTAAAAATACTTTTTAATGATAAAAATAAAAAAATAAAAATATTTTTGGGTCTTAAAAATTATTGAAACTCATGAGAAAAAGTTTCATAATTTTTAGACATTTTTTACTATTTTAAATAAATGGTGCAAATAAAATGAAAAGAAATTAAAATAAATTGAGAAAAAATGGGAAGTATGCACAATGTAAGGTTGGGATTGATCCTGGGTTTGAACACGTTGACCGCGCGCGCTTTTAAAAGGCCAGGATTGCTTCTGAGTAAATTAAGTTTTATAAATTGATTAAATGGATTAATTAGACTTAATGGTGATTAGGGCACAGTGGACCCATCTGAACCATTCACTCACGCGCGAAGTCAACGCCAGTCAGCTGATCCAACGCTCAAGATTTAAATCCCATTTAATTACAAGATTAGGGCTAAGCACTTTCAGGTGACCGGAGAGAAGCTCCGGTCATCTTCTCCGGTGACCACCAAACCCTAGAATACGATTCAGGCAACCATTCCTCAAATTAAAACCAGGGAAACATTCCTCTACTCAAACCTCACTCAAATCAACTCTCAAAATGAATTTCTCAAGCTTAAACTAAGGGAATCGAAGCCATGAAGTTTTACGGGCAAAATTTCAGAGCCCTGGTAAATCCTCATTTTTCACTCACTTTTAATTCTAAACCCATCCCCATGACCAGCAAGACATGACTAACCAATTTATAACTCAAAAACCAAGCTTTGAGAGAAAAGTTTCCATGATCATACCTGAGCTGGAAAGCTTCAAAACTGAACTTCCAGAGCTTTCCTTGCGTGCAAATGGACTCCCTTGTATCCCCTGATGCTAATGGAAGGCTTCAAAGCTCTTGTGGATGGCTGATTTGTGAGAACCAGTTCTGGTGTAGCAGGAAATGAGCTTTGTGTACAGGCTGTTTCAGTTCAAAGTAAAGGGTGGTTTTGACTCCTTGTGGTATGCTTGACTTGTTGGTGAAGAAAGATGAGGTGTTTGATGGCTGGATAGTGAGATTCGAAGAGAACTGGTTTGGAAGGTGAAGAATGATGAAGCTCAGGTCAGGCTTGTTTCAGGCTTGAGCTTTGGTGGTTTGAGGTCTATGAAGTGTGTTGAGATGATTGGTGGAGATGGTTTTTGTGTTTCTTGGCTGTGGAGGCAGATTCGATAGAAAATGCAATGTGGTGTGTTTTTGTGAATGTTGTGAGTGAAGTGTTTTCAGCCTTGCTAGATGTATGGAATGGCTTGCCCTTTGTCCACATAAACCTCTCTCATTGGTCAGATGATGTGACCTGCCCTTTATTGATTGGGATGTTTACTTTTGCAAAATGTCAACTTGGTTGTAAGAGAGGCATGGGCTTGGTTCTAGGCAAGTACATGGGCATGGGCTGGCGCAGCAAGGTGAGGTGAGAGGCTAGCAAAGCTCAGCATCCAAGGCTGCAAGTAGGAGGGAGCATGATCATGAGTTTTGCAACTTGTTGCTTTTTGAACTTTCATGAGAAAAGTCAAGTTACATGAGCTATAACCATGGGCATTCTTGGTTCAATTCTGATTTTATGACTTAGAGACATGTTTGCATACTGGTTTGAAGCCAATTAGAAGTTACAAAATGCATTGGTTCAAGGTTTTGCAAAATTTCCATTTGGTGCATAACTTGAATTTTAGTGATTTTTGCCAACTTTAACAAACCATAACTTTTGATCCAAGATGAATTAGATCATGTTCTTGTACTTTTTGGAAAGGGAAAGATGAGATCTACAACTTTCATGACCAAAGTTTTTCCATTTGAAGCATTTTTGGATCAAGAATCAAGGCTTGAAAAATGACCTAAAATAATGCATTCTTGAAAAGTCAACTATGCCCAAAAAGTCAACATTTGCAAAAACCCTAAATTCTTGATTTCTATGAAATTCAACCTTCTTCCATGATCAAATAAAGGTCATATACACTCAAAATGATGAAGATCACCCATTGGTTGGGTCATTGGGGGCCTCAGATGCCCTGATTTTGCACTGACTTGTCTAGAAAGTCAACTCTTGATCAGATGACTTCCCCATGGAATTTCTTCATGAAAATTGATATGCATACTCCCTATACCATATAGAGACCAATGGAAACAAGAATGACCAAAAAATTTGGGGTTATGGCCTCTGAAACCAAAACCCTAATTTTCAGTGAACTGTGTAGCTCAAGCTGGCCCTGCATCCACTCAAACCCTAGTTCTTGTGATTCCTCTGCATTTTTGACTTTGAGGAGATGAAATATGATATAAGAACACACATGGACCCCTTTGAGTTGATTGGTTGCCTTTGGAATGCCTCAAGAAGCTCTGGGATTGCTCAGATCACAAACCCTAGGTGCAGATGTCTTAGAAACTATCCAGTGAATAAAAAATGAGATGTGAGATGATATGATTGTGTTTATGCATATGAGAATGATCACAAGCCATGGTGTGAATGGATGAGGGCAAATTTGGGGTGTTTACAACTCTATTTGAAAAATAGAATGTTCTTCCGAAGGTTGTTGGTTTGATCCTTGAGCTTGCTGCATAGCATTCACCGAAGTGGTAAGTTGATCAAGCTGTGTTTGCAAAGCCTGAAGACTATAATCTGTTTGTTGCTGAAACTGGAGACTATTTGCAGCAATTTGCTTGACAAGGTCCTCTAGTGAAGGTTCGGAAGGTGCAGAGTACACAACCTGAAATTCATTCATATGCTTATGTGGATCCTCACCTGCAAAACCATTAAAACTTGGCAACAAGTGTGTTAAACCAAATTTCAATTCGAAAGGTGCATCAACAACATCAGGATATTCAATACATAAAGCATTATAATTCACAAGTGCAGCCAGTTCTCTCAGAGTTCTTTGATCAGTCATGATATGATTATAAATTTCAACACAGTATCAAATAAAATCAATACAGATTTAAAAAGAATGGAAAAAAAAGAAAAGTGATTAAAATAAAATATAAAAAATATAAAAATAACGCTAAAAATCTAATTAAATCAAATAAAGCTCGCACAAAAAATTTCAGATTTTATTGAAAATATGAAAAGAGAAAATAAATCAAATAAAATAGAAAAACGTAAAATTTGCGATTTTGAGGGTCGAAATCTTTTTAGCAAATCGAAACACACTAATCATATTGACAATGATTAGTGTGTTTCTACAACTTGGATTATAGGGGGTATGTTGAAATATTAGATATAATCCAAGTTGAGTTATGTGGCCCAAACCCAAAGTTAATTAGGGTATAAGGTTTGTTACTTAGTTTGTTACTTTACTTAGTAGGCAAGTTAGTTGTATATAAATACATCATTTGTAATTCAGTTATAAACATTCAAGTCAATAATACAATCCTTATTTCTTTGTTCTCTCTTTCTCTCCTCACTAAAAGTGTCTCACACACTAACAAATATCTCTCAAATATCAAATGCAATGACAATCAACAAAACACACAAAACAACACAACATAATTTTAGTGTGGAAAAACCTCTGTTAATTGGGAGTAAAAAACCATGGAACCTGTAAGCCACTTAAATCTCCACTATAATCAAACAATGGCTATAATCAAGGTTCTCTCTGATACTATTTAGAGGCATACATCAACAACTCAAGACTTGTAATCAATCTCGGAATACAATAAGAAACAAAAGATACAGTCAACAAAACAACCACACAAATTGCACCTCATAAAACTACTCGGAAGACCGGTCTAGATAACTCAAAACCCGATCTCAACCATTTAGAATGTACCTCTATGAGTGATGGACATTGCCACCAAAAATCAGGACGATCCGAAAGTTGGATTGTGAGAATGCCGGAATTTCACTAAAACTACTCATGGGATTGATCTGTGTTGAATTGAGAATGCAAGAATTTCACTATTCTCTCATTTTATCTTTTGTTGTTTCTCATCTTGTAAATTATTGACCTAATTCTCTTTGTTGGATAATAACAATGACTTACACACATGAATTACTAACCCATTTATTTTAATCACTCCAAATAAAAGAAATAGTCCAACATTTATCAATCAATCTCTAACTTGTTACTATTCATAAGAATCCATTACAAATAATTTTTTTAAATTTTATTCATTATATTTATTTTGTTTATTCTCGATTTCCCTTCAATCTTTAAACACCCTTTGAACTTTCACTTTTGATTTTGATGAGAGAAAAATTCTCCTGATAATACAAGGGAGGTGGTAAAATATTATCACAGACTTACCCAATATATCAGTATTAAAATTAAAATGTTAATATATTATAAATGAAATCACAAACATTCATACATGTTGTTTTAAAATGATTATAATTACATTAAGTTATTTTCATAATTTAACGTTGTCAATGTTGTTTTACTTTCATAATATACTATAATATACTAGTATAAAAAAAAATTAAATCCTTACTATAGTATCAATCTATTTGAGTTATATGTAGGATGCATTATTATCGTTATATAAAGTGATATAGAACGGGCCTAGTAATTAAAGTCCAGGTATTTAAATAATGGGCCTAGATAGATGGCGGTACAATCACCAAACTTTGTCACTGGTACCACCGACACAACAATTAATCTCAATTAATTTAAATTTTCAATAACATTTTTCATCATGAAACAAACGTCAAATGGTAGTTTGAAGAATTCAATTATAATTAATGCATCAGAAAATAAAACAATACTAGCATACTTATTTTCTTTTCCTCAAAAGGTCGGATTAATTTTGGTTTTTTAATTTTAATATGTTTCTTTGAAATGCTCAAAACTTATATATTTAATTTGTATAAAAAGAAAAACTAATTTTGATCTATTCTGGAGTAAATCTTAGTACAAGTACGATTTTTATTCGTTGAAAAGAGAATCTACCCACGGACATGCAAATTGAAATAGTTAACAAACTTGTGACTACTCTTTTCTACTCACTTTTGTCTTTGTCCCTCCCACCCTAGGCCAAAATATTTTCCCCCACAATCCTTCCTCACATGCATTGCATCCGTATTCATTAAAAAAAAAAAAACACTGATAAGTCCATTTTACCCTTCCATTTTGTTGCCAACAAGCACAACTCTCTAATCCGCATTCGTCATTTCATTATTTTATTCTTCTCTTTTTAAAAATTCATATAATAAATAAAAAATAATAGGTGAAAAGGAAAGGTGGTTTTGGTCACGGATGAATAGAAGGGTTTGTCGTGATAGTCGAAGTCTTATTCAGAACCCAGCAACTGAACTGTAGGTATAGGTGTACTTTTTATTACAGTTATTAACCAAAACTAAACTAAACTACAAAAACTTTCATTTCTTCACTCTTCTCCGATGTCCTAACGTTCTAATCCCGCCGCGGCTATCTCCGTCGCATTTCGTCATTCTCTCCGCCGACTACTCACTCCTTCCTCCATGACAATGGCCGTCGATTCTTCCTCCTCCTGTCAGGTAACATTCTTTCTCTCACTCTCTAACCTTCAATTTCAGTTTCAGCCTCATTTTCAGTTATTCTTATCCACATTTCGAATTTACTTCACTACTTTCAACCGAATCGGAATCTCAACTTGTTTATTGTTTTTTTCCTCTCTTTCTTTTAACAACTTGCGTTGTGACTTGTGAGTGATGAAATCGACGTTTATGCATAATGCCGTTGAAAAAAAACAAAAATAAAAACAGCTGGAAAAAAATCTGAACGAGAGTCATGTGTGTGGAAGTGAAAGTGAAACTGAAACTGAAACCACACGATTTTCTTTATATGTTTAAAGTTCGAAATTCAAGTTGATTTACTTTGAATTTTGCATAAGATTCACGGATTGAAGATTGAGGACGGTTTATTTTAGATCACATAACATTAGGTTGAAAGTTCTTATTCGTTGATCAGTTGCATTTTTATTTATTTAATGTTAGTGTATTGTATTCTCAATTATTTAGTTTCTTTGTATTTTGTGAAACTGTGATTGGTTTAGAAACTTGTTTTGATTTTGCGGTTTCATTGCAGAAACAACATCAAATTCAGGAGTTTCTAGAGGGGAATGGAAACGTACCTGTAGGTTGTTCTTGCTTGAAGTTAAATAAGACAAATGTTCATGATCTGAACTCACAGCTTCCTCTAGGTAATTTTATTTAATTTAATTAATTTGATTTTTACGGTTCTTGGAGCTGATTTTTTTTTTTTTTTTGGTTTTTCGTTCAGATATGCCGCCGATTCTGGTTGAAGAAACTTCATTTCCTGACAGATTGCATGGTTCACAGGTTAGTTCTTCTTTCCATCAATAGTGCTACAGCGTCTTTTTGACAACACTGCACTAAATTGTGTACTGTGGAACAACATCGGGTTGTTAAAACATTGTTGGTAACGATTTGACAACATTGACTTGTAAATTGCATGTAGTGATCTAACTCTTTCGGTTTATTCTTTGACTTGTTAATCTAGTGGATTGCATGTTGTGTTGTATGTGCTTAATGGTAACGGTTGGTAATCCTTTTACAATCAGGTGTGTCTTCTGGTATTGCATTTCAACGTTTATGTTACTGATGACTAGAACATCTAGTCATAGAACCGTAAGGTTGAGGGGGGATGGTGAAAAATCTTTGTTTGTAAACTTGTTTCATTTGGACTATTTTTCTCAAAATGACAAGGACCAAAGGGACACAAAATGTTTTTCTGTGGTTCTTATTTGAATTGAATTTTTTATTTTAACTGCTTGAACCAATTTTTGCCATAAATGATCATTTGAAAATACCTCAATATGTTTTCTGAAGTTGGTGTGCTTTCCTTTTTTGCAGGTCCAAGATGTTTATAGTATTTCAGTGGTACCAGAGGAAGTTGAAAAGGCAAACAGTGCTTCAGCACTAAGCATTGTAGAGGTTCCTAGTCAAGCAAAAAGCGGAATGTGTTTAGACACTCATACTAATTGTCAAAACAACATTGATTTTCAAATGAAGAGCAAAGATATTTATACCCAGTGCATAATTGATATACCTAATGTGAATGGAAACTCAGTTTCCCCTGAATCCTATGAAGAGGGAGTTGAAAGTTTTAAAACTGCGAACTCGCCAACAGTAAGTCTCATAAGTTCACCTCCTCACTGTAGTTTTTAGAGATATCGTGTACAGGATAGATTCCGTAAACTGCGGATAACATACTACCCTTACACATATATGTATGTATGTGTCTGTGTCTCTTTCTCTAATCTCTATGTATGTGTGTCTTTACCCATATACGAGGGCTGATATTTTGCAACATTGCAGAGCGTACTGTGCAGAGAATCAAGTCTAAAAGTAGGGGCTAAACTTATGCAGAGTCTTGGGAGCTTCAACAACCCAAGAGGTATTTTACTGTTCTTGGGTTTCTTAATATTTTTCAAATCTGATAAGCCTAAGTAGCTCTCTTTACTGGATTGGGGATGATTATTACAAACAGCTGAAAGATATATAGATGAGGAATAGCTAACCTCCTACTCAATGTCATATTAAAGAATTAAAGCATGTTTTTAGCCAATTAGATTATTTCTGTCCGGTCCTGTAAATCAACTATAAGATTTCTGGTTTGCTTGCCTTTTCAAAAGTAATATAACTGGGTTTTGTTCTTGCATTGGTTAATACAATTGATAAAGCATATGAAACACTTTTAGTAGAAATGTATTATTTGAACTTAAACACAAGGGTATCTTCCATTAAAAATTCAAATTGTCCACCATAGTCTTTTTGTCTTCCAATGTTAATCACATTGACAAGACTTCATAATGACATGCTATATCATGATATTTATTTTTATCTTGAATTCATTTTGTTCTGATTAAACCATCAACTGCTCTCTTTTTTTACTTGACTTGTGCTCATAACTTTGTGTCCAGAACCAAGCAGGTTTGGGATCTAGTTACATTTTTAATTAAATTTCTTATTTCACAAATTCACAGATAAACAAGTCACTGAAAAGTTACATGATTTGCCAAGTAATAAATGGAGAAGATATAAGCGCTCTACCTCATTTGATTCCAGAAAAGTTGCTCTCCTGTTTTCAATATTGTAAGTTACATCGGATTGAAAAGTAAAGCTTGACATATAATCATAGCTATCCACATGACCGCACACATTTTATCTTAGTTATTGTCTATTTTACTTCACTGTTATTATTTGAGATTAATTTTAATGCATTGGTAGTATAAAACTGTTTTACACAATCAAATCACATGATAATGCCACTTTGTTATGTTAATTTTTAAAATATCTTAGTAAATATCTATATGAAGAGATTTGATTGAATGCATATGTAATAAAGTTTACACTGTCAACATACCTCATAAATCTTTACTATTTATAAAAGGATCACATCAACTTTACCTGTGTGCTTAGTCCTAACTAAAATATTCATATCATGTGAAGAAAGTTTGCAAGAAAAAGAAACAGCAATAAAAACATAATACAACTAAGATATGATAGATTAATTCAATGATAATTTTATGCATGAGTAAGTTCATGCAATACACTTGTCCTCCAATACCAAAACGTTGGCTATTATTTTGTTTGAGTTGTCCATTTTGTCCTGGTAAACTATTTGATCTAGAACTTATTTTTCATGATTATAACAAATTATTACATACATATATGCTTTTATTTTAAGATATATTCATAATAGTAGTAGACAACTGAAGCTCTTCAATAAGAAAATAAAAGTCCTAATATATCAAACTCTTTGATAGATGGTCGGTGTTGTTGTGTTGTGCATTGTATAACATGTGTTTTATTTTAGGTGAAAGATTCCAATTAATTGTTTGTCAAATATACTATTGCTTTAGTGTTACACTAACAAATTATGAGTGGACTTCATGTAGTGGGAAATAATGCAAGTATTCGTTTTTCTAAGGAACTGTCATACTGTTGCCATGTTTCTCCAGTGTCTGTATTCTGATTTTGTTTAAGATGGGCATTAGTAATTCTGTCTAGATTTGAGCAATTCACTAAATCGATCAATTACCCTGCAGGTCAAGTTTGGGAACATTGGTATTGATATATCTGACATTGAGGGTCAGGCAGAAGGCCGATGGGTTTGTTCTTATTTAAAGCTTCAATCTTTACTTCCTCGTGGTTAAGTGTACACTTCTATGTTTCTGCGGTTGTTTAATTTTAGCATGTTTGAATTGTAATAGAGCTCCTTGTTATGTTGAAGATGGGATTTGGTTATTTGGCACAAAAAATGTAGATTACGTTTATCAAGCTCCTCTGTTATTTACTCATTTAAGTGTTTCATATTTCAAATTGTTATTATTTTAATAAACTGACAAATATGGATTACAAAACTTCACCTAATTTGCCTACTAACTATACTACTCTACTAAGTGTTTTGGTCTATGAAGCTTACTATATAATTACAAGTAATACACTCAATAATTTTCTTAAATTACACGTAAACTTCTTTCTTTTACATGAAAAATGCACATAATTGCAAACGACGGACAACCTGTCTATTAAATTTCCCGCCAAATCAGACAATCTATTGATTTATAGTAGTAGATATTTCCAAGAACATTAAATGGAAACCTACCCAAAAAAATTTATATAGTAGGACCATTAAATAGAACCTGTGATTAATTTCTGCCATCTTTTTTTTTTTGTGGTAATAAATTTCTGCCATCCTTTAGAGTCGATTGTTATTGAAACTCACCAGATGAAACCATGTAACTTGCTTTTTTTGGATTATGTTACCAAGTAATTGTCATTGTTTCTATAAAGAAATTTGTCTTAAAAATACAAGATACTGTAAATACTTATTTAAAGTAACAAAAATTTGTTGAAAAAATTGACGTGTTTAATTTAAAGGGGAATTTGTCAGTTTTTTTACAAAGGAACTCATTATGTAAAACCAGTATTCAAACAAAATTATAAATATTTTTTTCATATCCCAAAAAAAAAAACAAATTGTATATAATGTCAGTGACAAACACTGTTTATGGCTTTCTGCAATTAAGCATGTAATCGATTTAGTCATTAACATGTTTCTAACAAATCTCCCGTTTGAAGCTTTATATAAGCATATCCAGTACCACAGAAACTGATGATGCCTCTCCTCCATGTCAACTAGTAAACAATGTTTAGATCTTTTTATTAACTGCATTCTTACATAAAACGACTAACTGTATAAGAAAATAAAATAAGTAATTACCAAATTATTTTTTTATCTTACATGGAAACCGTTACGCTTAAGTGCTAGCCTCTACCAATAAGTGCTAGCCCCTACCAAACTAAACTGAAGAACATTGATACAAAAGCACGTTTTGCCTAGGTGCATCTTTCCATTTTAGTGGCCAAACCAATAATTATGCCATATGAATAGAGACTAATATTGGCCTTGTGAATAGCACTTGTTTAGCACGAGCAACCTCCTCCCTGCTGCTCTGTGCGGGATGAATTCATGCTGGATTTTAAATTTACATCAACCATATCTTCTTGCTTTGTTGAAGAAAGAGTTTCCATCCCGGGCAAAGCGGAAGCAATCTTACGAAATAAAGGCTGCTCGACATTTTATTAACTTGAGTTAATATGGACACAATAAATTAATGCAAGAGAAAGACAGCCAACCACAGATTTCAAATCCCTGAATGGAGTGCGTTCACATTTTATGAAAATGGAGCAGAGAATCTTGGTTTCTCAGACTGATATAAGTTTAGAAGACATAGTTCATAATTCAAAATAGTAAAAATTACGGGGTGACTTGGAGAATTTTAATCAAATCTCACCTTGATATTAAATCCTGCTTTTGCACTGGTTTCGATAAACATGATACCACTCTCACGTGACTTGGCGTCTCCTTCCTCTATAGAGACTTGCCTATTCAAAAACATTGTCATTTAGTACTATTAGAAGAATTGTATGGACATGTGACAGAAAAGGAGAATAAAGACAATATGATGAGAAGAAAAGTGAAAGAAAAGACAAAACATTGTAATTTCCTTACAGAAATAAGTGGAAATTTAGTATAAGAAAAATTGCAAACATCATGTGTAAGCTAATTAGAAATTTCATTGCCCAATAAAGAAATGTTAACCTGTCCTAGTTGAGTGTTACATAATCTATTTATTAGCAAAATAATAACAATCAAATGCAACTGAAGACAAATTATTTAATCAAATTAGTTGTTAGGCAATAAAAGGAGAGACTTCATTCAACCATCATAGTATGCAAACAGAACAAAAATTATTTCAAAAATTAATAAACATTTTTTCCCAAAAATTTTAAAAACCAAACAAGAATTATTACAAACATAGTATGGAAACAGTATATAAATCAAGTGTGTATAAAAAAAAAGTGTCTAAAAAATCATTTCAAGTTAGCAAACCAGCTGATATGTCCAGACTGATAGACACCCTGCTCACCTTTTTTCAACAAGATCAGTTTTGTTTCCAACCAAAACGATAACAACATCAGTGCCTCGTTCTGTACGCACCTCCTCAACCCACTTGCTAGTGTTAAGAAATGATTGCCGGTCTGCATCAGAACAATTTATTAAGAAATTTAATGATTATAATTTGATTTATGCTTCATAGATAGCTAAAGAAGCAAAGCACCCCTGATTCCACGAGCAAACCGAGCATAAAGAAAGGGTATACAACAGAAAACATAGTAAGAGAGGTAGAGAATGGGGAGCTGACGTTTTCAACGCTTTTGTGATGCTGACTTATAGTATTTTATTTTCTCCAATTTTCACATTTAAGATAAACTCATACCTCTTACTAAACTTGTATGTCATAAACTTATTTTAATTTTGGAGGAAGCCTTGTGTTTGAAATACTGACTCCATATCACTTACTTCCCATTACTCTCTTCTTGAGTCTCCAACTAAATATCCACACACAATAACGCACATTGACACTGTCGCTTGGATGTGTTCGCTAAGCATATCCAGAATCAACATAAAAATACAAGATTTGACTCTTGGAGCCCACCCACCTATAGTCATAAAGAAATTTTCTGTATTCTCGCTTTGGTTATGCTAACTTGACTATTCTTATTATTATTTTCTCTTTACTAAGATATCAAATCATAAGTAAAACCATATGTTGGATGGTCAAACTCTCGTCTAATACGACTTTGTAGTTCATGTTCTTTTTCTTTTTTTCCTGAAATAAGCATTAACTATGGAAAACCAACAAATATACCAATATAAAGTGGTGTTTACTTCTCATAAACCATGACCCTTTGAACACTCACACGAGTCACGCCTTCTAGCCACTCTATTCACATGACCATTTAGATTGTTTTTCAAAAAACTCTTTAATGTACAATGTTTCCTTATCTAAACTATTTAAATCCTATTAGAACTTCATCTTGTATTGCGCCTGTTACCTTACCTTTGGTGCATATGCATCGATAACATAAAAGCTTCCCATTCCGCTCTAAACTATAGAGTTATGACTCTATCTTCTAACCTTTTAGCACCCACAACCTCTCTTATACAATACCTGTATATAAAAATAGCCTGCTCAATTCTAGATCTTATTTTTCGTGCGTTTTAAATCTGGAATTCCAGATCTTATTTTTCATGTGTTTTAAATCTGGAATTCCAGCATGCATATTTCTTTAGTACTCTCTTCTACTCATCTAGTTTTTGACTAGTACATAAGATTTATCCTTCTAATAATCATGGTTTCTACTTTCTACTATTTTTTATTCATCTACCAATGACTGTGCCTATATTCCATGTTCCAAAATGAATATTAAACCCATGACTAGAAACATTAACTAATAGTTTAGAATACTTATGCCACAAGAAAACCTATGAAGACTCAGAAAAAGCTATTCCAATTTTTCTTTCTTTCTAAAAGAACAATACTTACTGGCAACGTCATATACAATAACTGCGACTGAAGAATCTCTTATATAGCTTGGAATGAGACTCCGAAATCTTTCTTGTCCTGCAGTATCCCTGTGTAATTAAAATAGACTACACTCAAAATACGCAAAAACAACGGGTAAAATAGTGTCTACGCCACAAGGTGAAATCTACTATAGCTTTTTTAATATAAATAAACAAATATAAATAGACTGATGATGTTATATGATTTGAAGAGGAATACTGCCTACCAAAGCTGCAAACGAACTGTACGATCTTCAAGGTACATTGTTTTTGACAAAAAGTCAATACCAATAGTGGCCTGAAATTTAGATGTTCAGAAAATTTGTCAATAGCATTACTTCTATTTTGCAAGAGTTGAGACCAAAACAATGTTTCTATTTTAAGTAACATAAGTTGGTAACAGACATAAACAAGGAGCATTACAAATGAAATATCCCGAATGCATTAGCATCTTATAAATATGATTCCCATAGACGACGACACAATATTCAATCATTCTATATTACTTTTATTATAATGGTAAAATTATACAACATTTAAACCTTGAAAATAATTTCACAATCACTAAAAGCTCTTCTTCCCAATCTAGCACTTCAGAAACTTAAACTTAAACATAATCCTGCCGATATGATCAATGCACGAGTAATGCAACAAGGAACTCACAACCAACTATCTTAATTCTTAACTGAAACAATTTTTACAATGCATCAAAATCAACACATACCATTAGATCTATTCACACAATTCATAATACTCCATATACAACGCAGAAAAATTCATAGAAAACAATCTCAAAATTGGATGATCCTAGTGCATCTCATATTGATCCATGATCCTAGTAAAAATTACATAAATATCAAGTAACGCATATCATGAAAATGCATTATCTGATTTACGATAAGAAGAAATACAAGATCAACAGTTAAAAACAAATCCAGATTAAATGCAACGGAATATGTGATATTGAAATGAAAATTGAAACAGAGAATGGATCAACAAAGAACGATGGATAACCTGATAGGTATTGTCGAATTTGTCATACATGAAGCGAGTGATGATGCTGGTTTTCCCAACGGATTGATCACCTAAGAAAACGAGCTTGTATTTGGCAAGAGCGGACACGGTCGCCATTTTTGTTTCTGTTTTTGGAATTTATTTTTTCCTTTCTTGTTTGAGAAACGTGAGTAATGCGAATTTGGCTCAGATCTAAATCTGAATCTCTCAAAAGTCGAGAGAAACAGATAGAGCGAAAACGAAGAGAGGGAGAAAATGCAGTTGACAATAATCACCACCTGTTGCAATATTCAAGAACAATCACTATATATATGCCCATCATGATCACTAGTCTATCGCGCACGTTTTTTTCTTCTAATTACCAGTTTCACCCTTTCTTTCTTTAAATTTACTTTTATATCCCATCAGAAGCCTAATTTTTTTGGAATTTCTTATTACACGAATTTTCACGCATGCTTTCCGGTTTTAGAGATATATCTTTGGATATATCTTTTGCACACGCAACCAAGACCATTATGAAACAGTACACCTCATACACTGTGTTAGTTTTATTCTATTTAATAAAATATTTTAATTGTTTAGTTCAGTAGATATTCCGAAGATGCATCTCCAGAATTATGGACGACATTTTGAAATTTTCAGTCACCTTTGCATGTCATGTATTTTCGGAGATGCATCTCTGAAAATATCTAATATAAGACTCAGTTGCATGATCACTCATCCATTGTTGAATTACAAAGTTTTCCATGAAACCATTCACTCTAAAAACTCTTCAATCTCAATCCATTTTTTCACTTCAGATCTCCATCCATTTGATTCAACATATCACAAAGAGAAAAAGAAGATAGAATTTCAAGAAAAACTTGTTATGTTCTCTCTCCATTGTTCACATTAATCATCAATTTTTTCTAAAAAAATTTACGTTATGTTTGAAAATGTATCTCTGGAACATATATGAACTTGTTCGGAGATACATTTTCAGAATTTGTCTGTGTTCATTTTTTCAGCCCTTCTGTAGTAGTAGTTGAACTAATGTTTTGTTATTTTTTAATTGTTTTCAATAGATACGGTGCACCCCCAATGTTTTTCCAAAACAAGTAGTTTCTCTGAATGCCAAGTGGTCGCTCCCGGGATTTTCATCCTAGTACAAACGCGAAAGTGGCGCGGAAAAGGTTAGAGTCGCCAGCCAGACATTTTTATCCCAAAGGAATGGGAAAGGTAATGTTGCACAAACCTAAGGAAGAAGGAAAATGACGAGGCCTTGCAAACCAAAGATCTGGATACGGGAGTCGGTTACGAATTGAGAAGGTATTAGCACCCCAATCCGTCCGCCGTACCCGACGGGATCCACACTTAAAAGTCTGTTTTCAAAGGGTGAGAAATAATATGCTGTTCAAAGGAAAGAATGGCTATCTGGAATGAAATGGAAATGAGAAAATAAAAGGAATTAACAAATGGGAATAAAAGGGGAAAAATGTAGGGAAAAAGAAGGATTGTGCTCGAATGGGCCCTACCCCACTGCCTACGTACCTCATCGGGATAAATGAGGATCAGAGACACCGTAGTTCGTCTAACTAAGGCTTACACTCGTTTGTGGTTTTTAGGATGACGTTGCCATAGTTCTAGCTTAGGTGTTACCGGCTCTGACTCGAGGGTGTTTACCGTATCGCTGTTTGAACTGTCGAGACAAGTCATGTTCGTCCGCAAAGAGTATGAGATGAGATGAGAAGACGTGACTTCTTGGTTTGTTGTTTTTTAGAAGAAGTGTTTTGAGATTGTGTTTTTCGTATGTACAACACTAAAGACTATGACACAGGAGCGAATACTTTCCAAGATCGTCCCCAATGGAACGTTTGTAAAGCATCCTAGAAGAGTGAAGGAGACCTCCACTAATTATTTCCCGTATAGCTTAAGGCTCGCGGCGCATTGTACACCTTTTCCTTTATTAAGTGTTTTTTATTTTCTTTTAATTTTAAGATGAGAAGTGAGACTCAAGTTATAAAAGGAAAACTTCTAAGGGAAACTAGACTTACCCTAAATTAGTTGAATTCATGGATAACCTATGGTTAGTGAGGTTTGAAAATAAATCTACCTAAGAGATACTAGAACTAGACATAATAACATAAAAGGCAATAATGAACAATATGGTCCTCCTAAGTCATGGTGGGAAGAAAACGTGAATGAAACATAAATGGGATAACACGATGGATCGGGTGGGTCGAATGCGTGGTGCTAAGACGCACGACTTATGGTGTGAAACATACAAGGCTTGCTTTTGGTTGAATGGAGTGGAACGATGGTAATCGAGGAACCCTAAAGTCACATGCAACTTTATTTATTTTTGAAAATTTACTCGACGTTGGATCGAGTATCTTATTTGTTTCATTTTTTTGAGATTTTGTCTTCTAACGATTCATTTTATCTTTTCTAACCTAATTAAAGAAGCTATACAAACGTACAAGTTCTAAGCTATTACATCACGAAGCACAAATCACAAGAGTATAATCGAGGCATAAAATAATATCCAAGTCCATAAGCCAAACCTTGAAAAATACCTTGCACACAAAAAACAAATAGTTAGTGAATGATATGAACCATGAACATGCACAATATGATGGAAGTGAATTAAAATGACAAAAATATTAAAAGTCATGGAAAAAAAGTGAAATTAAATTCCTAAGGTCTCTAACCTGATTATAACACTATGTTAAAAAATCTCTTAAAAATTCTAATCCTAACTATGTCAAATGGCCACCTAATTCTATCTAAAGTTTAATCACAATTTTGTACGAATCACATTACCACAACAGTAGCAAAAAATGTCCAAAAAATACACAAAAAATATTCTAGGTACTTCTATTTGTCCTCTAATCATAGCAAAAAGAATGGGCAAAAAATGTTATGGGAAGTGGCAGAAATAAATTGTACAAATTTATGTATCCAAGTGGAAATTCAATATAAGTCAATTAAATTAAAAAAATCGAAATTAAATCGAAAAAATGGTAAAAATCAGAAAATAAAAATTGGGACAAGTTCAAAAATGGTTTAATATTCTACTATGATTTTTAGGGATTTTTATTAAGGGTTTTAATATTTATTCATGAATTAATTTGAAATGGCAAAGAATAGAAATTAAAATGGAAGAGAACCTGGAGGGGGGTGAGAATAGAAATTTCTTTTAAGTTAAAAATCCAATTGGGCCTGCGCATGGGGGTGCAAGTAGCAATCCGCAGACCCATTTCAAATAGAGAGGATGGATAAGATTGCATCCAAAATGGTCCAACCGTACGGTGACACGTGTCACCGCCGGATTGGACCAGAAAAAACCAACCTTATCCCCTTATCCTAATTCATGGTGGAAAATTAAAAGGTCTTTTATGACTTTAATTTTATACAGTGGTTTTAATTACTTAGTTTATGAGTTTTATTATTCTTAATTCCCCTTAAATTCATAATATTCTTAAGGTTTAAACTAATTAACCTATTATAATTTAAAAACATAACACTAAAAGAACAAACGCAGATTGGGGTTAAGAATCACAATGAAACCCTAAATCCCCTTCTTGCTTCCCGCGGCGCCTATCCTCTTCCTCACCACCGTCACCTTCCCTTCTTCTATCTCTCATCCTCATCGCCGCCGCGACCTCCCCTCTCTCACCTAGTCTCTCCCTCACCTGATCTATCTCACGCTCTCACTCTCACTCTCACTCGTCATCTTCTTCAACAAAATTACATAACCTAAACACTAGCCGCCGTCATGAACTTTTAACTGGCACAATCGACAAGACCCGAACTGAATCATGGCAAACGAAACATACCTTGCGCTTTAGATGCCGACGAAGGTTCCAATGGAGGACCTCGGCCTATTGACGAGGAGTCTACGAAGAAACACGTAACACTGATGCTAATGGATGGACGACGACGCCTTCGAGTGATACGGTGTTCAGGTACGGTTTTGTCTTGCTGCACCTTCTTCAACCCTTGCTCGTGGCTTTTCTTGATTTGTTATCGAATCCGAAATTTTGACGAAGAACTCTCGCAAACCCCTCAATCGGATTGATGTGTAGCTAATGATTCATATTTGTCGATACGTTTTTCTTTCTCGCAGGTGGGTTACAGATGAAGATGGAGGAGGTTTTGTTGATTGTATTTGGTGGAGGCGGACGAGTATGAAGATGGTGATGACGCTATGAAGGCGACGGATGCCGATACAGGACGGTGAAGTTGCAAATCACGGTGAATCATTGGTGATGATAAGAAGGATATTGATGATGGAAGACCCGGATTTCCATTGAATTTGTTGCATACTTTCTAAAGAGGACGCAACAGGCTGAAGTTTGGAGATGAATGGCGTAATCGTGAAAACGGTTGGTTCTGAGTGAAAGCTCTAATGCATTCGTGCTGGAACATTGAAGTTGTAGCAAGATGAAGATGGAGAAAATGATGAAGAGTTGAAGACGGTAAAGGTGCAAAACAAGAACTGAATGAGGTTGAAGAGTAAGGAAAAATGAAGGTTCAGAAGAAGCCGATGCAAATGCCAGAGTGTATCAGAAAAAAAACCTGAAGATTGGTGCATCTGTGCGCTTATATCTGATGACTCCAAGGTCAATTTCGTATATCCAGGTAATAAACGGTTAAGAATCAGTTAGGATTCTGTTAGAGTCAGTTAGCGATTTCGTTTTTTTTCTGTTAGAGATTCAGTTAGAGTTTGCAACTGAAATTTTGGAATTGTTTTATAACTGAATTTTGTATTGATTTCCTTCCAGTTTTCCTTTGTTAATTATGCTAAAATTATAACAGAATTTTTGTTATTCGTTCGTATCTGCTATTCAAATCGATGATCCTGTTTCTATTGACAGAGTTGTTCATGCTTTGAAGAACTGTAATGGTATTGTTGAGAAAGCTACTGAGGAAGAATTGATGGATGCTATGGCTCAGGCTGATTCAACTGGAATGTTTACTTGTCCCCACGCCGGTGTTGCTCTGACTGCTTTGTTTAAGCTCAGGAATAATGGTGTTATTAAGCCTACTGATCGGACTGTTGTTGTGAGCACTGCACATGGGTTGAAGTTTACTCAGTCCAAAATTGATTATCATTCAAAGAATATCAAAGACTTGGCTTGCCAATTTGCCAATCCTCCAACGCGGGTCAAGGCTGATTTTGGATATGTTATGGGTATTTTGTCCAAATATCACTGCCGGTTTTTGCTCCTGTGTTTTAACAGCCGGTTTACTTATTAGACACTGTATTGTCTTTTGTATTAGCCTTCCTTGCTTCTTGTTTCTGTAAAAAAAAACATTTGGTGTGCAATATTTCTGGTGTATTTACTTATGAACTTTCTGATTAATATGAAGGAACCTCTTTTTTTTTTGTTATAGTTCAGTTTTTATTTTTTCCTTAATATAATTATTTCTATCAGATTCCTTAGAGTAAGAATTCTCCTGCAATTCATTTTTTGCCTTAAGACTTGTTTTGCTTGTGGGTATTTATGAGTAACAACATTTGGTTCATATACCTCATTTTTCTTACCAAGAAGGATCAAATATGTTTAAGATCCAAGCTCAATCCAATTTAGCACTCTTTTCAATGGCCTTGGTGTCTACCTCATTTGAAATGGTAAAAAAAAATTCTTAAATGAAACTAATGAAATAATTCAGAGTTGATACCGGAATTTGGACAAAGAAATTAAAAGGGATTAATGAACAAGGTTTATTCTTTTAGAAAAGAAATGGGCTTAAAAATTGGATGTAATGGTTGTGAGTTAATCCTTAGAAATGTCTTGGATGATCAAAATATGGTGATTGACAAGGAGAAATTTGGAATTTAAAATGGACATAAATAGCTAAAGAATCAAAAGATGGATGAATGAATTGATGTGGTTTAGAAAAAAACTTAAGGATTCTCTAATGGAAACTGACCATGGATTAATTTGTTAATTATAAATGACATAATGGATATTTAAAAAATGTGGTTATTGAACGAAGAACGGATAATGGATGGAAAAATGATAAAAATAATAGACATGGATATGGACTCGGGCCATCACCAAAAACATTAATACCCATATCTCACATGAGTTAATCCAAGAATCCAACTCAAAACTCTTTCGATAAATCCCTATAAAAGCGGATGAACACCCTCCTGATCCACCAAACCGTTCGCCACTGAAGTAATAATCATCTGAATTCCACATCCTCTAAAATCCTGATCAAAGGAATCATGAATCATTTCAAATTCTTCTGAATAGTTCTCTGATAAAGTACATCCACAGATGAAACCCTGATAAACTGACGACCTCTGCACACAACACAGTTCGACTTTGGAACACATTTCCTGAGAAATAACCACAAGCACATATAATTTGCTGTTGAAACAACCCCCTGATAGTTTGACCCAGATTAGGTCAAATGTCCCTTTGACTCAGATCATAATTGAGCAATCACATTGAACTAAAATTACTGCCAACTTATGTTATGCTCCATGCTTCATTTTTCTATGCGAAGATGTAATTCGAAGTATGCAAGATCATATGTTAATTGCTACGAAAAAGAGGGCAAATTTTGGGGTGTTACACCAAGGTATGGTTGTTTCTCCGAATATTCAAGGGGTTGTTGTTAATGCGGTAAATGTTGACAATGACTTTAAAAACAAGCAAGAGTTTGAATCTCGTGATAAAACGCTTAAATATATTTGTATGAAGGCCTATAAACTTGGATTTGATATGGTTATCGAAAGGTCCGATAACGGTTCGGATAGAAGATGCGCCTCTGTGACTTTAATGTGCGAAAGAAGCGAGAAATATCAAACTCCTCTCCGGAATTTTAAAAGAGACGACACGGGTAGTAGAAAATGTGATTGTCCGTTTAAGGTTCGTGGTTACATGTTGACTAACAAAAATTGAAGATTTAATGTGATATGTGGTTTGCATAGCCATGATCTATGTTTAAAATTAGTCGGTCATCCTATTGTCTATCGACTCAAGCAAGAAAAGAAGGAATGTATTAGTGACATGACCTTGAATCTTGTTCAACCGAAAAATATACTTTCAACATTGAAATGGAAACGACCTGAAAATATATAAAATATCAAGCAAATGTATAATATTTGGTACCTCACTAACAAGATGTTTAGGGGGGATAGAACTGAGATGCAACAACTCTTGAAATTGTTGGATGATAATAGTTACGTGTCCAAGTACCTATAAGACCGACAAGTATAAACTTCCATTATTTGAGATGATAGTGTTACCTCAACTAAGAAGACATATTCTGTTGGTTTTGCATTTCTTGAGTGTGAAAAAAAATGATAATTTCACTTGGGCATTAGAGGTGTGTCAGTCACTTTTAAAGGTCCAAGGTGAGATGCCTAAAGCGAATGTTACTGACCGCGATACCGCATTGATGAATTTAGTTGCAAAGGTATTTCCTTCTTCTTATGCATTACTTTGTAAGTATCACATAAAAAAGAATGTGAGAAGTCAGGTTAAAGTCGCGGTAAGGACAAAACAAAGAGTCTGAAGGTGGAAAATTGGTGAAAGCGGGTGTGATTATAGAAAAAATAGTTGATGCATGGAATCGCATAATAAATTTTTCAACAAAAGAATTATATGTCGATTCATTTATTCGTTTTCGTAAAGTGTGTGCAAAGCATCCATATTTGTTGAAATATGTTGAAAGCACAATTCTTGATCTAGTGAAAGAGAAGATAATTTGTGCATGGACTGATAATATTAGACACCTTGGAAATACATTTGCCAACAGAGTTGAGTCGGCCCATGCTTCTTTGAAATTTTGGTTAGGAAATAGTAAATGAGATTTGTGTAGAGACTAGGACTTTGTGAACCACGTGATTCAAAACTAGCATATTGAGATATTAAAAAAATTTGGTCGTAGCATCACGGTTTTGGAACATAGATTTAAAGACAACAATCTATATTCTCAATTGGTTGGTAACATTTATCAGGCGGGTTTGGACTATATTTTTCTCAAGGTTAAACGAGCTGATAATGTAGGCTCCGATATTGCAAAATATGGATGCACTATTGTAAAAACATATGGTCTCCCATGTGCTTGTGTTATTACTAAAAAGGTGAAATTTTGTGAACCAATGAGAATGGACGGGCTTTTCTCTCATTGGAAGAGACTTAAGTTTGATGATATGGATGCATGGATGACGATAAAACGAATATCTTTATTTTGACCGGATGGGAAGTGATACAAGAGAGATTTTCGAAGGTCGATGACAACATGAAACTTCACATCGAAGAACAATTGAGAAAGATTTCCTATCCCGAAACCACCACCTTTTCAACCGATAAAAACTAAAGGTGCTCCGAAGAAAATTAAGCCTACACTGAATGACAATTCGACTACACGATCTCCTTCATACTTTGAACACATTGACAACGTTTTTCCCGACTTGCCGACTCCAAAATCTCAAAAAAAAAATGTTGTGAAAGGATCTCGCATTAGCAAACCACCTCCAACGTCGCTCCCATCAAAGATTTCATTCATTGACGAGATATTGATTTTAATGCACTAATATATCGAGCAAATCGTCAATGTTGTGGGGGACAATAATTGCGGTTACCGAGTCGTTTCAGCTATACTAGGTAAAGGAAAAGATAGTTATACGCTTGTCCAACATCAACTTATCCAAGAGTTGAAGACACATAAAGAATCGTACACGCAGTTGTACGGAAATAAAGAAAAATACAATGTAGTTTATGAGTCTCTTGTTCCTTACTTGAGCAGCCCGACATCGGAGGCAAAATGGATGAGCTTCCCTAATATGGGTCACCTAATAACATGATCATATGATAAAGTGTGTATTGACCTGACACGCTACGGTTTTTCAGAAACCTTTTTCCCACTACGCATCGCCCCACCCAAAATCCAAATGATTGTATCATATGTATTGAATGACTTTCAAAATCAAGTCATTTTGTTCAAGTTTACTTGAAATTGGGATACCCCGTATCACTTATATCACCGGAGTGGATGACTCATTGAACCGAAAAAGCCGAGACGTGATCAGATCTTTTAATGGAAATGATGCAAGAATTCAAGAGATTGAACAACATTGTAAAAGAATTGAATGCACATAAGTCCAAGGGTATACCACCTATAGATTTAGCTGGCGACATATGTTTCAATTCATTTTGATTTCTTGTTTAACCTGAAAAATAATTGTATGTAATTGTGTATCAATATAAATGAAGTGTTATATATTCACCTTGTGTTAATATTTAATCTTTATGCATTTTTATCTATGTCATTACAATGTGTGTGTGTGTGTGTGTGTGTGTGTGTGTGTGTGTGTGTGTGTGTGTGTGTGTTTAGTGTTTTGGTGCATTTCTGGTTCAAGACAAGTTCTAGAGATGTATCTCCGGAACAAGATTACAGGGTGAGGTTCCAAATATATATCTCTGGAATCAACTTTACAGATATTGAATGGTCCAAATTGATCTTTACCTTCTATATATTTAGATGATCTAACGTCATATTTCACACAAATTCAAAATGTCTCAAATGTCACAAATAAAAATCTATTGGTATGTCGCAAATATGTCTTTCTCCGGCTCTACACCCGACTGATCGTTCAAGCTCACCGACTTCACCTCCCTCGAAGATATAAAAGACAAAACCCACCATCTCCTACCTTGTTGGGACAATCGAAATATTGTGAAGCTCGAGTACTGTTCACCTTTGATTGACAACAGAGGGAAGATTCAATTCACCAAGTTAGAGCTCAAGACGCAAGCAGATTTTAGGGTTATGTGGGATATGTTTTTTTTTATATTTCGAAGAGCAAGTTTCGCTCAAGTTGGAAGCAACACTATAAAGATCAGTTGCAAATATTATGAATATGTGCAAGCGTCCACCAGGATATTGAAACGTAATATTGAATTTTCTATTGAAAATATCATTGTAGTGATCATTTAATGTTATGAATGTCAATTATATTTTGGATCTGTTGAATCTGTATCTTATGTGAATTTGAATATGTAACTACAAAATGATTTCGGAGATGCATCTCCGGAATAAATTAAACCAAAAGAAATAGTGTAACTTAGAATGGTCTTTGTTGAGTGGGTATTGAGTGCGTCCAGAGACATATCTCCAAAATGGGGGGAAGGGGGACATATGTGAAAATTCATATAGTGTGTTAGAAGTATATATGATGCAATAAAAAAAATCTCTTCTTTTTTAAGTATTCGGTCCACTTGTATTCAGTGTAATTATATGATTCAAATATATAATTCTGTATGTTTTTTATTTTTCACCACTAAGTATTCGGCCCACTCATATTCAATGTAATTATGTGATTACAATATTGTGTTATTAGGTGTTATTATGTGTAAGTATGTGATGACAATAATGTGTTATTATGTGTTAATATATGTAAGTATGTGATTACAATAGTGTGTTATTAGGTGTTATTATGTCTCGTTTAGTCATTGTGTTATTAAGTTTTGTTAAGTCAGTTCAATTGATAGTTGTATATAGACATCAGTTGCAGGAGTGAGAATTTAAATCCGCGATATCCCATTTATTCACCTTCAATTTCAACCATTAGATTACTTTTAAAAAATTGTTTAAAATGTGTAAAATGAGAGTTATTTGTCTTGAAAGTTTGCTCTCATTTTATAATTTTAATTTAACTATCATCAAATTTTAAATCTTGTTTGTAAAAGTTAATTCAGATAATAATGTGTTATGCATGTCTTTTACGTTTTTAACTTCTACAAAAAAAATATTGATATCCAACTAAGTATTGTACTTCATTTATTCCTATTTATAAGCAAATTTTAACTTTTAAGGTTCATTGAATAATTGATGTATCTAACATATATGTAGTCAAAATACATCATTTATTCAATGAACCTAAAAAGTCAAAATTTACTTATAAATAAGAATGGATGGAGTATGTGTTAATAAGTATCTTAAGAGCACTTGTTAATCATTTTCATAATTTTAACCACATATTGTAATTATAGTAATGTGTCTTCGTTTCTCTATTAAATATCTTAAGAGTGTTATAATATTATTATATTATACATATTTATCTACATACTATTATAGGTTTGAAATATTTATCTAAAATAGTAAGACTAATTATTACATTGGTGTAATAGTAGTATTTCAAATAGTATAAATACCACTTTTAACAATGTAATATTTACACCAAAAATTTACTATGAAATCCATAAGTTTTCTCTCTTCCATCTTTTCATCTCTTTAATAATTCCAACTAGTTTAGTAACTTGTATTAGTTCATAAATATTAATTAATATTCTAAAATCAGTTTTTCTCAACATGTTATCAGCACGATCGTTTCTAACGGAAGTTATTACTACACTAGAAGGTTAGACATGGAACGTGTCAAAGATATTTGCATTCCGGACAGTGGGTCTACACATACAATCCTCAGAAGTATGAATTATTTTACTGAAATAAATCCTACTAAAGGTGTAATAAATACAATCTCAGATCCTATGGAATTGATTGAAGGAACAAGTAATGTCATATGCATATTACCAAATGGGACAAAGTTTGTCATTAATAATGCTTTATACTCTCCAAAATCAAAGAGAATTTTGTTGAGTTTTAATGACATATATCTTCAAGGATATGATACTGAAACTGCAACTGAAGGTAACATGAAATACATTAATATCATTGCTAATGTTTTGGGAAAGAAGAAAATTTTAGAAAAACTACCAAAATGGCCTTTTGGATTACATTATACTTATATACATGCAATTGAATGCAATTTGATAGTAAAAGAAGATCCCAGAATGGTGGCATTATGGCATGATCGTTTAGGTCACACTGGTTCAACAATAATGCGTAAAATAGTTGAAAGTACACATGGTCATCCATTGAAAGGTTTAAAACTTATAAAAGGAGATAACCATGTGAAGCTTTCTCTCTTGGCAAACTAATAACAAAGCATTCACCAGACAAAATTCAGAAAGAATTACCGGCATTTCTTGAAAGAATTTAAGGAGATATATGTGGACCTATCCATCCACCATCAGGACCATTCAAATATTTTATGGTATTGATTGATGCATCTAGTAGATGGTCATATGTATGCTTATTATCAAGTCGTGATATGGAATTTGCAAAATTTCTTACACAAATAATTAAACTTGGAGCTCAATATCCTGATTATATGATAAAAAAAATTAGACTTGACAATGTCGGTGAATTTACATCTGAATCATTTAATTATTATTGCATGTCAATTGAAATTACTGTTCAACACCTAGTTCCTCATGTGCATACACAAAATGGTTTAGCGAAGTCATTAATCAAACGTCTTCAATATATTGCTAGACCATTAATAATGAGAACTAAACTACCAGTTACCGTTTTGGGTCATACAATTTTACATACCGTAACACTCATACGTTTAAGTCCAAGTGTTGATCATAAACATACCCCTTATTAACTTGCAATTGATAAATAACCTAATATTTCACATTTAAAGATTTTTGGTTGTGCATTATATGTCCCAATAGCTCCACCATAAAGAACTAAAATGGGACCTCAAAGGAGATTGGGAATATAGGTCGGGTATGAATCACCATCTATTATTAGATATCTTAAATCTTTAACGAATGATATTTTTCAGGCAAGATTTGTTGATTGTCATTTTGACAAAGCGAAATTTCTAACATTAGGAGGAGAAAATAAACAATTAGAAAATGAAATATCATGGTATGTACCACATTTATTACATTTGGACCCATATAATAAATCATGCGAAGAAAATGTAAAGAAAATTGTGCACTTACAGAATTTAGCAAATTAGTTGCCATATTCATTTACTGATTTAAAAAGAGTCACAAAATCACATGTACTAGCTGTAAATGTCCCAGTCGGATTGAGATTTCGAAAATAAATGATGTCACAAGTACATCAAAGGCACACTTGAAATGTGGTCGACCTATAGGATCCAAAGACAAAAATCCCAGAAAAAGAAAGGGAATGGAAAAGGTGAATTTGGTTGAAAGTGGTCTTGAAAAGACACTAGATAATAATAAATACACAGTTGAAAAACAAGCTCTCGAAGAAGCACAAGAAGATAATAATGAGATCATTGATAATGAAAATGAAAACAAGAATGATCTTGAAATTTCAATTAATTATATTGATATAGGAACTTTTTGGAACCGAAAAGGTATAAATATAGATGAAATATTTTCATTCTCCATTGCATGTGAAATTATGAATGAAAATGATGATCCCAAATCAAAAACTATGAATGGATGTCAAAATAGACATGATTGAAGTAATTGGAAGGATGCAATCGATACTGAATTAAATTCTCTTAAAAATCAAAAAGTATTTGGGCCCATTACAGCTATACCGAAAGATGTGAAACCAGTTGGGTATAAATGGGTATTTGTAAGAAAACGAAATGAGAAAAATGAGATTGTATACAAGGCTCGCCTTGTTGCACAAGGTTTTTATCAAAGACCATGAATCGATTATGAGGTAACTTATTCTTCTGTTATGGTTTATCAGTATTTAACAAACTTGATATGTATCTTATGGATGTTGTTACTGCTTATTTGTATAGATTACTTGATACTGATATATACATGAAAATCCCAAAAGGATTTAAAATGCCCGAGACATTAAAACCTAGACAAATGTATGCAATTAAGCTACAAAGATCATTGTATGGATTAAAACAATCAGAGCGCATGTTGTATAATAGACTAAGTGAATATTTGCTTAAAGAAGACTATGAAAATAATCCTATTTGTCCTTGTTTTTTTATAAGAAAAAATATTTGGTTTGGTAATAATTGTTGTCTACGTTGATGATTTAAATATCATTGAAACTAATGGAGAAATAAAGGAAGCAAGAGATTACTTAAAGAAAGAATTTGAAATGAAAGATTTGGAAAAAAACAAAGTTTTGTCTTGGTTTACAGATTGAGTATACTAAAAAATGGTATATTGGTACAACAATCAAATTATACAGAAAGAATATTGAAAAGGTTTAGCATGGACAAAGCAAACCCTTTAAGTACTCCAATGATGGGTAGAATACTTAACGGTAAAAATAATCCTTTTAGATCCATGGAAGTTAATGATGAAGATCTTGGCTCTAAAGTACCATACCTCAGTGCTATTGGGGCACTCATGTATCTTGCTAACTATACAAGACATGATATAGCTTTTGCAGATAACTTACTAGCAAGATTCAGTTTGTGTCCTACTAAAAGACATTGGAAAGGAATAAAGCATATATTTCGATATCTTCGAGGTACATCTGACTTTGGTTTGTTTTACTCTAACAATACAAAACCAGTTTTGCTTGGTTACGTAGATGCAGGATATTTGTCAGATCCACATAATGCTAATTCACAGATTGGATATATATTTACATATGGTACCACTGCAATATCATGGAGATCACAAAAGCAAACATTAGTAGCAACTTCTTCAAATCATGCTGAAGTAATTGCTCTTCATGAAGCAAGCAAATAATGTAGATGATTACGATCGGTAACTAGACATATCCAAGGAGCATTTGGTTTACCAATTGCTAATAATCCAACAATTTTGTATGAAGAAAATGTTGCATGTGTTACCCAGATGAAAGAAGGTTACATTAAAAGTGATAGAACCAAGCATATCTCTCCAAATTGTTCTTTTCATTCACACAAGAACTCGAAAGAAACAAAGAAGTTAATATTCAATATATTCGTTCTAGTGATAATATGACAGATCTCTTCACAAAGACACTTTCTACTTCAGTTTTCAAGAAGCATGTACAAAATATTGGAATGTGTCACCTTTGAGATCTTTAAAGAAGAACTAAATGTGTTCTGTTGTGGGGAGCGTCATATTGTATTTTCTTTTCTCTTATTAAGGTTTTTATCCCAATGAGAGACAATATATGTTCTCATAAGTTCTTCCTTGATTAGACTTTGATGGAGCACCTTAATAGATATTTTAAAGGGAAAGTGTTATAATATTATTATAATATACATATTTATCTACATATTATATTATAGGTTTGAAATATCTATCTAAAATAGTAAAACTAATTATTACATTTGTGTAATAGTAGTATTTCAAGTAGTATAAATACCATTTTGGTAATGCAATATTTACACCAAAAACTTACTATGAAATTCATAAGTTTTCTCTTTTTCATCTTTTTATCTCTTTGATAGTTCCAACTAGTTTAATAACTTATATTATTTATATTATTAGTTCATAAATATTAATATATATTTTAAAATCAGTTTTTCTCAACAAAGAACATTTATTAAGTCTTTTTCATAATTTTAATCACATATTGAACATTTATTAAGTCTTTTTCATAATTTTAATCACATATTGTAGTAATGTGTCTTCGATTCTCTTTTAAATATCGATATGTAATGAAATTAACCTTTTTCATAAAAATTAAGCCAATAAAGTGAACGAATGGAGGAATTTGGATAGCTTATATTCACTACCAAAAAATGGAGATGGTAAGAGTCAAAAAAGTCATTTCTTGTCTGTGACATGGTTTAGTTGTGGGAAGAGATTCAACATAATAATTGATAATTCCAAGTGAGTTTTTAGTAACTTGATTTCTGTGAAACAACTAAGAAAAACTAGTTGACACATTGCATATATACTGCTTACAGAATCAATTTGCATAAAGATAGCTCAGGTTACGGAATCAATTTGCATAAAGATAGCTCAGGAGAAGTAGCCAGCACAAAAATTAAACAACTCTAAACAAAGAAAACAGACAACCATTGACATTAAAAACAATTAACTATTAATTTTAAAATGAACAATAATCATATAAAATCAATTCAATTAAAATATAAAAAAAAGTTGTGAGATGAAAAAAATTAATAATTATTAAATACAAAATTAATACAAATACAATATTTAAAATAATTTATTTAATTGTAAAATGAACAATAATTATACAATTTTAATTCTATTAAATAATTATTAAGAAATAAAAAAAAATCGTGAGATGAAAAAATAATAAAAATTGATATTTAAAAATAATGATTAATTAAAATAAAATAGATATTGTATTAATAGTGACCCGTGAGATAAATATATAATGTTATTTTATTAAAAAAAAATAGACATGTTGATTGTGGTCCGTAATTTTTTTTTACATTTGAAAATAATACTTTTATCTTTTGAATAAAAACAATTATTAATTAAAAAAATAGGTATGTTGTTGATAATTGCCGTAAAAAAAATTGAAAATTTTGACATTTAAAAATAAACTTTTTTTATCACAAATTAAAAAAACAATAAATTAAAATAAAATAGATATTTTCCTAATAATAATTTATAAGATAGAAAATTAATTGTATGTCTGGGTCATTATTGAAATGAGACAAATCTTTTACTCACTAAAAATATAAGAGAGAGAAAAAGAAAAAAAAATGAAAATGAGAAAAAATAGAGATTTAAGTCAAAAATAAAAATAAAAAATAAAACTTGAGAGAAAGAAAAATCAAATTTGAATCTCAAATGAGAAAATTTAAAATTGAGAGAAGGTGAGTGTTTGTGTATTGGTGGGGTGACATGCAAAAGAGAGGTTTGGTTTGAGATTTAATTGTGACATTTTTTAATTACCTAAATATTCAAAATGCTAGTGTAAATTGAAAAATTGAAAAGGACAAATTTGAAAAATCATGCGAATAAGCATTCTCATCTATCAAAGTAGTGTTAAGAGTCAAGTTAGAGCTTCTTTTTCTTTTTACTGAAATTCAAGGTAAAAGAACTATGAACCTTCTAACACAATCAATGAGAGAAGCACATGAGTGAAGTGATACAACTAACTTCCCACCCTGATCAACTGCCCGGCAGATTTCGAATCAAAATTCAAGCTATTAGCAATTCCTATTAACTCAAGACATATTAGACTACATACAATTCCACAAAATAGCATTAGCAATTCCTATTAACTCAAGACATATAAGACTACATACAATTCCACAAAAAAGCAGAAATTCAATAACCAACACGGTTCTTTAAGACTCCTAAATCCTATTCTACCAGGATTATCCACGGACCTGTCATCAACATCATTAAAGAAATCCAAAAAGGAGTTATCCATTTGACATCATGGTGCTTAATTATCTCTCTTCCCATCACTCTCAAAGGACTTATAATCGGATGATAAATGGGTTGGATGGTATATGTCATCCCTACTTCGAGAATCATTTAAATTTTATCATTTCTAGACCTCCAAATTGACAAACAAGTAACTTTGAAAAGAGTGCCTTTTCCTGAAGTAATGTTTAGGGTGATCCAATATCAAAGCAGAAAAACATCGACTAAACAACCCAAAATTGTTACAACAACAAAGGAAATTATATTCTCTAATTAATTATGTTCTGATAATCTCATCAAGCCTCTTTACTCTTCGAATAAATCATCAAGTTATTAACCCTCCAATAGTCAGTTTCGTTCTTATTTAACCCTTTAAATAGATCATCAAGTTAAACATATTACACACCATATATTTCAAAAAAACTACGAGTACAATGCATAGCAACAAGAACATCAATGAAAAGCAGGCAATATTAGAACAAGCAAAATCTAGAGTTATTGATTGATTTACTAAATTCCAATAAAATCTTGTTGAACATTTCATAACAGCAATGTTTTCAATTTAATAACAGCTTGCATAATACTAGTACCTGCAACTCTATCAGTAAATAATACAAACAGTTGGTGCTCAAATGTTATATCTCAAAAATTATTGAATCAAAAAGAGCACTTTCATCCCTAAACAACAAAAATCCAATAAAACCACCAAATTTCATCGTGCAAAACCCAACATAAGAAACAAAAGAAAAAACTACCTAGTAGCAGTACTCCTACCAGACCTCATGTTAGTCCAGGGAAACTTGGCAGCAGAACCATCAGACCTGTTGGAACCGGAACGATCAAACCGTCCCCTATTCAAACCGGAACTATCAAATCGTCCCTGGTTTGAGCCGGAACCTCGGTTTGAACCAGAACCGTCAAACCGTCCCCGAATATAACCGTTTTGGGGCTTGAACCGTTGAGCCTCCTTGTTCTCATCGAGCCAGTGAGATTTGCTCGGTGCTTCTTCAACAATGCTAGCCATAGCCTGTTTATTCAAGCTCTTCTTATCCTCTTCAATGACTCGGATCGGGTAAAGGTCAGGGTTAATTGAAAGCGGGTTTTTTAGGGTTACATAAGCCTTTTTGTAATCAGGTTTTGCGATCAAAATGCCGCCGCGTTTCTTCTTCTTTCCGTCCATGTTCAATGTTCGAACTTTTTCAACCTCGAAACCGTAGAGGGATTCCAGAACGCGTTTGATCTCGATCTTGGAGGCTGAAGGGATGGTTTTGAGGGCGATTTCTTGGATGTTGGTGAATGAAGTTGGCATGAGAAGCTTGATTGGTAGGTTTGCGAAGTGTATCACTCTTCTTCCTAATCTGCTTCCCATGATTCTCTTCTCTGCACTTCTCACTTTCTCTCACGACTTCACTCACAAAGAAATGAACAACCCTCGCAATTCTTTTGTTTTTTGTTTTTGTTTTTGTTTTTGGGAAATGTCAACTTTGCCCATATTGCTTTCAACCTAACATTAGCTTCGTCAACAATACTAGACCAATATTATTTACACTTTCCATTTAAATTATAACTATTTTTCGCTTAAATAATTTATGAATTTAGGAGATGAGTTTTTTTTTTGGTATCGGTGGAGTAGGCTTCGTGGCAGTTGAAAGAGAATTTATTTGTAGGATTAATATTTTAACATTCAAGTTACTGAGAGAATAATAAGTAAAGTGAGAGTTAAAATAAATTTAAACATGTTCTTCCTTATATAGATAAAGCAGTTAAAATCGTCTGCATGAGGGAACATGTGTTGTACGAATGATAGTTAGATTTAATTAGATAGTGATTGACGCGTCTGAAAGGGGAATTATCTACCCTTAGTGGAATGAAAGGTCATTTGTTTCATGTTTCTTTTCATTTGATGTCGTTCTTATAAGTTTTTGGTTGTGGACCTTGCAATTGACCTAAAACAATTACCTCTAAGCTCTTGGCTCTGCTTTGTTGGATCATGGTTTGTCATATACACCCATAGGTCGCTAGCTGAAGTAGATGAATAACCTTGTTGGGATGTCACTTTTAATAGGAACATGTGCATTAAATGTCTTTCCTATATTGGGTAGCATTTCGTAGAGAGTCGCTGACGCATGTCCTTACAATAGTCAATAACGATTAATCTTTTATCCTAAGATACACGAGTGTCTCAAACAACTCATGAGGAGATTCTAAAAAATTTAGGTGTGGCTTGAGCTTCCTAATGTAACAGGTCATATGGTCCTATTTGGTTAACGTATAAAGTGTTTCAAAAGTATTGTTTCTCCTTTTTTTTTGTCGTTTGTGAATTGTAGAAGCTCTTCCTCTTTTGTATCATTAACTTCCTTCTTTATTCCGAGCTCTCATGCGCTGAATTTTCTTATTAGATTAATTTATGACATTTTGTTCAGTGGTGCCTTCAACACGTGGGCAATCAACTTCATTTCTTCAAGGTAAAGTATGTATTTTTCCTTCTTCTTATTTATACTTTCTTTATTTGGGTTTATAGATGATAGGTTTCTGATATTCGAACTTCTGTTGTTGGCATGTTTAAACAAGGTGTTTTTTTTAATGTAAATTGTGTTGTTTTTTTTCTTCATATATTGTCTTTTTTGTATTGATAATGTTCCTTACAATGGAGACCCCCCCTATCAAAGTCGGTAAGGCAAAAAAATGATTATTTGTCGATGTGGGTAAATCAGGAGAAGTTGGACGACGCCATTTCCACTTTCGTTAGCAAGGAAGGTTTGGATTGTGCTTTTACCGAGGTGGGATCTTCGTCTTATTTGGGAGTTCTTATTCATGGCGAAGAAATGAGTGTATGCAACAAGTATGACGTGTGTGTCATTCCTCTTCGCCAATGTGTTTTCTTTGATAGGCCTTTGTCCCCCTTTTAATGATTTTGAGATTGACGTTCTTAACCACTTGTTAATAGCCCCTTTCGCAATTACACCTAGTGAGTTGCGCTTACATTAAAGTCTTTCAATATTGATGAAAATAAAAAAAGAATTTTCCGACCTTAGGGCTTTTCTTCCATCTTTTCAAATATTGTGAAGCACTAGGATGTGCGACGTTTACTTAAATAGTGTGAAACACTTTAAGAATTGATTCTTCCTAATCACCCCCCCCCCCCATGAAGAGGCTCATGATAATGTATTATCCATAGATTTCTAGCCACGTTACTAGTGCTCAAACATATTTTCTAACTTCTAGAACCAAATCCACTTACTATCAAACTCAGACTCTAATGTTTACAAGATGGTAGCCTTACTTAGAAGCTGGAGAATAGATGACAAAGTCTTATCTAAAATTGTTATCAAATAAATTTTCAAGGACGAAAAATTTGTAAATGGAAGAGAGTTGAACATCCCAAAAAAATTTATTAAGATTTTTAATTGAATTTTTGGTGTGCCTTGTGATTTAATTTGTGTTATTATTGAGAGTTTAATAAAATAAAATAGAATAATAATATATAGTAAATAGAAAGAGTTGTGATTTTTTTAGAAATAATGGGCTAAATAATTAAAATTAATAAAATAAAGAAAATTAGTGAGAATAATTAAAATAGATTTAAATGCACTTTTCAACTCCAAAAAAATTTGTATGCATGTATAACCTTTATATACACTACTATGTTTTCTAAATAAAATGATGTGGGACATTTATCTTTGTTACTTCATGTATGGGTTTAGTCTTTTTTGCTCTTGCAATTTATGTTCACTTCCCGCAGTTGTATTTAATACGAGCTTGGAATTCCACATGCCAATACGACAAATTATGAATGAATTGATGTTATATGCTGATTAGCCATTAGCATAATCGCTTAGACAAAAAAAATAAGCATCGTTTAATCATAGTTGTGACACAAGAAAAACTTGTTGCTATAAGCATGTTTATTAGTGTAACGCTTGTTTAATTTAAGTAATTATTTAATTAAATATAATTGTGGTATGTCGTGGTAATTCGTGTTGATTTAGGTATTTTGGTCGATTTGTGTTGTTTTGTATGGAATTGTATTGATTTGCGTGACGGCCGAATTTATCGGAATATTATGTTGATGATTATAAGTTGGTTTAAGTCGAATTTAATTAATTAAGTTGATATAAGTTGTGGAAGACGGTGTGAAATATTCTCCGAGTATTGTTAGATATGTTGCTAGAATTGTTTGGACATTTAGTTGATAATCGAAAGTTAATAGATTAAGTCGGAAATAAGTATTTAGTCGTGAATTATTATTCGGTTGATTTGGCGTTGTAGTGAATTAAGTCGTTAAGTCGGAATATTAAGTTGGAAAGTCGAGGAAATAATATTATAAGTTATATTATTGAATATTGGAGCGTGTTGGTTAATGGGCTTGAATTTCGTCGGAATTAGCAATTAAAGGGGGTTTAAGAATTAGGCTCATTAGTTATAATTGGATTATTATTAATAATTTAATAAAAAGAATGAAAAGAAGAATTAGAAAAAAGGAATTATTCAGAGGAGAAAAATCAGTAAGAAGAGGAAATTGTGAAAAATTGGAGAACGAGGAAAAGTGGAGAAAACGGTTATGAGAAGTCGCCGTCGGAAAATCAAACCGGAAAGAGTCGATCAGAGATTCGAGCGGCCGTCAATTTAAAGTAAGGGTGGAGTTCGATCTTTATAACCGGGTTTGATAAATAATATTGAGATTTGGGTAGTTTAGGTTGTTATGTATTTTGTTGATTTCGATATTGTTATGAATAATTTGTATTTTGTTGTTGCAATAGTTGCTGGTATAAAATTGGTTGTCCGATTCTGATTTTGGTTGATTAAAAAGTTGTTTTTGATTATGTTGATTTATTGTTGATAATTTTGTGTTGAATGGATTCTGGAAGAACTGTGATTGGGGACGATGAATAGAAGTTGTAGAGACCGGTAGTGGAAGTGGAGATACCCAAGTGGCGCAAGCCATATAAAAATGTAGCAGAAGCCACATGAAACATACAAGGTGGCGCAAGCCACTTTAGGAATTGGCGGGAGCCACATGAACCACATATAGGTGGCGCAGGCCACTTAAATGGCAGGAGCCACATTGAAAAGTGACCACCATATTTCTTATCACACCACTAATTAACTAATCCTTAATGTTATACTTAATATTATACTAATCATGTGGTTAGAATTAATTAGTTTATTTATATATGATGACTAGTGTAAGGTTATGAAGTAGTAGATTTTAGCAAGATTCCAGAATCGGTTAAATTCCAGAATAAACAGTTTTTATAATAAACACAGTGTTGGATAGTTTTGACAAAAAAATGTATGCTTAGGAATTTTTACAGAAAGTAGCAGGTATTGATTTTTATGACAGACAACATTTAACAGAATGCAGAAAATTCAGGTTTTGTAATAAAATTGTACCGACCACAGAATGTTAAAAACAGTACCAGTTTAGTCGGTTTAGCCGAATTAGGCAAAAAACTTAGTTGCCCGAAATTTAACGAAATTAATCGGGGTATGTCGGGTAAATTAAGAGTTAGTTTTTATTACATTGTTTTGTCGAAAATGTGTTGTATAGTCGATTTACATGTACAATTAAGTTGTTGTATGTTCCCGGTTTATAGAATAATTCTAAAGTTGTTAAGTTGAAGGCTTTATAAGCCAAAGTTGATTTTTAGCTGCCTTTGTCGTATAAGTTATTTGTGTTGCTTGTTTATGTCGTATGAGTTTCTCATGTTGTCTACGTTGCTTTGTGTTGCCGAAGTTATTGTGTCGTTCAAGTTGAAGGCTTATTAGCTAACGTTGATTTAAGTTGTTCATGTCGTATAAGTTGTTTATGTTGCTGGTGTTGATGATGTTGTGTTATTTATGTTGTTGAGTCGTACATGTCACATGACATATGTGCATTTCTAAGTAAGAGTCGTTGCTCACACCACATTGGCCAGGATTGACAATTAAGTTGAAAGTTGAAGGCTTATGCCTTGATGCCTCGGTAAGTTGGCAAAATTATTAAGTTGAAGACGTGTGCCTTGCAGATACCTCGATAACCTGGTGTATTTTAAATTGGGAGTTTTACTCCAATGGCACCACATGCATATGCATAGTTAAGTCGCATTGTGTTGCATTATTGATGTTAGTTATGTGTTTATGTTGTTCGAGTTGATAAGTTGTTTATGTTGTTCAAGTTGGTAAGTTGTATATGTCGTTAAAGTTGAGAAGTTGTTGTGTTGTTTTAAGTTGATTAAGTGAATTGTGTTGATTAGGTTGATTAAGTAGTTCTTGTTGAATATATGACTATGTGGTTTATGTGAAAAAACGTTGATGGATATAATAGTAGTAAAGTAAGTTGATAATAGGTGGATGATTGGTAAGTAGATGTTTTGTTGTTAATGTTATGAAGTGGTGAATTATTTATAATCCTTATCTAAGTATTATTTATCATATTTCGTTTATAATTGTCGATATATTACCTCTTCTGTTTGAATATTACTCATATGTTTGTAACATGCAGGTAGCTTGCAGGAAGATAGTTATCTTCATTAGTTCGAGTCGGTGTCGGTGCTCTGATACGTAACACTCGGGGAATGAACGCTTAGTTGTTTTAGTTGTTGTTTTTAAGTTGTTTCAGTATGATTAAGTTGTTGCTAAGTTGTTTTAAGTTGAATAACATGTTATACCATGCAGGGCCGGCCCAATAAATCCAGAGGCCCCGTTTTATTTTTAAAAATATGCCTAATTTAAAAAAAAAAAAAATTAAAAATGATAGAAAAATATAATTATATATTAATTAAAAATAAATTTAATTATAATTATGTTAACATTTGACACATCTCATTTTTTTATGTACTAAGTTTCATAATATTTTTTACTTTATTGAATTTTTATATAATATTTTTTATATATTTATTAATATTAATGAAAAAAATTGCATCTTTTAAAAAATTTGGACCCTCTATTATTTGGGACCCTGTGCGGTAGAGCTTGTTGCTCTTGCACAGGGCCGGCCCTGATACCATGTTTAGTTGAATACTTGAAAATCCGCTACGAAGTTGTAAAAGATGTTTTGGTTTAAAGAATTCTAAAGTTGTTATTTGTCTCTCGATGTTTAAGTGTTATGTATCCATGTTGAAATGTTAATTATTGTTTTTAAAGTTGAAAATGTGACATCCTATGTTAAAAGGTGAATTTTGAAACTCTGATTTATGAATTTCCGTCGGGTAGAATTGTGGTGTTACAACTAGACCTAACAAAGTTTTTTTGTTGTTGTAAATAACAAGAAGTATTATTTCCCAATTAATATGAGGAGATCTATAAATAGATACACTACAAACTCAACTAAAAGCGCAAAGAAATTCAACTAGCTAAGAACATCCACGTTCAAAGAATCCATTTTGTTCTTTAAATGAGTCATACTAAATTTTTATATTATTTCGCACTTCCTAACTATTTAAACAATTAATATACATTTTTTAAATATTCATACAACTAATAAAAAGTTTTAAAATGGGTCCCACAATTGTATATCTCATATTACAAAGAAGTATTAGTTTTTATATTATTTTGTAAGCAAACTAAAGAAAAAGAACACATATGGGTAAATAAACGTTTTTTATGTAGCAACGTTCTATCATTGTCAAATATCCCATAACTCTGGCAACAATAACTTTAGATTTTGTGTAGACACGACATATGGAAGACGATGTGTATGCTCTAAGAAGAAACTTTTGAGGATTGAGATGGTATCTCCGTTATTTCCTTCTACCATAAACACAACTTAGAAAAGGAGAAATCATGCCATCTCTACACACAACAACTCTGTAATTTTTATTACAAGTTTTTCTCCAATGATTACCATAACAGATGTTGGGCTCATTCTACATGTCTCTTCATATCTATTTTCTTCTCTCATCTTTGTCCTTACACCAAGATAAGCTCTCTTAATCTTCTTTCTTTTCTTTTTTTAATACTTTTTCTCAATATTCAAGAACCTTTCATGATAAAGTGATCATTATTTAAATGAAGCAAAATTTGAAAGGAAAAAAACATTATTAAGGTAGTATCATCTAGCTTATGAGCTAATCAAAACAATAGTTACTCAAAGTGTCTCTTCAAGCTTCTTTGCAAAGAAATGAGACAACATGTAATTGATAACCTTGTCTCCATGGTTTGAAGTGTCTCACTATGATTTAATAGTTAGAAAAATTAGTAGTGAATAAAAGAAAGTGGGAAAGAACAATTGCTTACCTCGAGCTTGAGATCAAGATAGTTGATTCTCACGTTGTTCATCATTGTTTGATCAGAACTTGGTTCAAAAAATACAACCTCCAATTTTAAACAAGTCACTACTACAAAAAATGCATTTAACAATGGTTGGAAAAGGAATATCATCACGCCGGTCCAACCGTTATGAAGTAAGGTGTGATTGTACGTATGATGTTTTCCATCATGGATGTGCGGCCGTGATTGTATCCAAGTAGTGTGCTACCTACCATAAAGGTTACATAAACAACCGTTGTGGTATATAATATGTAACATATTTAACAACGGTTGTGTTAGACAATCGTTGTCGTGTATATCCCTTAGTTTAGTATAAATGATATGGAATGCTTATTTCGTCAATTCTCACTAAACATATAACCTTCCAATTTGCATTAGAACATTAAAATTAAGTTATATTAGAAAATAAGTATACGTTCAATTCTTGAGAAGTTATCTTCAATCCCTTATCCGTATTTTGTTATTTGACCTTTAGAACTCGGTTTAATGATCATAGATCTTCAACAACCACTACATTCACCTCTAATTACTTTTGCAAGCAAAATTAGAGGTGGCGAGAGAGGTGATTGAAGATCTACAATCATTAAAACAAGTTATAATTGTCAAAGAACAAAATGCAGTTAAGAGTGTGAAGAATACTTGTCAAGAATTGAACGTGTACTTATTATCTAATATAATACTTATCTAGGGTTAAATAAGTTATTGGTCCCTGTAAATATGGTCATTTTGAATTTTAGTCCGTCTTAAATTTTTCTTTAAGGTTTGGTCCTCACAAAATATTCCGTCTCAATTAAGAGTCCCTGACGTCAAACAACCCTAACAGTTGCTGATGTGGCAGGAAGACTGGATAATTAAATTTTATTGTTATCTCTTTTTATTGGCTGACTGGATTAATCACATTATCTCTTTTGTAATTTATTTTGTTATCTCTTTAGAAATAAAAAAGAACCCTAATACAATCAACTTCACTCTTTCTTCTCCCTTGTGGTCCCTTCAATCGGAAAAAAAACACAGCTTTTCTTGTTTGCACACGCTTTGCACAGATATACTTGGACCCACCATTAAAGAACGCAACATTTGGTAGGTGGACCCATAGATAAGGTAAAGTTTCCATAACTGCATTTGTTTACTTCATTCAAAACTATTTGCATTTACTTCACATGTCCCACTTGAGTTGAATTGTTTGTGTTTATTGTACCCTAGTTTTCTATGGTTACCCATCTCTATTTGCATTGCATTGTTTGATATACCCTTTATGTGGTTTATTATTTTGTGTAGGATATGGGGTTATTTAAGGATGTTTTTTGATACAAAAGGGTCTTTTGTTAAGGATGTAGTGTTAAGATATGTAGGGAATGTGTTTGTTGTGAATAGTCAAGACACAAATTTTGTGTCTTACTTTGAAGCCCGTGACCTACTCAAGTATATGGACCCTTACTTTAACATTGAAGTTGTGAAAATGTGGTGGAAGTCTGGGCATGGTAGTCTGGAAAATGATCTAAAATCCTTTGTCAATGATAAGGATGCAACTATGTTAGCTTCTTGTGCTGAGAATAGCAAATGGAGTTGCAACCATACATAGGAAGGTTGATGATCCACTAAAGTATGTTAACAAGTGTTATCTTAAGGTTACTTATTTGGCATGTTACAATCAAGTCATTACTCCTATCAATGGGCAAAACAAATGTCCAAAGACCACTGATCCATAAATCTTGCCTCCAAGTTACAAGAGGGGACCTGGAAGACCAAAGAAACTACGTAGGAGAGAACTTGATGAGGCATCACAAAATAGATGGCAAAGGACTAACACTAGCCATAGGTGCAAGGTTTGTTTTGAATATGGCCATAACAAAAGAACATGTAAGAAAAACAAACATTTGGTGGTTGTTGATGGTGAATCACCAAGACTTGTTGAAACACAAGCTAGCCAGACTCCAACAGTAGAGCCATTACCAAAAAAGAGGGTAAGTAACCTTTACTTGTAAAGTAAGATACTTATTTGTCAAGTACTTTTATTGAAAGTAATACATTGTTATACTAACTATACAGGGTAGGCCAAAGGGCACAACAAGAAAAGGAGTTCATACTAAAAAGGCCAAGATTGTAGGGCAACAAACTGATAAGGTACATAATGAAGAGGTACAACCCGAGGTACCAATTTCATCACAACCTACTCAAACATCTGTTGAGGCAATGAGGATGTACTATGGAATTGATCTTGAAGAATTGGCTTCTTTGTTGGATGGTGATGAAGTCCTAGATATTCAGCCACTTAATGTGGATACCTCACCAGCAAAAGTGCCAAGAAACATACCTACTGAGCCTATATCTTCTACACCAGTACCACTCGTGCCAAGACCTAAAGTTTTCTTTGGCCCAAGGCCTAAAGTGCGAAAACCAAGACCAAGACCTGTTGCACCAGTACCATATGTGCCAAGACCTGCTGCACCAAAACCATCTGTGCGAAGACCCGCTGCATCAAAACCATCTATTTCAAGACCTACTATGAGTGACCCTGTTAGTTTGATACATATTACTATTTTATTTTGTTTAAATTCCTACTATGTATATTATTTTGCTAACTACTTTCTGATATAATAGGTGAAGGCAATGTTATCTCCAAAGAGAAAAGGAAATAAGGTTGCAATTGAGAAAAGACAAAGTGACAGACTTAGGACACTTAAGACCCGTAATATTGTGGGACCAGACAGGGCTGTAGAGGATCCATTGGTCATTCCTGAGGAGGATGCAAGTGTTGGGAGTACAACTTCTAAGAAGAATTGAGATGACATTGAAAGGATCCTAACTCAATGAAAACTAGTGTATTATGGAGCATATGTGTTTTGATTTGGTTTTATGTAATATGAACCTTAGTATTATTTGTATGAACTTATGAGTTGTCTTTTGGTTTTATGTAATATGCACTACTGTATGAACTTATGTTTTGGTATTAGCTTATGTTTTGGTATGAACTTATGTATTCCTTCTGTATTAACTTATGTTACTATTGCAGCAAAAAAAATTGTTTTCATATGCAATTATTACTTAAACTATTGCAGCAATAAACAACTTAACTACAACATATACATGTAATTAACAAGGTTAATCCATTTTATTGCATAAAAGAAAGTACATCATAACACTGCAGAACAAAATCAACTTCATTTCCTTACATAAAAAAACATCAACACCTAGTACTTGCTTACATACAACATCAACAACTACATTTAATAACAAAATATACATTGAACAAAAAAGAGATAACAAGACAAAACATCTTCAAACTTCCATAATATGTCTCTATTTTCAGCTTGCTCTTCAAGATCTTGTTCTTCTTCCTTGTTTCCTCAACAATAGACTTCATATACCCAATATAGGCCATGACTTCCAAATCTGAGTCTGTACAACTTGAATCATCATTCTCAGATTTTTCTACAAAATCATCATCCCATACGAAAAGATTACAAGTATTATCATTCCTCCAATTCGGACATCTCCAAAATAACCTTCCCTTGTTCGGACCCTTTTCGCAATGATATGAAACCATGTGAAATTGACAACCACAATATTTTCCACATCTTGATTTTACGGAGGCTGAAGACATTGCCGGAAGTGGGAGGTTGGTAGAAAGAGGATGAACAGAAGAAAATGATGGAGAAAGAAGGATGAGGCACGGGAGAATTAGGGTTGAAAGGAAAAAGGAAAATATCTCTTTCAAAGAAACATTTACACGCTGGAAAAAAAAGAGATAACAATAAAATTTAATTATCCAGTCATCCTTCCACATCAGCAACCGTTAGGGTTGTTTGACGTCAGGGACTCTTAATTGAGACGAAAAATTTTGTGAGGACCAAACCTTAAAGAAAAATTTCAGAGGGACTAAAATTCAAAATGGCCATATTTACAGGGACCAATAACTTATTTAACCATTTTATCTATCATATCATAATTTTCTAATGTAGTTTAGGAAGTTATATATTTGATAAGGTATTGAAGAAACACTCAAATCACATAAATAAACTCATCTTTTAAACAAACATTAACAAAAACATTCATCAACAACAATCCATAAACAATAAATACAACAAACATATTAAGTCATGGAATGCTTTAGAAACGTACCATACATGTCCCATAATGGCGTGTCCACAATGAAATAAGGATGAAGGTAAAGTTAGAGTCGCAAACTTAACATCCATCCCTACAAGTTTTCAACACTAACTTTAACTTCACCCACTTTATTATAACAAGTTTGCAAAGCTAAATCTAGATTCTTCTTCTTTATTGAAAGAAACATCCATATTCCTACAAGCATCCATATACCTATAAGTCAAAAAAAGAAGAAAGTTCAAGGATAATGAAACAAGCTATTGAAATATATTTTGAAAAACCAACTACTGAGAAAAGAACCTGTAAATATCCATTGGCTAAGATATGTTGTTATGGTTTCGTTTTGGGGTTTCCATATGAGATAAGAGAGACGAGTGACTGAGTTGTTAGGCTTTTGTTTTGAGATAGACGAGTGAGAGATTTATTAGGGTTTTGAGAAACGATTGTTATGTACTGAAACGAAAGATAATTTCGCTTATATATAAATAAAGTATTATCTTTCATCACGGGTGGATAAAAAATTGTGGTTATATACAAGTGCAATAATTTTTTTACCATAATAAATGGCTAATTGTTGGTATTGAGATTCAAATCATTTCACTCCATGTACCTTTTCATCACGGTTGGTACATTTGACTATTGTAAATTATGTGTTACGGAAAAAAAAGTGCGCCCAAATATAGGTGTTACCACGGTTATCACTAGTGTCATCAACCATGCTACATATGACTCTCGTCGAAGGGCCTTAGAGTTTCCTTCGATGGACTAGACAATATGATATCTCTTAAAAAAACCCGAGCTTAATGTGCCTATCACGTCACATAGAGAATTTCAGGGGCTCGAGGTTGAAATTCTAGTATGACAGAACTAGATGTCGAATACGATGTCGAGAGATTTGGTCTATTACAGATAGCATGGCAAGGTACAAAAAATAACAATAATGCACATTCTAACATAGAAAATTGCAAATATCCTATAGGATGTTTATACATTTGAACTGACATATCCAACAAGACAATACATAATACATTACAATATAATACAATACTAAAAAGCATAAATCAACACACCAAAATTTTTAACCCAGTTCGACACAATCACATCTACTCTGGGGCTACTAACCCGAGAAGGAAATCTACTATGTAGTATCAATTCAAAGACCCTCAACAAACATCCTATTTTATGATTTTCTCACTTAATGGCTACCTGTGCAACTTCAACTTAGGAACTCCTAAATATGAGAAACCCATCTCACTTCCAATTAACGCAATGATGTCTCACTGTTCCAACTCTCAGTTGCTGATATTGACGACTCTTTACCTGAACAACAAGGTAAAACAGAAGTCACACTTCCATGACAACATCTCAGAGTTGCTTAAAAGCTTCCTCCAATAACAATACACCTCTTACTTAACAGCTTCGAGGTTTACAAAGAAACAACCCCGAAGATACCATTTTTTCAACATGCGGCTGTTAAGAACTCAACCCTAATAATAATTTTTTACATCTTTGGTTGGTTACTAAAACTAGGTTACAAGACTTCTTTTTATAACCTATTCCCAACTGGATTTGGGCCTTCTAAAATGCAGCATAACAACGGCTACAAATATGCAAAAAAATATGTTTACAAAAAGATCTCTAAAACAACTTCCTAAAATATTGATCGCGACTTTCTGAGTCTAACGGTTACTAACTGCAAGTGCACAGTCTATCGCGTAGTAATAAAAGATATCGATCCCACAGAGACCAATGTCAACCTACTGTACTGTATCGTTACTTTGTAAAGCTAAGGCGAAGTGTATTTGATTAAGAAGAACCTAAAACTAGAACTTAGAATAAAACTAAAAATAATAAGATAATAAAGAGAGACCGGGATATGGATTTCACTTTCCTAAAGGACTATGTAGAGTTTGGTTACTAATTACGATTATAACTTAGTTCCGTAGAATAAACCGACTTAAAGACTCGCCTCACGCTCTCGTGCTATTAACTAAATGCACGTTCCCTAATCCCAAGATTTTGCTCTCACTCGCCCGGTAACTAGGAAATATGTTTTGAAAGTCAATAATATCTTAAACTTACCTAAAACGCTCTCGCTGTATTTAGATTTGTTGCATAATTTTCACTATCCGGTTCGATCCCTACGCTCTTGCAGTGTCAGTTCTTACCTTAATTAATTTCCCATTCTCATTAAAATCGTGTTAAGTAACCTCTCACTCTTGTGACAAAGCTATTTAAATAAAATTTGGAAATTAAAACCAAAACAAAATTTTAATCATAATTTCGCACCTATTATTTTATACCGAGTCCCGTTAGTAACGACGGTCCTCATACGTCAGACTCAAAAACTATTTAGCTAGACATTGACAAGAAAATAAATATGCAAATACGATAATAAACTAAAGACGATAAAATTATTCTGAAATTTAAATAAGAAGGCGATAAAAATATAAATAGGCGATTAAATAAGAAGACAATAAAGATAAATAATAATAAATAAATCTGGAATTAATTGATGCTTGAATCATACATTGAACTCTTGAATTCTTGAATGTGAATCGAAAAAATAAAATACGAAAAAAAACGGAATCCTAAAACTAATATTTGTAATAGTCCTACGATGCGGAGAACTATTACTTTTACATGAAATATAGAAACCTAAAAACTAAACAAGGAAAAATGGTGCAAGAGATGGGTAAAAAAGAAGAAGAGTCGATTCAAGTAACATAGGTTGTTATTTATAGTTCTCATGCTCAACTTGCAGTGAGAAAATATAGGAGAAATAATCCCTGACTTGAAGAAGACTTGGCTTCCAATTGACTTGGTTTGGTCTGCTTTGAGGAGAAAATATAGGATTTGCTTCGTCACAGGTTTTGGCTTAGTAGCGTAATAAAACTTCCACGTTTTTGACTTGTGACGGTCGTCTTGTGAGTGTGACGACCGTCCACCTTCTTTCCTTATGACGATCGTAATAGCATGGTGACGTCCGTTACATGCTAAAAATGCATAAATCCTATTCTATTTGTCTCATTTATTCTCATTTCCTCTTCATTTTGGATGTTTTCTTCAACAAGTCTCATTAATTCAATACCTGCAAATACTTAAACATTCTTCGACATAATTCGTAAATAATAAAAAAAACAATACTAAAATAAACGGAAAACAAGTCAAATAATCTATATAAAATCGTGTGATCAAATATCTCTATATTTAGAAAGTCTATATTTATTCAATATTTGTCCCTAATTCAGTTGAATCTTCAAGATCTTTTAAATCAGCGCCACATAGGATTGCTTTAAATTCACTGAATATTTTGCTTCTGTTAAGTTATAATAGAATCTTCAAACCACCTGTATCAGTTCATGATGTTGAATGAACTGTTTAGGACATCTTCTACAACATGTTGCTCCAGATGTTGAAACACTTCAACTCAACATGTTCCGGCGCACAATAAGACTTTTTTGTTTAACCTATTCTTATTTAGCAAGATCTTATACAATATATTGTTGCTATATTTGTTTTACAAAATTAATGTCAATCCTAGAAATACAGAACTAACAGATGTATTCCCCTATTATACCAGAGTCTAAAAACACTTAGTCATCTATCATGGACCTCATACTTAATAGACTATGTAGTGTTATATTTATAAAAGACTTGGCTAGGGTGAGGGCTATAAGTCACCTTTCAGGAAGGGCAACGATTACATGTTGCCTTCTAAGAGGTATCGCCTCCCCCCAATACTTACATGTTACATAGTCATTGAAAACGTGTGATAAGACGTTTCTTGGAGAAAGAGAAGTCAAGGTCGGTAATTGGATATTCATGCTAAGTAATTGGATATTAGTAAATTCTTGGATAAAGAGAAGTCAAAAAGTAGTATAATCTATCAGTAAATTCTTAGTTATATATCCATGATAAGTAATTAGATATCGGTACCTTAAGTACAAGTTGATTTAGAATTTAAATTTATTTTAAAATTAAATAATTGTAAAAGTGATGTGTAATTGAATAATAGTATTTGATTGGACGAAGGTACTCATACCCAACTAAATTCAAGGGTATAAGAGTGTTCACCTAATCTATTTTATTTTAAAGAAAAAATAATTATCAATTGTTAATTAGTTAAGTGGTAATTGACGCTGATAGGAAAAATTACTGCTCAATTCTCCATTGCTGCAATTGGGAAGGGTGAAGCCATTTGTTGTCGGAACTGATTTCAGAACCAAATTAGTAGGTCAATAGAATGATTGGTGAAAAAAATAGAAAAATAATTTATATTACAACATAAAAATAAATTAAATGGGTACTAATAAAATGTGATTTTATTTATTTCAAACTATTAAAATATATTTTAAAATATTTAATACATATAAATAATTAATAATATTTTAAAAATTACCCATGTTTTGTAATTTTATTTTTATAAAAGATCTTATTTTAACCTTAATTTTAGAGATAAAGTTTGAGAAGAAGATTTTAAATGTACTAAATCAATACAAAATGTGTTTTAGTGGAAGTTGTTTACACTTTTGGTTTTTGACTTCGTAATGACCAAACTAGCCCTTCAAAGTAACCGTTATAGATCTCCATCCTTTTTCTTAATGTTGAGACACAAAAGAAAACAAAGCCGCTATTTGTGTACACAAACTTAAAGCTAAAAAGCTTTAAAAAAAAAAAAAAAAAGCAAAATCGAAAATCAAAATCTGAAATTTGCGGTTGCTTCAAAAGTTCATTTGTTGCAGCAGAATCAAATGGCGAGAGTTAAACAGACACCACGTCACGGTAAGTTCCAACTTCAAAAAAAACCCTTCTTCTCCATCCTCCAAAAAATCGCTTATTCATTAATTCCTCTTCAATTCGCAAATTTACAGTTATATTTTCTTTCTCAGTTGATTTTTTGTTTAATCACTTAAAAATTATGCAGCACGTGAGAATCAGGAAAGGAAGAAAAGACGTAATAAACCTGGAACCGTAGCGCTTCGTGAGATCAGGAAATTTCAAAAAACTTTCAAATTACTTATACCTTATGCTCCGTTTGTTAGATGTGTAAGTTCTCTCACTTATATGCATGTAAATGTTAGATACATTTGTAATATAGTGTCAATTAGGTTTTACGATTACTAAGCTATAAAATATTGTGAAATTGCGGCTACATTGATGATTTTGATTTTTCTCTGCTTGATGTAGGTTAGGGAAATTACAAACCAAGTTTCTTCATTGGTTACACGCTGGACGCCTGAAGCATTGTTAGCACTTCAAGAGGTAGATAACTTTTTTCATATTCATTCTAGTTTTCGCTAAAATTAGTTTTAACTTCTTCTCAGATAGACATGTTTCGATTGATTAGCGGTTGACATATTAAAATTTTGTTATTTAGAATACCGGTACCAGGTAAGTATCAGGTACCCGTATCCGGTATACGCATGGTACGTATCGACACCGTACCTATTTTTTATTTATTGTTTTTTGAGTCGGTACTCCAGCGGGTACATATTGGGTACGCAAACTCAATTTTTTTCTTTTAATGGTATATAGTCTTAGGGTTTTTTTAATGGCCTTTTCAAGTGCTGATGTAGAGTTTGGCCAATTTGATTCGTTGCAAACTCAATTTTTTTTCTTTTAATGGTATAGTCTTAGAGATCTTGAAACCAAATGAATGGTGGATAATTTATGGATCTTCAATCCCTAAACTTCAATCCATTGCATTGAAACTCCTTGCACAACCAAGTTCTTCATCTTCTATTGAGAGAAATCGGACCACATATAGATTTATAATCGCGTACCCGTATCTTGTTTTTTCTTAAAATGACGTATTCCGTACCAGTACCCGTTACGGGTACCGAGTACATACCCATACCTTTGCAACGCAGCCCGTACTATATTATGTATATTTATTTTATGTGCATTCTTATATGGTTATATAATTAGCTCAAGAGTATTGAAGATTGATATTTTACAAACTATGCATTGATTATCAAAGATTGAGATTTTATATGCTATATGTCTCAAGCATAACAATATTCTTATTTTATTTGTATTCTTAATGCAATAGAATTAGGTGAATTCTTATCTATCTAACAGTGTGGCCATTTTCACCAATGACATGAAAATCTCCGAGTAAATATCTAGTTGTTTGGTTAAATCCTATAGCAAAAAGCTTCACACTGTATCTTTCAATGGTTCCATGGAACAACCATTTATAGCCTATTTCTCTCTTAACCAGTGGAAGAGAAGGGGGAACCCATGCTTGGTTCTTCTCGAGCTAGCAATTTAGCCTCAATGAAAATTTTCAATGTTCACATTGCACATAGCTTCTTTAAGTACATGTGAAAATAATTAAAGAGTTGTTTGTGAGATGTGGAAAATTTTCAAGATAGGGTGTATGATTCTTGAAGGTGGTCAAGCTTTTGAAGTGATCGAAGAGCAACCGGTAGTATGCTAAATAGGTCTCTTTTAACTCTTTGGGTATCTTGTTAGAGGATATTAGTGTTTGGGGATTGTAGGAATACGTTACTACTTACTATTGCTCATGGATAGTATGCGGGTTAATGGTTGTGAGCAAGCTCATTTTGACAAGGTTTACAGGAGCTGAGGTGACATTTTTGGAAAAATAGCAAATATGAGAGAAGTGATATGGCTGGCAGGCAAGATAGTTAAAATTGTGATCTTACAAGCTATGTTATCTTATTCATAGGCAGAATCACAATCTGGTAGCCGGGGGGACGATATTTCTTGAAAGATTGGTGGGATTAGTAAGTACTTTGTTGATGATTGATTAGTTGTCTAGAATTTGACTACTTAATTTTAGTGTTTATGTCTCACTTGTTCAAGAATTTGTTTTTCGCATTTTGCATATTTGAAGTTGTTAATATCTACCCCATGTGCTACCAAGATCCCTTAAACTCAAATGTTATGATATAGCTTCTGCATCCGCTTCTGCTTCTATACCGTGACAATCGGAGTTCAATTCGACAACTCTTTCTCTTGAGACAGTGCTTCATGCCAAAACGAACCCCATGGAACTAGATATATTTTTTGTTTATGAGAAAGTAATAGATAAATCATTACAAGAACACATCCCTGCTCTCAAGACCGACAGAAGTACATGTAGACCAGCTCACTAAATATCTCTCACCTACCAGAATCATGATTTGATTTCAGATCCAAGCTCAGAATGTGTGATTTGTAACACATCATCCTTGAGCTTGAGGGGGAAGTATATTAGAGTAGTACCCGGTGTTTGCTGAATCACTTGAATGCAGTTGCATTTGATAATTGGTAACTTGTCTTGCATATCTAGATAATGAACTGCTAGTAATAGCTAAGTGACAGATAGGTGCTTGTCAGAAATTATATCCGATTCTGTACACAAATTATATCAGATTCTGTTGCTATTTAAAACATTGCTCCTTCATGTATAGATGGACTTTAGCTCTAGTGATTAGAACACAATACACATTATTTTCACACTCATCAATTTCTCTCATCACTATTTTCTCTGCCGTATAATTCTGATTTCTCTCATCACTCTTTTATATTAATTGTAATTTTATATTAATGAAAATCCTGTAGGCAGCTGAGGATTGTCTAGTTCGAATGTTTGAAGCTGGTTGGCTCTGTGCACTTCATGCAAAGCGTGTTACCCTTAGTAAGTTGATTCAATTTTCTATTTCTTTCCTCTGATATTCTTTTCTTCAACAACATTATTCTCAAACTTATCATATATAAACTTCAAACAATAATCTACAGCAAGAAAGAGGAAAATTGCCGCGGTGTAGTTGTTTGTTTAGCTAGTATAGTGGGTATTTTGCAGAAGATCATTTTATTCCTGCATATAAGTTGCTTACTATAACTTTCCCTCACAAATAGTATATTTTAGCACCTACCTTACTAATAACGGTTATTTGATATTTTTTTCTTGCAGTGAAAAATGATATTGAGTTGACGCGCAGGCTTACAGGGATAGGAAGACCTTGGTGAGAGCACGACACAACACTAGTAGTGAAGATCATTCTTCGAAGAAGCCATTGCTACTTGTAAAGCCCAATTTAAAATTAGATGCTATGCTAACTTGTTTATTGTCAATAGTAATCTGTTGTAGGTGAAAAATCTGTTGTAGGACAAATGGTTTACTACAACTTAGTATATTAGATCTTTAAGCTTTATGAACTCTTTAAGCGATATGTATTCATAAGTATCTCTCTGGAAAGTAAAATTCTTGGAACAAATTATTGTCATTGTAACTTTGTTTGCTTAATCGAAATTATTTTGATATGAACACGCATTGATTTTATTTTTGAAATACAGAGTTTGAAAAACATGCAATGTTTTTAGGGCGTGGCCACAAATCTACAAGGATTGGTTTAATGGTCTTGTTTTCCCATTTAAAGAACAGACATTATATAAAATTTTCCAGTGGAAAAACACTGACATATTTTCTGTTTTGCAAGTATATAACCGTTACGAGATTTTTCCTTTATTTGCTTACACTTTCTGTTTTGCCAGTGAAAAAACACTCACTAACATATTTTTCTGTCAGCTTTTTAAGTATGCTTTATTATATATAATTTTTTGACATACATAACAATCAAACAATTGACAAATAAAATCAAATTAAGTTTTATTTATAATGTTTGATATTGTTCTTATTGAATTGTTATTGCTGTTGTTACAATGAAATTTAAGCGTTTTTATTTAATCAAGGATTTAAATAATTTTAAATTTTACAACAATTGATAAAATTATAAATACAGTAGTTTAAATGAATCTTAGGTATCATATTCCTCTTATATTTCAAAAATGAAAAATTTAGAAAGTAACTCATGAAAAACAATTAAGTTAAAAGAAAAAATGAATATAAATATAAATTAATTTTAAATTTAAACGGTTAATTATTTTAAATATTTTTGTGATTTAACTTAATACATAGATCATTGAATATTATAGTATAAGCTATTTTAAATATTTTTAAATTATTTTATCCAGATGATATATGAAAATAAGTCAAGCCAACTAACATGTACATGTGATATAATCTATACGAATTAGACCATAGTTGATAATTGATGACTAATAGCGGATAAATAAATTTACTGTTACATTAGCTGATAAATATAAAATGACATAAAATGATATTAATAATTATTATGACCCAAACTTGATATGATATATTGAAAAAATAATTTAATTGATATGCACTGACAATGAATCATAGTCGTGGAATGTTATAACAAATTTGATTTTTATTTTAAAAATTTATAAAGTATAACAAACGGGTGATGGTGATGAATTGACAATGTAAAAATATTTTACACTGTCAGTGTATATCAATTAATCCCTTGAAAAAATTTATCAATAATTAAAAAATACAAAACATTAATTAATAAAATCATACAATACATTAAAAAAATTAAAAAACTAATATTTTTATTATGTTATATTAATAATTATTTTGTATCTGATTAAAATAATTAATAAAAATATACAAAACATTTTTAATATATATGAAAAATTGAATATAGCATCGAAATTTAACAAGAAACATGAAATAATAACATTGTAATTTTGAATTAAGTTATATTAATTTAAAATAATAATAATAAAATAAATTTATTTTCTAATACTCTACAATTAAATTACAATGATATTTTGAATTTTTTTTGTCTTGATTGATCTCAATGATTTTGCTTCGATATTTTACTAATTTGAAAATTATCAATATTATTTTGAAATTCATTCTGTTATTTGCATCATCTTTCATCCTGTGAGTTGACATAAATATATATATATATATATATATATATATATATATATATATATATATATATATATATATATATATATATATATATATATATATATATATATATATATATATATATATATATATATATTAGATTGAAGGATAAGACTAGATTTTTTTTACAATAATAAGAATATAAATGGAAGAAAAATGACAAGTTAAAAGTTACAAAATGTGTGTTTGAATTGACTGTGAACAAAATTGAATTTGGTAGAATTGATTTTAACATAATTGTGCTTAGCATGAATTGATTTATGTTTGGATACATTTATGTAAAAGTGAGTTAAATGATAAATTTAAGTATGAAAATCACCCAGAAACAATTCTGGAGAAAGAAACGACAAATTCTAGCTTCAAGTAGAATCAATTCTACTTTTGATGAAATAAACACCTTAAACTCACCCAGAATCAATTCTACAACACTAAAATTGATTATGATAGGTCTTCCAAAAGCCAATCCAAACATGCTATTAAAAAATATTTCAAATAACTTTTGAAAAAAATAATAAAGTTAATAAGAAAAAAGTACAAAGTAAAAACTAAATGTTAATTATCAAACACAACTTTTTAATTAATAAGAATTGAAAAGCTAAAAGCTTAAAAATAAAACTCTTTTAAAGATAATACTCTTACTCAAGATGGATGTGTGTGGTACTTCAATTGACAATTATTAATTGAATTAGAGGTGTAAACTGTAAGTCTGGAATTCATCTTCTGACAGAAGTATTTATTTGTAATTTTAAGTTGCTCATATTTTTAAACCTACAACTTAAAAAAAAAATCTCTCACTCTACCCATCCTTTATTTTAATAAATAGTTAAATCATAAATAATATTTTTTAAAAGCCTATTAAATTGACATATTAAAATAAATATAAATAATTTTAATAATATTAGTATTTAAATTTTGTATTTTAAATTAAAATATAAAAATAAAATATAATAAACAAAATATGCACCGATAATATTAAATATTTGTATATCATAGTTCATACATGTATTTGGTTAATTTCTAAAATACTACATGTAATCTCAAATTTATTTATATGTAAAAATTATTTTTTTTAAAAATAGACAGAAAACATTGTCATAAAGTTGTTTAGTATTATTATTTTGGTATAATTGGTCCATAGGTCATTTAACTATGAGTGGAGTGTCGCTTTGGTCCCTTATTTAAAACTCGTTACAAAACGACCTTAACTTCACTTCTGTTTAATCATTTGGTCCCTACTGATAGTTTTTGTGGAAAACGTTAAGTATGACTGAGTTGACATGCCATATAAATAACTTATGTGTCATAAATATTATTAGGGTTCATGCTCTTTAATATTTCATTAGTGTTCTTCATTTGTAGTCGTCTTTCTTTTCTTCTCCATCTTCTTTCTCCCATATTTCATCTTCCTTCTTTCATTTTCTTTTCCAAATTAGGGTTCAATGTCAAAGGTTGCAAGCAATGCTTCTACTTCAAACTCCCAAACCCAATACTTATACTTCTCAGAAGCATGTTTCTATGGAAAGAAAAAGCCCTTCTTGCAATACCATTTGCTCATTCTCCTTTTCTTACTCAACGAGTACCGCACACATATGTCGACGTGATTGGCGCATCATGGGTTGGAAGACGGAGAACGGTGCACGGAGGATAGGTTATGTCATGTTGTTATGCGGACGGGGGAAAGGGGCTTAATCGTCGGTTTTGCTTTGAGGCTCTTGATAAGTCTTTGAAAGACATTATGAGTGGAATTCCTCATGCAAAGGATAAACTTTTTGGAGGCAAAGTAGTAGTTTTTGATGGTGGTTTTAGACAAATTCTTCCAGTGGTCCCAAGAGGTAGTAGATCTGATATTATTCATGTCACAATCAATGCTTCTTACATTTGGGATGAGTGCAGAGTTCTCAGACTTACAAAAAACATGCGCCTGCAAAGTAAGACAAACACTTCTAATCAAGAGGAGGTCCGCCTTTTTTCAGAATGGATCTTGAAAATTGGTTATGGTACCATGTCTGAGTCTAACAATGGTTATGTTGATCTTTTAATTCCTGATGAGTTTCTAATTTCAAATTTTACAAATCCTATTGAGGCTATTATTAAGAGTACATATCCTGATCTCATACATAACTATCATGATCCCAATTATCTACAAAGTCGAGCTATATTGGCTTCAACAATTGAGGTGGTCGATGACATTAATCAATACATCACTAATATTTTTCCATGTACTAATGACATTTATTCATTTTTTTTAATGATAATACTATGTTTTACACTATAGTTTGCTTTTTTTTTTTAATGTTTTTCATTACCATGTGTTTTTCATTTTATAGGAGAAGAAAAGGAATTCTTTAGTAGTGATTCTATTGATAGATCTGAAGCTACTGACTTTGATGCTTTTAAACACTTTGACTCCTGAATTTCTAAATGCTCTGAAAACTTCTGGTTTACCTAATCATTCGATCAAGTTGATGGTTTGAGCAACTATTATGTTGATGCGGAACTTGGATCATTTTGAAGGCTTATGCAATGGAACTAGACTTACTGTAACTAGGTTTGCTAATAATGTCATTAAAGCTAAGATCATTTCTGGGAAGAATTTAGGTAACACCGTTTATATCCTAGAATGTCTTTGTCACCGTCACAATCATCATGACCATTTTAGTTGGTTAGAAGACAATTCCCCATTATTGTTTCTTTTGCGATGATCGTTAATAAATATCAAGGAAAGTCTTTGGACAATGTGGGTTTAAATCTACCAAAGGATGTTTTTAGTCATGGTCAACTCTATGTTGCAATGTCAAGGGTAAAGTCTAAAGAAGGTTTTAAGATTCTAATTCATGACAAAGACAATTTTGCTAAAACAACCACCACTAATGTTGTATTCAAAGAGATTTTTCACAACATTTAGTAGGTATACTTTACAATTTGCTCAATAACACAAAGTTTCAAAATATCTTGGTCGGTTCATTATTTTTCTTTGTTATATAATCCATGACATTTTGTTTTCAGGTGGAGTTGTTCAAGCCAACTTGAAGACTTATGATCTTTTTGTAGCATTTTTTTTCCATCCCAATATGGAGACTCATGTTTCTTTTTCTATTTGATTTATTGAGTGCAAGACATGTTGAGATTACACTATTTTTTTATTTCTTTGTTCATTATATTGAAACAATTAATATATTGAATACATTATGGCTAAAACATTTATCCATTATGGAATAGCCTTCATGTCCTATAATAATACCTAAACATTCATGTTGTTATTATTCTACAAACTACTAATGATATGTTTATTGATGAGATATGCACTACAATTAGTGGAAAAAATGGTATATGTCTACTATTTTTTTGATTTGCTAGAAATTTTTAGGCATACACATATAAAATTTATACATGATATGTTTATTGAAAGGCAAAACACAAAAGTTGGTGCAAATAAATTGTGTATGCCAACATAAACATGTAGTTTGGTTATAGAGTTGGCATTTATTATATTACCTTATTTAAAGGACATGATACCTCACACCAACATTCCTCCAAAAATATAAACATTAATGTATTTTTTTAGTATTTTCTTAATCTCATGATTCATTTTTCTATAATTCATATTTATTTTATAATTATATCATTTATTTGAAACTTAATTATACATTTAATTTCATTTTATACCGTATCAAACGATTTTACCACGTGTATCTTACTAGTTATTTGTAATTTTAAGTTGCTCATATTTTTAAATCAACAATTTAAAAAAAAAAATACTCTCACTCTACCCATCCTTTATTTTAATAAATAGTTAAATTATAAATAATAATTTTTTTAAAGTCTATTAAATTGACATATTAAAATAAATATAAATAATTTTAATAATATTAGTATTTAAATTTCGTATTTTAAATTAAAATATAAAAATAAAATATGATGAACCGACAATAATATAAAATATTTGTATATCATCAATCGGACATGTATTTGGTTAATTTCTAAAATACTACCTTTAATCTCAAATTTATTTATATGTAAAAATTATATAAAAAACCGTAGACAGAAAACAAAGTCATAAAGTTGTTTAGTATTATTATTTTGGTATAATTGGTCCATATGTCCTTTAACTATGAATGAAGTTTCGCTTTGGTCCCTTATCTAAAACTCATTACAAAATGATACCTTAACTTCACTTCTGTTGAATCATTTGGTCCCTACTGTTAGTTTTTGTGGAAAACGTTAAGTATGGCTGAGTTGACATGTCATGTAAATAACTTATGTGTCATAAACATTGTTAGGGTTCTTGTTCTTCAATACTTCATTAGTGTTTTTCATTTGTAGTCTTCTTCCTTTTCTTTCTCCCATATTACATCTTTCTTCTTTCATTTTCTTCTCTAAATTAGGGTTCAATGTCAAAGGTTGCAAGCAATGCTTCTTCTTCCATCACCCAAACTCAATGCTTATACTTCTCAAAAGCAGGTTTATATGGAAAGAAAAAGCCCTTCTTGCAATACCATTTTCTCATTCTCCTTTTCTTACTCAACGAGTACCACACACATACGACGACGAGATTGGCGTGTAGTGGATTGGACGATGAAGAACGATGCACAGAGGAAAGGGTATGTCTTGTTGTTGTGCGGACAGAGGAAAGGGCTAAGTCGCCGATTTCCATGGTGTGCGGTGGCCAGAGACACATGTCAGATGCATTTCAGATCTGAGTTTGAGTTGGTTTTGATTTTATTTTGTTTCAACTTGTTTTTGGTTCAGATTCAAATCAAATTTAGTTTCAACCCTGTTCAATCTGTTGCATTCGATTTGTATGTATTTGAGTTGTTCAAATTGTTTATATTTTAGAATTGAATTGTATAAATTGTTAACTTGGTGTGGTTTGGATGTTTGATTCTTACTTTTTCTATTTAAGCTGTGTGTGGATGGTGAATTTTTTCTTCAAGAATTTTTGTATAAAACGCGATGACCTTCTCGTATTTTTCCTCAGAATTTTTGCTAAATGAGTTGAAAAAATTATTATGATTTTAGTTTTTTACTTCTTCTATTTTTAATCAATATAAAATAAATATGTTCACCTAATAAAATAAATATGTTCACCTACTAAAATAAATATGTCCACTCAATCAAGTTTTAATTAATATAATTTTCATGTCAGTAATTAAATGTTTAACATTTTTTTTATCAATAAAATCTAATAGAAGGGACTAAAGTATGTATGAATTATAAGCTAATGAATTATTTTATAATGATTTTTATTTGAGGGATGAAAGCTAAACAATGAGTAAAGTTAAGGATGATTATTTAACGAGATTAATTGTTATGCACGGTTAGTATAAAAAAATTTACATCATCAATTCATCACAATCATTCATAATTATTATTTTAAATATAAGAGATTAATTGATATGCACTGACTAAAATAAAAGTCAAACTTATGAGATTAATTGCTATACTTTATAAGTTTTTAAAATAAAATTCAAACTTATTATAACATCCGATGATTATGATTCACTGTAGCGCAAAATTTCTTTGCATTGTCAGTATATTTCAATTAAATCTTAAATATAATTAAAATAAAAATCAAATATAAATTTGAACATGACACCACTGACAGTGTAAAAGTGTATTCCAATTAAATTCTTATTTAATATAGAGATTAATTACTATGTACTGTGTAAAAAGTTTTGCACTGTCAATTCATTATCATCCCTCGTTTAGATTATTTTATTTATTTTTAAAATAAAAGTCAAAATTATTCTTAAAATAAAACTGTTTTACATTGTTCCGCATTCCAATTAAATTATTTAATATTCAGAGGATGTATTTTACATCATTTTTAAGGTTAAGTCTAGGATGAGGGAACTATTAAGTTCCTCACCGGTGAGGGACATAAAAATAACCATAAGATCAAACTAATGTTTCTGACTTAATGGAACAAAGAGTGAGAACACGTGAAACTATCCACATGTAATTTATTTTTCACAATATTTTCTTATTTTTAGTAAGATTTTAAAATAAAATAAAATTTATTTTTTTAAAAAATCAATATATTTTTTAAAATCAATTTTAATTTATTTTAAAATTTTACTAAAAATAAGAAAATATTGTGAAAAATAAATTACATGTGGATGATCTCATGTATTCTCACTCTTTGTTCCATTAAATCTGAAACATTAATTTGATCTAATGGTTAGTTTTATGTCCCTAGCCGGTGAGGGACTTAAAATCTCCCTCATTCTAGACTTAACCAATTTTTAAATACAAATATATTGGGTTTGGGTCGGTCAGACAAATAAAATAGAATAACAAAAGCCCCAATTCAATTTCATTTGGGGAATAGAACGAAATCTGAGGAAGAATTAAGAAGAAGAAAAAGATGATCTATCGGAGGTGGAGTCTCCTTACAGGTCCAACGTCTATCATCGCTGGCGTAGTGGCCGCAGTCGCCGTCGCTAACTTCACCTTGGTCAAGAATGTAATTCCCTTTCTCTCCCTTCTTTTCGACTCCTTTTGTGCTCTTAATTCACCCATGTTTTATATTTGTTGAAAAGGATTTGTTTTTATGGATTTAAATGCTGATTTGTGATCTGGGTTATCAGGAATTTAATCAATTTTTGTTTGTGTAATTTGGGTAGTTTTCATTATGTTATCTTCTATTTAAAAATCTGCCAATAATCATGTTCAATTAATCCCTTTTGATTTTTTGAATGAGATTGAAATTTTGGGTCTTGATGTATCCAATTTTATCGTATGTCCCCATAGAATATATAATTTTTGCTTCTGCCTTTTGGATTTAAGAATAAATGTATTTGTTTGCTCCCTAACATAGGGATTCCTACCTCCTCTGAAGAATTAACATAGCTCCGGGTTCTCAGAAGTTAATAACGGAAGTTTATACAAAAGAACTGTGTTTGATTTAGCTCTTGATTTTATGAGTAAATGTATTTGTTTGCTCCCTAACGGTAGGGATTCCTACCTCTTGATTTCTATCCTTTTCATTTGAAAGTTTTGTCTTGCTTTGTTTGTTATGGATGTCCAATGCGAGGACTTGAATGTAAATTTCTTCTTTCCTTCACACTCTTGGGGTTATTGAACTCCTATCCTAAATGTAGCATGTGTGTTCTTTGGTGACCGATGAGTGTTCTTAAATTTGTGGTGTCTAATTCAACCCTATAAAATTGGCTGGTAAACTGATGGGCCAAGATCTGTTGGACCACTTGTTATGTGCCGCTAGAGTCACTTGGCACTTTTGTATGATTATGTTAGGTCAAACCCAAATTTAAAGAAGTCGATTTTGTGAGATTGAGTTAGGGCAAATCAAATTTGAAGAAGTTGGTTTTGTAAGATTGATTTAGGTCAAATTCAAATTTGAAGTTGGTTTTGTATGATTGAGTTAGGTCAAATTCAAATTTGAAGAACTTGGTTTTGTAAGATTGAGTTAGGTCAAATTCAAATTTGAAGTTGGTTTTGTATGATTGAGTTAGGTCAAATTCAAATTTGAAGAACTTGGTTTTGTAAGATTGTGTTAGGTCAAATTCAAATTTGAAGAACTTGGTTTTGTAAGATTGAGTTTGGCCTAATCCGAGTTTAAGAAGTGTTGTGTTTTGAATCTTTTACCAGTTGAAATGTGCGAGGTTTCCCAAATCAATCATTTTGGTACATAAATAAATTAAAGGGACTATTTACTTCATTGGTTTGTCTATGATATTTTTTTGCTTCAACATGTTTTTATATCACTTTGTTATTGGCCAAAGCCGAACACGGGATTTTCCACTTTACAGTTACATCAACAAAATTGTCATTCTGCCAGGTGAGGTGGCTTAGATAGACAAAACCAAGACTATTGAAAACCAAATTCCAATAATATCATGGCTTTCTTTTTTTCAAATATTGTTATGTGATTGAGATTAACTTATTCGATTGTACTTTCCAGGACCCATTCACTAAACCAGAGGAGAGGAAGTTTGGAAATCAACCTGCAACCAAGTAGTAGAAAAGATGTCACAGTGGTTTGTGTTTTGATGTAATCTAAACATTGATTTATGAGCCCTGTATGCTGTTTTGCAAAACATATGCTCTCTTAGTTAATAAATTATCAGGTGTCTATTGTCTATTGGAGTCGGGATTCTGGAGCATGAACCCTAGTTTAGAACTAACCTAAAAAAGTTCTTAAAGAACTGGTTCATATTTCAGAGATCCATAGTTCTTTTGTACAACAATGTCAAATGGAAATGTGTAATAAGCTTCCAGCAACAATTACAACTTAAGCTAAAGTGTTAAATTATTTGGTCCATTGGTTGTCAAGAGTAAATTTAATTAAGTTGCAAATTGTATAGAAGACAACAAAGTTAACAATACCTGTGAGAGAGTGCAAAGGACTGACAGAGTATTGAGTACGTGTCTATGTTTATGGTATAAAACTATCAAAATGAAAAGAAGAAAACCAAAGAAGCATGTGATTTTTAATGTTGTCCATAGCCATGTTAGAAGTGTTTAATTAACATTTGCGAAGTAGACGATTGACACAAAATAAACCATTTATTCATCAAAACTACATAAGAATAACATTCCTTACCATTTAAAGATGTTTGATTTTGATTATTGTTTACTTGAAAATCATTAGATTCTGGTGCTTTCAGAAGAAAAAAAAGAGACTGTTTTTATCTCTCTTAGAGGAGGAGATCTATGTATATACAAATGATGAAAAGCTGAAAGATGCCATAAAAAACGAAAAAGCAAGACCCGCCAAGAAAAACGTTGCTGCCAATTTAACGAAGACAAGGTTGTAATTTTGCATTGAAACTAGCGTTGGACAAAATTTGAAGAACCAGTCCCATCCGACCGGTCCAACAGGCCCGTGCAAGTTCGGTTCGGATGGAATGGATTAACGGTTTGTGAAATATTGGGTTTAAGTGGTGGTTGTAGATCGGTTTCGAATGAGTGATTTGGACCCAGAAAAAACCGAATCCAACCATTAATGTATTAGTTATGTGTTTGTACTTTGTATTGGACTGACCCAATAAATATGTTCATTCATTGAGTAACAGAGCTAGGGTTTCAACATAACACAGAGCTAGGGTTTCAACATAACACACAACCACAACTCTCTCTTCTCTTCATCAACATAAATCCTTGCCGAAACACCACCACCCACCACCACGTCATTATCTTCAACAATCACAAACAAACATTGTCGGTCATGTAAATCTTCTTCACCCATCTTTGTTCTATTTCTCTTTCTCTCTATTTTTAACAAAAATTTAATCTTTTTACAAAACTTTTTTAGGAAAATACTTTGATAAATTGCATTTGTTTTTTACTTTAACTTTATTTTCTGTTTCTCTTTGTTGTATTTCTCATTCACTCAATCTCTACAAAAACCTAACTTTTTTACTAAATTATTTTGAAGGAATAAGCTTTGGTGCACTTTGTTTGTTTTTTACTAACTTTATTTTCAACTTTTTGTTTATTTTCTGGTTGTTTATTTTCTTAAATTTGATCCAGATATTTATAATTAATCTAATATTATTGTTGTGTTTATTTCAACTCCAAAACCGAAATTTTTCTACTTATTCATAATGCATCATTGTTCACTCACATAAAAAAGACTATTATGTTTGTTGTGTTTCCTATATTTGTTTATTATGTTGTGTATGCAAGGAGAATATTTGATCAAGTACAAACTCAAAATTTCATTGTCTTTTTTATTTTGGAAGATGGAACATGGCAGTTCATAGGGAGGTGAAGTTTACATGGAATTGGACATGAAAGCTTACACAGAGTTAGCAACGAAAACTTGCAAGTAGTGACTCAAGGTATTCAAGTGTTTATATACATAAACTATGTAGTATTTTTTAGTTTGTGTGTATGTTAAATTTGTGTGAAGGTTCTAATTTATAAGTATAACTGAGAGATATGAAGTCTAACTTATAAAAGCTTTTCATATCTCTAAAACTGTTTTTTGGCTTCATATCTTTAAATTCTAAACTATTGTGTAATGTATAGTTTGAGTTAAAGTTTATACAACTGTTTTTTCTATTTTGTATTATACAAGTTCATGAGTAAAAGTTTATAAAATTGGGTTGAATGCAAGTTATTCATAAAAGGTTGTGTACATAGCTTGAAATGTTCATAAGTTGGCGTTTTCAATATCTTTTCAGTGATGGAGCAAACTATTTCCCCTTTTCCACAAACACAACCAGCAGCTGTTGGTGCTGTTATCCCTCTCATTACCACTGCTAGAAAATATAGGAAACTTAATGCAAGTGGGTCTAGGAGAACTTCCCCTGTTTGGGTTGAATTTAACATGTTACCCGATGAACCTGAACCGATAACCGCATGTAAACACTGCCACAAAAGGTATCGATGTGACCCTAAAACACATGAGACTTCTAACATGCTAGCTCACTCAAAAATGTGTCACAAAAACCCTGCCTTTTTGTTGAAAGACCCCAATCAAACAAACCTTGTAAGTGGTGATATAGGTTTTTTAGTTCCAGCAACTCAAAGGTTCAACCTAGCAGCATGTAGGAAGGTCATTAATAAGTTTATTATCCTTGATGAGCAACCCTTTAGAGCGGTTGAGGGTGAGGGTTTTAGACAACTATGTAAACAATTGCAGCCACAAATGGTTATCCCTTCAAGGAGCACTGTTGCTAGGGATTGTTTTCAGCTTTACCTCGACGAAAAGTCACGACTTATAGCCCTTTCTAAATCTGATTGTACTAGGGTTGCACTAACCACCGACTATTGGACTTCCATTCAAAATCTCAGTTATATGGCCACCACCGCACACTTCATTGACAACACATGGAACTATAATAAAAAAATCATTAGTTTCACTTTAGTTCCAAATCACAAAGGTGAAACCATTGGTAAGAAAGTCGAGGAGGTTTTGAAGGAATGTGGGCTTAGGAAAGTGTCAACAATTACCCTTGACAATGCAACAAGTAATGACGTGGATGTGTCGTATTTGGGAAAAAGACTTAAGAATAAGAATGCTTTAATGGGTGAAGGGGATTTTTTGCATATGAGGTGTGTTGGCAATATCTTAAACTTGATGAATGACGTTTTGTGGGCTTACCGATTTAATTTGGAGAAATATCATTAGTTAGAATTAATATATTAAAGAAAATAGAATAATATGTGATTTATATAACTAAAGGGCATTGTGGTCATTTTGAGATATAATTAAGGGTATTGTTGGAAAATTATAATTGGAGGTTATAAGGGTTACATGAGTTAGGGATGACAGAAAAACTCATTCGGTGAAATTGGCCAAAGAGGAGAAACAAAGAAGAAAACCAAGAACGAGGGATTTGAGGATAAGTCGAGGAGTCGAAAGAATGGATGATCGGAAGAGGATTGGAGGAACGCATATAAGATTCGAATAACCGACGATAATCAAAGGTAAGTGGTGTTTAATCGTGGTTATTATATTTGCTTAGGGAATTGATAAATTAGTAATTGTCTGAATTTTTGAGTCGATGGAATAATTGATGAATGTTTGATGAGGGATTGATTTTTGAATCAAAACTATAATCATGAACATGATGAGTATGGTGAGTGATGATTTCTGAAAGTGATTTGTTTTAAGAGTTTGTTTTATGAATGATGATGTGTTAATTATGATGTACATATGTGATGATGATGTGTATGAAGTAAATGACGATTTGATGAATGATGATGCGTTTTAACTAGTTGTGGTCGTGTTTTGTGGGTTGTACGTGTACTAAATATTTATTTATCGCTCTTTTTTTCGTGACAACCCTTAGCCTTACACCGCAATCATATGACACTCCCTATTGACTATCAATCCTTGTGGGTTCGACAATATTTTAAAACTACACGATACCATGTATGCTTGCAGTATCAATCCGACCAAACACATAAAGTCGCGATCATAACTCATGATTGAGAAGTTTCTGAGAGAACAATATGTTGCTGTTGCGATGTTTTCTTAGTTTTTGCTTCTAAAAGTGACTCTGATCATCTACTTCTGAAGAATGTCTAGCTTCTGAAGTATTTTGCTGAAGATTTTGAAGATCTCAAGTCAGATGTTGATGCGATCAAGTTTCTAATTGATGATTGAAGATTCTGACCTTAAGCGAATCAACTCTTTTACTCATGCTTCAAACTAATCTTTATTCATAAGCCCCTGAAGAATAGAAGATAAGATCTAGGTTTTAATGTGGGAAAAATAGTACACGGTACAAATCAAAACATTCCTTCCACTACACAAATTTCATGGAGTAAGAACATTCATTATGCTAAACAAGATATTAGACAACGCTTTTTTTACCTTTGACAGCGCTTTAAAGTGTTGTCTAAACCTGCGCTGCTAAAGGTTTAGACAACGCTTTGGTTAATGTCAAAAAAGTTGTCTAAAGGGGCTTTATACAATGCTTTTATTGTCAAAAGCGTTTTCTAAACCCCACTTTAGACAATGCTTTTTGCTTTTTTGGATATACCTTAGACAACGCTTTTATTTTATTTTAATGGTATACCTTAGACAACGCTTTCACTAAAAGCGCTTTCTAAACCCAACCTTAGACAACTCTTTTAATGAAAGTGTTTTCTAAACCCTACCTTAGACAACGTTTTTTGTTGAAAGCGTTGTCTAAGGTATACGAAATTTTTAAAATAATTTCCTTTAAAAAGCGCTGTCTGTAATTGCCAAATTATAGGCATCTGTTTTGTATCCACATTTTCACCTGGTTTTTAAACCACAATTTGTACATGTTCATTCCAATCCATAATTTGCACCAAATTATCCTATTTAAACCTACCAATTTAGGCACCGATTTATAGATACAAAACAATCGGATTTTCAAACCAATATCAATGAAACAATTCATACAATCGTACAATCGTACCAATATCTACGAAACAATTCATACAATCGTACTAATTTACGAACCAATTTAAATATACAACATAGTTTTTACAAATCATTTCAACCAACTATACATTTTGTTTCAAATGAAATCTACATAAACAAAAATGTGATAACACTTCGAGCTATACATTTTCATCCAATTGCAACTATATCATAACCTGAAACAACACAAAAATATTGTAATTCATCAATTAAAATAAGTCATAATCAATATGTCTATAGTTACATACACATACTCAAAATTTTCATCAATTAAAGTAAGAGTACAATATACCTAATAACACTCCGAGCTCCATAATGAATTGACACCATTCCTCTTTAATTTCTTCCAAATGATCTCTTGAATAATATGCACACTTGAATTCATCAAAGTACTACATAATAATATAACATAGTTTGATTCAGTTTCAAATATTTAATGATATGAAATATGTGTGTTAAATATTAAAATAACTCATAAGTTATAAATACATACATCGGACGGAATCTCTAATCGATCCAAAAAAAGAGTTTCTCTCATAAACCTCAACATGAAATATCTGCAATCTATACCGTTACGTTACCAAGGAAACTACAAATGAAAAGAAAATATGGATTGTTGTACCCTAAAATTTTCCCTCCCATATTCAAGATAATGTGTCTCAAGAGGTCTTCTAATAGTCACAAGATTCACAATTGCTCAAAAGGATTTCAGGATTCATCAGACAAAGCCTCCTCCTAAGCAATGAATCTCAAACTAGGGTTTTGATTTTCCCAAGGTAAATTGGTCTTCTAAGGCCTCAAGTAGACTTCATGATATCCCACATACTTCAAAGAATATTAATGTCAAGTTTTAAGGCTTTCCCTACAAGTTTGGTCAGTCAGATGCTCAGATAATCAAAAATCAATTAACTTGGTCAAAAAGTCAACAAAAAGTCAACTTTTTCAAAAGCACATAACACAAAAATGGAAGATCAAATGGATATGGGACCAAAAGGAGTAGTTAGATGACACTCTAAGCTTTCTAAAAAGTACTATAATACATACATAGGATAAAAATTGAGAGAGTTATTTATTGTTGAAGTTGAGCAATTTTGAGGAGGTGTATGAAGCAAAAATGGCCAAAACTCAAGTTTCTTCCAAATGGGCCCATATTCTTCCAATCCAAACTCAACTATAAGATCATGCACGACCCATAGATCATAATATCTGATTTTTTATATTTATTTTATATTATATTAGATATATTTTATTTAAATTCAAGTTTAATTAAGATAAATATTGAAAAATCAAATATTTGATCTTAGGTCTATTTTGGGATCAAATATTTGATGTTTATGATGATTGTAAGTGTCCAAATTCGTGCAAGACCAAAAGAGTATGATTTCATCTAATTTTTTGACCAAATTAGAAACATCTTTTCTTCATCCTCAAGTAACCTCTCAATCCACCACAAAAGCCCAAAATCTAACCTAAATTACACCCTCTATAAATACTTATCATCTCCACAAGTCAAGAGGAGGAATTTTTTTTATCAAAGAGAGCATACAAAACTTCAAAAAACTCAAGAGTAAGTTGGATTCGGTTTTAGGGTTGCAACCATTCTAAAGGAGTTTGAAGGTCCAAGAACATTCCTTAGACTCTTATGAAGGCGTATCAATCATCACATTGCTCCAAAACCTCATTAAACGCCATAACCAAATTTGCTTTTTATTTAGTTTTTTTTTCTTCAATTTTTCGATTTCAGATTTATACGCATGTTACTTCTAATCTCTTTGTATATTTGTGTTTTGTATGATGTGAGCAAGCTATCTAGGTGATCAAATTGAAGTTTAGGGCACCATGGAGAACTAAATTGTTGGTTAATCTGCTGTAATCCGTTTCCGCCGATACTTTGAAGGCTGTAGTAGTGATAAGAATTCCAGTCTGACAGGTAAGTCAGGTAAGTGCTATTGTTTCGATTTACTCCGAATTTTTTCCAGAAGTTCAAAAAAAATCGAAGAACAATACTCTTTTAGAATAAAATTCTAAAAGATTTCGATCCTCAAAATCGCAAATTCCTCTTTTTTCTATTTTATTTGATACAATATCTATTTCCATATTCTCAAAAAAATCTGAAAAAATTTATGCACTCTTTATTTGATTTTATTTGATTTTTAGCATCGTTTTCATATTTTTTAGATTTTATTTTAATCGCTTTTCTTATTTTCCGTTATTTTAAAATATGTAGTGATTTTATCTGACTCTGTTTATTTTATTTTTTTATTCTTCTAATAGCATGATAAAGAAAAATATCCTCATCTCATCTCAAAGACTCAATATTCTTCCGATCTTTTCATTTCGATTATTTTACGATTTCTAAATATAATGTACCTGTTAAAGCCTTGTAATAGTTTAGGTTTATTTTCCGCACTTTACATTTTCTGTCAGAATTTTTTATATTTATGTATCTCTCCCAAAGCCATGTAATAGTTTAAACTAGGGTTTTAATTTCCACACCTATAAACTACTTAGATGTATGCTTAATAGGATTGTATGACAAGACTAAAATCAACAGTTAAATAACCCTAATTTCCAAGATTAAAATAACTGAATTGAATACATTTGCACACTCATACCTCTAGGATAATCTCTCTTTGTTGCCTTATAATAAATGGTCAAGTCCCTCAAACGTGGGGGTATCTTAGTAAACGCTGCCTACAAACAAAATCATCAAGTCCCTTCAGATAAAAGATCATAGTCCCTTCGAGTTGCCTACGAATAAATGATCTCGTACCTCGATGACCCTACGGAAAAATGATGATCGTCCCTTCGAATTACTAAGATACCCTTACAAGATTGCCTTCTATGACCATACGATGACCCTACGCCCGTCCCTTTAAACATCCAAGGTAAAGACTACTTACTCACTAATAGTAAGGACAATCTTACCCTTAAAGGAAATAAATAACAAGAAAGACCTTAGAAACTTAGGGTAAGTAGTTCTTAAGTACTTGCTCACTCTTTTTAAAAATACTATTTACACCCCACTTTTCAAAATACTTTCAAACTAAACACTTTGTATATATCCATACGAGGATCATTGCAAAGTTAAAGACTTATGAAAATATTTTCTAAACACACATTACACTCTTTTTCAAACAAAAGTAAAGTGAGCTAAGTAATTATGAGCTCATGGATAACCATGGATACAAAGGGTGCTAACACCTTCCCTTTGTATAACCTACCCCTCAAACTCAAATCTTTTTTTAAGGTCTTTCTTTTCTTTTATTCATTTTCCTTATTGGATAAAATAAAAGTCAGTGGCGACTTTTGTTATCCGCAACATAGTTTTTGGAAACAAAAAGGCCTAAGTCAGTTCTCCCACCATGTTGCAGAACTGGCGACTCTGCTGGGGAGTACTAAGTAAAATAGGGGTTGCGTTAGAGTTAGGACACTTTACTTGTTTGAATTGTTTGCTTTATCTTTATTTGTTGTGGGGTTACTGTGAGAAAGATCCTAACTCGGATCTAGTGTATCTTAGGTAAGTGGCAATAGACCAAGGAAACTGTACAATGTATACCGATATGGTTGATCTTGTGGCTACAGTTAGTGTGACATCTTGGTTGGTTCTGATTTCCTTAAGTAAGTTAAGGATAACATGAGGCTTCCATATGTTGTCATTCACACTAACTACCCTTTAGAATCCTAATTGACCCATCTTGCCCATTAGAAAGTAGTGAGATAACCGACTTTTGTGAAGTATGAAGTTGGTTGATACTCGATGCTACACTCATTGAGTTTCTAATCTTGGGGAGTTTTGGTTGGCAAATCAGTTTCCATACTGAACAACAACCTTTGAGAAGAATCAGTGATATTGAGATCCCTTAGAACCCGGTTACAATTACTAGGAAAATATGAACCAACTAAACTTCAGTGGGGAGGGTACTTACCTATGGACTTCATGCAAGCCTTTAAACCTAAGGCTACTATGTGACTTGTTTGTGTGTGCCACTTGTTTGTGTATGAACATAACATCATAACATCATGACATCATACACATAGCATTCTCACTAACCATTTCAAGGACCAAAGGATTTATCTTTGTTCTTTGTTGCAGGTTATGGCTTCCACTCGTAGGAACACTATTCAGGTCAACTTTGTAAGGATACCTTCCAAGCTTAAGGAGTTGGTCTCAAAAGTTTCTGAAAGCTCCCAATTCATCAAAAAGCACAGTTATCTACTTGACATGGTTACCTTAGGGTTTGATGAAGATATGATGAGTGTTTTGTTCCAGTTATTTGATCCTAAACATCACTGCTTCACATTTCTCGATTATTAACTGGTGCCCACAATGGAAGAATTCACCAAATTACTTGGTGTGCCTATCCTTGATCAGAAACCTTTCACAGGCTTAGAGAAAGAGCCTAAACCTGAAGTTATTGCAGCAGCCTTGCATCTAAAGAAATCAGACATCGTACTAGAAACCAAAAGTGGAACTAAGGGTATTCTTGCTAAGGTATTGATAGAGAAGGATCAAGTGTTCTTGTATGTTATGAGTTACGAGGCTTTTGAGAAGATGTTAGCCTTGCTGATTTATGGTTTGGTATTGTTCCCTAATCTAGACCAATTCATAGATGTATATGCCATCAACATATTTCTGACTCACAATCCGGTGCCTACCTTGCCTGGAGATATCTTGCACTCTCTCCACACTCGTACTACAAAGGTGCGAGGAACTCTGATGTGTTGCATACCTCTATTATCAAGGTGGTTTATTTCACACCTTCCTCGATTTGTGATGAAGAATGAACAAGGTTTAAGGTGGTCTAGAAGGATAATGTCACTCTCTCATTTAGACATTCATTGGTGTTACCGATCTATGAAGAATATTACTATCATTGACCATTGTGGAGAGTTCCCTAATGTACCACTCCTTTGCATAAGAAGGGGTATTACCTACAATCCTTCTTTAGCACTATGTCAGTTTGGTCATGCTCGGAGTAATGGTCCTCATGATATGATTATTCAAGGCATTGTGTTTGATTATGACAACAATCTTCAAGGTTACCGTCAAAGATTTATACGAGTTTGGAGCATGGTGAATATGATTAACAACAATACTCTGGAACCAAAATACTCTATCCCTATGGAACCTTACCTCAGATGGGTAAGATCTCGTGCTCAAACTCTTATGATTCCATATCCTGCTATTCTACCAGTAATGGTTGAGCCAATTGTTGAAGGAGATGTTCCTTATACCATTCTTCATCCTGACATGCCCACAAATCTGGAAGAGCTGCAGAAATCTTGGATTCAAATGAAGGAGGAAAGGGATACTTTTGAGGCTTAGTTCCATGATTACAAAAAGAAAGTGTTGGAGCTAACAAAGAAACTTCATGAAGAGGGGAACCTCAATACATATCTCAACCCAAAGAGAAAACATCCATGGGAGACTTGAGTCTCAGATGTTCTTATTTTCTTTGCAACATTTTGTTTTCTTTCATTGTAAGCCCAAAGGTCAATTATATTTTAAACTTACTAATAAAAGTTTTATTTTTGTTTTCCTTTAACAAATTTAAATCCTATGTGGTCCTTGAAGACATTGCATATGCATCTACATACCATACCATTGGATAACAGGTTTTCGCGACAAGTTTCTTATCTTCTCGTTGTTTATTTCAGTGGAAATGGCTCTCGAACATACTGTCAAAGATCTCCAAACCCAGAATGATCAATTTCAAGAAGTGATCCTAAATTTTTCCAAGGGGTAAGAAGAGTTGAAAGCCCTTCTCACTAAGGACGCAAAAAAGAAGAATCCTGAAGACAACAAGGGTAATCAGTTGGAACAATTGCAAGCTGAGATGGCAGAGATGAGAATCCAGATGAATGATCAGGTGACTCTTATCCAAAACTTAGCCCAAGGGCAAGAAGAGCTGAGAGTCTTCGTCAATAAAATTCAAGGCAACAGAGTCGAGAATATAATCATCAGTCAACCTCCGATGAAACAAGCTGAATTGGTTGAAAAGAAGATGCGGATACGAAAAGGAAAGAGATAGGCTACTACTAATAGTATTTCAATTAAAGGGAAAAGGTTTTATAGGGTTAATCTACCTCAACACAATGAATATAAAAGACCATTTATCAAAATCAACACGCCAATGTCGTAAACTTTACAATACTTGTTGGAGATGAAGTTGATTACCTTGAAAGACCCTCCTCTGAATCCCAATACTTCCTCTCCTGGCTATAATCCCAATGCAAGGTGTGCATATCACTCCAAATGTCCTGGACATGACACTAATAATTGTTGGGCATTGAGGAATAAGATTCAAGACTTGGTTGACAAGGGAACCCTCAAGGTTACGCCAGAAGACCAGATTAAATTCTCCTATCATCCATCAAACATCGAAGATGCCAGACATCCGGAGTGACAAGTTTAGAGGAAGAGGCTTTGAGAACATTTGAATTTTCATTTGTAATTTCTTTTGTCGACTTAAACACTTACTATTATGTCATACTTAGCTTTTCACAATAATGCATTGCATATGTTTGTCTTGAATTAATCCATTCGTTTCACTATATTTAAATTATGCTTCTTACTTATCTTTTGTGATATTTAACTCTCGTTAAAGTTGTAAGCCTTTATAGGGAGGATGACGAAGACAATACCATAATTTCATATAGTATGCTTTTGAACAGACTATGCTGACGATGTGCGGGCATTGTTTCGATTCCTAAACACTGGAGATATAAGGTAGTTAATCCCTAGTCAACCCTTTTGAGCCTATGAAGTAGGAGTTTTCATTCTCACGCAAATTAAAACCCTTAATCATTACCTGGGGTAGGGTAGTTCCTCGGTTAACTCAATTATGCCAGTTGTCCATTTTGTACACAACTAATGATGGTTCCCTGTAAGTCAATATCTAGCAAAAGAAAAGCTCACTAAGTCAAAATATATGAAGGAGACTTAGTAAATATTGATACATCCCGCTGACTGTAATCTTGAAACAAATAGTTCAGGCAAAAGGAAGGGATAACAAATTCAAAAGAAAAATAGGTCACTACAAATCCTTAAAAAAAAAAGAGGACTAACTTTTCAAATAAAGTTCTGGTTTCTGAACCATCGCAAATGTCAGTGTTACAATTCCAAACTCCTTTGGAACCTCAATGCATAAGTTAACCGAACATAGGACTGAAGACCATCACGAAGTATGGGTTGGGTACAAATAAAATTTGAGCATTTATCCTTTATTTCTTAAACCATGAACCAGGCCGTGTTACAACCCTTTAAAAGTCCTAACTGAAGCATAGTTAGTTCGAAAAGGTATCTTGACTCCTTTAGGGCTTATTATAAATCTTGAGTTAATATCACAGTTTGTACTAATATTGTTTTGCTAAAATAATTCTTTTTCAAAAGTTCAAGACAAACATAAGCGTACTGCTACAAAAAGGTATCTTGACTCCTTTAGGGCTTATTATAAATCTTGAGTTAATATCACAGTTTGTACTAATATTGTTTTGCTAAAATAATTCTTTTTCAAAAGTTCAAGACAAACATAAGCGTTGCATTTTGAATATCATTGTTTGTATACAACTAAGTGTTTGATAGCAGAGAAGCTTACATGACGAACATTCTATAAACCAAAGTCCTCCCGACAGACAAAGTTGCTTCCTGGGTCAAAGCCAATGTATACAAGGGGCATGGTCACTATCTTCCACTAAAGCGGGCATGCCATGTTACTGTCCAATTCATTTGGGGCAGCCAGGTCAAGATTCAACGATGCTTAATAGCCAGAGGGCAGATCTCCTTATCTGAATTGCCAGAAGTAAAATTACTGAATTCATGATGCCAAAGGCATATTATTGTGGGGAATTTTGTTTATTTCTCTTGAGGTAGCTCCTTTCAGATACTTCCATTCTGGGACAAATCATCCTCAGCTAGGGGAAACACTCTATTTTCAAATCTAATCAGATCAAGCTCCTTAACCATTACCCGGGGCGTATACGTTCCACCGCAGTCTGAAAACACATTCCTCTCATTGCATTACCTTGATACCGGATTTCAGCAAAAGCCATTATGGAAATTAATTATCTGTGCCAATAGTATCAGATGGTGTTAGTATCATGTCTTCGGATTCAGTCATGATAATTCCTATAAAATTACTCGGGGAAGTCGAGAATATCAGAAGTTCTTAATCCATTGGTTACTTTTTTGAATATGATTGATGTTTACCAAAAATGCATATAAAATAATATAAAATTACAATAATAACATTTACTAAGGACTCTCGGAGGTAGGAATCCCCAACAAAGTTCATATCCAACGAATCTTCGTAGGTTCATCCCCACAGAATAATCTTTATGGATTTATTTCAGCGAAGTATTCCAAGTAGCCTCTTGTACTTCCAACTCTACGAGAACCCCAAGAAGATTTCTCTCAAGCCTGATATCCTCCGAAGAATTGGCACTTGGTCGGATAAGTCTCTCAAGGGAATGTCCGTCTCTTTTATCCCCAGTCAGGGTATTTAGGAATCTAATCTTTCAATAAAAAGTACGACAAACATAAATTGAAAGGTCCTAAGTACAATTTCTGAAACAAGACGGGAACGGTGTCTTCATTTCCCTCAGCAACGAATCGAGATTTATCTTCCTCATCCAGTAGTTGATATATGAAGCTACTCATGTGCTTCAACTACATAATTCATACAGACATCCTTTACATCATATCATGGCATACACATCCATAATTCACACGACATTCTTGCTTATATTAAGAACATCAAGTCATACATGCATACATCAAATAATCTTGCATAAACTAACCTTTCCTTTTCAGGATAGTTCGTAGTCAAATAAACATTCCCAACTCCTAGAGACAGTTCAAAGATGATCTAAACGAAGATCTAGTATTGATACTTAGTGAAGGATGCTTTTCTTTCCTTGAGACAACTCAGAGACGATCTAAACGAAGATCTAGTGCTGATACTTAGTGCAAGATGCTTTTCTTTCCTTGAAACAGTTCAGAGAATCTAAACAAAGATCTAGGCTGATACTTAGTGCAAGATACTTTCCAGAAGCAATTCAGAGATAATTGAAACAAAGATTTAGTTCTGATGCTTATTTCAAGAAATTATCCTTGAGACAGTTCAGAGACGATCTACACGAAGATCTAGTGCTGATACTTAGTTCAGGAGGTTTTTCTTTCCAGAGACAGTTCAGAGACGATCTAAACGAATATCTAGTGTTGATACTTAGTTCATGATATTTTCCAGAGGCAATTTAGAGAGAATCGAAACGAAGATCTAATGTTGATGCTTAGTGCATGATCCTTTTTTTTCCAGAGACAATATGGAGACAATTTATACGAAGATCTAGTCCTGGTACTTAGTGCTGACATTTTCCTAAGACAGTTCAGAGACGATCTAAACAAAGATTTAGTGCTAATACTTAGTTCAGTATATTATTCCAGAAGCAATTCAGAGATAATCAAAACGAAGATTTAGTTATGATGCTTAATTCAAGATATTGTCCTTAAGACAGTTCAGAGATGATCTAAACGAAGATTTAATGTTGATACTTAGGTCAAGATATTTTTCCAGAAGAAATTCAGAGATAATCGAAATGAAGATTTAGTTCTGATGCTTAATTCAAGATATTTTCCTTGAGACAGTTCAGAGACGATCTAAACAAAGATCTAGTGCTGATACTTAGTGCATGATATTTTCCAGAAGCAAATCAGAGATAATCTAAATGAAGATTTAATTTTGATGCTTAATTCAAGATATTGTCCTAGAGACAGTTCAGAGACGATCTAAATAAAGATCTAGTGCTGATACTTAGTGCAACATACTTTCCAGAAGCAGTTCAGAGATAATCGAAACGAAGATTTAATTTTGATGCTTAATTCAAAATATTGGCCTTGAGACAGTTCAGAGACGATTTATACGAAGATCGAGTGCTGATACTTAGTGCATAATATCTTTTCCCCCAGAGATAGTTTAGAGACGATCTACACAAAGATTTAGTGCTAATACTTAGCTCGAGATATGTTATAGAGACAGTTCAAAGACAATTGAGACGAAGATCTAATTCGGATACTTAGTGCAGTAACAACATTCAGATAAAGTCAAATGTAGACATATTATGATACTCCTACCAACAGATACTTTAGATGACATCTATAATCCCATCTCCAGTTACTCAAAATGGAATCTTTAATCTCATTCAAGCAATAAAATCAATCAATAGTATTACTTTGTGCATCGACGAGTGCACATTTTTGGGCTATAATGTTCAATCCTCTTCCACCTTCAGGTCACGAATGGCGTACATGTCAATCTAACTCCTCAGGTTTTAGAAAATTGAATAGGGGCAGATGTTGTACCCTAAAATTGTTTCCTCCCATATTCAAGACAATGTGTCTCAATAGTTCTTCTAATAGTCACAAGATTCACAATTGCTTAAAAGGATTTCAGGTTTCATCAGACAAAGCCTCTTCCTAAACAATGAATCTCAAACTAGGGTTTTGTTTTTCCCAAGGTAAATTGGACTTCTAAAGCCTCAAGTAGACTTCATGGTATCCCACATACTTCAAAGAATCCTCATGTCAAGTTTCAAGGCTTTCCCTACAAGTTTGGTCAGTCAGATGCTCAGATAATCAAAAATCAGTTAACTTGGTAAAAAAGTCAACAAAAAGTCAACTTTTTCAGAAGCTCATAACTTAAAAATGGAAGATCAAATGGACATGGGACCAAAAGTAGTAGTTAGAGGATACTCTAAGCTTTTTAAAAGTACTAGAACATATACATGGGATAAAAGTTGAGAGAGTTATGCATTGTTGAAGTTGGGCAATTTTGAAGAGGTGTATGAAGCAAAACTGGCCAAAACTCAAGTTTCTTCCAAATGGCACCATATTTTTCCAACCCAAACTCAATTATAAGATCATGCACGACCCATAAATCATAATATATGATTTTTTATATTTATTTTATATTATATTGGATTTATTTCATTTAAATTCAATTTTAATTAAGATAAATATTGAAAAATCAAATATTTGATCTTAGGTCTATTTTGGGATCAAATATTTGATGTTTATGATGATTGTAAGTGTCCAAATTCGTGCAAGACCAAAAGAGTATGATTTCATCTAATTTTTTGACCAAATTGGAAACATCTTTTCTTCATCCTCAAGTAACCTCTCAATCCATCACAAAAGCCCAAGATCTGACCTAAATTACATCCTCTATAAATACTTATCATCTCCACAAGTCAAGAGGAGGAATTTTTTTATCAAAGAGAGCATACAAAACTTCAAAAAACTCAAGAGTAAGTTGGATTCGATTTTAGGGTTGTAGCCATTATCAAGGAGGTTTGAAGGTCCAAGAACATTCCTTAGACTCTTCTGAAGGCGTACCAATCATCACATTGCTCAAAAACCTCATAAAATGCCATAACCGAATTTGTTTTTTTTTCTTCAGTTTTTTGATTTCATATTTATACGTATGATATATCTAATCTCTTTGTATATTTGTGTTTTGTATGATGTGAGCAAGCTATCTAGGCGATCGAATTGAAGTTTATGGCACAGTGGAGAACTAAATTGTTGGTTAATCTGCTGTAATCTGTTTCTGCCGATACTTTGAAGGTTGTAGTAGTGATAAGAATTCTAGTCCGACAGGTAAGTCAGGTAAGTGATATTGTTTTGATTTACTCCGATTTTTTTTCCAGAAGTTCAGGAAAAAATCGAAGAACAATACTCTTTTAGAATATAATTCTAAAAGATTTCGACCCTCAAAATCGCAAATTCCTCTTTTTTCTATTTTATTTGATTTATTTTCTATTTCCATATTCTCAAAAAAATCTGAAACAAATTATGTGCTCTTTATTTGATTTTATTTTATTTTTAGCATCGTTTTCATATTTTTAGATTTTATTTTAATCGCTTTTCTTATTTTCCGTTATTTTAAAATCTGCAGTAATTTTATCTGACTCTGTTTCTTTATTCTTCTAATAGCATGATAAAGAAAAATATCCTCCTCTCATCTTAAAGAATCAATATTCTTCTGATCTTTTCGTTTCGATTATTTTACGATTTCTAAATATAATGTAACTACTAAAGCCTTGTAATAGTTTAGGTTTATTTTCTGCACTTTACATTTTCTGTCAGGATTTTTTATATTTATGTATCTCTCCCAAAGCCATGTAATACTTTAAACTAAGGTTTTAATTTCCGCACCTATAAACTGCTTAGATGTATGCTTAATAGGATTGTATAGCAAGACTAAAATCGATCGTTAGATAACCTTAATTTCCAAGATTAAAATAACTGAATTGAATACACTTGCACACTCACACCTCTAGGGTAACCTCTCTTTGTTATCTTACAATAAATGGTCAAGTCCCTCAAACGTGGGGGTATCTTAGTAAAAGCTGCCTACAAACAAAATTATCAAGTTCCTTCAGATAAAAGATCATAGTCCTTTTGAGTTGTGTACGAATAAATGATCTCGTCCCTCGATGACCCTACGGAAAAATGATGATCATCCCTTTGAATTACTAAGATACCCTTACAAGGTTGCCTTCTACTACCATACGATGACCTTACACTCGTCCCTAACATCAAAGATAAAGACTACTTACTCACTAATAGTAAGGACAATCATACCTTTAAAGGAAATAAATAACAAGAAAGACCTTACAAACTTAGGGTAAGTAGTTCTTAAGTACTTGCTCACTCTTTTAAAAAATACTCTTTATACCCCACTTTTCAAAATACTTTCAAACTAAACACTTTGTATATATCCATACGAGGATCATTGCAAAGTTAAAGACTCATGAAAATATTTTCTAAACACACACTACACTCTTTTTCAAACAAAAGTTAAGTGAGCTAAGTAATTAAGAGCCAATGGATAACCATGGATACAAAGGGTGCTAACAACTTCCCTTTGTATAACCTACCCCCGAACTCAAATCTTTTTTTAAAGGTCTTTCCTGTTCTTTTATTCCTTTTCCTTATTGGATAAAATAAATGTCGGTGGCGACTCTTGCTATTCGCAACATAGTTTTTGGAAACAAAAACGCCTAAGTCAGTTCTCCCACCGTGTTACATGGATAAATCCTAAGTTTTATCAAGTATCATTACTAATATAATAAAAAATGTGATAATTAATAATATACCACCACTTTTATCCATGTAATGTTATTGGCTCTCCTCTTTGATACTTGGATATCTCGTTGGGCTCGAAAAGTTTGTATAATGCTAATAAAATATAAATGAATATTTAAAACAATTCACATAAATAAATACGCACATGAATATTTAGAACAATCTCACTTACGTGTCAATCATGTTCTTCATATCCGGGCATGGTGTCCAATAATTTCCTAACAAGTCAAGATAATAAACAAATTCTCTTATATGATTAATTGCGACCAACAACCAATGTCCACTGTACGATTAAACAAATGTTATATGGAAACTTTCTACATGGCGTCATAATACAAAATAATTATAATAGATGAATTTAGAATGAAAATCTAACCCGATATTAAACGGTAAAAATAACAACTTTTTCATATATTTGTTGGCCATGAAGAGGTTGCGTACGTACACCATGACCTCATCTGGTTTACTTAAGATTAAACTTAAGTTGATGGACGCGAGGCTTAAGAATCCAAATCTTTTGTCCGATCCACTTGGGCCCATAACTTTGTCATATAAAAACCTTGAATAAAAACATCATTAACATTAGACTATTCATTTGAAACATAAAGTAAATAAGTTGTTCAATTAATATAACAAAGTAGACTTGATATACCTCATGTATGTATTGACAACACTAACACCTAATTCTTCATGACGAAAAACTTGCAAAAATTCTTCATTACCAACTGATTGTTGATATTCAAATCCAAAAATACCTTCCTCCATATGTATAAGACGAATACCTCCAGTCGGAATATCTGTCAATTCTAGAAATGTCTGAAGGCACGACCTATACTTGGAGATAGGTTTTTTTCTAGCCGCGATCTTCTAAGTACCAACCTTTTTTTGTGTGAAGACGTTGCTAATCTCCTTATCATGAAGCTAAATATCGTATAATTAGTTAGATGAAGTATAAAATCAAGAATTTAACATTTTCCATGCATAAATATCATATAATTATGATGTACCTGTTTTTTTTAAACAACGAACTCGGTATGCCGCAGAATAGCCTTATATTTTGATTTGGATCTTGTTGGAGTCTAATTAACATTACCATGTAAAAAATGTATGTAAAACACGCGTAAAAACTTTGAATCTACACATTAAGATTAACAAAGGTTCATTATGATTTTAAGCATACCTCATATCCTACGCTAATGAGGTTTGTCGGCCATGCAATAAACAAACCTATTGCTAGTTCCACCATTGTTGCATCCGAAACATCTCCAGGATATGGTAATAATGCATTCGGCTCTACTGCAATTTCAACCGCGACTTTCAAACATCCATTAGGGAGCGGTCTAGTGTGAAGTAATTCTCTCCTATTGTTATTCACTTTTCCCTTGTCAACCATCCGATAATATGATGACGATAAATAGAGGTGACAAGGGGAAATGCCCTAAAACCAATAATAAATATGAAATTGTTAATGTGTATATATGTCAATTACATAATTTAAGCTAATAGTTCAATTTTATTAAAATACATATAATTACCTCTGGAATGTTCGGTTGAAAGTTACAGTTGATACTATCTTTGTCCGAACCATATTTAAAACATGCTGAAGCGCTAGCCTCTTTTTCTTTCCTTAATGCATGAACTTCAGCTTCCAGTGCTTCCAATTTTTGATTAAGTTATTTATTACTATGAGCCTTTTCTTTTTTAATACTCAAGGAGGTCGAATTGATCCCAAATCCCTTACCCCCCCACCCGACCCGAATACTCACAGACATCTAATGCCCGACTAAGTATGCTCCTAGTATCATCTGGAGATAAAAAGTGAGATCGCGCCTCCTGAAAATCAGATGAATATCAAATATTTGTCAAATATTTGTTAATAAATTTTTGATTTAATTAAAGAGATAATGTTCTACTTACATATTTCTCATATACTTGTAAAACATCTTCTTTAGCAACTCCAGACTTACCGACACAGACTTCCTTCCATAAAACATGTGTAGGAAGAGATGTTTCAGAACTTTTCTCCTTCTGCAACTACACATTAAATCATATAATATGATCAAATAAAACTCATGATGAACAAATATATTATTGCAATTTATATATACTTACCATAGATTGTTCTAAGCGTCCATATCCGACACGTCCTTTTCTGTATGGATACGCGAGACTTGACGCTCTTTCCCGATTTGTTTCACTTATTCTTTTAAATTCTGGGGTTTTTCGTTTGGATTTAAACGTGTCCCATTCTTCTTGTGAAATCAAACTTTCATATTTCTTTGGAAGCTCCGCATCAACATGATTACCATCTTCATCCGTAAGATACTTGGATGATAAAAATGTTCTAAACCCTCTTAGTAGCTTTCCGGCCAATTTAAGACAAAAAGCACTTCTATCATCTTCGATGTTGAAGCACCTCTAAGATAAACATAAACATTGTGCGTTAGTACAAGTAATTTAAAAGACATAATTAGTTCGCATAATTAAAGACATAATTATTGTACCTTTATCTCAGTCCAAATTTTGTCTTTGGATTCTTTCAACTCTTTTTTTCTCCAATCAACACAAGTAATTGGAATCTCAATCCTTACTAGTGCATCAATGAAACTAGTCAGGGTATGACCGTTAGGTTCTATAAGCTGCCCAAATAGGCTCCAATGCACATCTAAATGATGTCTTAGTCTCTACCATGGATCACTTTCTTCATCACTGTTATGCCTCTTCTAATCTCATCTTCCGTAAATACCTTTTTATTACCTCCTTCATGCGTAGAATCATCATCATGTGGGTGATCATCGTTAGTGGTCATATCTAACCTGTAATAAAGAAACCAAGAATATTAAATATAAATTATAATAAAAGCAATTGAAAATGAAAAATAAAGAACGAATGAAAATGACATAATATATAACATTTTATTATATTACAATTGAAAATGACATAGTTAAAGCAATTGAAAATGACATAGTGAAAGCAATTGAAAATGACATAATATATAACATTTTATTATATTACCTCTTTCACTAACATCTCTTTCTTTTCTTTGTTGAAATAGTAATTACTTGTTTCTTATCAATGCGGATGAATGAATTGATCCAAATTCCCTCGTTATGATTATTTCTGATATATGACTCATCCGCTATAAGATCCTCATCTTGATTATTTCTATTCAACTCATTCCGTCTAATGCATGACTCATTCTCACCATCAATATCACATTGATCGACACCACTATCATCAACCACTTTGTTAGATAAAAGCATTATAGACCATTTTGTACTCGTCGGGTCATTGACATAGAACACTTGTTTAGCTTGAAATGCTAGAATAAAAGGCTCATCTTTGTACCCCACCCTAGTAAGATCAACTTGCAAAAATCTAGACTTATCCATTCGTATGCCACTACTATTTACCCACTTGCAACCAAAGATGGGAATCTGAAACTTCTCGTAATCAAATACCCAAATGTGCTCAATAACTCCAAAATATGACAAATTTGCATATTTGGGGTTTAAGTCCTTCATACTTGATATATGCATTGCTTCCGCTAGCACGGTGACACCAATAATTTGCATAGTAATCTTATCATTTTGTTCTTTGGTATAAAATGTGTATCAATTAATTGCGTTTGCGCTATGAGAGAACACATGCAAACTTGGACCATATGCCAAACATCTCAACCTTTCTGTTATCGAAGCAGGATCTGAAGAGCGCTTCGAATAAATATGATTCTTTAACCATCGTATGAAAATTTGATTATGCTCTCGTACTATCCAATTTTCATTTCTGTTCGGATTTAACCTTCGGAGTACATCCTTGTGCATTTCAACATATGGCTCAACCTCATTATCATTGTGCAGAACATACAAATACACTTGATCCCGTTCATCCCTTGATACTGTCACAATTTTATTTTAATTTTTTACCTTCCTTTTTTTCGAAAATATGAGCTTTGGGGTGTCCAATCGATTGAACGTTGGACAAATATTTAGTACAAAATTCTACAACTTCTTCAACAATGTATCGTTCAACAATACAACCCTCTGGTCGACTTCAGTTTTTCACGTACCCTTTTAATATTTTCATATACCGTTCAGTAGGGTACATCCATCTCATATAAGCTGGTCCACACAACTGTGTCTCTTTCACAAGATGAACAACTAGATGAACCATTATGTCAAAAAAAGAGGGAGGAAAATACATTTCAAGCTCCCACAAGGTAATTACTATCTCTTTTTGTAGTGTTGGTAAGATCTCGGGATCGATCACCTTACTACAAATTGACCTAAGGAAAAAACACAATTTAGTTATGACACTTCTTATTTTTTTATGGAAAAATAGAACGTATACCTATTGGTAGAAAATGTTCCATTATAACATGGAAATCATGTGTCTTAAAACTCTTTAACTTGAGATCTTTCATAAACACAAGTCTTCTAATATCTGAAGAGTATCCTTCTGGAACCTTAACTTCACTCAGAAACTTACACAATTTTTTTTCTCCTTTCTAGATAGAGTAAAAGCAGTAGGTGGTAGATATGTTCGTCTTACTTTCTTCATGGGTACTAATTCAATTCTCATTCCCAATTTTAACATGTCCTCCCTTGCTTTAAGACCATCCTTAGACTTTCCTTTTATATTGAGTAACGTACCGATAATACTTTCAAATACGTTTTTTTTCAATATGCATAACATCGAGAAAATGTCTCATGTACAAAGACTTCCAATATGGCAATTAAAAAAATACTGACCTCTTTTTCCACCCACCTTTGACAACCTTATGTGCAAAAGGCTTGCCAAACTCAGTACGCATATCTTTTACCTTTTCAAAAACTTGGTCACCTGACAATACGGGTGGAGCTTTACGTTGTTCGGTGTCTCCATTGAATGCTTTTCTCCACCCACGGTAGTGATGTTTAGAATGTAAGAATCTACGATGACCTAGAAACAAATTCTTCTGACAAAGTTTCAATCGAATCGTATCGGTTCCATCTTCACAAACAGGACACACACGTTGACCTTTAATGCTATACCCAAATAGATTCCCGTATGCTAGAAAATCATTAATTGTGCAAACAACATCGCCCTCAAATTGAAACTTTCTTTCCTATATCCATCATAAACCTCCACACCGTTCTCCCACAAAATCTTTAAATCTTCGATCAAAGGTGTCAAGTATACGTCTATGTCATTCCCGGGTTGTTTAGGCCCAAAGTTTAACATAGATAACATCATGTACTTACGCTTCATACATAGCCATGGAGGTAGGTTATAAATCATAAGAATCACAGGACATGTGGTATGTGAGATACTTTAAAGACCATGTGGGTTCATTCCATCAGTAGATAATGCCAAATGAAGGTTTCTTGCTTCTTCTCCAAAGTCAGGATAATCATTATCAATTTTCGACCACTGTGGCGAATCATCCGGATGTCGATACTTTCCATTAATAATTCTTTCATCTGCATTCCAAGTCAGGTGTCTTGCATCGGTTTCACTACGAAACATGCGCCTAAATCTCGGAATTATAGGAAAATACCATAAGATTTTTGTTGGAGACAATCTTTTCTTATATCGAGACAAACTGCATTTAGGGCACTCAGTTAACGATGCATATTCGTTACGAAACAAAACGCAATCGTTTAGACAAACATGTATCTTATCATAGCTCATGCCAATAGAGCACAAATTTTTTCCCCTCATAGGTTCGATTAGGAAGAACATTATCCTCTGGTAGCATTTCTCTCATAAGTGCCAACAAATTTGTGAAACTTTTACCCGACCATCCATTGCCCGCCTTTAAGTTGTACAACTTTAATACCGCAGACAGTCTTGAGAATTTAGTGCAACCTTTATACAACGGTTTCTCTGCATCACTTACCAACCTCTCAAACATTTCGGGACAATCATAAAGATCTTCTTCAAGTGCTTCTGCAATCTCTTCGACTCGATCACAATCATATATTTCCGTGTCTTTGTCGTCTGAAGCATAGGTCGTATTACTTTTCCCCCTTGATTCAACATTCTCGTTAATTTTCTCACCATGAAATATCCAACACTTATAAATTCGGTCAATTCCATGCCTCAGTAAATGCGATTTCAATCCATCTGCGTCAACCTTACCAATATAACAACAACCCAAGCAAGGACATTTCATTCGACTAGGGTCTTCAACGTGTTGAACAACAAACTTAACGAATTCCGCAACCCCATTCTCGTACTCTTTGCTCAATCGATCGACAAACATCCATTTTTTATCCATGGTTTTCCTACTTATTAAGGTAAACAAAATAAAATACCTTAGAATGTCGTTACCGAACCGTATCACCGATATGTTATTCTAATATAGCACGCTATTCACAAATAAGCCACACAATATTTCTAAACACGAACTATCCAAGCTATAACTATTAATCAACACTTCTTTAATCTCAAACTAAACGTGTACTAACAAATCAAACTAAACGAGATTAAAATAATAAGCACTTTCTCAAACTCAAAAAGAGATTAAAATAATAAGCTATTCCCATTAAAATAATAAGCACTTTCTCAATCTCATAAAGAGATTAAAATAATAAGCACTTCTTCAAACAATGTCAACCATATACAAAAAGATATTAAACTAATAAGCACTTCTACAACAATGTCAACTATATACAAAAAGAGCTTAAAATAATAAGCACTTCTTCAACCAATGTCAACTATATTAAAAAAGAGATAAGTTATTTCGTCTTTATAAGCTACTTATATCATCAATGTCATCTTTATAAGCTATTTCTATCATCAATGTCAACTATTTTCGTGTTTGCCCTAAACACAAATGAGATGATTTCGTGCCATAACGGAGAAAAAGAAGACACTTGCCAAAAATGAGACGGTGTACGGTGGAGTATGGAGCACGACGACAACAGTAGACGTCACGAAGGAGCACGGTGGTGGAAGACGGTGGCGATTGAAGCTTCGCTCTGTCGAAAATGGCCGTTCGTAGTCGTCGTTCGCAGGCGAGGGAAAGAAAGATATGAAAATAGAAACTGAGTATTCTAATTATTTCATATAATTAGACCTTAGACAACGCTTTTGTGGAAAACGCTGTCTAAGGGAGCCCTTAAACAACGCTGACTAAGGTCAACCTTAGACAACGCTTTTGATTTTATTTATTTTTTAAATTAAAAGACCTTATACAACGTTTTCCTCAAAAGCGCTGTCTAAGATACACCTTTAAAAGCGCTTTCTGAAAGCGCTGTCTAAGGTCTATCTTAGACAATGCTTTTCAAAAAGCGTTGTCTAAGGTATGACTTTTAGCAGCGCTTTTATTATTTTTCTTTAACAGTTTCCGTGTTTTATTTTATTTTTTACTTATAGCAGCGCTTTCTTAATAAAGCGCTGTCTAAGGTGCGCTGTTAAATGTCTTTTTTGGCGTAGTGATTTATGTGGTACGATTTTTGTCTCATACGTATCAACAGTTATTCAAGTTACCAACTCACTCATGAAGATTCCGGATTTGCCTTCCAACATATCTTTTTATTTTGGCTATATAAAGACTTGAAGACTTGAAGAAAATGCCAATCTTTACAAGACTATTTTTTACGTGAAAAAGCTCGAAATATTGTGCAAACTTTTCTTTAAGTATACTATGTATTTCATCTGTTTATATCTGCTTGTGTAAAAGCAAATTTGTAAACACATTCTTTATTCAAACTGTTTGTTTGTAATTCCTTAAGGGACCAATTAGGTCAGAATCCTTGAGAAGACATATACTGTTTATCTTTGTAGATCGTTAGTCACCAGCAATTGCTAATGCATTTGTAATCAATTGATTATAATGGATTAAGTCTTTGGGTATAAGGCGAAATCACTTTGTCGGGTGGACTGGATTAACTTTGAGTTTTTCAAGTGAACCAATATAAAATCAACGTGTCTCTCTCATTGTTCATTTCTCTAAGCGTTGATTTTGAGCTAGTAAAAACCTTTTGTTTTTAAAAGGCCAATTCAAACCCCCATTTCTTGTATTTTTCACACCTTCAAAGATGTACGTATGTGTTCTACCATTTTATACATTTTCAGCAATTTTACCTTAAAAGTCTTTCTTTTATGCATTAATCACTTTCGACTTCCTTTACTTTTCATGTCATTTTACATTTCCTGCACTTTTATCTTAGTCTTTTTTTTTCATGCACTTTCTCTGTTCAATTTCAAAGTATTTTCTTTACTTTACTTGCATTTTATGGTCCTTTGATCATTTTTCTTATTCACAAATAATCGCAACAAGCATTTTTCAAAACTTTTTCAAGAAGTTTACTTTAACTTCGACAAGTCTTATGATCTTCACAAATAAGTACTCACAAATATGTCCGAGAGATTTTTGAGTTTGATCCCTTGAGTATTAATAGAAAGTTGTATTTGTTCACCAAATTTCACAGTAAACACGCCCTATTTGCCTGAGATTTCTAGCTAAGTGAAAAGTCAACGAATTGATGGTCATAACTATGTTAGCATTACCAAGTGTCTAAAGCTTAAAGCAAAAGCTTCGACATACTGACTATATCGACCATTTGGTTTGTTTGACCTGTAAATTAAGTCGAGGTCAAGAACGATTTAAAGGAGTCTGAGGAATAAATCCACAAGATTATGATCACTCTCTCTTCCAAACATGTTCAAAATCTTGAAAGATCACATAAAAAATATTTCGACACAATGTTGAAGTCGACACTTATAAGTGTTAAAGACTTAAGATATTCTCAAGTCCAAAGAGCGTGGCATGGAGATATCTCAGTCTTCGACAAGAACATATAAAGCGTTCAGAAGCGGTTATCAACACAATTATCACCAGGTTTTGTTTGGTTTCAACATTTTCTCTTTGAAAATGCGTGGAAGCAAGTTAGAGCAAAGCAACCCCACGTAGTAGGACACACAACGAACTTGTAGCACACAACTACTGTCAGCAGTTATTTTAGGACATGTATATAATGAAGGCTTATGCAATGTAGTAAAGGTCGCAAAATTCTCACATTCTCCATAGAACTAGAGTACTAAAGTCATTGAGCGAAATAGTTTGTGAGAAACATGAGTTTGCGTGCATTCTTTAAATTTGCCGCAAAATTTTGTACTTCAAGCATTTACAATAATTGTCAAGCATTTACAATAATTGTCATTTACTTTGTTTACTTTTTGATTATTGTTTTTTTTTTTTTTTTATCTTTATCTAAAGTTTATTGTTTACATTTAGTTTGTCTATTACCCAAGCGTTTTAGATTTAAATCACACACTTTTCATTGTATATTTTCTTTACACAAATTATTTTTGAGATTTTTTCAAATTAATCTTTTAAATAAACTAAACTTATGATTATTTATTAAAAACACCCGTAAACACGCCGACTCAATTTTTATTGATCCAAACAATAAAATTTCATTTTATTCAAACCATATAACTTTATTTCATACCATTTCATTAAACATAGTGTAAGTACAAGAATGAAATATGTTTGTTCTTGTAAAATTTATTTAAAAATAAAATTAAGATAAAGGAACTAAATGTCTCCTTAGAAAAGTGTTAAAAGTCAAAATGATCTTTACTTCTTTCACATAACACATAAGCACATAAGCAGTAATATGGTAAATCCATGGATGAAAAGTTTCACCTAATCTTAAAAGTAGTACGGATAGATTTTAGATCATACAATTTGTTTAAAAACTCAAAAGTTTCTGCATATTTCTGTCAAGAAACTAAAAATTAATGTTTTTTAATATCACTGACCAACGTGGATCATAATAATATTTTATAATTAAACATTTGACCTTTATTTAAAAGCGTGCTTTAAAAACGAGTATATAAATACTAAAACAGTATCCATAGTACTTTTCTTTGTAAAATATTCATTTCCTCAGATTCGACCTTGTTTTGTTCTTTGCAGCCGTCATGTGCGGAATCTTAGCAGTATTGGGTGTCGTCGATAACTCTATCTCCAAACGCGCCCGCATCATCGAACTCTCTCGCAGATTGAAACACAGAGGCCCCGATTGGAGCGGTCTGCATTCTCATCAAGATTGTTACCTTGCTCATCAACGCCTTGCCATTGTTGACCCTACTTCTGGAGACCAACCTCTTTACAACGAAGACAAAACCATTATCGTCACGGTATATATTCTTTGAAATTCACTGTTTCATTACAAAATGTTACATTCCTTTGCATGCAGTTATTTTTGTAGTTAATGTGTGATTTTAGAACTAGTTAGGGTTAAAGAAACATTTTTTAATGATGTTTTAGGTTAATGGGGAGATCTACAACCACAAGAAGTTGAAACAGAAACTGACTTCTCATAAATTTCGAACTGGTAGTGATTGTGAAGTCATTGCTCATCTGGTAAGTTCTTGGAATGAGTTTCATTTTCTGTTATCATTTTACTGTTTTACACATGAATTATGAACTATGACACAGCCACTGCCACCTATACTGACACTTCGACTTCGGTAATAAATTGAAAAAAACGAATAAATTGAACTTAATAAGGCATGTCTGTGTTGTGTCCGTGCCTGACAGTGACACATCAGACGTACCTTTGTTCAAATGTGTTGGTGCTACAAAGATGGATTGTTTTATTTTTGTGATATTCTGACTCTATTATTATTATATTAGTATGAAGAACATGGTGAAGAGTTTGTTGATATGCTGGATGGGATGTTCTCATTTGTGCTACTTGACACTAAAGATAAAAGTTTTATTGCTGCTCGTGATGCTATTGGAATTACCCCTCTTTACTTGGGTTGGGGCCATGATGGTATAATATACATCTTCCTTTTTCTTCTTCTGGTAGCATTTTACATTTTCATCTTGGACCCTGTTTGTGTCAATAAATCACTATTTAATTAAGCACAAACCAATTTCTTTTAGACCATGTTTGTGTATACTATACAATTTACAATTTTATTCAGCACTTATAGCACAAACTAGTTTCTTATATATTATGGATGAATATTCTGCTACATATATGTATAAACATAAGGATTACTTTGTTATATCATTCAATGCTTTTTATGCTGTGGAACATATTCACTTGGGTATACAAATTGCTTTTTTTGCCGTAGCTTAGCTTGGCAGGGTTGTTGTTCTTGCATTTTTTATCAAATGATTGAGGTAGATATATTATTGATCGAAGTGCTGATTTATTTGCAGGATCAATATGGTTTGCATCTGAAATGAAAGCTCTGGTTGATGACTGTGAGAGATTAATATCTTTTCCTCCGGGCCATATATATTCCAGCAAACAGGGTATATATAATATATAATGTCATTTATTCTATTTTATGTTCATGATTTTTCTTGTAAATCAATTTCCAATTTGTTTCTCCTTTTACCGTCTACATTTTACACTAACATACTATTGACATTTACGTATCCTGTTAAAACTTGTATTTGCAGGAGGATTGAGAAGGTGGTACAATCCAACATGGTTCTCGGAGCAAATTCCATCAACACCCTATGATCCAATTGTTTTGCGTGAGACCTTTGAGAGGGTAAGCTATTACTGTCTTATCCATTGACTTCCATCATCGTTTTAAGCTTAAATGGTTCAGTTCTACTCTGCTTTGTTAAGTAGCGGCACTATAGTATAGCGGAATTTGAACAAATTACTATTGTTTTGCAATACACTATCTATTTGTCTACTTAATATAAAGTGCTGTCCAATAGGGATTATAGTGGTGCTATAGCACTGTTGCATAGCGGAATTTGAACATGTATTTTTTTGCTATCCACGATTGACAACACTGGCTCACCTTTTACATGTAGTGACTTAGTTTGGTGTACTTGAGCCACATACTAACTAACGGATAATCTTACTAACACCCCTTTTAACTATTTACTTATTTTAACTGTGATATCATGCAGGCTGTACTTAAAAGACTGATGACTGATGTGCCTTTTGGAGTTCTTTTGTCTGGAGGACTGGACTCATCACTTGTTGCTGCGGTGGCAAATAGATATTTGGCTCAATCTGACGCTGCTCGTCAGTGGGGATCACAGTTACATACTTTCTGCATTGGTTTAAAGGTCAGCCTTATTTCCTGTGTTAGGTGAAAATGAGTTGTATTATCCACCGTTCAGGTCTAGTAGTATATTAGCATATTTATATGCTTCATGGCATGATTTTTCCATCATTCAGGGCTCTCCGGATTTGAAAGCTGCAAAAGAGGTAGCAGATTATCTTGGCACTCGTCACCATGAACTTCATTTCACGGTTCAGGTAACCGTCTCACATATTATCTCATCATTATTTACCTTGTGCAGATGAGATTCTTATTGCTAACTCGGGTAATCTTTAATTTTGGCTAATATCAGGAAGGTATAGATGCACTTGAGGAAGTCATATACCATACTGAAACATATGATGTAACAACTGTGAGAGCAAGTACTCCAATGTTTCTCATGTCTAGGAAAATCAAATCATTGGGAGTGAAAATGGTTCTCTCTGGAGAAGGTTCAGATGAAATATTTGGAGGTTACCTGTATTTCCATAAGGCACCTAACAAGAAAGAGCTTCATGAAGAAACATGTCGAAAAGTAATATACCATAACAATTATGCCCCATATTTTGATTAACTTTTGACCTGTTTATTCATGTTTTTGGTTGCTTTGATGATTTGACAGATTAAAGCACTTCATCTTTATGATTGCCTTAGAGCCAATAAATCAACTTCCGCTTGGGGTATAGAGGCACGTGTACCGTTCTTGGATAAAGAATTTATCAACACAGCCATGGCCATTGATCCGGAATGGAAAATGGTACTTTACCTTTACTTTTTTCCCCTATTGTTCATCTTGTCTTGTCCATGCAACATAACAGTTTCAATTGGGTTGCATGCATTGTTGATTGAGATTATGTTGAGTTACTGTAAAATAAATTTAAATGTCATTATAACTTTTTGCTTTAGTTTAAATGTTCAAGTTTTCTTCTTTTGATGATCATGTATCATGCATGATTCTTTTGTATCATGTTGTAGTCACGTGAAATTTATGGCATATTGCTCAGATAAAGCCTGATCTTAAAAGGATAGAGAAATGGATTGTGCGTAATGCATTTGATGATGAGGAGAAACCATATTTGCCAAAGGTTTGTAACAACTTCTAACTTTATGCCTATTCCTAAGTCTTTTGAAGAATTTATGAAATAATATTGTTGTATTTTTCCAGCACATATTGTACAGACAGAAGGAGCAGTTCAGTGATGGTGTCGGATACAGTTGGATTGATGGTTTGAAGGATCATGCTAGTGCACAAGTAGGTTCTAAACCGTACATCGAATTGAATAACTAATTTTATAGAATTCATTGACATTATCCTTGTTTCTGTCCTTATATATCTTGATAAATGATTAGGTCACAGATTCAATGTTGAAGCATGCCAACTTTGTTTACCCTGAAAACACTCCTACCACAAAAGAGGGATACCACTATAGGACAATTTTTGAGAAGTTATTTCCAAAGGTGAATTTTATAGTTTATTTTTTCATTTATAAAAAATAAAATAATAATAATACATTTTTATCAGAAAATGGACTTGTTTAATGACTTGAATGTTGAACCATTTCATTTGAACAGAATGCTGCCAGGTCAACAGTTCCAGGAGGTCCTAGTGTGGCATGCAGTACTGCAAAAGCTGTGGAATGGGATGCAGCATGGTCCAAAAATCTCGATCCTTCTGGTCGTGCCGCGCTTGGAGTTCATTCAGATGCATACAAGGATGCAGCAGATACCAAAATAGCCGAGCCCAAAAATGGATCCCTCTGAAGGCCATGGTGGATTGTTGTTAAGTAATTTAAAAAAAATGTAAAGAGAGTTGGAGTTGTTTTCATTTTTCACGAACTTAGTACAACCACTTAGTACAATCGGACTTCAAAGTTAATATTTTAGAGCTTTACAACAGGCTAATAATATAACAATGTTATGTTTTGATTTACTTTTATCAGATACTAAAAGTTGGCTTCCATCAGTTATTTCTATTTTCTCTCTATCATTAGCATTTGAAATTGCAAAAACAAATAAAGTTGCAATTCTTATTGTGTACAAAATTTGCAGATATGTTTGATATGTTTGTTACTTAAAACATAGTTGGAGACATGAAACTTTCTCTGTCATCACTACATTGTTTCTTAGGTAAATGTCCAGAGTCGTTTACCACCGACTGATCCCTGGTGCTTCGGTTCTGCTTAATGCAAGCACTTCCTCATATCTTGAAGTCTGTACAAAGCCCCATAACTGCATGGATCGCAAACTTAACAACTAGCTTGTATTTGGAAAAAACTGATAAAGCGAACAAGGTGTGCACTGAGTGTGTGTGTGAGTGTTGTGTACCTCTACTTCCTTCACTTCAAAATCCTGAGAATTTGCAAGGCAAGGATTCCCGAAAGTTTCAGATACTGAACTGGAACCATTCAATCTTTAAAATAACAAAATCAGTGTGATAATTTTCCAATGAAATATGTAAGGGATCAATAAAATTACAAAGTCCTTACAGATCGCTGTCCAGATAAAGAGCAAAATGACCTCCCCCTCCAATTGCTATGTAGTCAGTGTTGCAAAGTGTGAAATATCGGTTTACCCCTGCAATATTTGTGTGGTTAGATTACCTAGTCAAGAGAAGCAGCACTCAAAAGTCCAAACTAAACCAAACCAAGCCAAACATGAATTGTTTTAGTGCCACAAAATTACTCTATTGAATCTCTAAACTCAAGTAGAAGTGCATACCTGTTGGACGATATATGATAGGATGGCCGGAGATATTTGTGAAAACAAAAGTACTGTTTGTTCCCTGTACAAAATCTACTGTCAACAAGATAAAATAACCAGTAGCATCATTTCATGAATATCCATAAGACACTACCCGTCTATATGATAAATGAGTTTCGGCATGACCTGGTATTTCCTCTTGTAGGATGGTCTGAGAGGTGTTTCAACCAAGCTTCCAAACACTGCTCCTTTTTTATCTCCAACAACCTATAGAATGAAATCATTCACATTCATGATTGGAAAACAAAGAAATTGGCCTAACAGCTTAAAGAACAGAATGATGCATATACTAATGATAATTCAGAAAAAAAAAAGAATGAGTCAATCCATATTGAAGCATTGGAATTATCAAGCTATGGCCTTAAAATTAGACAGCATAAACTTGAGGATAATTAAGTAGTACCAGCAAACTCAATCCAGGCCATAACGCGCTTCTTCGGTAAAGAGTAGAAAGTGATATACCATTCCTCCAAGTGCTACATAAAATGTATTGAAATTGCTAAAGTAATGATCATATCAATTAATAAAATTAATCATAAATAGCACTGAATCTTCATCTTCAGATGATACCTGTATAGCAACAACCATTTCCTTCCATGCATAAGAGGTGGAAGAGAAGCATAGAGAACATTCCTTATACTTTCGGAAACAAGAACCGAAGGTTCAGAAATTCGTGGCAAATCATCCAAAGACACAGGCACTGATTCTTTCCTCATATCTTGATGTTTTACTTCAAGATCATTATCATTATTATCCTTTCGATCTTGATGGCGAAATCCACCGATTCTGGCAGCTCGGCGAATAACACTACCAACTGATTGCTTACTTCTAGAAAACAAACTTTTCCTCCCACCATTATCTTTCATAGCTGAATCAGTTAAAGGGTTATTCTTAACTTTATCATCATTTTTCAGTCCATTTGAGTTAGCATTCTCTTTAGAGTCTGAAGATGACACCAAAGAATAGAGAAATGCAGTGAAGGATGAAGTATCAGGTCCATCAACTAAATCATGATTGTTATTATTACCCTCTTCATCACTTATTTTAAACTCACCTATTTTTTCCTGATAAGAAACAAAATGGTAACCTTAATTTTAGCTTGAAACAAAAATGCCAAAAATAACCTAAGACATATCTGAAAAAACATGAACCTAAGACATATCTAAAAAAACATGTACAGTTGGAGCGAAGGGTTTGAAAAAAGAAGAAGAGAGAGAACTTACAGAGGAAGAAGATGGAGGATGTTTTGAGGGTTGTTGAGAATCAGGATCAGAGATGGGGTTGAGAAGGAGAGATACAAAGTGGGTGGCTTTGTTTCGCAAAGATTGTTTCTTTTTCATAATTACTTTGATTGTTATCCGACAAGATAAAGAGACAAGATACTATGTAATGGTGGTGTGTGTTCTTTGTTGGGGAAACTATGCCGGTGCAGAACAGAAAATCGGTTGGGTAGGTTGACCGGGTCACCTGACATACAATTCTACGCCATGGTTAAAGTTGAAGAATCTGCTATACTGAACTAATAGTATTGTTTAGTAATGTACAGTGTTATTTTACAGCAAAACAAGACTTCATGGCCCAATGGATAAGGCGCTGGTCTACGGAACCAGAGATTCTGGGTTCGATCCCCAGTGAAGTCGAATTTTTTTGTCATTTTTCTCTCATTTTTCATCCTTTTTTATTGGCTAGGTGATCATTGTTTTGGATTTTATCCATCGGGCCTGCGTTCAATGTAATAAAAGGCATTTTCCCCCCTTCTTTCTGACTAATGAGAAGGAATTCGTTACATAGGTATGAGGAATAAAAAGCATGTATAAAGTCATGCTTCTATGTTGGTTTGATATAACCTATATAGGACATGAATAATATTATGAAGACAATGAGAAGTTTTTTTTTTGTTATAATATTATGAAGACAATGAGAAGTTTTTTTTTTTTTCAAAGAACGTTAGATGATCTTCAATTATTATTTTGTGATTTGTGAATGTTGGCCAAACTTTGATCCAAAATCCGAGAATATATATTTTTTGAGTGTGAATATTAGGACTAAACATGGAAGACTATGATGAAAGTGTTCTATTTGATTTAGGAGCAATAGTGGATTGTCATGTGAAAGTCGATATTAAAACAATAGAAGTGTTTTGTGATAAACTAGTAAAAGACTCGTGCGTCTGCACGGACGTGCGCGTTGTTGTGTGTTATTAGTTAATTAATCTTAAAGATGCATTTTTATTATTTGTTTAGATTTTATATGTTTGGTAGTGTCTAGTGTTATAATTTCATTTCATAAGTAACAATTCAAATGTGTAATGAGAGAAAATTTTATATTTTTTCCCGCCTGAATCTAATTGATAGTGTCCTTTGTTATAATTTCATGAGTAACAATTCAAATGTACATTGAAAATAATATTTATGCATATTTTTTCCTAAATCTAATTGATAGTGTCCTGTATTATAATTTAATCTCATTAACAATTCAAGTAACCATTGAGAGCAACATTGTTTTTACGTCCTTTATAGTGAACTGATTTTGCATAGCTCACTTACAATAAGTGAAGGTTTTCTATCTCTCCCAAGCTATCAAACACTAATCCTTGGAGACTATTACTTTGCAAGTCTTGTCATGATTAAGACATATTATTTTTACGTCCTTTATAGTGATCATAGAGCTAACAATAACTATTTTGATTGAAATTGCATAATTTAAATGTAATCAACCACTTTTTTTAATGAATTATTTGATCATTCTCACTTATCATTCATTTTAGAGGGAGTACTCTTTTGAAAAATCTGTCTATCTCCTTATAGACGAATTTCCCAAATAAATATTACATAACTTGTAATCCTGAATGTAGTATATAGTAAACACAATTATCTGTCTATGATCTCATTAAATCTAAATAGAGAAAATAAAGGTATGAAGATAAATATCATAAACAAAATTTAATTATCTAATATCCAAAATAAACATAAAATTTGAATGTCACATCACTTTTACAATAACAACCCTGATGAAATGAAAATAGTAAATATAGGTTGTGGCAGACATGCATATACCAGATTACTATCCACGTTTGACGCAATCAACATTTAAGGTCAAGTATAGATCAAGTATAATCAATCCTAACTCGGTACAAGCTCAACTCTAATGATTAAGTATACTAATTTACATGTTTGGTATTTGGCCTACCCTAATTATCAACATGGATAGAATAAGCTAACCTGCCAGTGTAGCTTTCATTCACCCTTGGAAAATCTACAGCAGATGCAAATAGTTTCTTTTGAGAAGCTTCACCAGTTTTCATGTTAAATCTCATCTCATACCTGGAAAGAGGTCAATGGATGTAAATATAGAATAACATCTTTTATTCATAAATTGCATATAAGAACAAGTCATTTTATAGCTCATTTGAGAAATATCAAGCTTTTCTTTGACAGCCCCGCCGACCACGTCCAAATTTGGATTCTCCACGCGACATACGATAAACACATAATCACGATTGTTAAAGATCTTGTCAAAGTAGGGGAAATCCAAGTAGTCATTGATATCAAGGCTTTTTCTGCAGCTTAACATACAAAACGGTTGTCCTGTGAAGACTTGAGAAGAAGTTGTAATAACTACATCCATCATATGGAACATGTCAATTTACTATCCACTATTTATCAAATAGCATATGAACAATTTAATATTTAGAAAAACCAAGCAAAAATCATAGTATTAAGCAAGCAATGATATTTAAGTTTAAAAACCATCTTTTACACAGCAAATACTAAGAAAAAAGTACGGTACTTACAGAATATCAAGCAATGTTTCCTTATGAAATATAGACAAATTACATACATTATTTAGAGTATCACAGACCAGGACCCAATCCTCTAACAAACCCAATAACTAATAACTATACTGACATAATGTAGGGGTGAATTTATGTTATAAAAAGCTAAAAATCAAGGTAATGAATAAAAAGAAAGAGAAAAACAAAACGCTCATGGTATACTAATTTAACAGTTATCACCTATTAAATCCCATATAGTCCCATACCCAAAAAAAGATGAATAAAATAATACCTTGAGACAAGTATCAATATCTTCCACATCATTCAAGTTCTCAGATTCAATGTATTCTATTTCTACAATTCCAACCTCTACAACAGAATTCACAGGGACAACCTGATTTCCAGTAATGTTATATTTACTTTGTGACTAATTTTACGTGAAACAACAATATAAGGGATTTGACATTTGTGCTTACCTTCAGATTCAGCCTACTAATATTTGTCGTTACGAAAAAGATGTATCTGCTCATTTACAATCGTACTTGTTGGAAAAAATTAATAGACTTTAATAAGTAACAAACTGAATTTCATACAAAGTAACAAACTTATTCAAGAAACTACATACTTTCAGTGTTCACGGGACCGCTGCTTGAATCTTTATATCCATGAGAGTCAAAGGTCAACGAAGGTATAGATTCAAGAACACGGGCAGGTTGACGCATGCATTTTGAAAGTTGGACTTATTATTTCCGAAATAGGAGTGTATGAACTCAGAAAAGAAGTTTGCTTACGCTTGGTTATATAACTAACTCCATCCGTGTCAAAAATTATACTTCCAACAAAATTTGAATTAACTGATCAATTAGCAGCTACATCACATTTCCAATTAAACAATAAGAATAGACATATACATATATCAATCATTGAAAAACAATATAATCAAGGAACCGATACAGAAAATAGCACATGGATAGTTACCAATATTTCACATCATGCTTAGAATGGACCTGATATCACAATGTATGAAAAGTTCATAATATACAAAAGTAAGCATCAATATCCAAGCAAGTTTGTCATGGAGGAAACTTTTATGAAACTTAGACACAAACAAACATGGCATAGTCATTAAATTTATCTTCACTTGATACACATTGTACAAAATAAGTGATGACCAAAATGTTAATAACCATCAAATATATTAACAAAGATCATTTTGTAACACTATAAAAAATGTTGTTACTTTCATATTCAATCTAAGATTTTAATTGTTAAATTGTTAATGAATTCACCCGTCTCCGTGACAAAGGAAACATGGAAACCATATATCATATTCAATTTAAGATATTCATGTGACAACATAATAGTAATGGTAGTGTACATACCACATCTATAGCCATTCACAATCTTCTCATTGGATCCTGAATTTCATTCGACATTGGTCTATGTATTAGGCGAAATAAACTACCTCAGTCATATATATATATACCAAGAGTCTTATAACACATTTAGGTAATTCAGGAGTCCTATAACACATTTAGGTAATTATCAAAGAATATTGAATATCTAGACAAATATTTTGTCACTATAGGTAAATATTCCATAGGTAAATATAAACAATAAATTTGGTACAGAACAAAAGTGACACATAATGGATTAAATGAGGAGCCAATACTCGAACCGAAAAAGCAAAGAGCAAAAAAAATAAATTTAACTCAAAAACAATAATATAAAAGGGAAAATGAAAACCCTAAAGCTTGAAAACAACAAAACTTAAGAGATGAAAACGACAAACAATAACCCTAAAGCTTGAACAAATCGAAAACGAAAATAAAAATGAATGAAAATTAACATTTAAGAGATGAATATACCTGAGAAGATATCGAAAGATCTTCGATCTGGATGAAGGAAAAGAGGAAATCGACGAAAAACAGAGAGAGAACACAGAGGAAATCGACGAGAAACAGAGAGAAAGCACGAAGGAAATCATCAAGAAACAGAGAGAGGGCGAACCTTGTTGAATCTTTTCTTGGATTTCTAGGAAGATAGATGAGGAAGAGAGAGCAAAAGGTTTTGTTGTAGCAAAGTGTGTTTCTGGAACCAAAACCACTAGTTGTAGAGAAATACCGAAGAAAGAGAAAATATTTGAGAAAATGAAGTTAAAAGAGAGGGAAATTGAGTATAATCCATAGAGATTAAATGTGTCCAATCGTTGAATGACATCTGAAAGAAAGAAAAAATCTCATGAGTCTAAGATAGTTGAATATGTTATTTACTTTAATAACCTTGTAGTATATATAAAGCAAAAACGTGTTAAGGACATTTATGGTAGAATGATGGTATTTAATTTTAATGGGTAGGTAGTTGAGTAGTTGATTTATAAGAATATGCATTTGGATTGATTTGAGTCTCCTTATCATAAATCAAATATGTTTCAAGAAAAAGTGGTTCAACATAATACAAGGGTTTCACCTCTTGTGAAAGAATTATGGGAAATATGATTATGTCGCAAGAAATTGCACTCTGACTACATTGAAAAATATGGTTTCAAACTCTAAACCATGATAATAGTAATTTGATTGTAACCACTGATGACAAAAAAGTCAAGGAAAAATCAAGAGAAATTTCAAGGTAAGAATTGATAACGAGAAAAAGTATCGTTTTATTACTATGTTTCAATGCCGTTTTATCGCACTTTTACTGTTTTAACACCCGATTCTTCGAGTTTCCTTTGTCGTTTTGCAGGTATATCAATTATAGAGCTAAATCACAAGCCAAAAGTGAAATGAGCAAAAACAAGCATGAAAAGAAGAAGAAGAGAGGAATTCTGCATAATCTGCATAATTTGCAACAGTCACGACCGTCACCATGGAGTCACGACCGTGACACGCTAAAAGGAACAGTCACGGTCGTCACCAATCCCTCACGACCGTGACGTGCTAAATACAAGGATGACGAACGTGACACCCTTGTCACGAACGTGACAAGGGGAAAATAGGTTAACTTGGTAAGAATTGGTCATTGACGTGCTACGTGAAGTCAACATTTTCCTATTCTTCCGCAGACCCAGTAACTCAACTTCTCCCTAGATTCTCTCAGCAACTACGAAGCCCAAGGCATTATTTCAACTGCCAAGCCCAAATTACAATCTCTATAAATAGCTTAGTTTCAAAGAACAAATTACATAGTTTTATTTTTTAATTTTTCTTGCGGAAGCTCTGCCGTATTTTCATTGCACCCTAGTTCATTTATTTTTCCAGCATTTGTTCTGTTCTTGCTTTAATTTTCTGTATCCCAACCAATCAAATAACAATTTCCAACATTAGGAAATTGTTATTATTTAATTTCTTTCAAGCCTTCAACATTTCGTTTTTGTAATTTTATTTCCGATTTCGGTCCGTACTCCGAGCTTGCCAGATTGTGGAAGAAGGAGCTTGACATTATATTTGTTATTCAAGTTTTTTTAATCAATTCGCATTTATATTAATGTTAAGAATTTATTTTATAATGCATATTTTATTTTGTATTCCTCTGTTTCTGCATCTGTCTGGTACAACAAGTATGAGTAGCTAAACACCTTAGGGCGATATGTAATTAAAATACACTAAATTGGTAAAATCAATTCTAGGCTAAAAATAATTAAGAACCTAAAATTCTGGCTGTGACTTTTTATTATAAAATTAATCTTTTTGTTACGAGAGTAAGGAAAGTGTAATAGGTTAGGTCGAGACCACGAGAGTGTGAGATTTTAACCAGATAGCTAAAGTTAGGCATTTAATTTAAACACAGCGAGAGCGCTTTAAAATGAATTAGACTTATTAAGTTTCCAAAAATTATTTCTAAACACTTATGGGCTAGCGAGAGCAGGCATAGGGCTTTAGGGGTAAGATCTGAGATAAGACCACGAGAGTGTGAGTTAAAGATATTTAAACTGATAACCTCTACAGAATAGATTAAGTGAACCATCCTTATAAGCCTAGGTTAGATTGACCCGCCTAAGTTAACATAATTACATACCGACCGCCTTATTATTATTTTATTAAACTAAAATTTAATTCCTGTCTTTAATCCTTAAAAACAACCAAAAATCGTGACAACCATTCACCTTAGCTAAACTAGTAAACCCTCTAGCACTAAGTAATCATAAAGTCCCCGTGGGATCGATAATCTTAAATATTACTTCGATAGGCTGTGCGCTTGCAGTTAAGATACCGCTAGACACATATTAGAGTACGTCTTTAGCCCATCAAGTTTTTGGCGCCGTTGCCGGGGACCTTAATTTAGTTACTAGTGCACTTTAGAGTAGCATTGTCTAGACTAAGGTAACAACTATTTTCTTAATCTAATTTCCCGAGTGTATGCCAAGTACTCGCTCTCAAGGCGAAGACTTGCAACCTCTAATCCCAGAATCGGAACACTTCTTACACGTAAGAAGACGAATATTCGATTACGAACGAAATTACAACATTCCAGATCTTCAAATAGATCCACCTAAACCAGTCGGAACATCAAAGGACGCTGAGATGGCTGAAGAACCGAATCATCCACTCAAATATTACGCTAGTCCTTCGCAAACTGAACCGCGTTCCAGCATTGCCGCACCGGCTATCAACCGAAACGATTTCAAGCTGAAACCTTCGCTGATATCAGCCGTGCAACAAAATCAATTCGCCGGAAATCCTACCGAGGATCCGAACCTTCATCTTTCGATATTTGTGCAGTACGCAGATACCGTAAAAGCCAATGGAGTTACCCAAGAAGCTATTAGACTACGTCTTTTTCCTTTTTCACTTCGAGACAGAGCAAGATCCTGGCTTCAATCTCTACCCTCGAATTCAGTAACTACGTGGGAGGAACTAAAGAAAGTCTTCTTGATAAGATATTTCCCACCTAGCAAGACAGCTATGCTAAGAGCTCAGATCAACGGATTTAAGCAAAAGGAAAACGAATCACTTTTCGAAGCTTGGGAACGCTATAAAGATATGCTGAGACTTTGTCCACATCACATATTAGTAGAATGGATGGTCATCCATACCTTCTACAATGGACTCTTGTACAATACAAGAATGACAATTGACGCTGCCGCAGGCGGTGCACTACTGGACAAAGAATATAACGATGCTTATGCACTTATCGAGAGTATGGCTCAAAACCATTACCAATGGGGAAGCGAGAGAGTCGCAACTGAGAAACCAACAAAAGGAGGTATGTACAAAGTAAGTAGTATGGACCAAGTCAATGCAAAGTTTGACCAACTAAACCAAAAGATCGACAACTTGGCCATAACACCAACAGCCACTGTGGCTGCAGTAACACCTAACTGTGAGTTATGTGGAGTTCCAGGACATGCTGTCCCTGATTGTCAACTATTAGCAGGAATTCCCACAGATCAAGTGAATTATGCTCAAGGAAACCCGTACTCAAACACATACAACCCAAGTTGGAAGAATCATCCGAACTTCTCCTATAAGAACAACAATGCTTTATACGCACCAGGTCAAGCACCAGCTACACCACCAAGATATCAAAAGACTGCTCCTAATGTCCCTAGAAAATCGAACCTTGAGTTGATGATGGAGAACTTCATAGCTAACCAATCTCAAACAAACAAGGACTTCTTAAACCAAAACATACACACTAGTGAGCAGATTAAGAAATTAGTGAGCAAAGTAGATGCGTTAGCTACACATAACAAAATGCTTGAAACTCAAATTTCACAAGTAGCTCAACAACAAGCACCTACCGCTGCACCAGCTGGAGTATTTCCTGGACAACCTCAACCTAATCCGAAAGGACAGGCCAATGCTGTGATATTAAGAAGTGGCAAGGAACTTGACGGACCTACCGATCCAAGACTTGACAATCCAGCCATGTACCAAAAACCGGATAAACCGACTGAAATGGTGAATGAACCAGAAGAAAAGGAAGATAATCAAGAGGCAGTGGAGAAAGAAAAGCCTTATGTGCCTCCACCACCCTATAAACCACCAATTCCGTACCCTCAGAGATTAACCAATTCCAAGACGATGGGCCAGTTTAAAAAATTTGTTGAACTTCTGAAACAATTGAATATTACTATTCCATTTACAGAAGCTATCACTCAAATGCCCTCGTATGCTAAGTTTTTAAAAGAAATCTTATCCAATAAGAAAAAGATAGAGGATAACGGAACCGTTACACTTACTGCTGAGTGTAGCGCAATAATTCAGAATAATATGCCTCCTAAGCTAAAAGATCCAGGAAGTTTCTCTATACCCTGTGTAATAGGAAAATTCGTCATTGACAAAGTTCTATGCGATTTAGGAGCCAGTATCAGTGTTATGCCCTTAACGATTTGCAAAAGGCTAGACATGGGAGACCTAAGACCAACTAAAATGTCTGTTCAACTAGCTGATCGCTCTATTAAATATCCTGTAGGCATACTAGAAAACGTCCCAGTACGTATAGGACAATTCTATATTCCTACTGATTTCATAATCATGGACATCTCTGAAGACTCCACTACACCTATCATACTAGGAAGACCATTCTTAGCTATCGTCGGAGCTATAATAGACGTAAAGAAAGGAAAGCTAACCTTTGAAGTAGGTGAAGAGAAAGTTGAATTTATTTTAACATAATTCTTACAATCACCAGCTATAGAGGATACATGCTATCTATTGGACGTAATTGACGAATGTGTAAGAGAAATGGAAATGAAAGAAACTACCTATTCTGAAATTATGAAAATTCAAATCCCTATCCACCCAGATGATCAAGAGAAGACTACATTCACATGCCCTTATGGAACGTTCGCTTATAGACGAATGCCCTTTGGATTATGCAACGCTCCTGCAACATTTCAAAGATGTATGATGTCAATCTTCGCAGATTTCATAGACAACATCATGGAAGTGTTCATGGACGACTTCTCTGTATGCGGGCAAAGTTTTGAAGGATGTCTATCAAATTTAGAAATGGTGTTAGAAAGATGTGTAAAAGTAAACCTCGTGCTTAACTGGGAGAAATGTCATTTTATGGTCAGAGAAGGAATCGTACTAGGACACGTTATATCTGACAAGGGAATTGAAGTTGATAAAGCTAAGATAGAAGTCATAAAAGATCTTCAACCCCCTAAGACTGTTCGAGAAATACAAAGCTTTTTAGGACACGCCGGTTTCTACCGACGATTCATCAAAGATTTCTCGAAAATCACTAAACCTCTTACCGGTTTATTAATGAAAGACGCTGAGTTCATATTCAATGAAGATTGTCTTAAAGCATTCGAAACTCTAAAAACAGCCCTCATCACCGCACCAATCATGCAACCCCCTGACTGGAGATTACCTTTCGAAATCATGTGCGATGCGAGTGACTATGCTGTAGGCGCAGTTCTAGGACAGAGGAAGGACAAGAAACTTCACGCAATTTACTATGCCAGTAGAACCTTAGATTCTGCTCAGATGAACTACGCCACTACTGAAAAAGAATTGTTAGCAGTTGTCTTTGCGCTTGACAAATTCCGTTCTTACCTAGTGGGAGCAAAAATAATCATTTACACAGACCACGCTGCTATCAGATATCTATTAACTAAGAAAGATGCTAAACCAAGACTCTTGAGATGGATTTTACTCTTACAAGAGTTTGATCTTGAAATAAAAGATAAGAAAGGTACTGAAAACGTCGTAGCGGACCATTTATCTAGAATAGAAGGTATTAAACCCGAACAAGTGCCGATTAACGATGATTTTCCGTATGAACAGCTGATAGCACAAATAGGAAGCGACCCAGTTCAGTTAGACATAGATGAACCAGAACCCGTGGGAACAATCCAAACAACCGTAGGACTGCCATGGTACGCTGACATCGTCAACTACCTAGCTGCAGGAGCTCTTCCACCCGACTTAACCTATCAGCAGAAAAAGAAATTCTTTCACAATCTCAAACATTACTATTGGGATGAACCATTATTGTTCAAAAGAGGACCCGGCGGAATCTTTCGTCGATGTATTCCCGAAGAAGAAATAAAAGATGTCATTGCTCATTGCCATTCATCTCCTTATGGTGGGCATGCAAGCACTTCCAAGACTTGTGCAAAAATCTTACAAGCCGGCCTATTCTGGCCTAATTTATGGAAAGATGTCCACATCGCTGTTATGAATTGCGATCGGTGTCAACGCACCGGTAATATTTCAAGAAGAGATGAAATGCCTCAAAAAGGAATATTAGAAGTAGAAGTCTTTGACGTCTGGGGAATAGATTTCATGGGACCATTCCCATCATCTTTCGGTAATAATTACATACTCGTAGCTGTTGATTACGTTTCAAAATGGATTGAGGCTATAGCTTCTCCTACAAATGACACACGAGTAGTAATGAAGCTTTTCAAAAATATAATCTTTCCCAGATTTGGTGTGCCTAGACTCGTCATAAGTGACGGTGGCTCGCACTTCATTTCAAAAATCTTTGACAAGTTACTATCTAAGTATGGAGTCAGACACCGTGTAGCAACACCATATCATCCACAAACAAACGGACAGGTCGAAGTCTCAAACAGAGAAATTAAACAAATCTTAGAAAAGACTGTCGCCATATCTCGGAAAGATTGGTCATCTAAAATTAATGAAGCTTTATGGGCTTATAGGACAGCTTACAAGACACCCATAGGAACTACACCTTTCAAATTAGTATATAGAAAATCTTGCCACCTCCCGGTAGAACTAGAACACAAAGCATATTGGGCGATCAAAACTCTCAATATAAACTACAATGCCGCAGGAGAAAAGCGAATCCTCGATATTAACGAATTAGAAGAGTTAAGGTTAGATGCTTATGAGAATGCTAAGATATATAAAGAAAGAACTAAGCGATGGCACGATAAACGCTTATCTAGGAAAGACTTTAGTGTGGGAGACGTTGTACTCCTCTTTAATTCAAGACTTAGGCTCTTTCCTGGAAAACTAAAAAATCTAGATGGTCAGGACCCTTTGAAATAACTAGAGTGTTCCCGAGCGGAGCAATAGAAATTAAGGGTAGGGATAGTGAACCGTTCACAGTAAACGGACAACGAGTTAAACATTACCATAAAGTTGAAAATAGAGATTATGCAAATAGTCTAAGGCTTTTAGAGTTGTCCACTAATTTCCCTGATTAATCTACACCTAAGCATTACGTCAGGCTTTTAACGATAAAAACAACGCTTAGTGGGAGGCAACCCATTTTATCATTTATCATTTTATTATTTATCGTTATATTGTTTTATCATTTTATTGTTTTATTGTTTTATTTCATTATTATTATTATTGCTTTTATTTATTTTCTCATCTTCCTTATTTTAATTTTTAAATCACTTTTACAGATTTTCTAAAGTCTTTTCCACTTTCCTTCTCCCCCTGATTTGTTTCCTCCGCATTTACACTAACTATGGCTAACCAACCGAGAAACATTATGGAAACCAAATTTAGAGGTAGGAACCAAAGAATGAAATTTGAAGAGTTATCACAGAGACCAATGGATTTGACTATGTACCCGGATGATCTGACTATGGAAACCTTAGGTATACATGATAGCATCCTATACTTGTTTAACCAACTTGGATGGGAGAATGCACTGATAAAACAAAAGTTTGTGACTTACCGCGAGCTCACCCTTGAGTTCCTAAGCTCCTTAATTTACTTACCCGAGCGCGGTTTTGGATTCAGGAAAGGATTTATCAGTTTCCGCCTATTCGGAATAGAATATGACTTTAACCATAGAGAACTAGCTGACTTATTAGGATTCCCTAGTGGACCCTTTGCTTTTACTACCACACAGGTAGAATTGATGGACATTGAGCTGGACTTCTTTTGGGGAACCTTAACCGGAAACTACCATCCTGAGCCAAATAACATGAACAATGATGAGATACATAACCCTGCTATCCGCTATTTCCATAAGATCCTTGCCCATACCTTCTTTGGAAAAGAAGAAAATCTTACTAGAGTATCTAAAGATGAGATATTCATTATGTCATGTCTGACTAATGGACAGCCAGTTAATGGTGTGCCTTTCATGATGCAAACCTTCACCCGAATCCAAGAAGAACCTGATCTACCCATATTGGTAGGAGGTCTTGTCACCATGATTGCTGATGCCTTAGGACTTAGATACCAATTACACAGGTGTAACCGCTTAGGTACCATCCGTCCTATGAATCTTAACTTTTGCTTTAACTGCCATATCATAAGAAATTTAGGACAACCACCTTACGAGTACCTAATCAGGAATGAAGTAGTAACCCTGTTCACACTACCAAACCATGCTAGAGTCAGTGTTCATAATAAAGATAATTGGCTTTATGAGCTTACCCCTCCTGACTATCCATCCACTCCCGAAACACCTCAATCTTACAAGATAAGGGATGATATAAGACCGATGTAGAAAGTGACCCTGAGACACCACCTGGTTACCATGACATTGCACACACTGATGAAGTGATTGAAACCCCTGAAATAAATCAATGTTTTATATAATTTCTCGTGTGATGAAAATTGCTCTAATATTTGTTGATCTAATATTATATAGTGTTTGTGTTGGAATTAAATAACAAGTGATAATAAAAAGAAAAATTGCATTGAACGTGTGAGATAATGCATTCTGTGAAGAAAATATTATATGTTTTAATTCCTCACGGTCGTCATCATTCTCTCACGATCGTGACAAGCTAATTAGCGCGTCACGACCGTCACTCACCCATCACGACCGTGACGACCCCTGTTATACGAATTCTGAGAAACAGAACCGTTCTTCTTCGCAGGAACCACTTTTCCACTTCCACAAAAATTAGAAACCCCCCATTATCTCCTCACAATCCCGTAACCTCCCATTACCCTAAATAAATTCCATTAACCTCTCCATTTAATCCAAACCTCTCACATTCACTTCTTTCACTATAATCAGAACCAATTTCTTCACACTTTTCATTTTTCTCACAAAACTCAAAAACCTCTCATCTCCCATTCCCGTACTTGCATGCAATGGAAGAAATTCAATTTAGAGATGGTGAACATGGAGAAACTCAAAGACAAAAGTTCATCAGGTTTCAGAACCGTGGCGTCCAACCCACTCGGTATGTCGACATTGACTGCTTGAGGGAGTTAGGACTGCTCAACAGCGTGAAGCTCTTGCTTAGGCATGTTGGTTTGTGGCACTTGTGCAGTCAACCACAGCCGACATTCGAACTCCTCACATTGGAATTTCTGAGTTCGTTTCAATATGTTACACCTCCCGGTTCACAAAGTCAACTCACCGGCATTGCTAAGTTCAGAATGCTCGGCCGAGAGTTCGAAATTACACAAATAAGGATCGCTGAACTGTTAGGTTTCGATCACGGCGACGATGCTCATCTCCGCGTGCCAGACAACTTCAGCGAAACCGCTTTCACCTTATGGCACGACATCACGAACACCCGTGCTACTGCCTTTCAGAGTCTGAATGCTACCCACATCTATAACCCGGCGATCCGATACTTCCATCGCATCATCTGCAACACTATTTTTGTATGAGAGAGCAATCACAAGCTGAACTCCAAGGAGCTCTTGTTCTTGCACTGCGCCTTAAATGACGAGCGCATCAATGCTGCCCCATTCCTGTTGTCCCATATCCAGTCTGTAGCGCAACGCGGCGCAACCCCCTTTTACATAGGCGGGATTGTCACCACCCTCGCCATTCAGCTGGAGCTTGGTGACTTGATTATCCAATTGCCTCGCAGAGTCGCAGAGTTGCTTACAAAGAACTATTGCAGGTCCGCCCACTTGATATCTCAGAGAGAGGATGGCAGGTTCAGTCCTGTTATCCAAGGCACCGTTTATCACCACATCACCTTGTCGTGCCGTGACCGCATCGATCCGTCCAACCGAGCCAACTGGCTATTTGCTTTACCGGATGCTGCCGGCCACACCCCCATTATTGATGAGCAGGCCGATCCACCAGTGGACGAGATGCAGGATACCATGGATGCTGCTGAGCCTGTACAAGACATTCCTGAGTCCTCCATCCGACATCCACCTGCGCAAGAATTCACACTTGAAGACGTCCTCCGAGCGATTCATCAGCAGAACCAGATGAACGCCACACTAGAGCGAAGGCAAAAAGAGCAACATGATGCACTACTTTCAGCTGTTGCCGCTAACCAGAGGACGACTGATGAGAAGCTCGGAGAGATCTTTAGCGAGCTAGAGGCTTTGCGAATTGATATCACTGCTCTCACCGGCACCGGTTCTGATCCTGAAGCGACTCCGACCAGACGCTCCCGCACCAGAAGCCGAGGCCGTGGTCATCAGCAGCCTTAATTTATGTTTTTGTTTATGTTTTTCCATTTCCGTTGTTTGTATTGTATTTTACCCGCTATTATATCACAACATTGGGGACAATGTCTGATATAGTGTGGGAGAGATACCTTTCCTTTTTCCGCATTTCCCTTTCCGCACTTTCCATTCCGTTGTATTTCCTTTTCGTATTTTAATGAAACAAAGTAATATTTGTGCTATTTCTTTAGTTTCGAATTCTCCCCGTTTATTTAGCCATACCGGAAAAAAAAATTTAATTTTACCTTCGCATTACCCGACTTACCTATGAAATCATAGTTAGGAAGCTGAGAACGATTCAACAAGATCAATACAATCTTGACACCTTAGACCTCCTACTTAAGCATTCCGTTCCGATAATTGTTACGACTACACCTTAAGTTTCAGTTCAAAAGTAACCCCTAGTAGTTTATATTAGCAGTCAGCACCGTCTGAACACAAACCACGTGGGGAGCCGATGAATATAAGTGTTTGATGCCTAATCTATAATGATCCTTCATATCTCGATGCCAATGAAAAGAAATTGCACCAAAGTACACGGTCGCAAATAAGAAACGAGAAATATGAGAAGGAGTCCATTGCGGGTTGGTTCAGAGGTACCTGGTGTAACACGGTGGGAGAACTGACTTTAGTTAAATGTTTTGGATAGCAAGAGTCGCCACCGACTTTTATTTTATCCAAAAGGAAAGGGCATAAAAGAACAGGAAAAACCTTAAAAGATTTTTGGGTTCGGGGGGTAGGTTATGTAAAGGGAAGGTGTTAGCACCCTTTACATCCATGGTTATCCACGGGCTCTTAGTTACTTAGCTCACTTTAAAACGTTTTTGAAATGTGAAGTGTGTGAATAAAAATTTTCTTAAGAGTTTCATAATGATCCATGTACGGATGCGTAAAAAACCTTTGTTTTGAAAATTGTTTAAAATGTGTAAAGTGTTTGAAATGTTTTGAAGAGTGAGCAAGTATCTAAGAGGAACCTACCCTAAGTTTAAGTCTTTTCTGTTCTTGAATCCTTTAAATGGTAAGACTATCCCTATTATTAAGGAATAGGTAGTCATTACCTTGGATGTGAGGGACAAGTGAAGGATCATCTGTTTTTTAGGCAACTGTGGGGTGTATAAGCAATTCGAAGGGACTTATCATCTTTATTCGAAAGGGACAAGATCATTACGAAGGCAACATTCGAAGGGACTTGATCTTTTTATCTGTTTAAGGGACTAGATGATGTGAAATGAGGGACTTTGCTTTATACACCCTACTTGACCTTTTGTTTAGGCAACATGAGAGGTAACCCTAGAAAGTGAGATGGCGATCAAAGATCGACTTACGTGTGTGAGTGTACAATTTTAAATATTTATCTTTTAAATTAATGATCTAAATCAATTTTAAATACAAATACGTTTCACTCCCTATTTTACTAACCATAGCATAAAATAAATATTAAAACATTACTATTACAATATTACATCCAGGAGACAATTACATAATAATAATAATTAATAAATTAAATAAATAAATAAGCAAAATAATAATAATAATATAATTGGGTTAGTGAAATAATAATAATAAATCACAATATATAAATGGGGTTAGTAATAATAAAATAAATATCATATAAACATAATTAGTAATATAAACAAAAATATTAGCATAATAATTAAAAGATCAATTTTTTATATGAACAATTATTTTTTAAGATTAATAAGAAAATATAAGCCATTATATACTAATTATCATAAAGTTTTAAATTATGTATAAGTTATAGAAATTAGGTTAATTATAAACATATTATAAAATAAATTATATTTACAAAATTAAATCAACAAGTTTTAATTATTTTTAAACATATATTAAAAATTATTTACATACAAGAAACATAAACAAATTATAAAATATATACATATTGAATTATTATATTTAAATTAAGAATTTTAATCATATTTTAAGCATATTTATATACAAGATTTAAACTATAAACAAATTATAAAAAAAAATGTACATGATTAAGGTTTAGAAAATTAGGGTTTGTGAAAATTATTAGGGTTATGACTTTTAGAAAAATAAAATTAGGGTTTTATAATTTATTTTACAAATAATTAATGGAATTATATACAAATATATATTAATAGAAAAACATAATGAAATAAACATATTAATTTAAGTTTTAAGAAAATAATATAAATTTGAAAAGAAAATAAAGTTTTATTAAAAAGAATGATTTAAATATTTTTAGAAATTGTTTTAATTGATTAAAGAATAAAATAAAGAAATTGTAAAAATAGATAAAACAAACAAAACCTAAAAAAATAGGACCTGAGATTTGAACCCAGGTCCTTTACCAGGACAAGTAGAAACATAACCACTGGACCACTGCAGCGCAGCTGATAGCACACTCCTTCCCATTTGTTTTGTTGTTATTCTGGAAAAAATCCTGAAAAACAAAATAAAATAACACAAAAGGCCTGGGGGGGATTTGAACCCAGGACCTTCACGCATTACACAAGCACACATACCATTCCAGCCGGGAGGGCGCATCTGATAATATATGCATCACAATTCATTATATTTTAAGTTTAACAATTCAAATGAAAAACAAGAAAAATTGTTGAGGCCAGGATTCGAACGCAAGCCTTCAAGCAATATACGCGCACACTTCACCACTGGGACACACACTGCATCTGTGAAATAAAACCACAAACAATTCTAAAAATATTATATCAAGTATTTGAATTTCCAGATGGCGCCAAGAGCTTCATCTTCCTCATCCAGCCCTGCGTTTATTGCTGCGAATTTTCCTATGAAGTTTCCTGCGAATTTTCAAATACAGGAACCTACGAAAATTGGATTACCATCAAAACAGTGAAATTTCTTAAAATTAATTGGTGCGTTATGATCCCCAGGGTTCACATGACTGTTCTATGTTCTTAGAATTTATTTATATTAGGTCTAGTGTAAAACCCTAATTGCTTGGCCGAAACCCTAGCCATGGCAATTTCTCAAACCTGCAATGAAACTCCAATCAAACCATCCAGAATCAATCAACAACTTAAGACAAACACGAAACAATGATCAAAATTCATTAAAATCCAGTCAATATGCAGAATCGAAAATCAAAAATATTATGAACATGATGAATCAGTTTATGCATATGGAGATGTTTTAGATGTTGTTTGTGATCCAAAATCATTCTATGAACATCCAGGAACAAATTGCAACCTTCAAATTGTCTTGAAAGAGCTTGAATGAGGGAATCCGAATTTGAATTTTGGTGAGATTTTTGAATGTATGAACTTACTCTTGGAGGCCAGGAATTCGTCTCTTTGCATTAGGGCTATGTTGTATACTTATAGTACAATGGATTAGGTCAAAAATAATGGATCATTGTGTGGAAAATTTGGATCAATGAGATTGAAAAAGATTCAAGCTTAAATTTCAAATATTCTTGAATAAGACCTTTCTATTTCAAGCCAATCACCATAATTTTTGTATCAATTTGATCCAAACCATATTTATGATTTTCTAGAAGCAATATCCATATTTTAATATTTGATTTTATATTTTATTTTGATTTAAAATGATTTTAAATGAATAAAATCAAAATAAATAAAATAAAAACAATAAAAAATCTGAATAAATGATGGTTGGGTCGTGCATGAGGTATTGGTATGGATTGGATCATCATATGGCAATCCCATTTAGAAAAATTTGGTTTTAAACCTCTATTTGCTTCATAAACTTCCCTAAAATTTCCCAACTTTGCAAAGGCACACATCCTTCAATTTTAATGCTATGAGGGTGTTCTTGGACATTTTGGAAAGCTTGAAGAGTCCTCTAACCAACCCCATTGGTTTCATGTCCATATCATTTACCACTCTCAAGTTATGCCCTTTTGAAGTTGTTGACTTTTTGTTGACTTTCAAAAGGACCTATAATGTCTTAGCTCATACCTTCCAAATGAAGCATTTTTGGGCTTGGCTTGTGAGACACAAAGTTGTAGAGAATTCAATTTCCTTCAAAATGAGCTTTGGATGGAAAATTGGTGATGAAGCATGTGAAAGTTATGGCTGGTCAAAGTTCAGTTGACTTTTCCTAAGGAAACCCTAATTTAGAAACCCCTGATTCTTGATGATCTGAAATCTCCTTGATGAATCATGATCAACCCTTGATCAAATGATGAATTTTACTTCATATACTTGGTGTTGGCAAAAAATCATGAAATTTGACTTTGGTTTGACCACAGTTGACCTCAGTTTGACTTTTGAACTGCTTTGTCTGGTTTTGACTTATATGATCATTTGACTGAGCAAACCTTTGAGAAAAGTCTTGAAATTTGTCATGGGGATTCTTAGACATATATAAGATGTTATGAAGCTCACTTGAAGTCTTGGAAGTCCATTTAGCCTGATTAAAGTCAAAACCCTAGTTTTGGATGCACTGCTTAGGAGAATGCCTTGCCTGAGGGATTTGTCAAATCTTCTGACCCATGATGAACTTTGTGAACCTTGTGAACCTCATAAGATGTATTGTGAATCTTGTGAACCTTATGAAAGGTCTTGTTAACCTCATAAAGGGTCTTGTAAACTTCATGAACCTCATGAAAGGTCTTGTAAGTATTGTGAACCTTGTGAACCTCATAAAGTGTCTTGTAAACTTCATGAACCTCATGAAAGGTCTTGTAAACCTTGTGAACCTCTTAGTACACAAAGCCTTGTATTGTGAGGGCAAATTTTGGGGTGCAACAGCTGCCCCTGTTCAATTTTCTGAAACCTGAGGGGTTAGATTGGTATATTTGCCAGTCGTGACCTGGAAGGTTGAAGGGGATTGAACACAAAAGCCCAAAAATTTGCACTCACCGGTGCGTAGAGTGATACTGATGACTAGTTGAATATGCTTGAGTGGGCTTAAAGATGCCACTTGGAGAACAGTTCTTCAAATATATTTCTTTTGGAGGATAAAGCAGTCAGCAATATGAAGATATAATGATAGCTTTCAGGAGGATAAACAACGTCCCGAGGTAGTGGTGATAGCTTTCAGGAAGATAAACAACGTCCCGAGGAAATGATATGCTTTCAGAAGGATAAACAACGTTCTGAGGTATAAGTATAACTTTTGGGAGGATAAACAACGGCCCAATAGTCATGATATGCTTTCAGGAGGATAAACGACGTCCTGAGGAAATGGTAACCTTTGGGAAGATAAACAACGGCCCAAGGTCATGATGGCTTTCAGGAAGATAAACAACGTCCCGAGGAAATAATATGCTTTCAGGAGGATAAATAACGTCCTGAGGAAATAATTATAACTTTTGGGAGGATAAACAACGACCCAATAGTCACAATTTGTTGATGAAATTTGTCTGCTGGAGAATTAACCTGAAAAACAAGATTATAACATTCTGTATGATAATATTAGTCTATGTATTATGTATGCATGTATAACATGATATACTTAGGTAATGTATTATGTATTTATGTATATGTATGATATGGTATGATGTATGTATGCATCCTGCAGCCTGAAGCGTCTGGATATCTTCGTATAACAACTGCTGGCCAGGGAAAATAAATCCCGATTCGTTGCTGGAGAATATGAGGAACTCGTTCCCATCTTGTATTGATAATATAGTATATATATCCTCCCGTCTTCGTTCGATAGTAAGGTATACATAACCTCCCGTCTTCGTTCGTCGTACTCCTATTGGAAAAGTAAATTCCCGAATATCCGTATGAGGATAAAAGAGATGGATATAAATTCCAGGGGAGATGTGACTTGAAGTACTTATGAAGATGGATTTGCCCTACTGGGGATTTGTATCTGTCTTGTAGAGATGAACTGGTGAAGCTTCGTTGAAATCCTTCCCTCGTTCGTCCTTAGTAAATACTATTACTGCATTTTCATGCATTTCTGGTAAACATCAATCATATTAAGCATACATGCATTTGTGGTAAACATCAATCATATTCAAAAGCATACACACATTCAAACACAACCAATGGACGTTTCGCTTATGTAAATAGGGTAAAAGTAAATCAGGATTCAAAGATGGAATTTTATTTATATCAAAGAGTGACCTATACATAGGTAGGTTTGTACAAGGAGACAGAAATCCTAGTAAGAGGAAATTGTCATAAAGTTTTTACAAAACCAGGAAAATCAGCTATGTGAGAAATAATCCTATTGAGTTTCAATTCTACTATTTCCATTATCTTCAAGTATCTCATCTTCTGCTGTTGAGACGGAAACGATTGGATTGAGCTTTATCTGCTCGAACTTGAGTAAGCAGTACAATTGGTTGTAGTTTCATGGGTGATCCAAACGAGACATAGTCATACGCTTTAATCCCTAACTTTTGCCTGGATTGCCCTTTCAGGTTTTCAATCCACCGGGATACCCTTTTTTGCCCAAGCCGCCCTTTCAGGTTTTCGACTTGCCGGGTGTGTCGCTCCCGGGATTTTCATCCTAGTACAAACGCGAAAGTGGCGCGGAAAGGTTAGAGTCGCCAGCCAGACATTTTTATCCCGAATGAATGGGAAAGGTAATGTTGCACAAACCTGAGGAAGAAGGAAAAGGACGAGGCCTTGCGAACCAAAGATCGGGGTTCGGGAGTCGGTTACGAACTGGGAAGGTATTAGCACCCCAATCCGTCCGCCGTACCCGACGGGATCCACGCTTGCTTGTTTGTTTCAAAGGGTGAGAAAATACGAATGCTGCTGAATAAAACCGCTACTGGAATAAAGGGAATGAGAAATGAGAAAAGAACTGAAATAAGAAAATGAGAATAAAAGGGGGAAATGTAGGGAAAATAAAGAATGTGCTCGAACGGGCCCTACCCCGCTGCCTACGTACCTCATCGGGATAATGAGGATCAGAGTCGACGTAGTTCGCCTAACCTAGGCGGGAACTATTTGTTTGTGTTTTTTACAGCTGGAACTGCGTATGTCTATGCTCAGGTGTTGCAGGCTCGTCTGGTACGAGTGCGTTAACCGTCTTGCATGCGAGACAAGTCGCCGCGAGTTCGCGATGTGAGTGAATGAGATGAGAAGAGAAGTTCCCGCAGGATAGTCGGTTATTGTTTGTTTTTGTCTTTTTAAAAGAAATGTTTTTGAATTTGTTTGTGAACTGTCTTGTACTAAGACCTATCCATCGCGGGAAGTATTTACACCTCGCCCCGAAACAGGACGCGTATAAACACTCCGCAACAAAGTCTCGTGTCGTACAAGATTGTTCGGTTTTTATTAAGTGTTTTATGCTTTTCTTTGGAGGTGAGAAAGAGACTCAAGTTGATAAAAGGAAAAAATCTAAGGGGGACTAAGACACAACCCTAAATTATTTATATTTACAAAGGGAGATCCTAATGGTTAGTGAGGTTTTTCTAATCCTAAAGATAAAAAGGAAAAGAAAAAGGAAAAAGGATGCAACTTACTTCCTAAGGAAGATAAGTTGGTCCTAACAATGGGGAATCCTACCAATCACAAATATGGAAGGAAAAATGAATAAAAAAGCCTAAAAGAAATGCATAAAAAATAAAGGATAAAGTGAAGTAAACTTACCTCAATCTTCCCCACTACAAAACAAATGGTTAGTGTGCATTTTATATTAAAGAATAAGGCAAACACACATTAATTAAATCCTAATTAAACTTGGACCTAAACTAGACCCTATTCTAATCCTAAAGGAACTAAAAAAATGCTAAAACCAAAATACAACACCTATTACAGCCCCTTAATACACAAACAGCTATAAAACTAAGCCTAACACCCACCAGCTTTTTACAGCCAGCATGCAACATGAAAAAGCAGGTGCAAAAGGTCAAATGCAGCATGCACACATAACCAACAGCACACATTTTACAGCACTTATACAAAACAACAGCTATGAAATGCAAAATCCAGAATTGCTTATTTTTATTTTTTAATGCACAAACTCAATGCAAAAATCACTAATCTCATCATGAACATGTATTTGACTTAAATCAACATATACCAATGCAAGAACATGAACATTATTGAATGATTATGCAAGCATGCATCTCATGAATTATGCAACAAGTAAATGCACAAAGTAGCACCTAAACATGCATATGAACATGATGATCTTTGATTATGAATATGCAACATGATGGCTCAAAAATAATGCTAAACTTAATACAAAATTCAGAATTAAAATGATATGAGTGATGTGATCAAATATGCAACAAAATGCCACCAATGCACATACATATGACTATGCAAAATGCAACATACATCAACATAACGAAATGCAAAATGATTTAATGCAATGCAAACATGTAAAAACAGAATGCAACATGATTATTATGTGTCAAATAATGCACAAACATGGTAACAACATGCAAGAATTTAAGCTATGCACAAAGAAGCACAAAAATGCATAAAACGCAACATGAACGGAATCGTGTCGAAACGACTCGAAACGGGGGAACTAGCTACTGGAAATGGACTCAAAAATTCCCTAAAATCACTACCTAAACATGCATAAACATTAGAGGCACTAGGAAGCAAGATTGAGCAAGAAAATAGGCTAAAAATCCAAAAATGGACAGCGTTAATCGGTTAACCATATAGGTTAACCCGTTAACGGGCAAAAAATACAGCATTTTGGCAAAAAAACGCATGCGTTAACCGGTTAACCATATGCGTTAACCGGTTAACACTGAACGAAAAGTGAAAAATGCTTTTGAAAAAAGTGCTTTTGGCCACAATCTTCCTTCTAAACAATCCTAACCCCCACCTAATCATGCTAACACAAATTTCTACTCAATTGGAGCTTATTTACACATGCTAGCACCTATAGCCATTAACACCTTAAATCCTAAAGCAACAAAAATCACAAATCACAAACAAACATAATCGAAACGGAATTGATTTTAAACAAAGCAAAAAACACTTAAAGAATGCCAAAAGTGGCGAGATGAAGAGAATAACTTAAAGAAGAAGTGATTAAGATCACCAACCTACGAAGCGGAGGAGTGCTTCGGTAATTGTTGCAAAAATCGGAGCTTGACCGAAGAGAAAACCGTGAAAACCGAGAAACCGCAAAATAAATGCGTTCTTGATGCTTGAACCTTTGCACACTTCCGATAAGCCGAAATCTTCAACAAAATCACTAGCTTCTTCTTCTACGATCCACAATTAATGGAGGTTGGAGGCTTAAGCTTCAAGATCTTCAAGTTTCAATGTGAAACTTGAAGAGCTTATTCAAAGAAGCTTTGGTGAAAGGAGGGAAAATGGAGGAAAAGTGAGAGAGAAAAAGTGATTATGGAAGAAGTGAAAAATTTGGAATTGTGGGAACCCTCTTGGTTTGGATGAAAATGACTTAAATAGAGACTAGGCTAGGAGCTAGGTTTGGGTTTGGGGCCCAAAAATTAGGTTTGGGATCCAAAAATTAGGTTTGGAAGTTAGTTAGGGTTAGGGTTGGATAAAGGGAATATTCCTTGGAATATTCCTTGGAACACTCTAGAAGATGGTGGAAGGTGGTGGAAGTTTCCAAGGGAAATGGAGTGGAATTGAAGTGGAAAAATGAGACGGAAAGAATGAAAGGAAGTGTGGAAAGAAAGTGGAAGGGAAAGTGGAGGGAAATGCAAAACCAACTAACTTTTCAAATGATTTTTCTTTGATTTTTTTCATGATTCCTCCATCGTTTCTTGATCAAATTTGAACTATAGGATAATTGTAACCCTAATTTCATGATTTCGATCTTAAAAGTCCGGAGTCGATCCCTTTTTACCTAGCTCGGTTGCCTTTTCCCCGATTCCTCGATTTTCCGTCATCCGGCCAGTCGAACCCCTTCCAAGATGAACTTGTGGACGAGATTTGAACCCTAGGCACTTGACATCATATATAAGTCAAAGAAATCCACTTCGAATCAAAAATTTATGTAGAAGCCCTGTAGAAATGAAACCCTAATTCGGCTCTTTTCCCTCAAGAAAAATTGCACTGCTTGCCTCCTTCAATCAAACCAAAACTTTCCATGACTTGTGGCTTCAAGTGAAGACTTGTGGGATATTGTGAACCCTTTGCACAAGGTTGAGAAGCTTTGTGGCCCTTCGGTAGCCTCTTCATAACTTTCGGTTGCTCCGATCATTGATCACATACCCACGCCTCGGCTATGCTATATATGATGCAATGTTTTTGGTTATTTTATGAATTCATATATGCAAAATGCTATGCAAAATGTTGAGGAAATGAGAGGGCAAATTTTGAGGTATTACAGCTGCCCCTATTCAATCAACTGCAGACCTGAACGTATAATTGCAACAGCTTTTAGACGTTCAAGGTATGGAGTGATTGAATACTCGAATAAAACCTGAAAATTTGTACACCGAGAGCAACAGAAATGCCATCTGCCCATTTATTTATATATCTTTTTTCGTTTTTGACCTCTGAATAGGTAGCGAAAATAGAACCAGGTGGAAATATGCTGGGAAGAATGCCATCCTCGAACGACAAATCAAAAGATCCTCGGATCTAACACGAAACCATCCTCGAATGGAGACGCAAAGGTATACCAGCCTCGACTGATAACCAAACACAAAGCTGACCTCAGATAGACTTTGCAAAAGAGACAAACTGACCTCAATCAATAAGCTCAAAATGTGAACTACTATCCTCGAATAATAGCCACAACAACAAGACCAACCGCAGAAGGACTTGAAGAAAAGAAATGCCATCCTCGAATGACAATCCAAAAGATCCTCGGATCTAAAACGAAACCATCCTCAAATGGAGACGCAAAGGTATACCAGCCCCGACTGATAACCAAACACAAAGCTGACCTCAGACAGACTTTGCAAAAGAGACAAACTGACCTCGATCAATAAGCTCAAAATGTGAACTACTATCCTCGAATAATAGCCACAACAACAAGACCAACCGCAGAAGGACTTGAAGAAAAGAAATGCCATCCTCGAATGACAAATCAAAAGATCCTCGGATCTAACACGAAACCATCCTCAAATGGAGACGCAAAGGTATACCAGCCTCGACTGATAACCAAACACAAAGCTGACCTCAGACAGACTTTGCAAAAGAGACAAACTGACCTCGATCAATAAGCTCAAAAAGTGAACTACTATCCTCGAATAATAGCCACAAACAACAAGACCAACCTCGGAAGGACTTGAAGAAAAGAAATGCCATCCTCGAATGACAAATCCAAAAGATCCTCGGATCTGACACGAAACCATCCTCGAATGGAGACGCGAAGGTATACCAGCCTCGACTGATAACCAAACACAAAGCTGACCTCAGACAGACTTTGCAAAAGAGACAAACTGACCTCGATCAATAAGCTCAAAATGTGAACTACTATCCTCGAATAATAGCCACAACAACAAGACCAACCGCAGAAGGACTTGAAGAAAAGAAATGCCATCCTCGAATGACAAATCAAAAGATCCTCGGATCTAACACGAAACCATCCTCGAATGGAGACGCGAAGGTATACCAGCCTCGACTGATAACCAAACGCAAAGCTGACCTCAGACAGACTTTGCAAAAGAGACAAACTGACCTCGATCAATAAGCTCAAAAAGTGAACTACTATCCTCGAATAATAGCCACACAAAACAAAAACAAGACCAACCGCAGAAGGACTTGAAGAAAAGAAATGCCATCCTCGAATGACAAATCAAAAGATCCTCGGATCTAACACGAAACCATCCTCGAATGGAGACGCAAGGTATACCAGCCTCGACTGATAACCAAACACAAAGCTGACCTCAGACAGACTTTGCAAAAGAGACAAACTGACCTCGATCAATAAGCTCAAAAAGTGAACTACTATCCTCGAATAATAGCCACAAACAACAAGACCAACCTCGGAAGGACTTGAAGAAAAGAAATGCCATCCTCGAATGACAAATCAAAAGATCCTCGGATCTAACACGAAACCATCCTCGAATGGAGACGCGAAGGTATACCGGCCGCAGGCGGTAACCAAACAAAGAAAATAGGACAAGATGGAACGGGATCATTGTACATAAAAGAGAGCCCAAGCAAACAGGACCGTTGTACAAAACGAGAACCTGCGACGCGACTGTTGTACCAAACAAGACGCGGAGAAATGACGAACATTGACTTGAAAAAGACAAGGATGTCTGGAAAATGATATTGGTATCCTCTGTGCGGAGTACTTCAGGTTGAGAAGATGTTATAAGTCGTACATAATATACCTCAAAACTGGCCCATGCTGGCATGCATATGTTTGAATTTATGGCGTAATGCTCCATGATGATGGAAATGCTACGCTTTGGAGGATGCAAATGTAATGATGATTACTATATGCAAATGCAAAGAGATCTTCTGACAAGAAGACTGCAGGCATCCCAAATGGCTTGATTGGGGAGGAACAGATGATCACTACATTGACCTGATCCATCCTGATGAGGAAGAGACAACTCTGCGGGGAAAGTTGTCAATAATACACCGGCTCCGAACAGCCGCCACTGCCAAAAATAAATTGGACTTTGAGATGGGAGCGCCAAGACCCTGCTGGAGGTGGACTCTTCTTGAACTCTGGTGGGGAAGTGAGGACTTCCTGGGAACCAAAGACGTGACACTGCTGAGGAAGCAACTGCTGGGGAGGCAAAATACTCTTTACGCTGTTAAGAATTGCCCCTGTCTGCACGGAGACTTCTGCTTGGGGATTGCACCCACTCTCTGCTGTCTAGCTGGGATAAATTTCAACTTGCACATGGCTGGGGACGACAGATAATGTCAATGATAAAGCTTCCCGTTGAAGATAAGAGCTCAAGTTTCCACTTACTGGGGATAAGAGATAAATCCTCTCATGTTGGGAATGAGAGATGTAAGGCGTCTCATGCTGGTGATGAGAGATGATGATGCCCTTCTGCTCAAGAAGTAACCTTCCATTTGCCGCACTACTGGAGAAGGGATTGTCTAATGAGACTTGCTAAGTAATTTTGATCAATGAAGCTTGCTGATGAAATAACTCTTGAAGTACTGTGCTGACAATGGCTTTGCTTCCAGCCTCTGGGTTGATAGATTGCCAACTAATCACGAGTGAACAATGGTTCTTTGCAATCTTCAACTCGCCTTCTACTAGAATTTGTCAAAAGATAATGTCTCAAGAGGATTTTACAGAAAACTGACATACGAGACGCCTCAGTGTCTTCAAACTCTTGGAGAGATTCATCGGATCTCGAAATAACTGCCCCAGACTGCATGGTCTATGAAAGAATTTTCCTCGCGAGGATTCATGAAAAACCTCATATCACCATGAAACATTCTGCCCTAGTATATTGAACTTTGGATAGGTGCTTCGGGAGAGAGTGACTTCTCATGCTCTTGGGGTGTCCTGCCCCAGTATGAGCCTTGAAGTGATCACCTATGAATGACCGTGCTTTGAAGAAAACACCCAGATCAACTGTTCTTTGAGAGACTGGATCTCGAAGTAACTGCCGCAGTTTGGCTGAAATTTGAATAGTGCCTCCGACTAATGGCTCTTTGAGAGATTTGAATCTCGAAGTGATTGCCCCAGCTTGGTTGAATTTTGAAGAAATTGCTCGACGTGATTGCCCCGGCTTAGTTGGCTCTTACCACGACTGTCGGGAAAGTCCCTACTCGATGGAGTTTTCTTGAAAAGTGCACCTTGACAGATTGTCCTTCGGAAGTTTCAGACTTCTCAACTTGGCAAGATTAAGCTTCTGAACTGAAGTTTCATGTGTGAATTTTTATGATGCCCAACAAATATATGCAAGCAGAAAATGTTTATTCTAAGAATGAAAATTCTAATGCAACACACATGTTAATTTTGAAGTTTTACTGAAAAAGATGTCGCAAACCTTTGTGAGCGGATCACTGGTTAAGATACGACATTAATTTTTGAATAATAGAAATCATGCACATGCAACACCAACAAAGATCTTTCAACGCCATTCATAGGAGTCAGGAACGCGGTTTCGTGGTAGTACGCTCTCAAAAATAACCCTGTTTCAATTAGGACTTTTAAGGGTTGTATCGTGGCCTGGTTCACGGTTATAGAAACAAAGGATATAGGCTCAAAATTTATTTGTGCCCACCCATCTTCGTTATGTTCTCCATTCCTATGTTCAGCTAGCTTTCACAAGCGCTCACCTCTCAAAAAGGGGTTTCGTGATGGTTGAGGAACCCAATACACTAACGGTTTAAGCACCAATCAAATTATTGTTTAGAGTCAGTCACCCCTATTGTCTTTTGTGTCTGTATCACACGACTTTGTTCCTGCTCAAGGATCTTTCTTGTGTAATCCTTTTCGTTTTTCACTTTTGCATTTTTTTCTTATCCCTAACTTTTGCCTGGACTGATTCTTGTGAATCTTTGATTGTGAAGTCCAGCGGGATGCCCTAATTTTTGCCTAAGTCGCTTGTTTTCAAGTTTCGACTTAGCGGGCTTTCTCATTCATTTTTTTTTTTGTTTTGAACAAATCGTGTGACACTGTTTGTCTTGAATGCTTTGCGAGGGTCGTGACTGTCTCACTCCTTTGTTGTTGAGGAATAACCATTGTGGTCTCCGGTCTTTGGACCTCTTGATTTGGTACAACGAAAGGTAATGGATCCTCAGATTTGCACTCCTTTTTGAAATTTGAATACTCGGTCAAACTAACTGATGCCTACCCTGCCCCTGGGTTAAGTGCGAGGGTTTTTTCATGCAAAAAGAAACTCCTACTTCAAGGCTCAAATGGGTTGGCGAGGGTCTATCTCCCTTATATCTCCAGTGTTTAGGATTTGAAACAATGCCTGTACATCGTCAACAGGGTCTTTCTCAAAAGCACACAATTAGAGTGTTTTTGCGTTTTCATTTCGTCATCCTCCTTCATAGAGTTTAAGCACGACAATTGGTATTGCAATGCACATACACAAAATCATGAGTGAATACGAATGGATTACTTCAAGAAAAACATGTGCATTTTATTATGGTTATCATTCAAAAACAAATAAGTTTCATGCATGCATACAAATGTTTAAACAAACAATATAAACTACAAATGAAAATGCAGTAAAGAAGCTGAACATTGCCATCATTGAGGAGACTTGACTCCGTCTGGCCTTATTGCTTCTGAAGATGCCCTTGCAAACTAGGATGCCAATTTGATAAGGAGACTTCAATATGTGAGCAGACTTTCTGGCATGATGACCTTTGAGTCGATCAAATTCTGGACCTTGTCTTCACCTTTGCCTCTGAAAGACTTGCAATCTTCAATTAAAAGGCCAGGTGCCCCAGAATGATAGTCATACTTAGCATTGAAACCCCAAAGGAAGCTTTGTCAGAGATGATCCTGATGCAACTAGCTCAACCATCTTGAATCTGAGCAAATGAGGAAACTTGTTGCGTGTACTACCTCAGAATATGATCAAACTCCTTTTCAATTTGTCTTGGCCTATAACCTTATGCTCTGCCCCTAGGACACTCTTGGGAAGCTGAGGTTGGATGCTGACATACGACATTTGGAGGGAAGAGGTTGATAAAGTTAATAGATAAGGTTGCTCGGAAAGATCTTGCACGATCTCCTGCCTACGTATCTCCATTGACCAATGGAGAATCAGAGCAGCGTAGTTCCCCTCAGTAGGGATGCAAATAGCTTCATTTCCTTGACACCACATTCAGGATTTCCATAACCGGCTTATCTGAGTCTTCATCTGGTTGACTTCCTCTTTCAACAGTTTCTGATTCTGAAATAAAGCTTGTACCTCGGCCCTGAATTGCCCCAGCTAGGTCTTCCTTCGATTACGTCTGCCCGGAGTTGCTTCAAATATATACCTTGATAACTGTGATTCAAGTTGTCCATTCTGATGAGAAATCAAGTCAGGAAAATAATCTGTCTCTGAACACCTGTCAAGAATGCAAGGATGTATGCAAATGCCATGTTCAATTATTTCTGAGGAATTTATCTGCTTTGATTCAAATTTTGATATAGAAAGATCCAACAGCATGATTCAGATATGTGATCCTCGGAAATAACTGAACATGTGTGCAGAAATGCTATGATGTCATGTATGCAACAGGCGTGTGATCAATAGTCTGATGGTGGTGCCGGTGTTGAGCAGTGAACCAACTGTGTGAATAGAACCATAATAGCAGCACCATCTCTGTATAGAACCCCATAACTGAGAACCCAATAACTGTAGAACTGGGTCATATAATAGAATAATCACTGATGGTGTTGAAGCTGAACAATGAGCCAAGTGTCTGTGGAGAGTCATAATAACAGTCACAATATCAGGGTCACGATGGTAACAGTTTCTCTGAATAGAAATCCCGGATCTCTGAATCAAAGAACCATAGAACACTGAACAATACTGGCAAAGTGGGTATGTTGAAGTTTAGGGTTCCTGCAAACCTGTAAACCCCTCCCAATCTCACGGGTGTGCTACTCGGGTCAACATCACGGACTCTCAAAGCCGAATAGCAATAATACGTTCGCCATTTCCGAGAAATGGCTCATGACCAAATCAGGGAATCGGTTTGGCATTATGTACTACTCAGGGAGGTCTCAGTTGAGTCCGGAAAAACAAGCATCCCTCACAAGTCTCCAGCTTCAAGCACTGAATCGAGAAACAATAGTACATTCATCCCGAAGGGTACAATACTATCGTCATACGAACAGTTTGCTTTAACTGAATTCCTATGAGAGAACCAGGCCATCCTATGCGAGTTCCCAATGGACCCTCGGATGCGAGTGGGTTTGCCAACAAATGTGGTCTGCCACTGTCATCACTGGAGAGGGTTGTTTCCATTAAGGTCCTCAATGATCGGTCCCCAGCTGCACATAACCATCAAGGTTGTACCCTGAAGTGGGGAAGAACCCCCACACAGAATAGTCCCAAGACAGTCGCAACCTGGGTGTGGAACACATCACCACTCATCATGTAACCATGCGAGCACAACATGTCCACGCTAATCCTATAGTGCACTCAAGCCGGGTATTTGGCTTATCTCACAGTAACTCCCATCCCGCAGAAAAAATGAAAACCAGCACAGCCAGACAGTCCAGTATAATATGATGCATGGAAAATAAAATACTGAAAGCGGTAAATAAATGCGGTAAAGTAAAGCTGTAAATAAAAGCTGTAAATGAAAACAGTAAAGCTAAACTAAAGCACTCAGCAACAAACACATATACACCCAAAGAACAAAACCAAACAGGCGCTAGGATTGACTCTACAAGGGAAACCGGAAGAATCAGGTTGTTTCCCCAGCAGAGTCGCCAGCTGTCGCTCCCGGGATTTTCATCCTAGTACAAACGCGAAAGTGGCGCGGAAAGGTTAGAGTCGCCAGCCAGACATTTTTATCCCGAATGAATGGGAAAGGTAATGTTGCACAAACCTGAGGAAGAAGGAAAAGGACGAGGCCTTGCGAACCAAAGATCGGGGTTCGGGAGTCGGTTACGAACTGGGAAGGTATTAGCACCCCAATCCGTCCGCCGTACCCGACGGGATCCACGCTTGCTTGTTTGTTTCAAAGGGTGAGAAAATACGAATGCTGCTGAATAAAACCGCTACTGGAATAAAGGGAATGAGAAATGAGAAAAGAACTGAAATAAGAAAATGAGAATAAAAGGGGGAAATGTAGGGAAAATAAAGAATGTGCTCGAACGGGCCCTACCCCGCTGCCTACGTACCTCATCGGGATAATGAGGATCAGAGTCGACGTAGTTCGCCTAACCTAGGCGGGAACTATTTGTTTGTGTTTTTTACAGCTGGAACTGCGTATGTCTATGCTCAGGTGTTGCAGGCTCGTCTGGTACGAGTGCGTTAACCGTCTTGCATGCGAGACAAGTCGCCGCGAGTTCGCGATGTGAGTGAATGAGATGAGAAGAGAAGTTCCCGCAGGATAGTCGGTTATTGTTTGTTTTTGTCTTTTTAAAAGAAATGTTTTTGAATTTGTTTGTGAACTGTCTTGTACTAAGACCTATCCATCGCGGGAAGTATTTACACCTCGCCCCGAAACAGGACGCGTATAAACACTCCGCAACAAAGTCTCGTGTCGTACAAGATTGTTCGGTTTTTATTAAGTGTTTTATGCTTTTCTTTGGAGGTGAGAAAGAGACTCAAGTTGATAAAAGGAAAAAATCTAAGGGGGACTAAGACACAACCCTAAATTATTTATATTTACAAAGGGAGATCCTAATGGTTAGTGAGGTTTTTCTAATCCTAAAGATAAAAAGGAAAAGAAAAAGGAAAAAGGATGCAACTTACTTCCTAAGGAAGATAAGTTGGTCCTAACAATGGGGAATCCTACCAATCACAAATATGGAAGGAAAAATGAATAAAAAAGCCTAAAAGAAATGCATAAAAAATAAAGGATAAAGTGAAGTAAACTTACCTCAATCTTCCCCACTACAAAACAAATGGTTAGTGTGCATTTTATATTAAAGAATAAGGCAAACACACATTAATTAAATCCTAATTAAACTTGGACCTAAACTAGACCCTATTCTAATCCTAAAGGAACTAAAAAAATGCTAAAACCAAAATACAACACCTATTACAGCCCCTTAATACACAAACAGCTATAAAACTAAGCCTAACACCCACCAGCTTTTTACAGCCAGCATGCAACATGAAAAAGCAGGTGCAAAAGGTCAAATGCAGCATGCACACATAACCAACAGCACACATTTTACAGCACTTATACAAAACAACAGCTATGAAATGCAAAATCCAGAATTGCTTATTTTTATTTTTTAATGCACAAACTCAATGCAAAAATCACTAATCTCATCATGAACATGTATTTGACTTAAATCAACATATACCAATGCAAGAACATGAACATTATTGAATGATTATGCAAGCATGCATCTCATGAATTATGCAACAAGTAAATGCACAAAGTAGCACCTAAACATGCATATGAACATGATGATCTTTGATTATGAATATGCAACATGATGGCTCAAAAATAATGCTAAACTTAATACAAAATTCAGAATTAAAATGATATGAGTGATGTGATCAAATATGCAACAAAATGCCACCAATGCACATACATATGACTATGCAAAATGCAACATACATCAACATAACGAAATGCAAAATGATTTAATGCAATGCAAACATGTAAAAACAGAATGCAACATGATTATTATGTGTCAAATAATGCACAAACATGGTAACAACATGCAAGAATTTAAGCTATGCACAAAGAAGCACAAAAATGCATAAAACGCAACATGAACGGAATCGTGTCGAAACGACTCGAAACGGGGGAACTAGCTACTGGAAATGGACTCAAAAATTCCCTAAAATCACTACCTAAACATGCATAAACATTAGAGGCACTAGGAAGCAAGATTGAGCAAGAAAATAGGCTAAAAATCCAAAAATGGACAGCGTTAATCGGTTAACCATATAGGTTAACCCGTTAACGGGCAAAAAATACAGCATTTTGGCAAAAAAACGCATGCGTTAACCGGTTAACCATATGCGTTAACCGGTTAACACTGAACGAAAAGTGAAAAATGCTTTTGAAAAAAGTGCTTTTGGCCACAATCTTCCTTCTAAACAATCCTAACCCCCACCTAATCATGCTAACACAAATTTCTACTCAATTGGAGCTTATTTACACATGCTAGCACCTATAGCCATTAACACCTTAAATCCTAAAGCAACAAAAATCACAAATCACAAACAAACATAATCGAAACGGAATTGATTTTAAACAAAGCAAAAAACACTTAAAGAATGCCAAAAGTGGCGAGATGAAGAGAATAACTTAAAGAAGAAGTGATTAAGATCACCAACCTACGAAGCGGAGGAGTGCTTCGGTAATTGTTGCAAAAATCGGAGCTTGACCGAAGAGAAAACCGTGAAAACCGAGAAACCGCAAAATAAATGCGTTCTTGATGCTTGAACCTTTGCACACTTCCGATAAGCCGAAATCTTCAACAAAATCACTAGCTTCTTCTTCTACGATCCACAATTAATGGAGGTTGGAGGCTTAAGCTTCAAGATCTTCAAGTTTCAATGTGAAACTTGAAGAGCTTATTCAAAGAAGCTTTGGTGAAAGGAGGGAAAATGGAGGAAAAGTGAGAGAGAAAAAGTGATTATGGAAGAAGTGAAAAATTTGGAATTGTGGGAACCCTCTTGGTTTGGATGAAAATGACTTAAATAGAGACTAGGCTAGGAGCTAGGTTTGGGTTTGGGGCCCAAAAATTAGGTTTGGGATCCAAAAATTAGGTTTGGAAGTTAGTTAGGGTTAGGGTTGGATAAAGGGAATATTCCTTGGAATATTCCTTGGAACACTCTAGAAGATGGTGGAAGGTGGTGGAAGTTTCCAAGGGAAATGGAGTGGAATTGAAGTGGAAAAATGAGACGGAAAGAATGAAAGGAAGTGTGGAAAGAAAGTGGAAGGGAAAGTGGAGGGAAATGCAAAACCAACTAACTTTTCAAATGATTTTTCTTTGATTTTTTTCATGATTCCTCCATCGTTTCTTGATCAAATTTGAACTATAGGATAATTGTAACCCTAATTTCATGATTTCGATCTTAAAAGTCCGGAGTCGATCCCTTTTTACCTAGCTCGGTTGCCTTTTCCCCGATTCCTCGATTTTCCGTCATCCGGCCAGTCGAACCCCTTCCAAGATGAACTTGTGGACGAGATTTGAACCCTAGGCACTTGACATCATATATAAGTCAAAGAAATCCACTTCGAATCAAAAATTTATGTAGAAGCCCTGTAGAAATGAAACCCTAATTCGGCTCTTTTCCCTCAAGAAAAATTGCACTGCTTGCCTCCTTCAATCAAACCAAAACTTTCCATGACTTGTGGCTTCAAGTGAAGACTTGTGGGATATTGTGAACCCTTTGCACAAGGTTGAGAAGCTTTGTGGCCCTTCGGTAGCCTCTTCATAACTTTCGGTTGCTCCGATCATTGATCACATACCCACGCCTCGGCTATGCTATATATGATGCAATGTTTTTGGTTATTTTATGAATTCATATATGCAAAATGCTATGCAAAATGTTGAGGAAATGAGAGGGCAAATTTTGAGGTATTACAGGGTGTACATTTTTTTTATATATATCCCTAATTTTTGCCCTAACCCTTTTGGTTCGCCGGGATGCCCTTATTTTTGCCTAGGCCGGTCAACCTAGCGGGTCTCTTTTTATGCGTAGTATTTTTTAACTATGTCTGCGTTTACAGGCTGCGGGAAGTCTTCACCGTCCATAGTGGTAAGTATCATGGCGCCTCCTGAGAATACTGTCTTGACCACAAATGGTCCTTCATATGTAGGAGTCCACTTTCCCCTAGGATCACCCTGTGGTAATATGATACGCTTGATTACCAAGTCACCAACCTGATATACCTTTGGCTTTACCTTTTTGTTGAAAGCTTTAATCATTCGCTTCTGTTACATCTGGCCATGACAAACTGCTGCTAGCCTCTTCTCATCAATCAAATTTATCTGGTCAAGTCGAGTCTGAATCCACTCATCTTCATCCAAGCCTGCATCCTTCATAATTCTTAAGGAGGGGATCTGAACTTCAATGGGCAGAACTGCTTCCATACCATAGACTAAGGAGAATGGGGTTGCCCCTGTTGAAGTACGTATTGTAGTACGATAACCATGAAGAGAAAATGGTAACATCTCATGCCAATCCTTATAAGTAACAGTCATCTTCTGTATAATCTTCTTGATATTCTTGTTAGCAGCTTCAACTGCTCCATTCATCTTCGGACGATACGGAGAAGAGTTGTGATGCTTAATATTGAACTGCATGCAGAGATCAGTAATCATAGTGTTGTTCAGATTAGAGCCATTGTCAGTAATAATCCTTTCAGGGAAGCCATACCTACATATGAGATTATTCTTAATGAATCGAGCCACAACATTCTTAGTAACAGATGCAAATGAAGCTGCCTCTACCCACTTAGTAAAGTAATCAATAGCAACCAGGATGAAACGATGTCCATTAGAAGCAGTAGGCTTGATCTCACCGATCATATCAATGCCCCACATGGCAAAAGGCCAAGGAGCAGTCAACACATTCAATGGTGATGGAGGTATGTGTACTTTATCAGCATAAATTTGACACTTGTGACATGTTCTGGAATGTTGATAGCAATCAGCTTCCATGGTAGACCAATAGTAACCTGCTCTCAATATCTTCTTTGCCATGGTATGACCACTAGAATGAGCGCCAAAGATCCCATCATGCATGTCTTCCATAATCTCTGTTGCTTCCTTCTTATCCACACAACGAAGCATAGTTGAATCATGATTGCGCTTGTACAAAATTCCATTACTCAAAAAGAACTTGGCAGAAAACCTTCTCAGAAACTTTCTATCTTTGACAGATGCCCCTTCAGGGAACTCCTGAGCTTCAAGATATCTTCTCACCTCATAAAACCAAGGCTTTTCTTCTGCTTCTTCAGTGCCAATCTCATTGCAGTATGCAGGCTTCTCAAATCTATCAATAGTAATCTTGGGAGCTTCATCATCCCAGCTAATCTCAAACATGGATGCCATGGTGGCTAAAGCATCTTCCAACTGATTCTCTCTTCGTGGAATATATCCAAAGGTAATCACCTTGAAATGTGGGATTAAAGACAACACATGCTCTCTGTAAGGAATGAGGTTATCATGCTTGGTATCCTAATCTCCTTTAATCTGACTTACTACCAGGGCTGAATCTCCATACACGTCTAGGAACTGAATCTTCATATCAATAGCAGCTTTAATACCCAGGATACATGCCTCATACTCAGCCATGTTATTAGTACAATAGAAACAAAGTCTGGTAGTAATCGGGGTATGACGACCTTCAGGGGAACTGATCACAACACCAAAACCATTACCAAGTGCATTGGAAGCACCATCAAAAACCATAGTCCATCGGGATCCTTGTTCAGGTCCGTCATATTGTCCAGGTTCTTTGGTAATAATCATAATGTCTTCATCGGGGAACTCAAAACTCATTGACTGGTAATCATCGACTAATTGATGAGCCAAATGATCAGCCACAACACTTCCTTTAATGGCCTTCTGAGTAGTATACTGTATATCATATTCTGTCAATATCATTTGCCATCTTGCAATTCTTCCGGAGAGAGCAGGTTTCTCGAATATGTACTTGATTGGATCCATCTTCGAAATCAATAAGGTAGTATGAGTCAACATATACTGTCTTAGTCGGCGAGCAGCCCATGCCAAAGCGCAACAAGTTTTCTCGAGCAGTGAGTATCTTGTTTCACAGTCGGCAAACTTTTTGCTAAGGTAGTATATTGCCTGCTCTTTTCGACCAGACTCGTCATGTTGCCCCAACACACACCCCATTGAATTGTCTAATACTGTTAAGTACATAATCAAGGGTCTTCCATCAACTGGTGGCATCAAAATTGGAGGTTCTAGCAGATATTTCTTGATTTCATCAAAGGCAGTCTGACACTCATCATTCCATTCCATCACCTGATCTTTCTTCAATAACTTGAAGATTGGCTCACAGGTGGCAGTTAATTGGGAAATAAATCTTGCAATGTAATTCAGTCGTCCCAAGAAACCTCTAACTTCCTTTTCAGTACGGGGAGCTGGCATCCCTCGTATAGCTTTTACTTTTGCAGGATCTACTTCAATACCTTTTCCACTGACTATGAAACCCAGGAGCTTACCAGATCTAACTCCAAAAGTACACTTGTTTGGGTTCAATCTCAACTTGTATTTCTTTAGCCTCTCAAACAACTTATGCAGATGATCAAGATGTTGCTCTTCATTCTGGGACCTAGCTATCATATCATCCACATACACCTCTATCTCATGATGAATCATATCATGAAACAAAGCCACCATAGCACGCTGATATGTTGCCCCTGCATTCTTCAAACCAAATGGCATCACCTTATAGCAAAAGGTGCCCCACTGTGTAACAAATGTCGTCTTCTCCATATCTTCAGGTGCCATCTTGATCTGATTATAACCAGAGAAACCATCCATAAAAGAGAATACCTTATGCTGAGCAGTGTTGTCTACCAGAACATCAATATGAGGAAGTGGAAAATCATCTTTGGGGCTGGCCTTGTTCAAATCCCTGTAGTCCACACACATACGTACCTTACCATCTTTCTTAGGTACCGGTACCACATTTGCAACCCACTGAGGATAAGAAGTCACAGCTAAGAACCCTGCATCAAATTGTTTCATTACCTCTGCTTTGATCTTCTCTGACATTTCAGGACGCATGCGACGAACCTTCTGCTTCTTTGGATGACAATCTTCTTTCACTTGCAAACGGTGAACCACAATGTCTGTATCCAACCCTGGCATATCTTCATAGGACCAAGCAAAGATCTCCACATAGTCACGTAGCATCTGAATCAATATGCTTTTGACACTATCCTCTAAATCAGCCCCTATCTTGACCTCTTTCCTGTTTTCTTCAGTTCCCAAATTCACAACTTCGACTGGCTCTTCATGTGGCTGTATAGCTTTCTCTTCTTGTTGTAACAACCTAGCAAGCTCTACAGGTACTTCACAATCATCCTTATTTCCGTCTTCAGTTTGATAGATCGGATTCTCGAAATTATAATTGGCAATAGTAGAACTGTTATCAACAGGATCCAGAGTGGATGAGGATCTGCATTTTAGTGATGTGGGTGTGTGTAAGGACACATAGCTGATAAAACAAAAATAAAAGAAAAGAGAGACAAGGAACACAATATTTACGAAAACGAAACGTCCACTGATTTTTATTGAATGAAGTATGCAAATGAAATGACATCCCGAAACAAGCATACCATTGTGCCCCGGGTAAGGCACAAGGCTTAAATTGTTCAAAAATTACAAACTTTGAAAAGTAACAACACAGTAATAGTATTTACTCCTGACTAAAGGAGATAGGAATAACATCTTCAGCTTTCCAGTTATTGAGCCCAGCACCCACAGTAGGAAAAATCCAAGCATCCAAGTCGTAGTCTTCATCATAGTCACCCACATCATTGATTTGATTCTTCATAATCCCCTGATTGGTGATACGAACAACACGAGCACGACGAACAGCCTTCTGGGACTCTGCAGTGAAACCCAAACCAAATTTGTCAGACTTGTAAGGGATATCAGGAAGCTGACCCCAAATAGTACAACCACCTTCATCCACCACAGCTCTAGCATCTTTGAGGGAGGCCATTGTAGGAGGTACTCTGGTGACCATAGGAACTTTCTTGACAACAGGAGGAGCTTCATAATCATTAACAACCCAAGGAACCACTTCAAATGTCTGACACGGAGTTTCAACGTATTCACCTTCCACTTCAAGATACTTAAAGGTGTTCACATGGATAATCATATACCCTTCTTCTCCGTAAATAGTAACAACCTTCCCTTCTACTGGATATCTCAGCTTCTGATGTAAAGTGGAGGTTACAGCACCTGCCCCATGGATCCAGGGACGCCTAAGCAAACAAGAATATGACGGACGAATATCCATTACATAAAAGGTAGCATTAAAAACCTGAGAACCAACTTTGATTGGGAGATCAATTTCTCCATGCACCACTCTTCTCGAGCCATCAAAAGCCTTCACCACTATATTACTGGGTTTCAACACAACATCTTCAGGACTAAGCTTATTCAGGACTTCTTTGGGCAACACATTCAGAGAGGAACCATTGTCTATCAATACATGTGACAGGGTAGTGCCCCTGCATTCAATTGAGATATGCAGAGCCCTGTTATGATCCCTCTTGGCAGGAGTCAAATCAGCATCAGAGAAACCTAACCCATTATCATAGGTCAAGTGTGCAACACAATTTTCAAACTGGTCAACAGAAATTTCATTGGGTACATGAGCAGTCTTCAGAAACTTGATCAAAGCCTTGGCATGAGCCTCTGAACACAATAATAAAGACAGCATAGAAATCTTGGAGGGAGTATGCCCCAATTGATCAACAATGTCATAATCACTCTTGCGAATGATTTTCAATACTTCATCCATTTGCTTAGAAAGATCATCAGCAGCTGGCACATCAGTTGGTATAGGTTCAATAACAGGACCTTTTCCCCGAGCATCAGTGGTAGAGGTAACAGCTGGAGTAACTGCATTCTTGGAGGTAACTGGAGGAGAGAAAACTCTTCCGCTTCGTGTGATCTTACTAGATCCAGCAATATTATCAACATCGACAGGCGTATCAGCTAAGGGTTCCTGCTTAACACCATGGATATAAACATCAGACCCATAATGCCAAGGCACAGCTTTATCAGAAGTATACGAAATAGGACCAGGAGTGGTAATGACCATAGGAGCCACTCTAGCTTCAGCAACAATCTTCACAGGGCCTTCAACAGTAATCTTAATTGGACCCTTATGAGTGATTTTAACAGGTCCCTTGGAAGTGATCCTTACCGGTACTTTATCAACCATATCCACCTCTTCAATCTTCCTACCTTTAGTAACATGATCCACCATACTCTCTACAGAAGATGGAGTCCTCTCAAACACTATGGTATATTTATCCATGAGACGTTGAATTCCATCTCTCAACCTCCAACAGCTATCTGGCTTATAGGTACAATATAGACAATCTTCACGACAACCTGGAAAGAATCCAGCTTGTACTAGCTTCTTCTTGATAACAGACAATGGTGTAGTCAGATCTGCAACCGAGGAAATATGTGAATCTTCATCAATGGCATTGACAGTCTTCTCATGATTTGACATGGGAGCAGTAATCACATTTGGAGTACCCGGAGGGTCAAACTCAATCTCTCCAGCCTCAATCATATCTTGAATTTTGTTCTTCAAGACCCAGCAGCTATTGGTATCATGTCCCTGACAATTCGAATGATATGCACATCGTGCATTAGGATTGTACCTGGGAGAGGTAACATTAGGATTCTGAGGAGCATCTTTCAGAGTGATCAGCTCAGCCGTCAACAAGTGTTGCAAGGCTTGGGCCATTGGCATGTTGATCTTAGTGAACTGTCTTCTAGCCCTCTGTTGATTTCCTTGTGGTGGTTCTGTTGTTGCAGGAGTTGGATTGGAGATATGAACTGCACTCACAGACTGATGCCTTCTACTACGATCAGGTTGACCATAAACAACATTTGATTCTTTCTTTCCACTGGGAGGCTTCTTTGCAGCACCTGATGAAGAAGCACCCACTTGAATCTTGCCACTCCTTATACCACTTTCTACGCGTTCTCCTGTCATTATCAACTCAGTGAAGCCAGATGATGAGCTTCCAATGAGATGACTGTAAAATGGACCATTCAACGTACACATGAACATATCAACCAACTCCCTGTCAGTTAGAGGGGGTTGTACTCTTCCTGCTAAGTCTCTCCACTTCTGAGCGTACTCCTTGAAACTTTCTTTAGGACCCATAAACATGCTCTGAAGTTGCATGCGAGTAGGGGCTAAATCAGCATTGTATTGATATTGCTTATAGAAGGCTTCAGCAAGATCATTCCAGTCACGGATGTTGACACTCTCCAACTGATAGTACCATTCCAATTGAGCTCCAGATAAGCTCTCTTGGAAGAAATGGATCCACAACTTCTTATCAGCAGTATGGGGTTGGATTCTCCGGACGTAAGACCTCAAATGCAACTTGGGACAAGAGACACCATCATAAACTACGAAAGTAGGAACCTTGAAACCAATGGGTATAACCACCCCAGATATCAAACTCAGGTCTTCAAAATCCAGCCCAGAAGACTTTTGCAATTCCATAGCATCCATTCTATCCACCAGCATCTTGAACTTATCCTCATTAGGCTCATGATAGTAGTTAGCTTCAGAATCAGAGTCCCCCATTGTGTTATGGAGACTGCCTCCCTCTTTCTCAGACTCTTCAGACTCATAATCTTCAACTGGTTCCTTGGTCTTGACAGGACCCCTGAACCTTCTTCCCATGTTGATCAGGCCACCTGACCTTCTAGTCTTCTTGGTCTTTTTGGCCAGCAGTGTCTTCAATTCATCTTGCCCCTTGGACAAGTTCAGGATCAGCTCTTGGAACTGTGCATTTTGTGCCTGGAGATCCTTAACTGTTTGTTCAAGAGCCATTGCTGAAATAAACAGCGAGAAGATAAGAAACCTGTGCACAATAAACCTGTGATGCAATGATATGATATGTGAATGTATATGCAATGTTTTCAAGGACCGCAGGATTTAAATTTGCTTAAACAAACAAGAAGGTAAACTTTTATTAGTAATAAATTTGTTTGCCCCTTGGGCTTACAGAAAATGAAATGAACTAAATATAAGAGATGGGGTTTTAAGTCTCCCATGGACGTTTCCTCTTTGTGTTGAGGTATGAGTTGAGATTCCGTTCCTCGTGAAGTTGCTTTGTTAGTTCCAGAATTCTTTCTTGGCTTGCTTTGTAATGAGCCTCGAAGGTATCCCTTTGCTCTTTCAACTGGATCCAGGATCTCTGTAAGTCTTCCATGTCAGTAGGCATGTCTGGGTGAGGGATGGTATAAGAAGCATCTCCTTCAGCAACAGGTTCCATGGTAACTGGCAGGATAGCAGGATATGGCATCATGAGAGTCTGAGCACGAGATCGCACCCATCCGAGATAAGCTTCCATAGGAATGATGTACTTAGGCTCCAGAGTCTTGCTGTCAACCTTGTTCACTTTTCCCCATGCTCGTATGAATCTCTGACGGTAACCTTGAAGATCGTTGTCGTAGTCAAACACAATACCCTGAATCAACATGTCATGTGGACCATCACTCCGAGCGTAACCAAACTGTCGTAAAGCTAGAGAAGGGTTGTAAGTAATGCCTCCTCTTATGCCTAGCAGTGGCACATTAGGAAACTCCCCACAACGGTCAATGATAGTGACATTCTCCATAGATCTGGAGCACCAATGGATATCTGAATGAGAGAGTGACATAATCCTTTTGGACCATCTGAACCCTTGCTCATTCTTCATTACTGAGCGAGGGAGGTGAGAAATAAACCACCTGGATAGCAAAGGTATGCAACACATCAAAGTTCCTCTTGCCTTTGTAGTACGAGCATGAAGAGAATGCAGGATGTCTCCAAGCAATGTAGGCACTGGATTATGACTCAGGAATATATTGATGGCATGAACGTCTATGAACTGATCAGGATTGGGGAACAACACTAAGCCATAAATCAACAAGGCTAAAATTTCCTCAAAAGCATCATAGCTCATAGCTTTCAAGAACACTTGAGCCTTTTCTATCAACACCTTAGCAAGAATACCCTTAACTCCGCTTCTTGTTTCTAGAACAATGTCAGACTTCTTCAGATGTAGAGCTGCAGCAATAACCTCAGGTTTAGGCTCTTTTTCCAAGCCTGTGAATGGTTTCTGATCAAGTACAGGTATACCCAGAAGTTTAGAGAACTCTTCCATTGTGGGAACCAGCTGGTAGTCGGGGAATGTGAAGCAATGGTGCTTAGGGTCAAAGAACTGAAACAAAACACTCATCATGTCTTCATTGAACCCTGAAGTGACTAGATCCAATAGCTGACCATGTCTCTTGATGAACTGGGAGTGATCAGACACTTGAGAAACCAACTCTTTAAGCTTAGCAGGTATGCCTACAAAGTTGATCCTGATAGTGTTTCTACGAGCAGAAGCCATGACCTGCAACAAAGAACAAAGATAAATCCTTTGGTCCTTGAAATGGTTAGTGAAAATGCTATGCTTATGATGCATGATGATGTCATGATGTTATGCTCAATCACAAACATGTGGCACACACAAACAAGTCACACCATAGCCCTAGGTTTAAAGGCTTGCATGAGGTTTAAAGGTAAGTACCCTCCCCTGAAGTTAGTTGGTTCATCCTGTCCTACAAAGTAACCAGGTTCTAAGGGATCTCAATATCATTTATCCTTCACAAGGGTGGTTGTTCAGTAGGCAACTTACTTGCCAACCAAAACCCTCCAAGTTTAGAATCTCAATGAGCGTAGCATCGAGTATCAACCAACTTCAGTCTTCACCAAAGCCGGTTATCTCACTACTTTTCTAAAGGCCAAGATGGGATAACTAGGGTTCTAAAAGTTAGTTAGTGCATTGACAACATATGGCAGCCTCATATTATCCTCAACTTGACTTAAGGAACATAAGCACCAACCAAGAAGTCACACTAACTATGGCCACCAGATCAACCATATCGGTATACGCCGTACAGTTTCCTTGGTCTATTGCCATTTACCTAAGGTACACTAGATCCGGGTTAGGATCTTTCACACATAAGAGCCCAACAAGTAAGTATAAAGCAAACAAGGCAAACAATTTTAAAGTGATCTAATTCCTAAGGGTACCCCTCTTTTATTAAATCCCCAGCAGAGTCGCCAGTTCTGTAACACGGTGGGAGAACTGACTTTAGTTAAATGTTGCGGATAGCAAGAGTCGCCACCGACTTTTATTTTATCCAAAAGGAAAGGGCATAAAAGAACAGGAAAGACCTTAAAAGATTTTTGGGTTCGGGGGGTAGGTTATGTAAAGGGAAGGTGTTAGCACCCTTTACATCCATGGTTATCCATGGGCTCTTAGTTACTTAGCTCACTTTAAAACGTTTTTGAAATGTGAAGTGTGTGAATAAAAATTTTCTTAAGAGTTTCATAATGATCCATGTACGGATGCGTAAAAAACCTTTGTTTTGAAAATTGTTTAAAATGTGTAAAGTGTTTGAAATGTTTTGAAGAGTGAGCAAGTATCTAAGAGGAACCTACCCTAAGTTTAAGTCTTTTCTGTTCTTGAATCCTTTAAATGGTAAGACTATCCCTATTATTAAGGAATAGGTAGTCATTACCTTGGATGTGAGGGACAAGTGAAGGATCATCTGTTTTTTAGGCAACTGTGGGGTGTATAAGCAATTCGAAGGGACTTATCATCTTTATTCGAAAGGGACAAGATCATTACGAAGGCAACATTCGAAGGGACTTGATCTTTTTATCTGTTTAAGGGACTAGATGATGTGAAATGAGGGACTTTGCTTTATACACCCTACTTGACCTTTTGTTTAGGCAACATGAGAGGTAACCCTAGAAAGTGAGATGGCGATCAAAGATCGACTTACGTGTGTGAGTGTACAATTTTAAATATTTATCTTTTAAATTAATGATCTAAATCAATTTTAAATACAAATACGTTTCACTCCCTATTTTACTAACCATAGCATAAAATAAATATTAAAACATTACTATTACAATATTACATCCAGGAGACAATTACATAATAATAATAATTAATAAATTAAATAAATAAATAAGCAAAATAATAATAATAATATAATTGGGTTAGTGAAATAATAATAATAAATCACAATATATAAATGGGGTTAGTAATAATAAAATAAATATCATATAAACATAATTAGTAATATAAACAAAAATATTAGCATAATAATTAAAAGATCAATTTTTTATATGAACAATTATTTTTTAAGATTAATAAGAAAATATAAGCCATTATATACTAATTATCATAAAGTTTTAAATTATGTATAAGTTATAGAAATTAGGTTAATTATAAACATATTATAAAATAAATTATATTTACAAAATTAAATCAACAAGTTTTAAGTATTTTTAAACATATATTAAAAATTATTTACATACAAGAAACATAAACAAATTATAAAATATATACATATTGAATTATTATATTTAAATTAAGAATTTTAATCATATTTTAAGCATATTTATATACAAGATTTAAACTATAAACAAATTATTAAAAAAAATGTACATGATTAAGGTTTAGAAAATTAGGGTTTGTGAAAATTATTAGGGTTATGAATTTTAGAAAAATAAAATTAGGGTTTTATAATTTATTTTACAAATAATTAATGGAATTATATACAAATATATATTAATAGAAAAACATAATGAAATAAACATATTAATTTAAGTTTTAAGAAAATAATATAAATTTGAAAAGAAAATAAAGTTTTATTAAAAAGAATGATTTAAATATTTTTAGAAATTGTATTAATTGATTAAAGAATAAAATAAAGAAATTGTAAAAATAGATAAAACAAACAAAACCTAAAAAAATAGGACCTGGGATTTGAACCCAGGTCCTTTACCTGGACAAGTAGAAACATAACCACTGGACCACTGCAGCGCAGCTGATAGCACACTCCTTCCCATTTGTTTTGTTGTTATTCTGGAAAAAATCCTGAAAAACAAAATAAAATAACACAAAAGGCCTTGGGGGGGATTTGAACCCAGGACCTTCACGCATTACACAAGCACACTTACCATTCCAGCCGGGAGGGCGCATCTGATAATATATGCATCACAATTCATTATATTTTAAGTTTAACAATTCAAATGAAAAACAAGAAAAATTGTTGAGGCCAGGATTCGAACACAAGCCTTCAAGCAATATACGCGCACACTTCACCACTGGGACACACACTGCATCTGTGAAATAAAACCACAAACAATTCTAAAAATATTATATCAAGTATTTGAATTTCCAGATGGTGCCAAGAGCTTCATCTTCCTCATCCAGCCCTGCGTTTATTGCTGCGAATTTTCCTATGAAGTTTCCTGCGAATTTTCAAATACAGGAACCTACGAAAATTGGATTACCATCAAAACAGTGAAATTTCTTAAAATTAATTGGTGCGTTATGATCCCCAGGGTTCACATGACTGTTCTATGTTCTTAGAATTTATTTATATTAGGTCTAGTGTAAAACCCTAATTGCTTGGCCGAAACCCTAGCCATGGCAATTTCTCAAACCTGCAATGAAACTCCAATCAAACCATCCAGAATCAATCAACAACTTAAGACAAACACGAAACAATGATCAAAATTCATTAAAATCCAGTCAATATGCAGAATCGAAAATCAAAAATATTATGAACATGATGAATCAGTTTATGCATATGGAGATGTTGTTTGTGATCCAAAATCATTCTATGAACATCCAGGAACAAATTGCAACCTTCAAATTGTCTTGAAAGGGCTTGAATGAGGGAATCCGAATTTGAATTTTGGTGAGATTTTTGAATGTATGAACTTACTCTTGGAGGCCAGGAATTCGTCTCTTTGCATTAGGGCTATGTTGTATACTTATAGTACAATGGATTAGGTCAAAAATAATGGATCATTGTGTGGAAAATTTGGATCAATGAGATTGAAAAAGATTCAAGCTTAAATTTCAAATATTCTTGAATAAGACCTTTCTATTTCAAGCCAATCACCATAATTTTTGTATCAATTTGATCCAAGCCATATTTATGATTTTCTAGAAGCAATATCCATATTTTAATATTTGATTTTATATTTTATTTTGATTTAAAATGATTTTAAATGAATAAAATCAAAATAAATAAAATAAAAACAATAAAAAATCTGAATAAATGATGGTTGGGTCGTGCATGAGGTATTGGTATGGATTGGATCATCATATGGCAAGCCCATTTAGAAAAATTTGGTTTTAAACCTCCATTTGCTTCATAAACTTCCCTAAAATTTCCCAACTTTGTAAAGGCACACATCCTTCAATTTTAATGCTATGAGGTTGTTCTTGGACATTTTGGAAAGCTTGAAGAGTCCTCTAACCAACCCCATTGGTTTCATGTCAATATCATTTACCATTCTCAAGTTATGCCCTTTTGAAGTTGTTGACTTTTTGTTGACTTTCAAAAGGACCTATAATGTCTTAGCTCATACCTTCCAAATGAAGCATTTTTGGGCTTGGCTTGTGAGACACAAAGTTGTAGAGAATTAAATTTCCTTCAAAATGAGCTTTGGATGGAAAATTGGTGATGAAGCATGTGAAAGTTATGGCTGGTCAAAGTTCAGTTGACTTTTCCTGAGGAAACCCTAATTTAGAAACCCCTGATTCTTGATGATCTGAAATCTCCTTGATGAATCATGATCAACACTTGATCAAATGATGAATTTTACTTCATATACTTGATGTTGGAAAAAAATCATGAAATTTGACTTTGGTTTGACCACAGTTGACCTCAGTTTGACTTTTGAACTGCTTTGACTGGTTTTGACTTATCTGATCATTTGACTGAGCAAACCTTTGAGAAAAGTCTTGAAATTTGTCATGGGGATTCTTAGACATATATAAGATGTTATGAAGCTCACTTGAAGTCTTGGAAGTCTATTTAGCCTGATTAAAGTCAAAACCCTAGTTTTGGATGCACTGCTTAGGAGAATGCCTTGCCTGAGGGATTTGTCAAATCTTCTGACCCATGATGAACTTTGTGAACCTTGTGAACCTCATAAGATGTCTTGTGAATCTTGTGAACCTTATGAAAGGTCTTGTGAACCTCATAAAGTGTCTTGTAAACTTCATGAACCTCATGAAAGGTCTTGTAAGTATTGTGAACCTTGTGAACCTCATAAAGTGTCTTGTAAACTTCATGAACCTCATGAAAGGTCTTGTAAACCTTGTGAACCTCTTAGTACACAAAGCCTTGTATTGTGAGGGCAAATTTTGGGGTGCAACACCTGGTTCTGAACTTGGTAGGGCGTGCTACGACTCGATCCCCCACAACCTCCAAATCGGATAATATACGTAGGGTTGCCACATTCGTGTACCAGACCCCGTGCTTATAAAGGATCAAAGTCACTAACCGGCTACTCCACTACGTGCGTGCTAAGGCAAAGGGCTTAATGTGATTGCGCTAGAATGAAACCGGGTGAAGTAAGATCGAAAAACTCTAGGTGGAATCGTAACGCAATCACCGAATGTTTCGTTTAACGGGAAGTCGACGACTTAGCTTGTTGCTTGTGTCATTAGTGTATCGTTAGTGTTTTATTCTAGTACTGGTCTATCTGACAAAACGATTCCTCGTATGGTTTGTTATGTGTGTGCGTCGATGGAAACCTGTCCGATCATTTTTCAACCGACTATTTGCTTGAGGACAAGCAAAGGTTTAAGTTTGGGGAAGTTTGATATCGAGAAAAAGTATCGTTTTATTACTATGTTTCAATGTCGTTTTATCGCACTTTTACTGTTTTAACACCCGATTCTTCGAGTTTTCTTTGTCGTTTTGCAGGTATATCAATTATAGAGCTAAATCACAAGCCAAAAGTGAAATGAGCAAAAATAAGCATGAAAAGAAGAAGAAGAGAGGAATTCTGCATAATCTGCATAATTTGCAACAGTCACGACCGTCACCATGGAGTCACGACCGTGACATGCTAAAAGGAACAGTCACGATCGTCACCAATCCCTCACGACCGTGACGCGCTAAATACAAGGATGACGAACGTGACACCCTTGTCACGAACGTGACAAGGGGAAATAGGTTAACTTGGTAAGAATTGGTCATGCACGTGCTACGTGAAGTCAACATTTTCCTATTCTTCCGCAGACCCAGTAACTCAACTTCTCCCTGGATTCTCTCAGCAACTACGAAGCCCAAGGCATTATTTCAAATGCCAAGCCCAAATTACAATCTCTATAAATAGCTTAGTTTCAAAGAACAAATTACAGAGTTTTATTTTTTAATTTTTCTTGCGGAAGCTCTGCCGTATTTTCATTGCACCCTAGTTCATTTATTTTTCCAGCATTTGTTCTGTTCTTGCTTTAATTTTCTGTATCCCAACCAATCAAATAACAATTTCCAACATTAGGAAATTGTTATTATTTAATTTCTTTCAAGCCTTCAGCATTTCATTTTTGTAATTTTATTTCCGATTCCGGTCCGTACTCCGAGCTTGCCAGATTGTGGAAGAAGGAGCTTGACATTATATTTGTTATTCAGGTTTTTTTTAATCAATTCGCATTTATATTAATGTTAAGAATTTATTTTATAATGCATATTTTATTTTGTATTCCTCTGTTTCTGCATCTGTCTGGTACAACAAGTATGAGTAGCTAAACACCTTAGGGCGGTATGTAATTAAAATACACTAAATCGGTAAAATCAATTCTAGGCTAAAAATAATTAAGAACTTAAAATTCTGGCTGTGACTTTTTATTATAAAATTAATCTTTTTGTTATGAGAGTAAGGAAAGTGTAATAGGTTAGGTCGAGACCACGAGAGTGTGAGATTTTAACCAGATAGCTAAAGTTAGGCATTTAATTTAAACACAGCGAGAGCGCTTTAAAATGAATTAGACTTATTAAGTTTCCAAAAATTATTTCTAAACACTTATGGGCTAGCGAGAGCAGTCATAGGGCTTTAGGGGTAAGATCTGAGATAAGACCACGAGAGTGTGAGTTAAAGATATTTAAACTGATAACCTCTACAGAATAGATTAAGTGAACCATCCTTATAAGCCTAGGTTAGATTGACCCGCCTAAGTTAACATAATTACATACCGACCGCCTTATTATTATTTTATTAAACTAAAATTTAATTCTTGTCTTTAATCCTTAAAAACAACCAAAAATCGTGACAACCATTCACCTTAGCTAAACTAGTAAACCCTCTAGCACTAAGTAATCATAAAGTCCCTGTGGGATCGATAATCTTAAATATTACTTCGATAGGCTGTGCGCTTGCAGTTAAGATACCGCTAGACACATATTAGAGTACGTCTTTAGCCCATCAAGAATCAAGGCGAAAATTAAGGAAATATTAGAGGAAAAAAATAATTATGATGATTGGCTTGTGATCTATAACCAAAATAGCCAGATAATCACTTTAATTATGAAAAAGGGAGTATAACATATACAAGAGAAAACCAAGAGGATAATAACAAGATTGTGAATAGAAAAAGTTCAAATCTCTAGATTAATAAAGAGAAAGAATATGAATATTAAAGTGAAGTGAGTAATGTCAAACTTTGAGTGGTGTACAGTTGAAATGATGTTAATTTAGAGTGGGAGTTGGAATGATATTGACATTAAATGTGCAATAAACATGTACAAGTAAGAACTAATATAAAAGTGATTTTGAAAGGATTCATTTTATTCTCACATAAGAGGGAATACAAATACTAGTAGTGTATATATATTCCAACTTGACCAATTGAGATTGGGCCCCAAGGGCACCCAACTTTGTAAAAGGAGTGAGGATACACCCATAAGCCATCAAGACACACGTGATGTCGCCGTTCGATTGACCGACTCGGTTCGGTTCGGTCTAGATGAATTAATTTTTGAACCCGAATTAGCAAACATTAATTATCATTAATTAATTAATTAATTCGGTAAAAAATTAAATATTGTTATTTAATTATAACTTAGAAGAAAATTAATTAATATTAAATATTAATTAATTACAAAATGATGTCCTTCTTCGAAACCAAGTCTTAACCTAATTTTTGTCTGGTTTTACTTGCCCTCCAAGTGTTGATCAATTGTGTAACCGCCAGTTTTGACTGGGTCGGTTCCACTCTCCCACTATTTTCTCCACTCAGTTGATTCGCTTCCTATAAATACAGGTCTACAATTCATTTGTAACCGCTCTGATTTTTCGAATTCTCTCTTCTCTCTATTTGTTCACTTCATCTAATATTTTTCTCTTTCTCGACTGGCATTTCTTCCATTAACGAATGGATTTATTCCAGATACTGTGATTGATTTTAAACCATCGAAGGTGTATTTCTAGATCGATTTATCAGAGTGCAACTGATAATCGTATTTCTGAACGGGCTGTTTTATCTTGGAGACTTCGTTGCAAATCGACTGCTTTGCATTCTTATTGGTAGTACAATGAAATGTCTTAAAGAAAGCGACGTAGTACGCGACTCGTCCCAATAATTTCTCTGTGCCAATTTTATTTTTCAAACCGAAAATAACAATTTTAAGAAATTTTCATAGCTGACATGACAACTGAGGAAATTATTGGTACTACTGCGGCCACTTCTGTCTCTGACAAACTATTCAAGTTTGAGGGTTCCAATTTCAAAAATTGGCAAGCTAAGATGAAATTTTTCTTAACTCTGAAAAAGGTTGCCTATGTTTTGAATGAGGATATCCCGATTGTCCTCTTTGGATCAACTGAACTACGTAATGGCAAGTCACTTGCAGAATCAGACGGGACTTCCCAAACGTCTGAATCAGAAGCTGCAAAAGCTAAGTCTGCAGCAAATGACTTACAACCCAGGAAAGAAATATCCCTATGGAACGAGAATGACTATTTGTGCAAAAATCACATTCTGAATGGTTTTGCTGATGGTATGTATGACTACTACAGTAGTTACAAGACTGCTAAACAGGTGTAGGAGGCTCTGCAAAGGAAATATTATACTGAAGAAGCAAATGCGAAGAAATATGTTGTCAGCCGCTACTTGAACTACAAGATGGTGGATGAAAAATCTGTAGAAGCTCAAAACCACGAAATTCAGAAAATTGCTCATGAAATTATTACAGAAGGTATGTCCCTTAATGAACAATTTCAAATTGCTGTTATCATTGACAAACTGCCCCCTGGTTGGAAAGATTTCAAAATTTTGCTTTGCCACAAAACAAAAGAATTTTCAATCGAGAGTCTGATTACTCGCCTCTGAGTTGAAGAGGAAGCTCGGAAACAAGATCAGAAAGATGAAGTCTTAGTTGTTTCTAACAACAAAAAGAGATTTGGTGCGGTTCTGAAGCCTACGGGCAAATCTTTAAAGAATCAAAACCGCAATGCTACGAACCGAATTAAGAATGGGAATCCCTATGGGGCCCTATCTGCTCCATTTGCTAGGCAACAACCACCATCTCAAAGAAATGATGCTCCGATTTTCTTTTGCTACAATTATGGGAAACCAGGTCATATGGCAAAAAAATGTAAGAGCAGGTCTAAACCTGTTGCTGGCTCAAATGCTCAGGTTAACCTGACTGATGAGCAATTCATTGCTATGATCACTGAAGTCAACATGGTTGATGGATAGACAATGGTGCCACTTGTCATGTCTGTTATGATCGTGCTATGTTCAAGACATACATGAATGCTGAAGATAAGAAAATGTTGTTGTGAGATGCTCACACCACAAATGTTGTTGGAATTGGAGATGTTAAGCTGAAGTTCACCTCAGGAAGGACTTAGATCTTGAAGGACGTCATACACGTTCCTGAAATTAGGAAGAATCTTGTTTCTGGTTTTCTTTTGAATAAGGTTGGGTTTAGTCAAACTATAGGGGCAAATTTGTACACCATCACTAAGAATGGTATTTTGTTGGGAAAGGGTACGCCACTGATGGCATATTTAAGTTGAATGTTGATTTGAATAAAATTTCTCCTTCTGTTTACTCTTTGTGTGATTTTAATATTTGGCATGGTAGACTTTGTCATGTTAATAAGTGAATTATTTCTAATGCAAGCAACTTAGGCCTAATCCCTAAATTAAATGTCAATGATTATAATAAATGTGAATTTTATAGTCAAGCTAAAATAACAAAGACTTCGCATAATCAATTATAAAAGAATCAGATCCCCTAGATCTTATACGTTCTGATATATGTGAATTAGATGGAGGTTTAACTAGAAATAGTAAACAATATTTATCACTTTTATTGACGATTGTTATGATTATACTTATGTATACCTAATGAAGAATAAAAGTGAAGCGCTTGACATGTTTAAGATGTATGTAACTAAAATTGAGAATTAATTTAACAAGAAGATTAAGAGACTTCGTAGTGATAGGGGAGCTGAATATGAGTCTAGTTTATTTAATGATTTTTATATTGAACATGGCATTGTACATGAAACGACTGCTCCATATTATCCTGAAATGAATGGTAAAGCAAAAAGAAAGAATAGAACTCTTACTGAATTATTGTTGCAATTATATTGAATTCTGGTGCTGCACCTCACTGGTGGGGGGAAATTTTATTGACTGTTTGCTATGTCCCGAATAGAGTTCCCAAGTCAAAAAGTAATATTTCACCTTATGAGATATTAAAGAAAAGACAACCAAATTTTTCTTATTTGAGAACTTGGGGCTGTCAGGTTTATGTCAGGATTTTGAATCTGAAACGAGTTAAACTCGCTAGTAGAGCCTATGAATGTGTATTCATTGGCTATGCAATAAACATTAAGGCATACATGTTTTATGACCTAAATACCAAAGTGATCATAGAATCAAACAATTTTGAATTCTATGAAGACAAATTTCCTTTCAAATCGAGAAATAGTGGGGGCACCCAATCGAGTCACATTCTTGTGATAAAAAGTACTGAAAGTAGCGACAATGTAGAAATAGAACTTCAAAGAAGTAAAAGAGAAAGAGTTGCTAAAGACTATGGGCCCGATTATGCGGCTTATAATGTAGAAGAAGATCCAATAAATCTTCAAGAAGCACTGTCATCTTTGGATGCAGATTTATGGCAAGAAGCTATTAATAATGAGATAGATTCTCTAGAGTCTAACACGAAATGGCACTTAGTAGACTTACCTCCTGGTTGCAAACCAATTGGTTATAAAAGGGTTTTGAAAAAGAAACTAAAACCTAATGGAACTATTGATATATATATATATAAGGCTCTCCTTGTAGCCAAGAGTTTTAGACAAAGAGAAAATATAGATTTCTTCGACACATTTTCTCAGTCACTAGAATTACATCCATTAGGGTACTCATTTCAAAAGCTACTATTTATAACTTAATAGTACACCAAATAGATGTTTAAACAATTTTTTTAAATGGTGACTTAGAAGAAGAAATCTATATGGAACAACCAGGATGGTTTGTGATCTAAGGACAAGAAAACAAGGTCTGTAAGTTAGATAACTCTTTGTATGGGCTAAAACAAGCTCCTAAACTATGGTATGAACAATTTGATAACTTAATGATAATTAATGGGTACAAAGTGAATGAAAGTGACAAATGAATTTGTTACAAATTTGAGAATCACATTTGTGTTATCATATGTCTATATGTAGACGATCTAATCATATTTGGATCAAACATTCAAGCCATTAATGATGTGAAATCATTGTTGTGCAATAACTTTGATATGAAAGACCTCAGAGAAGCAAGCGTGATCCAGGGTATCAAGATCACGAGGTCCGAACAAGGAATTTCTTTGGATCAATCTCACTATGTGGAGAAGATTTTAAAGAAATATAAATACTTTGATTGTAAACCTGCATGCACATCGTATGATCCAAGTGTGAAACTGTTTAAGAACACTGGAGAAAGTGTCAGACAAACAAAATATGCGAGCATCATTGGCAGTCTTAGGAATGCCACAAATTGTACTAGACCCGACATTGCATATGTTATAGGATTGTTGTGCATATTTACGAGTAAGCCGAGTAACGAGCATTAGCAAGCTATTGAGCGAGTCATGAGGTACCTTAAAAGGACTATGGACCTAGGCCTAAACTATCAGAAATTTCCTTATGTACTAGAAAGGTATAGTGATGCAAATTGGAACACCTTATCAGATGATTCCAAAGCTACTAATGGCTATATATTTAGTATAGCTGGAGGAGCTGTATCTTGGAAATCAAAGAAACAGACCATCCTGACACAGTCCACCATAGAGTCTGAGATGATAGCACTAGTTACAACTAGTGAAGAAGCAAGTTGGTTAACATGCTTGCTAGCTGAGATTCCCTTATGGGAAAAATGTAACACTCTTCTACCCCATCACATATTAAGAAATTTAAATCGTTTATCAGAGTGAAAATTCATATAAAAGGGCATCACATTTACTTCTAAAATTCAAAATCAAAACATCACATAGAGTCTTGTCCCGTAACACGGGTTCATAAAATCATGAAAACAACATAAATCTTTTATTCATAATTATGCAGCAGAAAGACAAATAAGTCATAAAAATCCTCTTCAATTAAACAAAACTCATAAATCATCTCAAATATCATTTTATCAAAATACTCAAATACACTTAACATCTTAATCCAATTAAACATGAACATTCAAGCGAAACTCATCCCGATGTTACTGGACACAAAGTAGGACTCCACTTCTAACGAACTCGATGACTCACTATCTTCGAGTTAAGCACGCACCGAGCTAACCTTGATTATCTGTAGGATGGCATAATATACCATCATCAGAAGGCAGGAAGGGTGAGTAAATTCACATTCCATAATATAATATAGAAATAAGAATTTAAAACAAAACAACAACAAACCATTTACTGCTTATTTACACATATCATTATCATCATCGCATCATAGGAATATTCATCATGCTCATTTAATACACATTATCAATTACGTCTCATCATCACACAAAACATCAATGCACTCATGCTATGTCATTTAGAATGAAATTCAACCTCATTACTAAATTCATGTGGTACCAAAACATCCTCATATGATGGACACTAGGCCATCAACCCTCTCCAAAGGGAGCACATCATAAACATCATATCACTTCAATCCACACAATGGTATTGAAGCTACCAATGGACCGGAGTCCCCTCATAAATTCAATGTCATGAATGCAAGATGCAATATACATCAATCATCCTCAAAACATCACAACATTGCATCCACATTCATATTTAATCGATTATTCCTCATACATCATTCATAACATCATATACATACTCATGGGACATCATATAACACACTCATCCTACATCATACCTCTACATCATGAAAATCATACATCATAACTCGAAGAAAATCAAATAATTCGTCGTACATCACTTAATTACTAACTCTACTCACATAGCCTTCAAGACACATCCTTTGACAACTTCACCACGTCATAACAACCTAGAATATACTACCTTAAAGACAATTTTCAAAAAATAAGACATTTTATAAGTTTTCCAAGGCTCGCTAAGCGAGACCTCATGCTCTCTAATCGCCCACTTCACTGACTCTTCTCGCTATGCGAGCTTCGCGATTATGCAGAAATTTTCTACGATTTCAGCCTTCTCCCTTCTGCGACAAAACCCCTCCAAAACCCACAATTCAACAACATTACATCAAAAATCCCCATTAACATCAATATTCATTAATATAACGTCATTTACATCAAGTACATCATTATAATCATCAAAATCATCATGAATTCATCATCATCAACACAAAATTATTGATCAAAAACCCTATTCTATAAACTACACCACAAAACCCCCAATTCTCTTCCCACATTATATTATTGAAAGGAAAATACTCCCCATACCTCAATTCCACAAGCTTTCGATAAATTCTTTGCAATTTCTCTCTAACCTTCAAGCCCTAGCTTCTTTTCTTCTCGAGAGCTCTTTTCCCCAAAAGTGCGATCATTCCAAATGATCGTTCTTTCCAACTTTTTCCTCTTTGGTCACTCTTTCCCCTAGGACCTCTTTTAGTCATTCCCCATAAAACCCTTACTTATCCTCAACCAAAAGACACAATAACCTCATCCTCTAATTACTTTTTATTTTATTTAATTAATCCCAAATAATACATTAAACCCCATATACTTAATTATTCTAATTATTATTAAAATATTAAGCTACTCTCAAACTTCACAAAACATCAAATAACCTCATAAACATCAAAATTCACAAGAAAACACATCAATATAATTAAATTGACTTTGGGGTGTTACAAATCTCCCCCACTTAAGAATTTTCGTCCTAGAAAATGTACCTAAAGCAAACAACATCGGATACGACTCTTTCATCTGATCCTCTCGCTCCCAAGTCAAACTATCACCAACTGGTCCACCCTACAATACCTTCACTAAGGAAATATATTTACCTCTCAATCGCTTCATTTCCCGGCCATCTATTCGCACTGGTGAAACCTCTACAGTCAAATTATCTCTTACTCAAACATCATCCATCTGAATCACATGCAATGGATCTGCAATATACTTCCTCAACTGGGACACATGAAACACATCATGCAAATTCGCAAGTGATGGTGGTAATGCAATCCGATAAGCCACCTCTCCAACTCTTTGCGAAATATGATACGGTCCAATGAAATGCAGAGTGAGCTTTCTGGACTTTAGACCTCGCCTGACACCAGTCACTGGAGTAACCCTCAAGAACACATGACCTCCTTCTTGAAATTCAAGTGTTTTCCTCCTCTTATCACGATAACTCTTTTGACGACTTTGTGAAGTCTTCATTCTCTCTTGAATCATCTTAATCTTTTCCGTCGTCTCTTGCACAATCTCAAGTACGAGCACAAAACTCTCGCCTGACTCATACCAACACAATGAAGTCCTACACCGCCTCCCATATAATGCTTCATATGGAGCCATACCAATACTCGCATGAAAACTATTGTTATAATTAAACTCAATCAACGACAAATGACTATCCCACACACCTCCATGATCCAACACACAAGCCCTCAACAAATCCTCTAAAGATTGGATAGTCTGTTCTGTCTAACCGTCCGTCTGTGGATGATAAGCAGAACTCATCCTCAACTTAGTTCCCAAAGCATCTTGCAAACTCTTCCAAAATCCCGACATAAACCGCAGATCTCTATCCGACACAATACTCGACGGTATTCCATGTAACTTCATAATCTCATCAATATACATCTCTGCTAACCTCGACATGGAATGATTAATCTTTATCGGCAAGAAATGCACCGACTTAGTTAATCGGTCAACAATCAGCCAAATGGAATCATTTCCCTTTGCCGTCTTCGGCAAACCTGTCACAAAATCCATAGAAATGCTATCCAATTTCCATTCCCGAATACTCAACGACTGCATCATACCTAAAGGCTTTTGATGTTCATCCTTCGATTTTTGGCAAACCATACAAGCATACACAAACTCTGCAACGTCTCTCTTCATACCTATAACACAGTGGGAGAACTGACTTTTAATCTTTTGTCACAAAATATGTTGCGGTAATCAAGAGTCGCCACCAACTTTTATTTCATCCAATTAGGAAAGGCATAAAAGAACAGGAAGAACCTTTTAAAAGATTTTTGAGTTCGGGGGGTAAGTTATACAAAGGGAAGGTGTTAGCATCCTTTGTATCCATGGGCTCTTAAATGCTTAAATCTTTTTTTACTTGCTTTGTTTGAAAAGTGTAGTGTGTGATTAAAATATTTTCGTAAAGATTTAACTTTGTAATGATTCTCGTATGAATGTATACAAAGTGTTCACTTGTTTGAAAGTATTTTGAAAGAGAGTGAGGGGTGTAAAAAGCATTTGTATTGAAAGTTATGAGGAAGCATTTAAAAGTTACTTACCCTAAGTTGTAAGGTCTTTCTTGTCATTTTCATTTCCTTAGGGATAAAACTGTCCTTACTATCAGTTAGTAAGTTGTCTTATCCTTGGATTTGGGACATGCGTAGGGTCATCGAATGGTCATAGAAGGTAACATGTAAGGATACCATAACAATTCGAAGGGACTATTGTTATTTTTCGTAGGGTCATCAAGGAACGAGATCATCTTTTCGTATGCAACTCGAAGGGTCATCGAGGGACTGTCATACCCTAATTTTTGACCCTAAGATTTTTTGCATTTCATCTGCATCTTGCATACAAACAAGATCACGCGCTGATTAGTTTATCCTTTTTCAGTTGTGAATCTACACCTCATAGGGGATCACCGTGCTTTTACTTTATTTTATTTATTTATATTTACTAACTTCTAACCAAAATACAAAAAAACATGTTGCATTTGCTTCTTCTTCTTCTTCTTCTTCTCTGTGTGTGTGTGCAGGTTTTCAAAGACAAGGCAAAGTTTTCAATTCAGTGAGGTTGTTCAGTTATGATTCGATTCAGATGGACGTTTGACCTAATCTTGGTCAAACTATCAAAAGATTGTTTTAACTGCAAGTTATTTGTGCCAGTGGTTTATTTCTCAGGAAATGCGTATTCAAAGATCAAGTTGTCGTGCATTAAGTTCATTAGTTTATCAAGCAACGTTCTGTGTGAAGTATGGTTTGAATCTCCAGGTTTATCATTGTTCATCACCATTTCATCTGTGGATTTATTTTCCTCAGTATGGATTCAAATAATCATGGCAAGTTTCAGACGATTCAAATGGTCGTGACTTAATTGGCAAAGTATCCAGTGGTTCAGGAGTGGTTGTATTCATTTTAATCAAAGTGGCTTGTGAAAGAAAAATCAAGATTGGTTTTGAGCTAAAAAATAAAAGAAATAACCACTTCATCCATTACTCATTTTCGATTAAACCATTTTATTTTCCAATTTCTATTATCTATTATTATTCAATGACCATTTTCTTCCATTTTTTTTCTCGATTATTCGATTGATACACCTTTTTTAGTTCAATTATCTAAATTACGATTTTTAACCGATTTCCAACTTTCCATTTTTTAATATCCCATTTCTATATTCATTACCATTTTTTATTCCCATATTTTTATCAATATCCATTTTTTTTAATTCAAAAATTTTAATAAGCCCAATCACTTTAGTCCATAACACAAATTTGTTTTTATAAAAATGGTTAAGATAAAAGGCCTCTGAGATTATAAACTCAGCCCACATTTCTAGTCCACACTTCATCAAGCCACCAAAGTCAACACTTATCCAGCCGAAACATACACGTGAGTCCATATTCACATCAGTCGTTTTCTAAAAGACCAAAACGATACAATACCATGCAAGACTTCTATTAGCTGCTCACAACATCTTCTATCCTCCATGTCACAGCCATCACGTGTTCATCACAACCTCAAACGCAAGCCTTCCGAAAGTAAAACGCAAGTGGCAACACACATGAACATGTAAGTTCCATGATTCAAAAACACATGAGAAACCATTCAAAACAGCAGCAACGAATCCTCACTTTCCCTCTATAAATTCAATCAATATCTTGAAAGCCATAAAATCTCTGCAAAAATCATAAGAAAGCTTTGAGAGCCTCTCACTACCCTGTCAAAATCAGAACAAAGCTTCATAAACTCACCTTCAACAACCATCAAATTCCACAACAATAACATACCAATAAGAGAAGAGAAGAGGAGAAGAGGATTCAATTTGAATTTCACTTGAATTGAAGGTATTGAAGCTTTTCCGACGTAAATCTCGTGGTCTCGATTCGAATTCGTGGTTGAGTTTTGCTCGAAATCAAAGACATATTTGAGTAGAGCACTGCTTGCCGATCCTTTCCCATTAAGTTTCGAGCTCCACCGCTCAAATATGGCGGAGCTCCATTTCCCCCCACCGTCGAGCTACAGTACCGCAATGTGTTTGAAGAAGAAGACGATGCTATTTCATTTGTTCTTTTATTTGTTTTTTTTTTCAATTTCTTAAAAGAGAATATTTATAAAATGTGTTTTGGGATTTAGTGATTGATAGGCCTATCTGGATCTCCTATTCACCACCCTCATCTCATGCGCATACTCCATCCTTGGCTTCATTTTTTTTTTTTTTTTTAATTTTTAGTTTGTTTTTTTAATAATTGTTTACTAATTCCATGTTTTTTAATAATCTTTTCTAATACCTTGATTTGGTTCCATTTTATAAAAACCTTTAAAGAATATTTTAATTACTTTTTTTATGTGGATTTTATATTAGATCCATATTTCTTTCTTTCATCTTATTTTTATTTTGGTCGATGAGATCTTTGATTCGATGATTATTGGTTTTCGAAGATGCTTAATCTTAATTATTTCAAATCTATGGATGAATGATCATTTGGATCATTTTCCATACTTTGGGATCGTGATAGGCTGCCTTTGATAAATCAATGTTAAATCTCGATTAAGATTAGACCGTTATTTTTTTTTTCTTTTCGTACGACATGTTTTCGGAGAATGATCCATTATATCATTTCTCTAACATGTATTAGCACAAATATTGTTCACCTTAATTGGTGTTAACCGACCACATTTGTAGGGTAATTACTTTGTAAGTTACTCGACGATTGCTTAACATAGACCTAAACTTGTCCCGGATTCGGAATAAAATTCCAATTGGATACTTGCACTATCATGGACCGGACCTCTTGTTGGTCGTGTAATCCCAAAGTGATTGATCATTTTGCATTAAGAATCGAGACTTATGAATGTTTAATGCGTAGGTGCTTTGGGTCTCCCAATCTCCTTTCAAACTTTATTGAATTTGATTCTATTTGCCTTGATTGATCACTATAGTGTAAGATACTAAGAGAATCCGGTTGTCTTTCGATTTTGGTTACTCTTTTTGATTGTGGTTGATTAAGTTCACCATACCATTATTATGTAAATATTATTATACTATTAATATACTAACATTTTAATTCCTTCTCGCACCCTATCCTCTTTATTTTAATCTCTTACTCATTATCTCTATTATTATGCTTTTATTATACTATATCATTCATCATATTGTTTATGTTTATATTGATTCTTTTGTTTTTTCCTTTGTCCATTTGGACACAAAAATATTAATAAAGGATTAAACATCTAAAAAACTTATGACTTTAATTTTGGACTATGGCTACTATCCTTAGCATTGGACTTCGAGTTTTGGACTTAGATTCTAGGATCATTCCTTTGCTTGAGTTATCATGGATTGAAGACTTTAGGCTTAATTAGGTTCACTTGTTCATGAAGATGAAGTCCTATTGCTTCAAATAATGTTCGTCATACCGTTTGATCGTTCTTACTTTAACTTTTACTTTAAAGTCTTAGGATAGTTGTAACGCCCCAATTCGATTATTCCATTTTTGTTGAGTCTTTTATTTAAATTGAGTGATAATTGTTTTAATTATGAAATTGATGTGTTTATGTGATATGTTGATGTGTTATATTATTTTACCGTTTTGAGAATTTTCGGGTAAAATTAGATTGTAGGGTATTTTAGACATTTGCTGATTAATGATAAGTTAGAAATTATGTAGAATTATAATTTTGGGAGAAAATGATGTTTAGTAGAAAAATAGAAAATAGAAATAGATAGAAAGATATAAGAGTAGAAAGAGAAAAAAAAGAGAGATAGAAAGAAATAGAAAGGAAAGAAAAGGAGAAGAAGAGAAAAGAGATGGAAAAGAGGGAAAACTTGGAAATTCTTCAAGATAGCTCCTAGGAATCGAAACAATCGGGTAAGGGTGTGAAATCTTATCATTGTGTATGATTATGTATGTGTTAGATTGATTGGGTTTTTGTTTTGGAGAAGTTTAGAGAATATGAGATTTTAGGGTTTTTGATGAAAATCTAATAAATTGGTAGATTAATCGGTTGAAACTTGATATAATCGAAGTATGATAGTTAATACATGAAAATGATCATGTTTGTTGAGGTTTGGTGGGGTTTTGGAACCCTTTGGTATGACTGTTGCGCGACTGAGCTGCTGCTGAAATTGCAGTCCTCGCTCAGCGAGCGATTCCTCACTCAACGAGCTATCCAGAAACATTTTCGCTCAGCGAGCACACTCCTCGGTCAGCGAGACCTGGAAATTGGAATTTTCTGTTTTAATTCATAACTTTTGATCCAAGTATCTGTTTTAAACGTTCCACATATCGATTCGAAGCTAAAAACATGTAGAAACTAATGATGCTAAAATATGTAATTTTTAGCCGACTTTTACTTGACTTTTATGATAAAACATAGTTATGTTAGTTAAGGAATTATGGGATTGATTGTGGTATAGTGGTCGTTTGGCAAATAAATGCATTTCGTGAAGTGAATATGAATGCATGTTGATAATGAAAGAGTTCGTTGCCGTTTGGCGTAATTGATGCGAATGTGTATAGTTTGTTTGTGATTGTATGAGATGAATGCATAATTATATTGTGAATATGTATGCATTTTCAAGAATGTTGTGGGTCATTTTGCATGTGAAGCATAATGTATGCATTCTTGTATTGTGGGATTCTATGTGAATCCGTTGTAACATCGTGTGCCTATGTGGGGTGTGAGCGATGATTACAACATGATTGTGTTCCCGTGTGGGGTGTGAGCAATCAGATTGTGTGCCTGTGTGGGGTATGAGCAATCCATAAACATTGTGTGCATGTGTGGGGTGTGAGTAATGGGTGATTTAATCACGAATGATTGTGTGCCCGAGTGGGGTGTGAGAAATCAGATTGTGTGCCCGTGTGGGGTGTGAGCAATCCATAAACATTGTGTGCCCATGTGGGATTTAAGCAATGGGTGAACATCGTATGCCCGACGGGGAGTTACTTTAGGTAACGAGCGATGGTTCCAATAAGTTCTTGAGTGAACTTGAGATGATTGAGTCGGTACCGCATTGCATTTGCATAGAGTCGTGAGTTAGTCTCTATGATTTGCATTTATCATCTATAATTGAAAAATTGTGAATAAACATGAATAATGTATGTTTATGCGGAGTGATAGAAATTGGTGAATAAACATGAATGTATATGTTTATGTAGAATGATGTGAAATGGTGAAATTGTGCATGATGAATATACTTGATTTGTATATATACATTGTGATGTATATGTGTGATGGGTGATGAATTATGGTGAGAATATGAATATGTGTATTTTTATGTTAAGATATATAATTATATGTCTTGTTATTATGATAATATTTCTCACCCTTCTGCTGTTTTATGATGCTCTATGTGGCATTGCAGAGTAGGTTTGCTGGAGGTCTTTATGTGAAGCGTGTCTTCATTCTTTTGGTTGGCCGACTCTGATATGTAGCACCGGGTAGCTAGGGTTGGCTTGATGCCTTTTTGTGATGCATTTGTATATGTATCTTGGTGATGAATGTTTATGTAAACATGGATTATTGGTGAATCAAACTTGATTATATATATATATATATATATATATATATATATATATATGTTTGATGTTGATTAATGTTTAGTTTCCGCTGTTATTTTAATGTTGAGGTATGGGTGTAAGGATTAAATCCCTCTATTGCAAGTTACCCCATTGTTGCATATCGTTAAATGAGCAGGTGTTGGATGTTTTAATTTCATGTATAATGTGACATGCCTCTTTTATACTATGTTTTAATTATACTCTGATGGAATTTTTAATTTGTGCCTAAATGATTAATTGATTATTTGGGGGTATAAAAAGAGGGTGTTACATTAAGTGGTATTAGAGCCCGTGTCGAGCCAATGTCGAGTCAATTGTGTCTGTCTTGTTGCTGTGATGGTTGAACTGTTGTTTACCATTGTTATTGTTTTTGGGAATAATCAGAATATGGATGGTAGAAATGACAATGCGATGGCTACTGGTTTGGAAGCAATGGCTAGGGCGGTACAAGGTGCTCAAAATGTGAATGCTAATGATGAGTTCAGGAAGAATCAACCACGGGTCTTCAAAGGAAGATTTGATCCCGATGGTGCTCAAGTTTGGTTGAAAGAGATTGAAAGGATCTTCAAAGTCATGGACTGTGCTGAAGAGAGTAAGGTGAGGCTTGGTTCTCACATGCTGAAGGAAGAAGCCGATGATTGGTGGGTCGGTAGAAGTCAAGCTCTTGAGGAAGAAGATGAATAGATAACTTGGGATGTTTTTTGTACTGAGTTCTTGAGGAAGTATTACCCTGAAAGTGTGAAAGGGAAGAAGGAAATGGAGTTCCTTGAACTGAAACAAGGTAGTATGTCTGTGGTGGACTATACTGCTAAGTTTGTGGAGTTGGTTCATTTTCATCCTCATTATACTGCTACTACTGTTGAGTTCTCGAAGTGTATTAAGTATGAGAATGAATTACGTCCTGAGATTAAGCAAGTTGTGGGATATCAAAGAATAAGTAGGTTTTCGAATTTGACGGAATGTTGTAGAATTTTCGAGGAGGATAACAAAGCTCGTTCTACACATTACAAGAGTTTGAATGAGAGGAAAGGAAAGCAACAAGCTAGAAGTGGACCTTATGTGACACCCGCTGATAAAGGCAAGCATAGGGGAAACTTTGATAAGAGATCTAGTGGAGGGAGTTCTGGTCCCGTTAAGTGTTACAAGTGTGGTGATTTGGGTCATAAGTCTTTTGAGTGTGGGAAAAACATAGTGAAATGTTCAAACTGTGGAGGTCTTGGACGTACTACTACCGAATGTAGAAGGAATGTTGTGAAGTGTTTCAATTGTGGAGAAGTGGGTCACATTAGTACTAAGTGTACTAAGCCGAAGCAAGCTCAAGCGGGCGGAAAGGTGTTTGCATTAGCAGGGAAGGACACTACTAGTGCAGATCGTTTGATTAAAGGTACATGCTTTGTTAATAGTACGCCTTTAATTACTATTATTGATACAGGAACGACTCATCCGTTCATTTCTCTTGAGTGTGCTAAGCGTTTGAATTTGTTTATGTCTTCTTGGGGTGGTGAGATGGTTATTGAGACTCTTGCTTCAGTGTCGGTAACTACTTCTTTGGTGTGTGTAAGTTGTTCTTTGACCATATATGGTAAAGATTTTGTTATGGATTTGGTTTGTTTGCCGTTGGAGGGTTTGGACGTAACTTGGGTATGAACTGGTTGCAATGTAATCGAGTTCATATAGATTACTATAATAAGTTAGTAAGGTTTCCTTCTTTGGATGATGTTGAAGATGAGAGTTTCATATCCACAAAAGAGTTGAAGAAACTTTTAGTGGACGAAGCTCAATTGTTTGGTTTGTTTGCATCATTGTCGGTGGAGAGTGAAGTTGAACTCAATGGGTTCCCAGTGGTGTGTGATTTTCCAGAAGTGTTTCCGGAGGATATTAAGGATGTACCGCCGGAAAGAGAAGTTGAGTTTTCTATTGATCTAGTTTCGGGTACTAGACCGATTTCGATGGCACCGTATCATATGTGAGCATCAGAGTTGGTAGAATTGAAGAAGCAATTGAATGACTTGTTGGACAAGAGATTTATAAGGCCAAGTGTTTCTCCTTGGGGTGCTTCGGTATTGTTGGTAAAGAAGAAGGATGTGAGTATGTGGTTATGCATTAATTATCGAAAGTTGAACAAGGTGAGGATAAAGAATAAGTATCCGCTTCCAAGGATCGATGATTTGATGGACCAATTGGTTGGTGCGCGTGTTTTTAGTAAGATTAATTTGAGATCATGATATCACCAGATTCATGTGAAAGAAGAGGATATTCAAAAGACGACTTTTAGGACACGGTATGGTCATTACGAATATTCTGTGATGCCATTCGGAGTTTCTAATGCGCCATGTGTGTTTATGGAATACATGAACCGTATTTTTCATGATCATTTGGATTGTTTTATGGTTGTGTTCATCGACGATATTTTGATTTATTCTAAGTCTCAAGAGGAGCATTAAGAGCATTTAAGGATTGTGTTACAAATTTTGAAAGAGAAACAATTGTATGCTAAGTTGTCGAAATGTGAATTTTGATTGTCAGAAGTAAGTTTCCTTGGACATGTTATTTCCAATGGTGGTATTAGTGTTGATCCATCCAAGATTGATACGGTAATGCAATGAGAAGTTCCTAGATCGGTTACGGAGATTCGAAGCTTTTTAGACTTGGCGGGTTATTATCGGAGGTTTATTGGGGGATTTTCAAAGTTGGCACTTCCGTTAACGCAATTGACTTGTAAAGGAAAGGCTTTCATTTGGGATATTCATTGTGAAGATAGTATCATTAAACTTAAGAGAAGGTTGACAACGGCTCCGATCTTGATTTTACCAAATCCGACGGAACCATTTGTGGTGTTTTGTGATGCTTCATTGTTTGGGTTAGGTGGTGTTTTGATGCAAGATGGAAAAGTTGTGGCTTATGCTTCAAGATAATTGAGAGTGCATGAAAAGAATTATCCTACGCATGACTTGGAATTAGCGGTCGTGGTGTTTGTTTTGAAAATTTGGAGGCATTATCTTTATGGTGCAAGATTCGATGTTTTTAGTGATCACAAGAGTTTGAAGTATTTATTTGATCAAAAGGAATTGAACATGGGACAAAGAAGGTGGTTAGAGCTTTTGAAGGATTATGATTTTGGTTTGAATTACCATCCGGGTACGGCAAATGTGGTGGCCGATGATTTGAGTCGGAAGTTGTTACATATGTCCGCATTGATGATGAGAGAATGGGAACTTTCAGAGGATTTTAGAGACTTGAGTTTGGTTTGTGAAATAACGCCGGGAAGTGTGAGACTTGGTATGCTACATGTTACAAATGATTTTCTTACAACTGTATGTGAAAAGCAAAAGTTGGATTTGAAGTTTGTTGAATTGATGATGAATGAGAATGAGGATTTCAAGGTTGATAATTTTGGAGTTTTGAGATTCCGTGGTCGTGTTTGTATTTCCGATGATGTGGAGTTGAAAAAGATGATATTGGAAGAGGGACACTGAAGTAATTTAAGTATTCATCCGGGAGAGAACAAAATGTATCAAGATTTGAAGAAGATCTTTTGGTGGTTCGGATTGAAGAGAGATGTAGCTCAATTTGTGTATGCGTGTTTGACTTGTCATAAGTCTAAGGTAGAACATCAGAAGCCTAGTGGTTTGATGCAACCGTTGGATATTCCGGAATAGAAATGTGATAATATATCGATGGATTTTGCTACGGGATTGCTAAATACGCAAAGAGGTCATAATTCTATTTGGGTGATTGTTGATAGACTTACTAAATCTGCTCACTTTGTTCCAATTGATATTAGTTATCCTTTGGAGAAGTTAGTCGAGATTTATGTTTTTGTGGTTGTGAAGTTGCATGGAGTTCCTAAGAGTATTGTATCGGATAGAGATCCTAGATTTACATCGAGGTTTTAGGAGAGTTTGCAAAAGGCTTTGGGTTCTAATAAGATTGAGTTCGGCTTACCATCCGCAAACGGACGATCAAACCGAGAGGACAATTCAATCGTTAGAGGATTTGTTGTGTGCTTGTATGCTAGAACAAGGTGGTGCTTGGGATAATTATTTAGCGTTGATTGAGTTCACCTATAATAACAATTTTCATTCAAGTATAGGTATGGCACCATTTGAGGCTTTGTATGGTCGGAGATGTCGAACACCTTTATGTTGGCATGAAATCGGTGAGAGAACGGTAGTTGGACCGGAGATGGTACAACAAACAACGGAGAAGGTGAAGTTTATTCGGGAGAAGACGAGGGCTTCTCAAAGTAGGCAAAAGAGCTATCATGACAAGCGAAGGAAAGATCTTGAGTTTCAAGAAGGCGACCATGTTTTTTTGAGAGTTACACCGGTTACGGGTGTGGGTCGTGCTTTGAAGTCGAAGAAGGTGACTTCTCATTTTATTGGTCCGTATCAGATTACTACACGAGTTGGCGCTGTGGCTTACCGTGTGGCGTAGACTCCGAATCTTTCGAATTTTCATGATGTGTTCCATATTTCGCAACTTCAGAAGTATGTTCCGGATCCGTCACATGTTATTCCTATGGACGAGGTTGAAGTGAGAGATAACCTTACGGTTGAAGCTTTACCGATTAGGATTTTGGACCGTAAAGTCAAGAAGCTAAGAGGCAAGGATATTGCGCTTGTGAAAGTAGCATGGGGAGGCGCTTCAGAAGGCAATATGACTTGGGAATTAGAGAGTGGGATGCGAGAGTCGTATCTGGAGTTGTTTGAATCAGGTAATATTTTCGAGGACGAAAATTGCTAAAATGGGGGAGAGTAGTAACGCCCCGATTCAATTATTCCATTTTTGTTGAGTCTTTTATTTATATTGAGTGATAGTTGTTTTAATTATGAAATTGGTGTGTTTATGTGATATGTTGATGTGTTATATTATTTTACCGTTTTGAGAATTTTCGGGTAAAATTAGATTGGAGGGTATTTTATACATTTGATAATTAATGATAAGTTAGAAATTATGTTGAATTATAATTTTGAGAGAAAATGATATTTGGTAGAAAAATAGAAAATAGAAATATTAATAGATAGAAAGATATAAGAGTAGAAAGAGAAGAAAAAGAGAGATAGAAAGAAATAGAAAAGAAAGAAAAGGAGAAGAAGAGAAAAGAGAAGGAAAATAGGGAAAGCTTGGAAATTCTTCAAAATAGCTCCTAGGAATCGAAACAATCGAGTAAGGGTGTGAAATATTGTTATCTTATCATTGTGTATGATTATGTATGTGTTAGATTGATTGGGTTTTTGTTTTGGAGAAGTTTAGAGAATATGAGGTTTTAGGGGTTTTGATGAAAATCTAAGAAATTGGTAGATTAATCGGTTGAAACTTGATATAATCGAAGTATGATAGTTAATACATGTTAATGATCATGTTTGTTGAGGTTTAGTGGGGTTTTGGAACCCTTTGGTATGACTGTTGCGCAACTGAGCTGCTGCTGAAATCGCAGTCCTTGCTCAACGAGCGATTCCTCGCTCAGCGAGCTATCCAGAAACATTTTCGCTCAGCGAGCACGCTCCTTGCTCAGCGAGACCTAAAAGTTAGAATTTTGTGTTTTAATTCATAAATTTTGATTCGAGTATCTGTTTTAAACATTCCACATATCGATTCGAAGCTAAAAACATGTAGAAACTAATGATGCTAAAATATGTAATATTTAGCCGAATTTTACCCAACTTTTCCGATAAAACATAGTTATGTTAGTTAAGGAATTGTGGGATTGATTGTGGTATAGTGGTCGTTTGGCAAATAAATGCATTTCGTGAAGTGAATATGAATGCATGTTGATAGTGAAAGAGTTTGTTGCCGTTTGGCGTAATTGATGTGAATGTGTATAGTTTGTTTGTAATTTTATGAGATGAATGCATAATTATATTGAGAATATGTATGCATTTTCAAGAATATTGTGGGTCATTTTGCATGTGAAGCATAATGTATGCATTCTTGTATTGTTGGATTCTATGTGAATCCGTTGTAACATTATGTGCCCATGTGGGGTGTGAGCGATGATTACAACATGATTGTGTACCCGTGTGAGGTGTGAGCAATCAGATTGTGTGCTCGTGTGGGGTGTGAGCAATCCATAAACATTGTGTGCTCATGTGGGGTGTGAGCAATGGGTGATTTAATCACGAATGATTGTGTGCCCGTGTGGGGTGTGAGTAATCAGATTGTGTGCCCGTATGGGGTGTGAGAAATCCATAAACATTGTGTGCCAATGTGGGGTGTGAGAAATAAGTGAACATTGTATGCCCGACGGGGAGTTACTTTAGGTAACGAGCGATTGTTCTAATAAGTTCCTGAGTGAACTTGAGATGATTGAGTCGGTACCGCATTGCATTTGCATAGAGTCGTGAGTCGGTCTCTATGATTTGAATTTATCATCTATAATTGAAAATGGGTGAATAAACATGAATAATGTATGTTTATGCGGAGTGATAGAAATTGGTGAATAAATATGAATGTATATGTTTATGTAGAATGATGTGAAATGGTGAAATTGTGCATGAGGAATATGCTTGGTTTGTATATATACATTGTGATGTATATGTGTGATGGGTGATGAATTATGGTTAGAATATGTATATGTGTATTTTATGTTAAGATATATAATTATATGCATTGTTATTATGATAATATTTCTCAACCTTCTGCTGTTTTATGATGCTCTATGAGGCATTACATAGTAGGTTTGCTGGAGGTCTTTTTGTGAAGTGTGTCTTCATTCTTTTGGTCGTTCGGCTCTGATATGAGCACCGGGTAGCTAGGGTTGGCTTGATGCCTTTTTGTGATGCATTTGTATATGTATCTTGGTGATGAATGTTTATGTAAACATGAATTATTGGTGAATCAAACTTGATTATATATATATATATATATATATATATATATATATATATATATATATGTTTGATGTTGATTAATGTTTAGTTTCCGCTGTTATTTTAATGTTGAGGTATGGGTGTAAGGATTAAATCCCTCTGTTGCAAGTTACCCCATTGTTGCATATCGTTAAATGAGTAGGTGTTGGATGTTTTAATTTCATGTATAATGTGACATGCCTCTTTTATACTATGTTTTAATTATACTCTGATGGAATTTTTAATTTGTGCCTAAATGATTAATTGGTTATTTGGGGGTATAGAAATGGGGTGTTACAATAGTCCCTTCATCTCCTCCCCTTCTTTAATTTTCAAAACTTCTCCCTATTTGAAAAACCCTTTTTGTTTTCAAATTTCAAACCTCTTTCATAATCAAACCTTGACTTAGGTCAAGTGGTTTTACTTTTTCATTTCATTTCTTAATAAATGCTAAACCACATAAGCAAATCAAAACTTTTTTTTTCAAAAATACTTTAAAAAATGAAAAACTCATTCAATTGTTTTTGTGCCCTCGTGCACTTTTCTTTTTAACCATTTTCATATATTTAGATATGATTCATTCTTTTTTAGCGGAATTATTCGCTAAAGAATGACGACTTATCTTTACATTTTAAAATCAATCCAACACATTGTCTTTTCACAATTTGTACCACGAACTACAAGGTTTTGATCTCGCATTGCACTTTGTGGGTACGTAGACATGAGACTGACGCCTCTTCAAACACATAAATCTTTAAAATAACATTTCTCTTCTCATATCTTCAATGTTTTTGAAACAAACATTTTTCAAACCAAAAGCAATAAATATTTCAAAGGGCTCTAGTGGAGTAGCATATACATTTTGGGTGCGTAATACCTTCCCAATTTGTAACCTATCCTTTTACCCATTCTCTGCTTGATTCTTTTAGCTTTTAGCTTTTTGATTCATTAGGATTTGTTCGCTCTTTCTTCCTTTTCCATTTGGAATAAAATAAAAGCACGGTGGCGACTCTGTTTACTTTGAGTTAAGTTAACCAATATCTTACACTCATGATTTTACCGCTATAGAAAAGTGGCGACTCTATTGGGGAGTAATCTCTAAGTGGATTCGGCCTACTTTGATTTATTTACTGTTTTGGTTTGATTTGTTTGTTCCGTTTCAGTTTTGGTGATCCTCTGTGAGTGAGATAGATTTTAACCCGGATCTGAGTTAAACTTATGATAGGACGGCGATATTCGAAGCGATATGCGATGGAGTAGTTCAAAGTTATATCAATTCGATAATCTCCACTCGGTTAGGCTCTCTTGGATTATCAATGTCATGATGAGTAATCGTACGTGGCATTATTTTTTGACCTTGAGCTGATCATACTAAGGACCGTAAAACCTTTAACCCATTCAATCCAATTTAGGAACGTAGTGCAAAAACTATCCGGGTGTAAACCTAAGGTGATTGTCACGCGATACTACACTCAGACAAGGTATATTTTAAGAATGTTATTGGTTGGGGAGTAATCCAATGTACCGATAATATTCTAAAGATGACTACTAACTCCGGGCACCTCTGTTAGCACCTTTTTAGTTTTCTGCAGGTACAATAAAGACAAAACCTTAGTACATGCCTTTGTGGGTTGTTGGTTCTTATCCCTTGACTTCATGCTCGTGATCCGAACCTTTGAATCTGTATGCTTTGTGTGATCTTGTTTGTGGTTGTTGCATCCATGCATTCATCATGATCATCATCATAACCATGTCTCAAGGAAAACAATTCTGATTATTGCAAATATTGGAAAAAGTAAATATTCCTTTTTGTCAAGATTTTTCATGACCATATTCTCGATGTTGACCATGTTTGTAATAATCGAGTTGTTTCTCTAAAAATGGAAGTGAACATTGCATTGCATCCTCGCATATTCTTGTGTTCATCCGAGTTGTGTGGGAACTCATTCTGGTTGTTTCCTTCTTCAGTTGTCCGTTGATCCGTCAAGTTGTCTCCTCAACATAGATACGTGACTAGAGCTGCTAATAGATTAAGAGCTATCAGATTGAGAATGGAAAACCAAGAACAACATAACCTGGAAGTCAGAATGGAGATTGATGAGTTGAAGGCCAGTATGACTAGGCTCACTGAAATGATACAAGTTCTAATTGCTCGAGGTGAACCACCTCAGAGGACTGTGATTTCTGAAGTTTCAAATGCTGTTGTTGACCCTCTTGTGATTCACCAACCAGTTTCTACTTATCCATAATTTGGGTTACCTCCAGATTATGTGCCAGTTACTACTACTACTCAAATGGTTGTTCCATCTGTTGTGCCAGTCTTTTCAGCTCCAACATTTGTCGAACCTCAACCTGTTGTGAACACTGCTGCTCAAGCTACTTATCAGAATTCTCCTTTCGTGTACCATGTTGTTGGTCCACAAGCTGAAAGTTAGGGTGAACCTGGATACATGGATGAAGTTAGAGAGCAATGTTTGACTCTTGAGAATAGGGTAAGAGGTTTAGAAGGAAAAAATTTCTTTGGTGCTGCTGCAATAGACATGTGTTTGGTCTCTGACCTAGTTTTGCCCGATAAGTTCAAAGTTCCTGTATTCGAGAAATACAATGGGCATACTTGTCCTAAGATTCATATTTTGATGTATTGTCGCAAAATGGTTGCACATGCCAAGGATGACAAGCTGCTTATTCATTGTTTTCAAGATAGTCTGAGTGGTGCTTCTATGAAGTGGTATGTGGGACTCGAGAAGAGTTACATCCAAAGCTGGAAGGATTTATCTGATGCTTTCATAAAGCAGTATAAGTACAATCTGGACATGGTGCCTGACCATCGTCAACTTCAAAACATGTCACAGAATGAGAAAGAATCGTTCAAAGAGTACGCTCAGCGTTGGAGAGAGCTAGCTGCTCAAGTGGAGCCACCTTTGGACGAAAAAGAATTAACTGGTTTGTTCATGGACACTCTTCAACCTTTCTTTTGGGAGAAGATGGTAGGAAGTGTTTATCTGGTTTTGCTAACCTAGTCACTGTTGGAGAAATACTAGAGGAAGGTTTCAAGAAGGGTAAGATTACCAATGCTGAATCTTCTAATGCTGTAAGAAAGTCTCATGGGAACTTTCAGAAGAGAAGAGATGGTGATGCTTATGCTGTTTCAAATGAAAGGAAGCCTTATCTCTAGCAACAAAGATATGTTCAACCATATGTAGTTTCAGTTGCTCCTGTTGTCAAAGCTCAACCAGATCAAGCTCAAGCTTCTTGTCCTGCTTCCAGACAAAATCAGTATCACAATAGGCCAAACTTTAATCCTATCCCGATGACTTACACTGATTTGTATCCTTCCTTGATTAAGAGAGGTATGATTACTTCTAGGCCTTTGCCTAATGTTCCAGATCCTCTTCCAACTAATTATAGATCAGATCTTCGTTGTGAGTTTCATCAAGGTGGGACTGGTCACGACTTGGAACATTGCTTTTCACTGAAGGCTAAAGTGCAAGAATTTATCAGGAACAACATCCTTTCCTTTCATGATACTAATCCTAATGTTGTCATCAATCCTTTTCTGAAGCATGAGAAGTGAATCTTCAGATGACTTCAACAATCAGATTGTTTTCAAGGCCAGAATATCATACAGGACAACACATCCTTGTTGTTGATGGATCACTAGGCCATTATTTCTTTATGTTTGCAAATTTCCTTCAATTGTATTGACTTGTTTGCTTTTAAACTTTTTTTGTACTTTCATGTTGATTTTAATGAAACGAGCATTGTTTTCTTTTGATTCAATTTAATTTATTATTTGCATCTATATGCTTTATATTTCAAGTTCATTTTCTTTCTCAAGCTGTTACAATGATTGGAGGGAGAATGATGAAAACGAAAAACCCATAGTTGTTGTTGGTATGATTTCAATTGAGACTTGGCTGATTATATACAAGCATCATTTCAAATCCCAAACATTGGAGAAATAAGGAAGTTAATCCCTTGTCAACCACTTTTGAGCCTTGAAGTTGGAGCTTATTTCTATTCGAAAAAACCCGCAATTTAAACCTGGGGATGGGCAATTATCAATTAATTCGAATGTGCATTCAAATACAAGAGAATCATTCAAGACACCTTTCAATAAAGGTTGCAATCTCAAGATTTCCTTCGCACACATCAAAGAAGTTTCAAAGATATCTCTCAATTCAAAAGCCAATGATGGTTCACCGTAATCATTAAGCTAGGCAATCATTATCTTTCAAAAAGAAATGATGATAAAAAAAAATCAAAGCCCGCTAAGTCAAAACCTATGAAGGATATTTAGGAAAAAATTGGGGCATCACGCTGACTGTAAGTTCAAAGGACACAGTTCAGGCAAAAGTTAGGGATAACAAATGAAAGATTAATCAAGAGGTCATCAAAATCCTCAGCAAAATAAAATGTGTTGACCAAAGTCCTCACCATAAATAACAAAAGGAAGAGGTGACTGCTATCTCAAAATCCTTTGGCTTGTGAACCATCCTCATATGTGCGATCCAAAATGTCTTGGAACTTGAATGCATAGGTTGAATTAATTGAGTGTAGGATTGGAGATCATCACGAAGAATGGGTTGGGTACAAATAAGCTTTGAGCCTATATCCTTTGTTTCATAAATCATGATCCAGACCATGTTACAACCTTCAAAGTCCTAATTGAATCCAAATTTCTTTTGAAAAGCATACAACAACGAGGTTGCGAAAACTGACTCCCAAGTTTGCTACCAATAATTTGTTTCTTACTTTTGCTTTATCTTTCATTTTGTCTCAACCTTCGTGTTTTGACAATGTTTTCATTTAATTTACCTCAATAATTTCATTCCAAAAATTATTTTTGATTTAACATTTTTGCATGAACTTTGCATTAAAATTACCAGGTTTGTACAAACACTTTTTATTTGCAAACAAACTTTCCTCATCAAGGAATTTTCAAACAGTTGAGAAACTTAGTCAGTAATCTTATCAGGGGCAAGCTCTTCCCAAATCCTACGATTCAAGAGTTGTTGCTCGTTGTAATTTATTCTCAGATTTGGTTAATCAGAAGATCTCTTCAAGTTTCATACTGAGTTTATCTTCTCAACCTTAATTTCAAGAACTGAAGCCATGATCAGTTTATTCTCTCATCATTCATTTCAAAGATTTGATCAGTTTTCTCCGCAGTAGTCAGAAACTGAATCCAGTATCAGTTTACCCTCATCGGTCATCTTATTTGGGGCAATCTTCTTCAAGAATCCTCAAGCATCTTTTCGTGACTTTTATCAAAAGATTTTCAACTTGATACAGTTTACCGGTGTGACAGAGATTTGTTCAACAATAGAACTTTTAATCTCTGAGCAGAATGTCAGTGATCTCCGTGTTGAGGAATCAGTCTTCCATCTTTCTACTCCCCTAAGAGTCTAAACTGGTTGTCAAGCTTTTTTTATCATATTATCTTCTTAGGTGTTTTAGTCCCCATTCTCGTTACTTTTGCATAATGAGTGTTTGAGTCCTCATATGCATTCTTTTGGATGTTTAGTCCCCAATTTGTAAACGTCCGCATAGTGAGTGTGTTAGTCCTCATTATGCGTTTTCTTGGGTGTGTTATTCCCTATTTTCATATGTTTGCATATTTGAGTGTGTTATTCCTCATTATGTATTTTCTTGGGTGTGTTATTCCCCATTCTTGTTAACATTTGCATATTTGAGTGTGTTAGTCCTCATTATGCTTTTTCTTGGGTGTGTTATTCCCCATTCTTGTTAACGTTTTCAAATTTGAGTGTGTTATTCCTCATTATGCATTCTCTTGGGTGTGTTATTTTCCATTTTCGTAAACATTTGCATATTTGTGTGTGTTATTCCTCATTATGCGGTATCTTGGGTGTGTTATTCCCTATTGTCGCTCCCGGGATTTCCATCCTGGTACAAACGCGAAAGTGGCGCGGAAAAAGGTAGAGTCGCCAGCCATGCATTTTTATCCCGAATAGAGGGAATGGTAATGCTGCACAAACCAGAAGAAAAAAGGAGGAAGGACACAGGTCCTGCGAACCAAAGAGACTGAGTTCGGGAGTCGGTTACGACCTGGGAAGGTATTAGCACCCAGATCGTCCGCCGTACCCGACGGGATCCACGCTTGCAAAAGAATACTGTTTCAAAGGGTGAGGGTATGAAAGCTGCAGCAAAGAAATGAAAAGAAACTGGGACTGGAAAAGAACTGAAATAAGAAACAAAGAGAAAAATGTAGGGAAAATAAAGATTGTGCTCGAACGGGCCCTACCCCGCTGCCTACGTACCCCATCAGGATAATGAGGATCAGAGACGCCGTAGTTCCCCTAACTAGGGGTACTAAAAGGAAATTGCTTGTGAATTAAGGCTTGAACTGCCTATGCCATTGCTCAGGTGTTGCAGACTCGGACGACGAGTGCGTAACCGTCTTGCAAAATGACAAGTAGGAGCAAGTTCGCGTACGGAGCGAAGGAGATGAGAAAAGAATTCCCGAAGGAAAGACGTTTATTGTTTGTTTGGTGTTTTTTTAGAAGCTTTTATGAGTGAAAGTTTGCATAGGTAAGTGTACCCAAGTCTTACTCAATGGGATGTGTACATCTCACATCATCCCGAAATGGAATGCGCAAGAGGCACACCTATCTATGGAGGAAATCCCCAAAGCTAGTCCCACAAGTGAAGGCTCAAGCACACTAACCTATTATCATTATTAAGTGTTTTTGTGGTTTTGATTAAGAAGTGTTTTTTTAGCTTTTCTTTGTGAGGTACTCATGTTAAGACCTATCCACCACGAGTGATGACTCACACCTCGCCCCGAAATGGAACGCATGTGAGCATCTCATAGCAAAGTCTCATGTCACATGAAAGTACTCAACCTTTATTAAATGAATTAGAATTAAGTTTGAAGATGAGAAGAGAGAGCACCAAAGGATCTTAAAGGAAAAATTCTAAAGGGGGACTAAAATAATCCTAAGTATTCACATGCATGGAAGTCCTAAAGGTTAGTGAGGTTTCTATCTTAATGAAGGAAAAAAGAAGAAGATAGAAGAAGGGATGAGAAAGGCCTAAGCCCAACAACAAAGGGTTAGTAACATAAACATAAGAGGAAGATGAGAATTGGAGATGTGGAACTCAATTCCCACATCTCTCACTTACCATAGCCCCTGCAAGGTTAGTATGCACAAAAAAATCCAGCAAAGTGACCAACACAATCATGGAATTAATCATGCTCAAAGGTTCTTGTAAACAAGAAAAAAAAACAACATGCCAAGCATTGCAAATACACGACTTACGCGTCGAAAACATGAAAGCATACATCAACCAGCAAGCAAATCACCCTAAAATATCATGCTTAATGATCATGCAATGATCCAAGGCAATTAGAACAAGCAAAGGGATCAAACAAGCTCAAAACAACACTAAAAAACCATTCTGCTTCAGTGTTAACCGGTTAACCAAATGCGTTAACCGGTTAACCAGCTCAAACCTGCACAAGATACGCACAAAACAGGGGCGTTAACCGGTTAACCATATACGTTAACCGGTTAACACTGATAAAACAACAACAAATCCTGCAGAAAACAGCAACTCAAAACAGCTTATCCAAATAAGCTTGCACCAGACCAGCAATCAATTACACATGGAAAAATAGATCAATTCACATTAATCCATATCATTAAGCTCATGAACAAATAACATTCGGATCCGGATACAAATCAAACAATCAATTCATGCAACACAATCAAATACACAAACACATGGTGGATCTAAAGCACAAGCATGCAAATAAGCTAAAAACAGAGCTAGATCTGAAATTAACCAACCTACAAAGCTGAGGTATGCTTTGGTAATTGTTGATTGAGCTGAAAACAGTAGATCTCGCGCAAAACTTTGAAGATCCGATGCTAAGCTCCACACTCCATGCAAAATAAATGCAAGAACAAGCTCTTGATGCAGAATTTTGGATCCAAAAGCACTTCTAGATCTCAAACCAGATCTGAATCTCCAATAAAACCAGCAAAAAGATGCAAAGAAGCTATGAATGGAGGTTTAGTTCCAAGATCTACACACCTCAAGGCAAGGTTGTGTGATCTTCAAAGAGGAACTTTGAGTGATTTGGAAAATTGGGAGAGAAAAGTGAGAGAATTGTGAGTGAGAGGAATGAAAATTCAGAAATGAGAGTGAAAAATGAGTGAGAGCCCCTTTGGTTTGGAGGGAAATGGAATAAATATGATTTAGGTTTGGGGCCCAAAATTTTGGTTTGGGATCCAAAAATATGGCTTGGCATTAGCTTAGAAAGTGATTTGGATTTAGGGTTGGAATGAGGCTTGGATAAATGCTCTAGATCCTTCTCTCAAATTCAAATTAATTCAAATGAATAAAAATCAGAAAATTGGAAAATGGAACCAAAACACACATGCTGAAATTGCTGCTGGAAATTCAAATTTCGCAGCTGTTAACCGGTTAACCATATGCGTTAACCGGTTAACGCATGGAAAATTTGAATTTCCCTCCCTTTGGTGGGAACCTTCAAAAATAGACCTGCACCAACCGTTTCAAGCAAATTTTGATCCATCTTCTCTTTCTAGGGCTCTGAACATGATACCAGGCTTGTGCAAAATGATCCTGTGAGATTCTTGCTAGACCACCATGCTCTTGATTTTGACTTGCAGATTCAGATTTTCCCAGATGACCGATCATATGCCTTATGCTAGAACATGTGAGTGTTATGCCTCATTTTTCTATGCTAAATGATAAGGATATGGTATGCTCATGATGATTATGATATGATAACGATGCTAAACAAGAAGAGGGCAAATTTGGGGTGTTACAGCTGCCCCTATTCAATCAACTGTTAATCTGAAAAGGATGAGAGCAACGGCTATCAGACATTCGAGATAAACTGTGATTGAATACCAAGAAGACCTGAAATTTGCACTCTGACGAAGAACGCAACACTGGGAAATAAACCCAACCAGATGACGCTCTGGGGATAAGAAGGAGAGAAAAAGCAGACGAGCTTCTTCCAAGTTGAGACTGATATCTGAAATACTATCATGCTGACAGACGAGTCTTCGCATGACCTGTGACGCCAGGTACAGAGAGCGGACGAGCCCTTAAGGATCTTCAAAGTAACCTGAGATGGACGAATCTCCTTCACTAATCCTTACGCAGATAAGTGGAATAAGACGGACGAGTCTTCTTCGGATAACCCTTACGCAGGCTCCGGGAATGCATATAAGTCTGTGGGATAGACATGAAATCAAGGTAGACGAACCTTCCTCATATATTATCCGCGGATATATGGTATAAGACAGACGAGTCTTCTGAGCAAACCTGTTACGCCAGGTGCAGCAACCATAATTGGTGCTTGAGACAGACGAGCCTCCTTCGGATTTACCTGTTACGCCAGGACCGGTAACCATTTCGACATTTAATTCCCACTGTCAGGATTTTAAACCTCTTCAATACAGACGAGTATTGGATGATCATCAAGAGAACACAGACGAGTGCCAATAGTCAAAGATACAGACGAGTATCGGACGATGATCTGAGAAACACAGACGAGTGCTTCAGGCGGTGATACAGACGAGTATCAGCCACTGGTATAGACGAATACCAGAAGTTCAAACACAGACGAGCATTTGAAGTAGTCACAGAGATATCAGGGTAAACAGCAAATCTTCACATTCAGGTGCAAGCTAGCACAGACGAGTGCTGAGGATGATACAGACGAGTATCCAGGCAAAGCAGACGAGCTTCAGAACACAAACGACTTCTGGGGGATAAAAGCAGACGAGCTTCAAACACACACAGACGAGTGCTGGACAGTTGCAGACGAGCAACAACAGAGAATACATATCAAGGCACAGACGAGTGCAGCGAAGGATCCAATACCAAACACAGACGAGTGTTGGAAGGTTGCAGACGAGCAACAGCAAATATCATCTCAGAACACAGACGAATGTTGAGGAGTTGCGGACGAGCAACAACGGAGGCATCATGACACAGACGAGTGTGGGAAATTGCAGACGAGCAATAATAAGGTAATCACTTCAAAACACAGACGAATGCCGAGAATTGCAGACGAGCAAACAGCAACACCGAGCTAACACAGACGAGTGTTGAAAGATGCAGACGAGCAGCCATAAAGCAGTGATATGTCCTTGCTGGGGAAACTTGCTTAGGGATAACACATACGCGTGTTGAAGATTGCAGACGAGCAATAAACGAATGCCTGATCGGCAACAAGAGATACAACTCTGCAGGGGAGAAAAAGTCAAGAGGTCTGGATACCCACTCCGACTGAGGTGATGAATACCTGGCTGCATCATCAAATAAACCAACAATAGGGCAAATCTGCTGGGGAATATTTCACGGACGGAGGTGAAAATCAAATATGAACTCTGTGGGGGGACAGATCATCTTCAGACTTGGCTGGGGAAGCTTCCTGGGCAAATACTCTGACTGGGGAGAGCATCCGATGATTCAAGACTCTGAGGGAATATCAGGCTTTCGGGTACCTGATAGGCAAGGACTCTTACTGGGAACAGAATACGGTTAATTTCATCTCTGATGACATCAGGCTTTCGAGCACCTGCTGGCTATACTTCACTGGGGAAGAATGGACTGCTACTTCACTGGAGAAGAAGAACCTGCTTGGGCTGCTGCCAAGACTTAGTTGGAGGAAAATATCCATTTAGACAAGTCAGGCTTTCAGCTACCTGCTGGAGAAGAAAAATCTCTGCTTGGGGAGATACTCTACTGGGGGAGAGTAAATTGCTTGATGTGACGCCATCCTGCAACCTGCAACAACAGAAAACACACGTGTGTCCCGGGGATTTGCATGGCGTGATCTGTTCATCCATTATCACCCGACACTCAAAGAGGGTTACAGTTTCCCTGCATGTCAGTTTTCTTTTCAAGATTATCACCATGTTTAGATGCAATGCTATTTTTGCCAAAAATTCAGGACATTTTGCAAACAAAAATAAACACACACAGCTTTTTGACTGAATATTATTTTTATTGAATGGCCTCTAAATAGGCAAAGATTTACATCAGGAAGCAACCACCTGGAAAGAGGTAGCCACTATAAAAATTGAGAAAAGAAACTATCCTAATGGCAATGTACACGGCATTCCAAGGAGTTCCATTTCTGCTATGACCTGCATGTCTTCAAGACTCTCCATTCTGCTTTGGCTTTCTGAGAAGACAAGGGGACTGTTTCCTATCTTTCCGATATTGTCAAACCGTACGAAACGATGACGTGGTTCAGATAACTTGGATCACAGTTGTTCGCTTATTCCCTTATTTTGCGTGGATCGCCCTCTCGGGTTTTCAATCCACCGGGATACCCTTTTTTTGCCTGAGCTGTCCAATGTGGCTTTTCAACTCAGCGGGTGTACACATTTTTTATATTTATTTCCCTAATTTTTGCCCGAGCTTTTTATTCTGTTTTTAGCTCGCCGGGATGCCCTTTTCTTGCCTGGACTTACATTCTGTTTTTGTGTCCAGCGGGTCTCTTTACGCGAAGTATTTTTTAACTGCGTCCGAGTTAACAGGGGATGGGAAGTCTTCTCCATCCATAGTGGTGAGCATCAGTGCTCCTCCTGAGAAGACTCTCTTCACTATGAATGGTCCTTCGTAGTTTGGGGTCCACTTGCCCCTGTTATCTGAACCTGGAGGAACGATCCTCTTCAATACAAGCTCCCCCACTCGATACTCTCGAGTACGTACTCGTTGATCGAATGCCCGCTTCATTCTCCTCTGATAAAGCTGACCATGACAGATAGCCGCTAATCTCTTTTCCTCAATTAGACATAGCTGGTTGTAACGAGCACGCACCCATTCAGCCTCATCCAGTTTGACGTCCATCATCACACGCAGTGAAGGAATCTCTACTTCAACAGGCAGGACTGCTTCCATGCCATACACTAGAGAGAAGGGAGTTGCCCCTGTTGATGTCCTGACCGACGTTCGGTACCCATGCAAAGCAAACGGTAACATCTCATGCCAATCCTTGTAGGTGACAACCATTTTCTGCACAATCTTCTTGATATTCTTGTTAGCTGCCTCTACCGCACCATTCATCTTTGGTCGGTAAGGAGAAGAATTGTGATGCTGTATTTTGAAGTCCCGACATAAGTCTGCCATCATCTTGTTGTTGAGATTAGAACCATTATCAGTAATGATCCTTTCGGGTACTCCATATCTGCATATGATATCTCTTTTCAGAAATCTTGCCACCACTTGACGAGTGACATTGGCATAAGACGCTGCTTCTACCCACTTGGTAAAGTAATCAATCGCGACCAGGATGAAGCGATGACCGTTCGAAGCAGTCGGTTCAATCTTCCCGATCATGTCAATGCCCCACATAGAGAAAGGCCAAGGAGATGACATGACGTTGAGCGGATTTGGAGGAACATGCACTTTATCTGCATATATTTGGCACTTGTGGCATTTACGAGCGAATGAACAACAGTCTGCATCCATTGTCATCCAGTAATACCCTGATCTCAACAGTTTCTTTGCCATAACATGCCCTCCTGCATGGGTACCAAAAGATCCTTCATGGACTTCCTGCATCAACAGGCTTGCTTCGTGTCTATCCACGCATCTGAGCAAGACCATGTCGAAATTCCTCTTGTACAAAACCCCATCTGTGTTCAAGAAGAAACTAGCAGCAAGTCGTCTCAAGGTCTTTTTGTCTTTGGAAGATGCCCCTGTTGGGTATTCTTGCTTCTCCAGGAATAACTTGATATCAAAATACCAAGGTTTCTCATCAGGCACAGCGTCTACAGAGAAAGCATAAGCTGGAGAGTCAAGCCTGGAGATGTCAATTCTGGGCACAAAGTTCCAACATAGGACTTTAATTGACGAAGAGAGAGTGGCCAAAGCATCGGCAAATTGATTTTCGTCCCGTGGTATGTATTTGAGCTCAACTGTCGTGAAGAATGTCAACAGTTTTCTAGCATAATCCCTGTACGGAGCTAGATGCTCTTGATGTGTATACCACTTGCCGGTAATTTGGTTAATGACGAGGGCTGAATCTCCGAATATGTCGAGGTTCTTAATCCGAAGATCAATTGCCTCCTCTATTCCCATTATACACGCCTCGTATTCCGCTTCATTGTTGGTGCAGCCAAAAGTAATTTTGGCAGCGAAGGGTAAATGAACACCTTCAGGAGTAATGAGTACGACACCAACTCCACGACCATTGATATTGACAGCCCCATCAAACATCAACTTCCATTTGGATTCAGGGTCAGGCCCCTCCTCCGGAAGTGGTTCCTCATAATCGTTTGTTTTGAGGCACATGATGTCCTCATCAGGGAAATCAAATCTCATCGGCTGATAGTCATCCTCAAGAGGTTGCTGAGCAAGGTATTCCGACAATACACTTCCTTTGATGGCTTTCTGAGAAGTGTACTGGATGTCGTATTCAATTAAAATCATCTGCCATCTAGCAACCCTTCCGGTCAATGCTGGTTTCTCAAAGATGTACTTGACAGGATCCATCTTGGAAATGAGAAGTGTAGTATGGGTCAACATGTACTGCCTCAGTCGGCGAGCAACCCATACCAAAGCGCAGCAAGTTTTCTCGAGCAGTGAGTATCGGGATTCACAGTCGGTAAACTTTTTGCTAAGGTAATAAATGGCGTACTCTTTTCGACCAGACTCGTCATGTTGGCCAAGCACACACCCCATCGACCCTTCTAGCACGGTCAAGTACATGATTAACGGTCTCCCCTCCACTGGAGGCATCAGAATTGGAGGCTCCTGCAAATATTCCTTTATTTTGTCGAAAGCCCTTTGGCAATCATCATTCCACCTGACTGTTTGCTCTTTTCTTAGCAGTTTGAATATTGGTTCGCACGTGGCAGTTAGGTGAGATATGAACCGAGAAATGTAGTTCAATCTACCTAAGAACCCGCGCACTTCTTTTTCTGTCTTTGGTGCAGGCATATCTTGAATAGCTTTCACTTTAGCAGGATCTACCTCAATTCCTCTTTGACTTACAATGAAACCCAGCAACTTTCCAGAACGCACTCCGAAAGTGCACTTGTTCGGATTCAACCTCAACTTGTACTTGATCAATCTGTCAAACAACTTCTTTAGGTTAACCAAATGCTCCTCTTCGTCCTTGGACTTTGCAATCATATCATCCACATAACATTCGATCTCCTTGTGGATCATGTCATGGAACAACGTGACCATTGCCCGTTGATAAGTTGCCCCTGCGTTTTTCAGACCGAAAGGCATGACCTTATAGCAGAACGTTCCCCACGGGGTAATGAACGTTGTCTTCTCCATGTCTTCCGGCGCCATTTTTATCTGATTATAACCGGAGAATCCATCCATGAAGGAGAACACCGAGAATTGAGCAGTATTGTCAACCAACACGTCAATGTGTGGCAACGGAAAATCATCCTTTGGGCTTGCTCTGTTCAAATCTCGATAGTCAACGCACATCCGGACCTTGCCGTCCTTTTTAGGCACTGGTACGATGTTAGCTACCCAAGGTGGGTAACTAGTCACGGCAAGGAACCCGGCATCCCACTGTTTCTGCACCTCCTCTTTAATCTTCATCGCCATATCCGGGCGAGTTCTTCTCAACTTTTGCTTCACAGGAGGACAGTCTTCTCTCAGAGGTAGCTTATGCATCACGATGTCGGTATCCAACCCTGGCATATCTTGATATGACCAAGCAAAGATATCTACATACTCTCTCAGCATACTGATCAGCTCTTGTTTGACGTCGGCCTGCAGATTGGCTCCTATCTTGATTTCTTTCTTTGCATCTTCACTGCCAATGTTGATGGTCTCAATCTCCTCTTGATGAGGCTGAATAACTCGTTCCTCTTGTTTTAACAATCTGACCAACTCTTCAGGTAGGTCACAATCTTCCTCAACCCCTTCATCAGCTTGGTAGACTGGATTATCAAAGTCATGCATAGTCATAGCAGGAACGTTATCCGTGGAATCCGGTTGATCAACACTGCACAAATGATGTGCTTATTCAGAATCTGCTTATTTTGAAAAGAGACGCTAACACAAAGCAAAAAATGAAAAAACACATTGCCATTTTTATATTGTTTTTTGTGAAAAAGTTTAAAAACAAAGAAAGAGAGCACAATTTGTCTGAAAATGTCCTTTTATTTCATGGCAAAAATAACGATGCAATACAAAACATGGTGGCCCAGTACAATGGATCCAAACATCTTGGGCAGAATGCTGGATTTGACAATGCAGTATGCTAATAAAAAGAAACAAAACAATTACTTTGAGAGCCAGGTGACTTGAACAATGTCCTCAGCAGACCAATTTCCTAGCTCCTCGCCGGGTGCACACGGGCGGATCCAATTGTTGTCCCAGTCTCTGTCACTATCCCCGTCTTGGCTTGCCATACAGATTTGATCGCGGTCAATCGACCCAGCACTTGTGAATGAGATAGCTTTACCACTCCGAGTAGACCCCCCAGGCTGATACCCTAAGCCGAATTTATCACCCTTCTTTTCCACCTCCAGTAGCTTGCCCCAGCCCTGGGCATTGCCTGATTGGACGACCTCCTTTGCTTCCTGGTAGGAATGAATTGACGTGCCTTCGTTGTTTTTTCTTCACCGGAGTCAAGATGCTGACATCTGCCTCAAAAGCTTGGCACAAAGTCTCGTGAATTTCCCCGTCCATTTCCACATATTTAAACGTCGACAGGTGGCTGACGAAAATATCTTCTTCCCCGCAAACTGTGATGACCTGGCCATCCACCACATATTTAAGCTTTTGGTGCAGGGTTGAAGTGACGGCTCCAGCTGCGTGTATCCACGGTCTGCCCAACAAGCAACTATACGCAGGCTGGATGTCCATGACATAGAAGACACTCTTGAAGACTTGAGAGCCTATCTTGACAGGCAACTCAACCTCTCCGAAAACGGATCTTCTTGAACCATCGAAAGCTTTAACCACTAGATCACTCGGCGTCAGAATAACCCCATCAATGTTAAGCTTCATCAGCGCCTTCTTCGGGAGCACATTCAAAGAAGAGCCTGTGTCTACAAGGACATGAGACAACACAGCGCCCTTGCATTCCATCGTGATATGCAGTGCTTTATTGTGATTCCTTCCCTCCGAAGTAAGGTCTCGGTCAGTGAAGCCTAAACCATGGCTGGCATTAACACTTCCAACAACAGCTTCGAGTTGATTAACAGTGATTTCTTGAGGAACATAGGCCATTTGAAGTACTTTCAGCAAAGCTTCTCTATGCGCGGGAGAGCACATCAACAGTGACAAGATAGAAATCTTTGAAGGCGTCTGGTTCAGTTGATCAACCACCTTATAGTCACTCCTTTTGATGATCTTCATAAACTCCTCTACCTCCTTTTCAAACGTCCCCTGCCCAGCCACAGGAGTATCTGACTCATCATTCGCAGTCTGCTTTCCTTTGTCTTTGGACGAAGCTTCGGCCTCAAGATCCTTTCTCAATGCAGGGGGAGCAAATAAACGGCCACTTCGAGTAAATCCCCCAACACCTCCCACATTTTCAATAGTCGGGTCAGCAACAGGTCTACTTTCCATCTTCTGTCCCGCCACATAGACATCGGAACCATAATGCCACGGAATGGCTCTATCATCATTATACGGCATTGGCCCAGGTACAGTTATAGTCACAGGACTAATCTGAGGAGCGTAAACGGTAACAGGCTCTTGTCGAACGGGCATGTCAGCCTCATTGTAGAAGATAGTAATGGTTGACACATCATCAGCCTTTTCATTACTAATCTTGCTAAATTGTAGGGACCCAACATCAATCAACTCTTGCAAACCCGTCTTCAATTTCTCGCAGCCATTCACAACACTTATACAGTCTTCACAATCGAGAGAACAACCAGGAAATACTTGACCTTTCAACAGTCTCTCTTTCACCACCTTCAACGGCGTCTTGACTTCATCAATTCTCAGTACCAAACTCAACTTGTCATCACGCTCAACAGCATTAACTCTTGCCCCTCCATGATTAGGTATAGGGTTCGAGTTGATATTCGGTGGTGGCGCAAAATTGATTGCCTTTGAATCCACGAGATCTTGAACTTTGTGATGTAGCGCCCTGCACTTCTCGGTTGAGTGCCCGGGTGCCCCTGAATGAAAAGCGCATCGCACGTTGACGTCGTAACCAGCTGGAAGCTCTCCAGGAGGTGGTGGTGCCAAAGTCCTTAATTGAATAAGGTTCAAGTCTAGTAGTCTCGGCAACAAGGCAGCATATGTCATCGGAATAGCTTCAATCACCCTGTTAGCAGGACGAGTCTGCCTCGGCTGATAAGGTCTTTGCTGGTAGTTGGCTCTAGGTTGTTGTTGTTGTTGTGGTGGAGGTGGCATCTGTTGTACGGGAGCTGCAGGAATAGTGACAGCAGCCACATGTTCATAAGGTCTTCTGTAACCACGGCCCTGGCTTCGGCCGAATACAACATTGGTCTCTCCTTCTCGCCTTCTTGGAGGTCCGCTAAAAGCTTTCCTCGCTCCATTTGAGCTACTAGCACCTGGGTCTTGTATCTTCCCCATTTTCAACAGCGTTTCGACCCTTTCTCCCGCAATGACAATATCGTTGAACTTTGTAGCAGAACTTGATGCCAATCTCTCAAGAAATACCCCCTGGAGGGTACCCATAAACATATCGGCCATCTCATTCTCTAACAAGGGTGGCTGCACCCTAGCAGCTAGCTGACGCCACCTCTGGGCGTATTCTTTAAAGCCTTCTTTTGCTGTCTGAGCCATATGTTGCAACTGGGTGCGATTCGGAGCCATATCCATGTTGTACTGGTACTGCTTCACGAAGGCCTCAGCGAGATCCTTCCAGCTCTTAACATTGACCCTGCTGAGCTTCATGTACCACTCAAGAGAAGCTCCCACCAAGCTGTCCTGAAAGTAATACATCCATAGCTTTTCATCGTCTGTATGCGCGACAATTCTCCCCACATATGATTGCAGATGAGTTTTTGGGCAAGCAGTGCCGTTATACTTCTCAAAAGTAGGAACCTTGAATTTGTACGGGATTCTGACTCCCGGAACCAAACCCAAGTCTGTTATATCGAATCCCAAAGAACTCTGGGACTGAATAGCCTTGATTTGCTCGGCCATCTCTTCGAATCTCTTATTCATTTCGACCCCTTGACCCTCGGTCTCATCAAGTAAAGTGAACTGGTCCTCCTGGTGGTCCACATGAATGTTATGCATCCCGTCATTGACTACGGTCGCCCCTGGTTGTATAACATGAGGTCCACCCTGACGTGCGCCCGCACCGGTATGATTACCAACATTTGCAGCAGCAGCAGCGTTTCTGTTCTGATTCTCAACCAACTCTCGCAGCCGTTCTTGATTCTGCCCCATGCCGGTCATTAACGTCATGAAATTATCCATTCTCTGTCTTAGGTCTGCCAAATCTGCCTGCATTTGATCCATGGCTCTCTCTCTGTTAACCTTGGTTGGGTACCTGTGTACTGTTGGCTGCCCCCGAGCTTTTCGAGGAGCTATAGTGCCTGAAACACAAAATACGTTAGTAACCGAGACACTACCTGCAAAACAACAAACAGGTTATATGGATGCAATGCAGTTGTTTATGTTTCCAAACACAAGTCACTTATGCCCCGGCTCCGGTATTTAGCAAAGAAAACCAGATGGGTACTGATCCTCGACTTTCAGAAACCTTTGCGGGAAACCACATTCAAACCATAATAGCAAGCAAACCAAGAAATAGTGAGAAACATCTTAACATAGATCAGCCCATTAGGCACAATGAAAACAGAATACCTCATAGAGTACGAGTTCTTACAGAGTATAAACAAACAACTAGGACTCCTACAACATGCCCGTAGGTAATCCAAATACAAAGAAAACAAACTAAGAAGCATAACCGCCGCCTGAGGATCCTGAAACTCCATCATCAGACCTGACCTTCTTGACTCCTGCCATCAACTTGAGGTCTTCAATCTCTTTGAGTGCTTCTTCGAGGGCTTGTTGACTGTCTGCAAGCTGTTGGGTCTTCTCTCTGCGAATCTTGTGGGCCTGCTCCACCTCTTCTTTCTTGTAAGCCATCTGAGTCTCAAAGAACTCCTCTTTTTCCTTATATTGCTTCAACTCTTGCTCTCTTTGTCCCTTCAACCAGACAATAGACTGACGAGCATCTCTAAGGGTCTTTGACTTCTTCTTGCGCTCAACTTCTCTTTGGGCTTCCATCATCCCCAACCTGCGGAAATGCGCTTCTTTTCCTGCAAAGTCTTTCTCCTTAGCCTCCAAAGTCGTCTGTATCTTCAGCAACTTCTCCTCAACTTCCTTCTTGGCCCTGTTAGCTTGGTAATACAAGCTTACCATCTCGGTATTTTCAACTCTAACTGCATGTAACTGGGCTTCTAACTTCTCGAATTCCTCTAAAGGCACAGTATCAATGGACTCAGCAACTGGTGCTGAAAATGGTAACAAAACTCTTCTGGCTCTGTCTTTCAACCAAGCTTCGTACCCTGGGAACGTCTGATTGTTGCACTTCCCGAAACTAGCTATTCCTTCTCCTTTGATGCTTTTCCAAGCCCCCGCAACCTTCCTCACTAAAGGCATATTATCTTTCACGGAAAAGTAGAAAATGGGGGTCAGCTTCAAATCTTCAGGCACATCTCTCAAAGCGTATCCTAATTGTCTTCTTAACAAGATTGGATTGTAATTAATCCCTCCAGTTATTCCCAACAAAGGCACACTATGATAACTTCCGCAGCTGGTAATGAAACGTGCACCTTGCAGCCTCTGAGTGAACCACCTAACATCCTTGGCAAGCAACTTTTCCAGCTTCTGAGCCCATATCAGACTATGGTCACTAAACACTCCCGTACTAGGCAAATGCCTCATGAACCACATGTGAAATAATGGAGCACAGCAACGAACCAAACCTCCCCTCTTCTTTTCAGTCTTGTAATGAACCGAGTAATACAAATCCCCGAGTAAGGTAGGCACAGGATTCTTCAGCAAAAAGAGATGTATGGCGTTTATATCTATGAACTTCTCCATATCAGCAAACAAAATGGTGCCATAGATAGAAAGAGCCAAGATAGCACAGACCGCATCCCATTCTTCTTCAACAGCCAATTCTTCCGCCTTCTTTACCAGAACCTCCAAAGAAAACCCAGACACACCTCCTTTGATAATGGTCAAAGACTTCACAGTAGAAGGACTCAAATAAAGAGCCTTAGCAATAGCCTCCGGTGCTGGTCTACTCATCTCAGAGTTGAAAGGAACCTGATCTTGAACTGGCACACCCAGGATCAAAGCATACTCCTCCAGCATAGGGCCCAACTGGAAATCAGGAAAGGTGAAGCAACGGAGCTGAGGATCATAATACTGAAGCAATGTATGAATGGCACTCCTCTCTGAAGGATTTAGCTCTATCACCACATCAAGAATACTCCCATAAGCTTTTCTGAATCTCTCTACCTGGTTGGGCGTAATCAGCTTTACCATCTTCTTCAGCAAACCAATCTTGACATCAAAGAACTTGAAGTGAATATTCTGCTTGCGAGGATCTTCCATCTTTGAAGAGAATACCGGAACCGGAAGCAGAAATATGAACCTGTGAATGAAAACAAAACAATGATTAATGATGCAATGATGCAATGCAGATGCAAATGCAAAGACATATGGTCATCCGAGACTGTCCGGAATCTGGCCACTGACAAGATCCCTCTGACAAACCAAAAGTTCACTGAGTCACCCTCTCTGATAACCACAACCCTCTGAAGAAAATCTCAGGACCATTGTATCACGAATACCAGAACCAGAAAACCAGAACTCCGGAACCAAAGTAACTGCATCATAACATGAACCGCACTGATAACAAGGGTATGATGAGGTCAAGTGTTCCTGCAAACCTGTAAACCCATCCCAAATCTCACGGGTGTGCTCCGGGTCAAACATCACGGACTCTCAAAGCCGAATAGCAATAATACTTTCACCATTTCCGAGAAGTGGCTCATGACCAAGTCAGGGAATCGGTTAGGCATTATATACTACGCAGGGAGGCCTCAGCTGAGTCCGGGAAAAACAAGCATCCCTTACAGGTTTCCAGCTTCAAGCGCTGAAATCGAGAAACAATAGTACATTCAGCCCGTAGGATACAGTACTAATGCCATACGACCAGATGCTTTGACTGAGTTCCTATAAGAGAACCAGGCCATCCTATGCGAGTTCCCAGTGGACCCTCGGGTGCGAATGGGTTTGCCACAAAATGTGGTCTGCCACTGTCACCACTGGAGAGGGTTGTTTCCACAAAGGTTCTCAATGATCGGTCCCCAGATGCACATAACCATCAAGGTCCTATCCCGAAGTGGAGGAAATCCCCACACAAGATATTTCCAAGACAGTCGCAATCTGGGCGTGAAACACATCGCCACTCATCATGCCACATGCGAGTACAATATGTCCACTCTAATCCTAGGGTGAACTCAAGCCGGGTACTTGGCTTATCTCTCAGAAACAGTATCACCCATCCCACCAAACAGAAAACCAGTCCAGACAGTCCAGTATGATATAAATGATGCGGAAAATAAATACTGAAGACTGTAAATAAAGCTGTAAATAAAGCTGTAAATAAACAACAATACAGTACAACAAGCCACATCAAACAAGCATCACCCAATGAAACAACAACACACAAGCGCTAGGAGAGACTCACAGGGGAACCAGAAATTCTGAGTTCGGTCCCCAGCAGAGTCGCCAGCTGTCGCTCCCGGGATTTCCATCCTGGTACAAACGCGAAAGTGGCGCGGAAAAAGGTAGAGTCGCCAGCCATGCATTTTTATCCCGAATAGAGGGAATGGTAATGCTGCACAAACCAGAAGAAAAAAGGAGGAAGGACACAGGTCCTGCGAACCAAAGAGACTGAGTTCGGGAGTCGGTTACGACCTGGGAAGGTATTAGCACCCAGATCGTCCGTCGTACCCGACGGGATCCACGCTTGCAAAAGAATACTGTTTCAAAGGGTGAGGGTATGAAAGCTGCAGCAAAGAAATGAAAAGAAACTGGGACTGGAAAAGAACTGAAATAAGAAACAAAGAGAAAAATGTAGGGAAAATAAAGATTGTGCTCGAACGGGCCCTACCCCGCTGCCTACGTACCCCATCAAGATAATGAGGATCAGAGACGCCGTAGTTCCCCTAACTAGGGGTACTAAAAGGAAATTGCTTGTGAATTAAGGCTTGAACTGCCTATGCCATTGCTCAGGTGTTGCAGACTCGGACGACGAGTGCGTAACCGTCTTGCAAAATGACAAGTAGGAGCAAGTTCGCGTACGGAGCGAAGGAGATGAGAAAAGAATTCCCGAAGGAAAGACGTTTATTGTTTGTTTGGTGTTTTTTTAGAAGCTTTTATGAGTGAAAGTTTGCATAGATAAGTGTACCCAAGTCTTACTCAATGGGATGTGTACATCTCACATCATCCCGAAATGGAATGCGCAAGAGGCACACCTATCTATGGAGGAAATCCCCAAAGCTAGTCCCACAAGTGAAGGCTCAAGCACACTAACCTATTATCATTATTAAGTGTTTTTGTGGTTTTGATTAAGAAGTGTTTTTTTAGCTTTTCTTTGTGAGGTACTCATGTTAAGACCTATCCACCACGAGTGATGACTCACACCTCGCCCCGAAATGGAACGCATGTGAGCATCTCATAGCAAAGTCTCATGTCACATGAAAGTACTCAACCTTTATTAAATGAATTAGAATTAAGTTTGAAGATGAGAAGAGAGAGCACCAAAGGATCTTAAAGGAAAAATTCTAAAGGGGGACTAAAATAATCCTAAGTATTCACATGCATGGAAGTCCTAAAGGTTAGTGAGGTTTCTATCTTAATGAAGGAAAAAAGAAGAAGATAGAAGAAGGGATGAGAAAGGCCTAAGCCCAACAACAAAGGGTTAGTAACATAAACATAAGAGGAAGATGAGAATTGGAGATGTGGAACTCAATTCCCACATCTCTCACTTACCATAGCCCCTGCAAGGTTAGTATGCACAAAAAAATCCAGCAAAGTGACCAACACAATCATGGAATTAATCATGCTCAAAGGTTCTTGTAAACAAGAAAAAAAAACAACATGCCAAGCATTGCAAATACACGACTTACGCGTCGAAAACATGAAAGCATACATCAACCAGCAAGCAAATCACCCTAAAATATCATGCTTAATGATCATGCAATGATCCAAGGCAATTAGAACAAGCAAAGGGATCAAACAAGCTCAAAACAACACTAAAAAACCATTCTGCTTCAGTGTTAACCGGTTAACCAAATGCGTTAACCGGTTAACCAGCTCAAACCTGCACAAGATACGCACAAAACAGGGGCGTTAACCGGTTAACCATATACGTTAACCGGTTAACACTGATAAAACAGCAACAAATCCTGCAGAAAACAGCAACTCAAAACAGCTTATCCAAATAAGCTTGCACCAGACCAGCAATCAATTACACATGGAAAAATAGATCAATTCACATTAATCCATATCATTAAGCTCATGAACAAATAACATTCGGATCCGGATACAAATCAAACAATCAATTCATGCAACACAATCAAATACACAAACACATGGTGGATCTAAAGCACAAGCATGCAAATAAGCTAAAAACAGAGCTAGATCTGAAATTAACCAACCTACAAAGCTGAGGTATGCTTTGGTAATTGTTGATTGAGCTGAAAACAGTAGATCTCGCGCAAAACTTTGAAGATCCGATGCTAAGCTCCACACTCCATGCAAAATAAATGCAAGAACAAGCTCTTGATGCAGAATTTTGGATCCAAAAGCACTTCTAGATCTCAAACCAGATCTGAATCTCCAATAAAACCAGCAAAAAGATGCAAAGAAGCTATGAATGGAGGTTTAGTTCCAAGATCTACACACCTCAAGGCAAGGTTGTGTGATCTTCAAAGAGGAACTTTGAGTGATTTGGAAAATTGGGAGAGAAAAGTGAGAGAATTGTGAGTGAGAGGAATGAAAATTCAGAAATGAGAGTGAAAAATGAGTGAGAGCCCCTTTGGTTTGGAGGGAAATGGAATAAATATGATTTAGGTTTGGGGCCCAAAATTTTGGTTTGGGATCCAAAAATATGGCTTGGCATTAGCTTAGAAAGTGATTTGGATTTAGGGTTGGAATGAGGCTTGGATAAATGCTCTAGATCCTTCTCTCAAATTCAAATTAATTCAAATGAATAAAAATCAGAAAATTGGAAAATGGAACCAAAACACACATGCTGAAATTGCTGCTGGAAATTCAAATTTCGCAGCTGTTAACCGGTTAACCATATGCGTTAACCGGTTAACGCATGGAAAATTTGAATTTCCCTCCCTTTGGTGGGAACCTTCAAAAATAGACCTGCACCAACCGTTTCAAGCAAATTTTGATCCATCTTCTCTTTCTAGGGCTCTGAACATGATACCAGGCTTGTGCAAAATGATCCTGTGAGATTCTTGCTAGATCACCATGCTCTTGATTTTGACTTGCAGATTCAGATTTTCCCAGATGACCGATCATATGCCTTATGCTAGAACATGTGAGTGTTATGCCTCATTTTTCTATGCTAAATGATAAGGATATGGTATGCTCATGATGATTATGATATGATAACGATGCTAAACAAGAAGAGGGCAAATTTGGGGTGTTACAGCTATTTCCGTATATGTTGGCATATTTGAGTGTGTTATTCCTCATTATGTGTTTTCTTGGGTGTGTTATCCCCCATTTTCATATACTTTGGCATATATGAGTGTGTTAGTCCTCATTATGCGTTTCTCGAGGTCTTGTTGTTTTCAACGTCTTACCTTGTGATTAAAGTCCAACTTGCTTGGCATTTATCCCTGTCTCTCCAGAACCTTTTCTTTATACTTGTTGTTTCTTTTCAGATTCACCTTTTATCCGATTGCCATTCTCAGATGTCCATAGTGAAGTCATCATTGATTTGATGTACTGTCTTAGACTTTTTCACATCTCATTCAGTTCTGTTCCTGGATGTCATGATTCACATTTTTATCTTATTTCTATTCTCAAATGTTGTGATTACCTTTTTTCGATTGCCATTCTCGGATGTCCCTAGTAAAGTCATTAATGTCATTCTTGGATGCTTCTGATGTACTTTTTTGGGACTTGTCTCACTTTATTCAGTGTCATTCTTGGATGTTGTGATCCTTTCTATCCAATTGCCATTCTTGGACATTTTCGCCTCGACTGAGCCATGTGGTGGTATCTAGCATGCTGCTTTTCCCCGTCGGAGTTTCATTCTCCTTACCCCCAGCGTTTATTCTATTTCATGTGTCGTTTTGTTCCTCACGGATTTCTCTGCATTTCATATGCTTTCTACATTTTCATAACATTTCATATGCTTCCATAACATTTTCATATGCTTTCATAACATTTTCATATCATTTCATATCGTTCGTTTCATTTCATTTCATTCCAGTTTCATGGCCTCTTAGGGCCAAAAATTTGTTTTTTTTATATATTTAAGTATCTTCCATCTTGACGAAACGGAGATTTCAATCTTCATTATCTCTGGATTAAAGAAACTTAAATAGGGGTATCTGTCATACCCTAATTTTTGACCCTAATATTTTTCGCATTTCATCTGCATCTTGCATACAAACAAGATCACGCGCTGGTTCATTTATCCTTTTTTAGTTATGGATCTATGCCTCACAGGGGATCACCGTGCCTTTACTTGCTTTCATTTGTTTATATTTACTAACTTCTAACCAAAATGAAAAAAAAATGTTGCAGTTGCTTCTTCTTCTTCTCTCTCTGTGTGTGCAGGTTTTCAAAGACAAGGCATAGTTTTCAATTCAGTGAGGTTGTTCAATTATGATTCAATTCAAATGGACATTTGACCTAATCTTAGTCAAACTATCAAAAGATTGTTTTAACTGCAAGTTATTTGTGCCAGTGGTTTATTTCTCAAGAAATGCATATTCAAATATCAAGTTGTCGTGCGTTAAGTTCATCAGTTTATCAAGCAGCATTCTGTGTGAAGTCTGGTTTGAATATTTAGGTTTATCATTGTTCATCAGCAGTTCATCTGTGGATTTATTTTCCTCAGTATGGATTCAAATAATCATGGCAAGTTTCAGATGATTCAAATGGTTGTGACTTAATTGGAAAAGTATTCAGTGGTTCAGGAGTGGTTGTATTCATTTTAATCAAGTGGCTTGTGAAAGAAAAATCAAGATTTGGTTTTGGGCTAAAAAATAAAAGAAACCATCACTTCATCCATTAATTATTTTCGATTAAACCATTTTATTTTCCAATTTCTATTATCCATTATTATTCAATGATCATTTTCTTCCATCACTTCATACACCTTTTTTAGTTCAATTATCCAAATTACGATTTTTAACCGATTTCCAACTTTCCATTTTTAATATCCCATTTCTATATTCATTACCATTTTTTATTCCCATATTTTTATCAAAATCCATTTTTTTTATTCATAAATTTTAATAAGCCCAATCATTTTAGTCCATAACATAATTTTTTTTTAACAAAATGGTTAAGATAAAAGGCCTATGAGATTATAAACTCAGCCCACATTTCTAGTCCACACTTCATCAAGCCACCAAAGTCAACACTTATCCAGCCAAAACATACACGTGAGTCCATATTCACATCAGTCGTTTGCCAAAAGACCAAAACGACGCAGTACCATGCATAACTTCTATTAGCTACTCACAACATCTTCTAGCCTCCCCGCCACAGCCATCACGTGTTCATCACAACCTCAAAAGGAAGCCTTCCGCAAGTAAAACGCAAGTTGCAACACACATGAACACGTAAATTCTATGGTTAAAAAACGCACGAGAAACCATTCAAAACGGAAGCAACAAATCCTCACTTTCCCTCTATAAATTCAATCAATATCTTTTTCAAAGGGAAAGCTTTGATAGCCATAAAATCCCTGCAAAAATCAGAACAAAGCTTTGAGAGTCTCTCACTACCCTGTCAAAATTAGAACAAAGCTTCATAAGCTCACCTTTAACAACCATCAAATTCCACAACAACAACATACCAATAAGAAAAGAGAAGAGGAGAAGAAGATTCAATTTGAATTTCACCTGAATTGAAGGTATTGAAGCTTTTCCGACGTAAATCGCGTGGTCTAGATTTGAATTCGTGGCTGAGTTTTGATCGAAATCAAAGACATATTTGAGTAGAGAACTGCTTGCCGATCCTTTCCCATTAAGTTTCAAGCTCCGCCGCTCAAATATGGATGAGCTCCATTTTTCCCCCACCGTCGAGCTACAGTACCGCAATGCATTTGAAGAAGAAGAAGACGATGTTGTTTCGTTTGTTCTTTTATTTGTTTTTTTTCAATTGTTTAAAATAGAATGTTTAAAAAATGTGTTTTCGACTTTAGTGTTTGATAGGCCTATCTGGATCTGCTATTCACCACCCTCACCTCATGCGCATACTCCCTCCTCGGCTTCATTCTTCTTTTTTTCTTTGTTTTAATTTTTAGTTTCTTTTTTTTAGCAATTGTTTACTGATTTCATTTTTTTTAATAATCTTTTCTAATACCTTGATTTGGTTCCATTTTATAAAAACCTTTAAAGAATATTTTAATTACTTATTTTATGGATTTTATATTAGGTCCATATTTCTTTCTTTCATCTTATTTTTCTTTTGGTCGATGAGATCTCTGATTCGACGATTATTGGTTTTCGAAGATGCTTAATCTTCATTATTTCAAATCTATGGATTAATGATCATTTGGATCATTCTCTATACTTTGGGATCGTGATAGGTTGCCTTTGATAAATCAATGTTAAATCTCGATTAAGATTAGACCGTTATTTTTTTTCTTCTTTTCGTGCTACATGTTTATGGAGAATGATCAATTATATCATTTCTCTAACATATATTAGCACAAATATCGTTCACCTTAATTGGTGTTGTCCGGCCTCATTTCTAGGGTAATTACTTCGTAAATTACTCGGTGATTGCTTAACATAGACCTAAACTTGTCCTGAATTCGGAACAAAAATCCAATTGGATACTTGCACTTTCGTGGATCGGACCTCTTGTTGGTCGCGTAATCCCAAAGTGGTTGATCATTTTGCATTAAAAATCGAGAATTATGAATGTTTGATGCGTAGGTAATTTGGGTCTCCCAATCTCCTTTCAAACTTCATTGAATTCGATTCTATTTGCCTTGATTGATCACTATAGTCTAAGATACTAAGCAGATCCGGTTGCCTTTAGATTTTGGTTACTCTTTTTGGTTGTGGTTGATTAAGTTCACCATATATATATATATATATATATATATATATATATATATATATATATATATATATATATATATATATATATATATATATATATATATATATATTCAATGAAAGTTTAAGCCCGATATTCAGTTTCATATGCCATTCTACATGTTGTACTATTTTTAGAGGAAGAAAAAAACAAGAAAACATGGTTGATTAGAGAGTAAAGAATACAAGATAAATATTATATTTTGACCTTAAGTGAAGGATATTTAGTACTTTAAAGATATGATTTTTTTTAAAGGGTGGATGGGGCATTTCCCTATCTATACGTCATATTTCTACTATAAATTAACATATGTGAAAGTTGACAAATAAAAAATAAGAATAGAGAATAATTTCAAACCCAAATGTCTTGGAGGGGGAATAAGTTATTGGAGATAGTTTATCCATACTCGTGTTCAATTGAAATACCATTAGATAAATACCAAAAGAATTTTGGGTAGAAGGTGTTGTTACAAAAATTTATATTTTGAACAAGTGTCCTAAAAGAAGGGTTCAAGAGAAAACTCTTGAAAAAGTTTGGAGTGAAAATAGTCCTTCAATTTAGTACCTCATATGTTTTAGATGAATCATACATGCTCATGTACCAGATAAACTGAGATATAAATGAGATGATAAATGTATATTTATTAGCTATAGTTCAAACTAAAAGGCCCATGATTTACCATCTAGAGACAACTATTGCAACTTTCAAGTCCGAGGTTTGATGTTTTATAAGGATAAATGTGATATTAGTCTTCAATTTATCTTAATTGCTTTGGTGTTAGATGGTAATTTGAGAAATTTTCATGTATGATTCTCTGATATGGCTGCCATTTCTTCAATCATTTCCTTCTTTCATGCTTTATTATGCAAGGCTTCATCATGGTTGATAGGTCCTGCATCTGCTAACAATACAAAATGAACAAGATCTCCATCATTTATGACTTTATTATCATCAATGACTTCACAATCTTGTAACCTTGCTGGAGGCATCCTAGTCCTTTAAGGTCTTTAATTCACTTCAGGTACATCTTCAATTAGGTCACCTGGTCAAGCACCATCTTCTTCTTCTTCTTCTTTCGATCCTGAGTTCAACAAGTATTTGCTACTTGTGCCATTTTATGTCTAGTTCATTTAATATTTTCATCAATAATGATGTCTCTACTAATTATGATCTTCTCATTAATTGGATTGAACAATCTATAAGCTTCAGTCTTGTGGTAGCCATCAAGAATCATAATCTCACTTTTGTCATCTAACTTTTTTCTTCTAGCATAAGGTACATATTTGTAATAATTAAGCCACATACTTTAAAGTGATTCACTAATGGTTTCTTACCACTCCATACTTCTTCTAGAACCTTGTTTTGCAGTTTCCTTGTAGGACACATGTTCAACACATAAGCAACAATTGTGACTGCTTCTCCCCACAAAGAGTTAAGCATGCTCTTTTGCTTCAACATACACCTTACCATATCTACGATGCTTTTATTCCTTTTCTCATCTAACCCATTGTGTTAAGGGGTGTATGCAGCCGTTACTTCATGATTAATTCCATGTTGTGTACAAAATTCTTCAAATGTCTTGGAAGTATACCCTCATCCACCATTTATTATGATCATTTTGACCTTCTTCTCACTCTGATTTTAATCAAGCAACTTAAATATTTTGAAAACTTCAAGGAATTCCTCTTTATGCTTGGTCATATACACCCACAGCTTCTTGCTATGCTCATCCAAAAAGGAAATAAAGTATCAATTTCCACCAATGGTATGTGTAACACGGTGGGATAACTGACTTTTTATTTATGTTGCAGATAGCAAGAGTTGCCACCGACTTTTATTTTATCCATATGGAAAGGGTATAAAAGAACAGGAAAGACCATTTTTAAAATTCTAAGTTCGGGGGGTAGGTTATATAAAGGAAAGGTGTAAGCACCCTTTATATCCATGGTTATCCATGGGCTCTTAGTTACTTAGCTCACTTATTTGTTTGAAAAATGTGTAGTGTGTGTTTAGAAATTTTCATAAGTCTTTGTAATGATCCTCATATGGATGTATACAAAGCTTTTTAAGTTTGAAAATTGTTTGAAAAGTGGGGTGTGAATAAGAATTTTTGAAAATTGAGCAAGCAACTAAGAACTACCTACCCTAGACTGGTCTTTCATATTCTTTTATTTCCTTTCAAGGGTAATATTGTCCCTACTATTAAGGAGTATGTAGTCATTACCTTAGATTTAGTTAAGGGACGGACGTAGGGTCATCGTATGGTCAATGAAGGCAACTTATAGGGGTGTCTTTAGCAATTCGTAGGGACTATCATCATTTTTTACCGAAGGGACAAGATCATTATATCGTAGGCAACCTCGTAGGGACTTGATCTTTTAATATGGAAGGGACTATGAAGATTTACTTATAGAGACTTTGCTTTTAAAGACACCCCCACTTTCGAGGGACCTGACCATTTGTTTTAAGGTAACTGAGAGGGGAAACCCTATGAAGTGTTGATGGCGATCGTAGAACGACCAACTTATGTGTGTGAGTATTATTTTCAGATATTTATCTTATTATTTTTATTATCTAAACCTTTTTTATTTCATTAAATCTTGCCACGCTCTAAATTTACTAACTACACAATCAAAATAGGATCAATGGAAGGAATTTAAATGGCGGAAAATAAAATGGCAGAAAATAAAAACCTAACTATTACAACGCCTTGGGGCAGTTACATAATTATAATGGCAGAAAAAAGATAAATAATGATAAACAAACTCAGAGCAATAATAATAAGGTAGGTAGTGAATATAACAAGAATGAATGAAAATAAAAAGGTTTAGAGAAAAAGGTTTAGGAAAAAGGTTTAGGATTTGAAAAGTTTTTAGGGTTAATAAAAAATATTTTAAGGTTTATGAAATTTCAAAGGTAAAAAAAATCTAAACCTAAATAATTAAAATGTTTTTTATAATTTAAATGACATAAAAAATCTAAATATTATTAGTTATAAAAAAAGTAGTTTTGAAATTATATTTTTAATAAAAAAAAGATTACTGAAATTTAATTTAATGGTTTTTTTAAATTAAGGTTTAAGGTTAATAAATTGAGAGGTTTAAGAAATTATATGGAATTAGAGAGAATTAAAAAAAATGGAAGAAACCATGTTTCTTCATCAAAATGTTGTGGCCAGGGTTTGAACCCAAACCCTAGCCTTCATCAACTTCAGCCTTGGCCACTAAGTTATGTCTGCCTTTTGTGAATATACCCGAAATAGGGTTATTATATAATAAAATTGAGAAAAAAGACACGAGTTAAAAAAATGTCCAAGGCTGGGTTTGAACTCACGCCCTTGCCTTTCAAGTTTAAGGTTTATGAAAAATTTTAGGGTTTTGGGAGAAAAATCAGGGGAGTTAGTTAACATAAAATGTGCAGATCTAAATATATGTATAAAAATAAAAATAATATGAATTAAAAAAACATTGTTGGATGGGGATATAGCAGCCCCAAATATTGTTTGAGATAGCCCTTGGGAGGATATAGAAGCCCAAGATGGATGTAATCTCAAGAGATGTAGCAGCCTAAGATATTGGTTTTCGTGGCCCTGGGGGGATATAGCAACCCAAGACATTGCTGGATGTAATCTTGAGGGATGTAGCAGCCCAAGATATTGGTATAGGTATTCCTGGAGGATAGAGCAATCCAAGATTTTGTTATATGTATTCCTGGAGGATAGAGCAGTCCAAGATATTGTTTGAAGTAACCCTTAGGGGGATATAGCAGCCCAAGAATAAGTTGTTGATGACATTCGTCTGCTGGGGAATTAACCTGAAAAACAAGGTTAGTTCTATGCAATAACACTTTGCAAGACGATGTTCTTATGAGAAAGTTGTATGTGTATGATATGATGTAAATGATGTATGTATGAATTATGTAGTTGAAGCTCATGAGTAGCTTCGTAGAACAACTGCTGGTTGGGGAAAATAAATCCCGATTTGTTGCTGAGGAATATGAAGACTTCGTTCCCGTCTTGTTTTGGAATATCGTACTTAGAATCTTTCGTTTCCTGATCGTCGTACTTCTTATTGAAAGTTTAGATTCCTAAATATCCTTACTGGGGATAAAAAAGACGGACATTCCCTTAAGAGACTTTTCCTGGCCAAGTTCTTCGAAGAATATCAGGCTCGAGATAAATCTTCTTGAGGATCTCGTAGAGTTAGAAGTACAAAAGACTACTTGGGATGTTTCGTAAGAATATATCCGTGAAGATTACTCTGTGGGGATGAACTGACACAAATTCATTGGACTCCTACCTTCGATCGTCCTTAGTAAATGCTATTATTGTATTTTATGCATTTCTGGTAAACATCAATCATATTCAAAAGCATATATACATTCAGACATAATCAATGGACGTTTTCGCCTAAGTAAAAAGGGAAAAGTAAACCTGAATTCGGAAATAGAGTTGTATCAAAAGTGTATACTCATTCAAAGTAACCAATGGATTTAAAACTTTTGAGATTCTTGACTTCCCCGAGTAATTTCCTAGGAATTCTCATGACTGAATCCGAAGATATGATACTGACACTGTCTGATACTATTGGCACATACAATTTATTTCCACAATGGCTTCTGCTGAAAATCCAATATCAAGGCAATGAGAGGAATGTGCTTTCAGACTGCGATGGACCGTATACGCTCCGGGTAATGATGAAGGAGCTTGATCTGATTATATTTGAAAAGAGAGCGTTGCCCCTAGTTAAGGATAATTTGTCTCAGAATGGAAGTATCTGAAAGGAGCTACCTCAAGAGAAATAAACAAAATGCCCCACAATAATATGCCCCTGGCATCGTGTATTTGGTAACGTTACTTCTGGGAATTCAGATGAGGAGATCTGCCATTGGCTATTAAGCATTGTTGAATCTTGACATGACTGCCTCAGATGAATTGGACAATAACATGGCATGCCCCCTTGATTGGAAGATAATGACTATGCCCCTTGTATACATTGGCTTTGATCCAGGAAGCAACTTTGTCTGTCGGGAGGACTTTGGTTTATTGAATATTCATCATGTAAGCTTCTCTTCTATCAAACACTTAGTTATATGCAAACAATGATATTCAAAATGAAACTCTTATGTTTGTCTTGAAGTTTTGACAAAGAATTATTTTAGCAAAACAATATGTGTAAAAACTGTGATATTAACTCAAGATTTATAATAAGCCCTAAAGGAGTCAGAATACCTTTTTGTAGCAGTACGCTTTCGAACTAACCATGCTTCAGTTAGGACTTTTAAGGGTTGTAACGTGGTCTGGTTCACGGTTTAAGAAACAAAGGATAAAGGCTCAAATTTTTATTTGTACCCAACCCATTCTTCGTGATGTTCTTCAGTCTTATGTTCAGTTAACTTACGCGTTGAGATTCCAAATGAGTTTGAAATTGTAACACTGATAGCAGATTATTTGAAAAGCCAATCATCTCTTTTTTTTTGTTGAGGATTTGTAGTGACCTCTTTTTTCTTTTGACTTTGTTATCCATTCTTTTTTCCTAAACTGTTTGTTTTAAGATTATAGTCAACGGGATGTCTCAAGTTTTACTAAGTCTCCTTCATAGGTTTTGACTTAGTGAGCTTTTCTTTTGCTAGATATTGACTGTCAGACTTTACGATTATAGGGAACTATCATTAGTTGTGTACAAGAAGGACAACTGGCATAATTGAGTTAAACGAGGAACTACCCTTCCCCAGGTTATGATTAAGGGTTTTAATTTGTGTGAGAATGAAAACACATACTTCATAGGCTCAAAAGGGTTGACTAGGGATTAACTTCCTTATATCTCTACTATTTAGGAATTGAAACAATGCAGGTACATCGTCAGCATAATCTGTTCAAAAGCATACTGCATAAGATTATGGTATTGTTTTCGTCATCCTCCCTCTAAAGGCTTACAGCTTTAACAAGAGTTAAATATCACAAAAGAGGAGTAAGAAGTATAATTTAAATATAGTGAAACAAATGGATAAATTCAAGACAAACATATGCAATGCATTATCATGAAAACAAAAGTTTGACATGATAGTAAGTGTTTAAACCAACAAAAGAAATTACAAATGAAAATTCAAATGTTCTCAAGCCTCCTCTAAACTTGTCACTCTGGATGTCTGGCAGCTTTGATATTTGATGGACAATAGAAGTATTCAATCTAGTCTTCTGGCGTAACCTCGAGGACTCCTTCTTCAATCATGTCTTGAATCTTATTCTTCAATTCCCAATAATTATTAGTTTCATGTCCATGACAGTTAGACTGATATACACACCTTGCATTGGGATTATAGCGAGGAGAGGAAGTATTGGGATTCGGAGGAGGGTCTTTCAAGGTAATCAACTCCTCTTTCAACATGTGTTGCAGTGCCTGAGCCAACGACATATCAATATTTGTAAATTGTCTTCTAGGTGTATCCTTCTTACGCTGATTATTCCATTGTTGATTTTGTGGCGCATGATCAGGATTAGAGATTAGAAATGCTCCCACGGATTGGTTACAGTTGTTCTTATTACGACCCTGTTGGCTGTACACAGCATTGGATTCCATTTTCTCATTAGATGGCTTCTCGGTGGTACTTGAAGAGATAGCCACTTGTATTTTACCACTTCGTATTCCACTTTCAACATGTTCTCCAGTCATTATCAGCTCAATGAAACCAGATGACGAGCTTCCAATTAGATGACTGTAGAAAGGACCAGTCAGCGTACTCACAAACATGTCAACCAACTCTTTGTTAGTTAAAGGAGGTTGAACCCTGCCCGCAAGATCTCTCCATTTCTGAGTGTATTCTTTGAAAATTTCATTAGAGCCCATGGACATGCTTTGGAGTTGCATACGAGTCAGCGCTAAATCAGAGTTGTATTGGTATTGTTTGTAGAAGGCTTCAGCAAGATCCTTCCAAGCACAGATGTTGGTATTCTCAAGTTGGTAGTACCATTCTAATTGAGCTTCGGATAAGCTTTCTTGGAAGAAATGAATCCACAAATTTTTATCAGAAGTAGGTGGCTGGATCCTTCAGACGTAAGACCTCAAATGTAGCTTCGAACACGAAATACCATCTGTAACACGGTGGGAGAACTGACTTTTAGTTAAATGTTGCGGATAGCAAGAGTCGCCACCGACTTTTATTTTATCCAAAAGGAAAGGGCATAAAAGAACAGGAAAGACTTTAAAAAGATTTTGAGTTCGGGGGGTAGGTTATGTAAAGGGAAGGTGTTAACACCCTTTACATCCATGGTTATCCATGGGCTCTTAGTTACTTAGCTCACTTTAAACTGTTTTGAGAAGTGTAGTGTGTGATTAAAAATTTTCTTAAGTACTTTATAATGATCCATGTACGGATATATATAAAGACTTTGTTTTGAAAATTGTTTGAAAATGTGAAGTGTTTATGAAATGTTTCTGAAAGAGTGAGCAAGTACTTAAGAGAAACCTACCCTAATTTGAATCTTTTCTGTTCTTAAATATTCTTTCAATGGTAAGACTATCCCTATTATTAAGGAATAGGTAGTCATTACCTTGGATGTTGTATGGGACATATGAAGGGTCATCTATTATTAGGCAACTGTAAGGTGTATTTAGCAATTCGAAGGGACTTACCAACTTTTATTCGAAAGGGACAAGATCATTTACGAAGGCAACCTCGAAGGGACTTGATCTTATAATCGTAAAGGGACAAGATGATATTAATAAGAGAAGGGACTTTGCTTTATACACCTTACTTGACCTTTTTGTTTAGGCAACATGAGAGGTATCCTTAAGAAGTGAGGCGGCGATCAAAGATCGACTTACGTGTGTGCGTGTACAAGTTCAAATATTTATCTTATAGTTAATGATCTAAATTAATTTTAAGATACAAACATGTTTTCACTCCCTAATTTACTAACCATAGCAATTCATAAATAAATAATAAAAATACTACAACTATTACATAGCTTGTACAATTACATTATAATAAAACAATTTAAATAATAATAATAATAAATAAATAAAAAGGTTAGTAATAAAAATAAATATAAGAGAAAAAGAGGTTAGCACAATAATATACAATATAAAAATCAATTAAGTATTTTTTAGATTTTTAGATAAAACAATTTTTAAATAATTTTTAAGATAAAATAATAATAATTATTATATACTAATTTATTTACATGAATAAACATAATTAATAATTCAATTATATATATATTAGAAATACTTATTAAGTATAATTAAACAAAAATAATAAAAAATAAGAAATTAAAATTGTAAAAGAAAATTAGGGTTTTGAATTATTAGAAAATAAATTAAGGTTTAAAAATAATTAGGGTTTTATATATGAAAATATTAATTTTAATTTACAATATTAATCTAATAGTTAAATAAATATATACATATAAATATTACTAAAAACATATAAACAAATATATATATTAATTTAGGTTTGTAAATTTAAAAGAAAATAAAATCTAATTAGAATATGTATTTTTAGATATTTTTTAGAAATTTGTTTTAATGAAAATAAAAGAAAATCAAAAATTAAATGAAAAACAACAAAAAACAGGACCTGGGATTTGAACCCAGGTCCTTTACCTGGACAAGCAAGAGCATGACCACTGGGCTGTGCGCGCTGGCTGATAATATCCCACCTCCATTTGCTTTTGTTCCCATCCTGAAAAATAAAACAAATTGAACAAAAAAATACGTTTTGGCTGGTATCGAACCCAGGCCATTGCCTTCACACGCGCATACACTAACCACTACACCATCAGCGTCATTCAATAATTATAATACAAATAAAATTATATAATATATAAACAATTTTGAATTCCCAGCTGCGCGCGAAACTCCTTCTTCTTCCTCCAGACCTGCAAAATTTCCTACGAATTTTGCTAGGGTTTTTGCTGCGAATTTATTTTCCTAGGACATCCTGCGTTTTACCAAACATCAAGCAAACAACAACACTTTATGAAATTAATGAGTGCAAAACATTCCCTGAGGTCTATACAACACAACCATGTTTCCAGAATTCATTTATATTTGATGAATCGAAGAACCCTAAAATGGCCGAAGAACCCTAGCCATGGTAATTCTTCAATCTTGTACCTAAAATTGAATTAATTTGTCCAGAAAGACTCCAAACATCATCACAAACACAAATATATGATCAAATTCAAGAAATAATGTCAATATTATAAGAATCGAAAAATTCAAAAAGTGAATGAACATTAATTCGGTTTGCATGAATGAGAGTGTTTTAGATGTTGTTTATGATCCAAATACGTTCAATGAACATCATAGAACATGTTGCAATGCTCAAAACTCATTGAAACTCCCTCTACCTTGGAATCCGAATGTGAATTTTTGAAGTGATTTTGTGAAGTTTGAACTTGGTCTTAGAGGCTGCTAATTCGTCCCCAATGCTTGTCTTTGTGTTGTTTATATATAGTACAATGAATTAGGTCAAAAATATTGCTCAAGACTTTGGATATTTTGGTAGTTTGAGATTGAAAAAGATTAGCTTTTAAAGTTTGAATATTCTTGATATGAACTTGCTATTTTAAGATAATCCTCATAATTTTTGTATCAATTAGATCCAAATAACCTTTATGACATTCTAGAAGACAAATCATTTTAAATCTTCATCATTTTATATTTTATTTGAATTTAAAATGATTTTTAATATAAAAAATCATAATAAATAAAAATAAAATGAATAAAATGATGAAAATATTAAATTAATTTCGTGCATGATGTCATGGAACCTATTGGATCACAAAAAGGTCAGCCCATTTGAAGAATTATGGTTTTAAGACCCCATTTACTTCATAAACCTCTCAAAAATTTCCCAACTTTGCAAGGGCACAAATCCTTCAATTTTAATGCTATGAAGGTGTTCTTGGACATTTTGGAAAGCTTAAAGAGTCCTCTAACCAACCTCTTTGGTCTCATGTCCACATCTTTTACCATTCTCAAGTTATGCTCTTTGGAATTTGTTGACTTTTAAAAGGACCTATAATGTCTTAGCTTATACCTTCCAAATGAAGCATTTTCTGACTAATTGTGAACTTTATGAACCTTGTGAACCTCTTGAGACATAATGTATTATCTTGTGGAGGGCAAATTTTGGGGTGCAAAAGCTGCCCCTGTTCAATTTTCTGAAACCTGAGGGGTTAGATTGGTATATGTGCCATTCGTGACCTGGAAGGTTGAAGAGGATTGAACACAAAAGCCCAAAAATTTGCACTCACCGGTGTGTAGAGTAACACTGATGATTAGTTGTATATGCCTGAGTGGGCTTAAAGATGCCACTTGGAAGAAATGGAGATGGGCTTAGAGATGCCATCTGGAGATGGGCCTGGAGATGCCATCTAAAGTATCAGGATGTGATGTCTTTATGTTGATACTGGATATCAGTACTAGGTCTTCGTGAAGGCCATATCTGAATCATTTATGCAACATGATTTGAATTGTTGAATAGACCAGTAGAAATAAATCTTCGTTCCAATTATCTCTTCTGGAAATATCTTGGATTAGGGAATGGATCTTTGTACAGACCGTTTGCCTTTTCTCCAAGGTCAAAAGAACGTCAGGATTAGTTCTTTTGAAAAAATATCTTGAACCAGGGAATGGATCTTTTTACAGACCGTTTTCCTGCTATTCAAGGGCCAAAAGAACGTCAGGATTTGTTCTTCTGAAAAAATATCTTGAACCAGGGAATGGATCTTTGTACAGACCGTTTGCCTACTCTCCAAGGTCAAAAGAACGTCAGGATTAGTTCTTCTGGAAAATATCTTGAACCAAGGAATGGATCTTTTTACAGACCGTTTGCCCGCTATTCAAGGGCCAAAAGAACGTCAGGATTTGTTCTTCTGTAAAATATCTTGAACCAGGGAATGGATCTTTGTACAGACCGTTTGCCTACTCTCCAAGGTCAAAAGAACGTCAGGATTAGTTCTTCTGAAAAATATCTTGAACCAGGGAATGGATCTTTTTACAGACCGTTTGCCTGCTATTCAAGGGCCAAAAGAACGTCAGGATTTGTTCTTCTGAAAAATATCTTGAACCAGGGAATGGATCTTTTTACAGACCGTTTACCTGCTATTCAAGGGCCAAAAGAACGTCAGGATTTGTTCTTCTTAAAAATATCTTGAACCAGGGAATGGATCTTTTTACAGACCGTTTTCCTGCTATTCAAGGGCCAAAAGAACGTCAGGATTTGTTCTTCTTAAAAATATCTTGAACCAGGGAATGGATCTTTTTACAGACCGTTTGCCTGTTATTCAAGACCAGATAGATGAAATCTTCCGGAAATATCCTGGATTAGGGAATGGATCTTCTTACAGACCGTTTGCCTACTCTCCGAGGACATCTTGAGTAATGTATGGATCATTTCTGACCTGTTGTAAATTGTTGATACTGTTTTATCTGCATATGACTATCCTGCAAGGAAAAAGTTAGTTTATGCAATATGTATGCATGTATAGTATGATGCACCTAAGTAAATGTATTATGTATTTATGGATATGTATGTTATGGTATGATGTAAATGATGTATGTATGAATCATGCAATCTGAAGCGTCTGGATATCTTTGTATAACAACTGCTGGCTAGGTGTTGCACCCCAAAATTTGCCCTCACAACACAGGACTTTGTGTTCTAAGAAGGTTCACAAGGTTCACAAGTTCCCCAACACTTGCATAACCTTTCATGAGGTTCAGGAAGTCCCCAAGTTGCTTCTTGAAGATTCACAAGGTTCACAAGTGCTCCAACCATTTGCACAATCTTTCATGAGGTTCATAAAGTTCACAAACTACTTTATGAAGGGTCACAAGGTCCACAATGCTTTCAATACCTTTCATGAGGTTCATAAAGTCCACAAATTACTTTATGAAGGTTCACAAGGTTCACAAGTTTCACAATGATTACAAAGCTCTCCTGAGGTCTACAAAGCCACTTCATGAGGTTCACCAGGTTCACAAGCTTCACAATACCTCCCATGAGTATCACAAGACATTTTATGATGGTTCACAAGGTTCACAAAGTTCACAATTGGTCAAAGAAGTTGACATTTCCCTCAGACAATGCACCTCCTAAGCAGTGCATCCAAAACTAGGGTTTTGACTTTAATCAGGCTAAATGGACTTCCAATACTTCAAGTGAGCTTCATAACATCTTATATATGTGTAAGAACCCCTATGACAAGTTTCAAGACTTTTCTCAAAAGTTTGCCCAGTCAGATGATCAGATAAGTCAAAATCAGTCAATGCAGTTAAAAAGTCAAATTGAGGTCAACTGTGGTCAAACCAAAGTCAAACTTCATGATTTTTTGCCAACATCAAGTATATGAAGTGAAATTCATCATTTGATCAAAGGTTGATCATGATTCATCAAGGAAATTCCAGATCATCAATAATCAGGAGTTTCTAAATTAGGGTTTCCTCAGTAAAAGTCAACTGAACTTTGACCAGGCATAACTTTCACATACTTCATCACCAAGTCTCCATCCAAAGCTCATTTTGAAGGAAATTGAATTCTCTACAACTTTGATGTTGGAAGTTAAGCCTGAAAATGCTTCATTTGAAAGATATGATCTAAGACATTATAGGTCATTTCAAAAGTCAACAAAAAGTCAACAACTTCAAAAGGGCATAACTTGAGATTGGTAAATGATATGGACCTGAAACCAATGGGGTTGTTTAGAGGACTCTTCAAGCTTTCCAAAAAGTCCAAGAACACCCTCATACCTTTAAAATTGAGGGAGATGTGCCTTTGCAAAGTTGGACAATTTTGTGATGGTTTATGTTGAAAAGGGAGGTTCAAAATCATTTCTTTTCAAATGGGCCATTCAATTTGTGACCCAATCCACTTCATAATGCCATGCACGAAATTTTCATGATATTCTCATATTTTTTTATTTTATTTTATTAATTTATTATGATTTATTACATTTTAAATCATTTTAAATTTAAAAAAAATATTAAACATGAAAGGATATTCTTGTGATTGGATTTAAAAAATCATAAATGGTGATTGGAGTCAAAAGAGAAGGAAATCATGAGATCCCTCCCAAAATAGTAAGGCATTATGATCAAATATTTGAAAGTTACACAATGATCTTTATGAATCTTTTTTGGATCAAATCTTCACACAACCAAATGGTTTTTCTGACCTAAATCAACCCCATATATATACATAACATAAACCTAATGCACATTCACGAATTTGAGCAGCCAAACATCACTTTCAAATTTCAAATTTTCATCACAAAATCAATTTTCGGTTTGATCATTGCAAGGGTTTTCAAGGTATTCTAAGAACACAAGAAGCTTCCTTAAGCTTCCCTGAATCGAAACCAACCCTTACATGCCATTGGTTCATCATCATTTGCATAATCCGAACCATTCATATTCTCAAACTATTTTTCTTCGATTCATCATATGTGTTTGTTTATAATGAATTTTGGCTGTGTATTAATGTTTGTCATTGATCATAGATGATTTCTGGAAGGTTTTGTGAAGAACAGTGGCCTAAAACAGAATCCACCATTATTAGGGTTTGACCTTCAAATTAGGGTTGATTGATTTGCTCACTATAAATGAATTTGATTGATGAAATTGAATTGTACAGGTTATGAGGAATCCGAAAATGCTTTCAATTTGATGAAACTGAACTGTTTAATGGCACTTTGAAATTCGTAGGTTTTATGAGTGCAGGAAAATTCGCAGGTGTTATCGTATCAAAATTCGCAGCAAACTTCAACATTCAGAGGTTGAAGATGAACCAGGCTGGCGCGAAAAATAATATTCAAATTTCTTTTTAAAATATAATTAATCTTTTCTGTTTGTATCACAAGTTAAACGCTTGGCCAAGTGGAAAGGAGCGTATGCTTGTACTGTGAGGACTTGTGTTCGATACCGGGTGGTGTCATTTGTTTTTTCTTATTTTTCCACATGATTAGTAGTTATGTTATATTATTATTTATTGTTGATTTAGCATCAGGTAGGCTCTCCCAGCCAGGCGGTAAGACGCGCGTATGCACATCCATAAGGTCCTGGGTACGAAACTACCCCAGGCCTTTTGTTTTGGCTATTTTTCTGGATTTTTCAAAACTAAGAACAAAACAAACTGGATTCAGTTTTATTTCACCTGCGCATGGAATGGCTCAGTGGTCTTGTTGCTGCTGGTAAACAAAGGGTCCTGGGATCAAATCCCATCAGGTTCCTTTTCTTCTTTTTTTCTTATTTCTTTGTTTTCCACTTAATTTAATTAATTTAAATATCATTATATTATAATATGTATATATATTATTAACCTAATCACTTTAAAACAATGTTGTTTTTTCTTTAAAAAAAAAAAATAAATAAAATATAAACTCTTGTTTTTTTATTTAAAATTTTATTTATAGTTTATAGTAATTAAGATAATTTTCCATGATTATTAAAAAATAAAATTTTGTATATAAACCCTAAAAAATATGAAAGCCCTAATTTCCTAAATCTTAACATATTTTTCTAAATGAAAATTTAATTCTGTTTTTTTTTTGTAAAATATGTTTATACTTCAAATTAATTTTCTTTTTATGTTAGGAATAATTTAATATAGTTAAAAATAATTTATAAATATAATGACCAATAGAAATTAAATCTTAATATGATATTTAAAATTTATTTTTTTTATGTATTTATATGTAAATATATGTTCATAATAATTAAAATTTTTGTAATTATAATGATTTAAATATTATATGAATATAAAAATTATCTAATTATGTATGTTAATTATTTTTTATATATTGTTAATTTCTATTAATTAATTTTCGTTTATTATAATTCCCTTAATTTGTTAATTAATTTTAATCACTAACCATATTATTATTCATATTCTGTTTTTCTAACCTTATTTATTATTTCTAATTACTAACCCATTTATGATTTAATTATGTTTACTATTATTTTGTTAATTTTATTAACTAACCCCTTTATTATTTGTATTTCATTATTTATTGCCTAAATTTGCTATTTTTATTATTATTTTGTAATTGTTTCTCGGTTGTAATTTTTATAATTATTTTAATTATTATTATTATGGTTAGTAATTAGGGAGTGTTAACATGTATGTAATATTAAAATCAATTTAGATAATTTTTAATCAAAGATAATTAATTTAAACACTTCACACACGTAAGTCGATTTTAATCGCCGTCTCACTTTCTAAGGGTATCCCTCTCGTTGCCTACGAATAATGGTTAAGTGGGGTGTATAAAGCAAGTCCCTCAAATAAAAAAATCATCAAAGTCCCTTATGTTGCCTATACGAATCGAGTCCCTTTCGAAAAATGATGATAGTCCCTTATAAATGCTTATTACACCCCACCATTGCCTTAAAGATCAAATTGTCCCTCACGTGTCCCTTTAACATCCAAAGTAAGGACTACCTACTCCATTATAGTAGGGATAGTCTTACTAAGGAAAGGAAAAGAATAAGAAAGGCCTTAACATTAGGGTAAGTTACTTTTAAGTACTTAAGCTCATCTCAAAATTTTCCAAACACTTAAATATTTTCAAACAAATTTTCAAACATGTTTTTAACACATCCTTACATGGATTATTTATCAACTATTCTGAAAATTTTTCTATTCACACACTACACTTTCGAAACAATTCAAAAGTGAGCTTAAGTACCTAAGAGCCCATGGATAACCATGGATGAAAAGGGTGCTAACACCTTCCCTTTTCATAACCTACCCCCCGGACCCAAAATATTCTCTAAGGTCTTTCCTGTTCTTTTATAACCTTTCCTTATGGATAAAATAAAAGTCGGTGGCGACTCTTGCTATCCGCAACATTGTTTAAAGTCAGTTCACCGGGTTACAGAACTGGCGACTCTGCTGGGGATCTATTTTAAGAGGGGTACCCTTAGGAAATAAGATCACTTTGAATTGTTTGCCTTGTTTGTTTTATATTACTTGTTGGGGTGCTCTTATGTGTGAAAGATCCTAACCCGGATCTAGTGTACCTTAGGTAAATGGCAATAGACCAAGGAAACTGTGCGACGTATATCGACACGGTTGATCTGGTGGCCATAGTTAGTGCGACTTCTTGGTTGGTGCTTATATTCCTTAAGTCAAGTTGAGGATAATATTGAGGCCACCATATGTTGTCAATGCACTAACTAACTTTTAGAACCCTAGTTAACTCATCTTGGCCTTTAGAAAGTAGTGAGGTAACCGGCTTTGGTGCAGACTAAAGTTGGTTGACACTCGATACTACGCTCATTGAGATCTTAAGCTTGGAGGGTTTTGGTTGGCAAGTAAGTTGCCTTCTGATCAACCACCCTTGTGAAGGATCAATGATATTGAGATCCCTTAGAACCTGGTTACTTTTGTAGGACAGGATGAACCATCTAACTTCAGGGGAGGGTACTTACCTTTGAACCTCATGCAAGCCTTTAAACCTAGGGCTATGGTGTGACTTGTTTGTGTGTGCCACATGTTTGTGATTGAGCATAACATCATGACATCATCATGCATCATGAGCATATCATTTTCCCTAACCATTTCAAGGACCAAAGGATTTATCTTTGTTCTTTGTTGCAGGTCATGGCTTCAGCTCGTAGAAACACCATCAGGATCAACTTTGTGGGGATACCTCCCAAGCTTAAAGAGTTGGTTTCTCAAGTGTCTGATCACTCCCGGTTCATCAAGAGACATGGTCACCTGTTGGATCTAGTCACTTCAGGGTTCAGTGAAGACATGATGAGTGTCCTATTTCAATTCTTTGACCCTAAGCACCATTGCTTCACATTCCCTGACTACCAGTTAGTCCCTACCATGGAGGAGTTCTCTAAGCTTCTGGGTATACCTGTCTTGATCAAAGACCCTTCACAGGCTTGGAGAAGGAGCCCAAACCAGAGGTTATTGCTGCAGCCCTACATCTGAAGAGGTCTGACATTGTTCTAGAAACGAGAAGTGGAGTTAAGGGTATTCTTGCTAAGGTATTAATGGATAAAGCTCAAGTGTTCTTGAAGGCCATGAGCTATGATGCTTTTGAGGAGATCTTAGCCTTGCTGATATATGGCTTAGTGTTGTTCCCCAATCCAGATCAGTTCATAGATGTTCATGCCATCAACATATTCCTGAGTCACAATCCAGTGCCTACATTGCTTGGAGACATCCTGCATTCTCTTCACACCCGTACTACAAGGGCAAGAGGAACTTTGATGTGCTGCATACCTTTACTTTCTAGGTGGTTTATTTCTCACCTTCCTCGCTCAGTAATGAAGAATGAGCAAGGGTTCAGATGGTCCAAGAGGATCATGTCACTTTCTCACTCAGATATCCATTGGTGCTCTAGATCTATGGAGAATGTCACCATCATTGACCGTTGTGGGGAGTTTCCTAATGTGCCACTTCTAGGCATAAGAGGAGGCATCACCTACAACCCCTCTCTAGCTTTACGACAGTTTGGTTACGCTCGGAGCGATGGTCCACATGACATGTTGATTCAGGGCATTGTGTTTGATTACGACAACGATCTTCAAGGTTACCGTCAGAGATTCATACGAGCTTGGGGAAAAGTAAACAGGGTTGACAGCAAGACACTGGAGCCTAAGTACACTATTCCTATGGAGGCTTATCTCAGATGGGTACGATCTCGTGCTCAGACACTCATGATGCCATATCCTGCCATCCTACCAGTTACCATGGAACCTGTTGCTGAAGAAGACACAGCTTATACCATCCTTCACCCAGACATGCCTACTGATAAGGAAGACTTGCAGAGATCATGGATCCAATTGAAGGAGCAAAGGGATACGTTCGAGGCTCATTACAAAGCAAGCCAAGCAAGAATCCTAGAGCTAACAAAGCAACTTCACGAGGAACGAAACCTCAACTCATACCTCAATACAAAGAGGAAACGTCCATGGGAGACTTAAAACCCCATCTTTTGTACTTATTTCATTTTCATTTTTGTAAGCCTAAAAGGCAAAACAAATTTATCACTAATAAAAGTTTACTTTCTGGTTGTTTAAACAAATTTAAAATCCTGCGGTCCTTGAAAACATTGCATATGCATACCATATCATTGCATCACAGGTTTCTTGTGCATAGGTTTCTTATCTCCTCGCTGTTTATTTCAGCAATGGCTCTTGAACAATCAGTTAAAGATCTTCAGGCACAGAATGCACAGTTCCAAGAGTTGATCCTGAACCTGACCAAGGGGCAGGATGAATTGAAGACACTGCTGGCTAAGAAGAAGAATCCTGAGGACAACAAGGACGATCAGCTGAAACAACTACAATCTGAGATAGCAGAAATGAGGATCCAGATGAATGGCCAGGTGGCTCTTATCCAAAGTTTAACTCAGGGGCAAGAAGAGCTGAGAACCTTTGTCCAAAAACTTCAAAGTGATAGAGTCAGGGATCTAATTGTCAGTCAACCTCCGTTAAAACAAGCTGATTTGGTTGAAAGGAAGATGAGGATAAAAGAAGGTAAGAAACAGGTTGCCATTGATTGTTCTTCAGTTGAAGAAGAAAGACCTGATAAGGTTGATCCACCTCAACACCAGAAAGGTAGAAGGCAGTTTATCAAGTTCAGCACTCCAATGTCACAAGTTTTGCAATGCCTGTTGGAGATGAAGCTGGTTTCCTTGGAAAAGTCTCCTAAAAATCCTAAAACTTCCTCTCCTCGTTATAATCCCAGGGCAAGGTGTGAGTACCATTCCAACAGTCCTGGACATGATACTAACAACTGCTGGATGTTGAAGGAAAAGATTCAAGACCTGATTGATGAAGGAATCCTAGAGGTTACTCCAGAAGGTCAAGTTGAGTTCTACTATCGTCCATCAAACACCGAAGCTGCAAGACAAGTTGCCCAAAGTAACAAGAAAGGAAGTCTACCTATTCCTGTTGAGATATGGGGCACCTTGGGGCATCCAAGTGGTAAATTTGATTTCATGGTGAAGTATACTGCTCCTCAAGGTTCACAGATTGCAATTGAAGACATTCAGCCAACTGGATGGGACAACATTTGAATTTTCATTTGTAATTTCTTTATTTGTTTGAACACTTGCTATTATGTTAAACTTTTGTTTTCATTAATGCATCGCATATGTTTGTCTTGAATTAGTCCATTCGTTCCACTATATTTTGAATTATGCTTCTTATTTCTATCTTGTGATATTTAACTCCTGATAAAGCTATAAGCCTGTAGAGGGAGGATGACGAAAACAATACCATAATCTTATGCAGTATGCTTTTGAACAGACTATGCTGACGATGTACAGGCATTGTTTCAATTCCTAAACAGTGGAGATATAAGGAAGTTAATCCCTAGTCAACCATTTTGAGCCTATGAAGTAGGAGTTTCTATTCTCGCACAAATCAAAACCCTTATTCATAACCTGGGGCAGGGTAGTTACTCAGTTAACTCAAATATGCCAATTGTTTGTGTTGTACACAACTCATGATGGTTCTCTGTAATCATCAAACCTAATAGTCAATATCCAGCAAAAGAAAAGCTCAATAAGTCAAAACCTATGAAGGAGACTTAGTAAAACATCAAGACATCCCGCTGACTGTAACCTTGAAATAAGCAGTTCGGGCAAAAAGAAGGGATAATAAAGTCAAAAGAAAAAGAAAAAGAGGTCACTATGAATCCTCAACAAAGAAAGATGACTGAAGGTTCAAATAAACTTTTGGTTGCCAAACCATCACAAAATATCAATGTTACAATACCACACTTCTGTGAAATCTCAATGCATAAGTTAACTGAGCATAGGACTGAAGAACATCATGGAGATTGGGTTGGGTACAAATAAAATTTGAGCCTTTATCCTTTGTTTCTTAAAACCATGAACCAGGCCACGTTATAACCCTCTAAAAGTCCTAACTGAAGCATGGTTAGTTCGAAAGCGTACTGCTACAAAAAGGTATCCTGACTCCTTTAGGGCTTATTATAAAACTTGAGTTAATATCACAGTTTTCACAAAAAAAAAAAAAAAAAAAAAAAAAAAAACAGTTTTTCTAAAATAACTTGTTTCAAAACTTCAAGACAGACATAGGCATTGCATTTTTGAATATATTTGTTTGCATATACCTGAATGTTTGACAAATAGAGAAGCTTACAGGATGAACGTTCAATGAACCAAAGTCCTTCCAATAAACAAAGTTGCTTCTTGGATCAAAATCCATGTATACAAAGGGGCATAGTCATTACCTCCCAATCCAGGGGGGCAGGCCATGATACTGCCTAATTCATTTGGAGCAATCAGGACAAGATTCAACCATGTTTAAGCAGCCAGAGGCAGATTTTCTCATCTATCTGAAGTGCCAAGAGTAACATGACAGAGTTCACAATGCCAGGGGCATGTGCTTATGGGGCATTCTGCTTGTTTCTCTTGAGGTAGCTCATTACAGATACTTCCATTATGGGACGATTCATCCTCAACCAAGGGGCAATGCTTTCTTTTCAAATCTGGTATCCGGAGAGCACATGGTCCATTACAACCTGAAGACACATTCCTCTACCTTGATTTGTAATTCTCAGCAGAAGTCATTGTGGGAATTAATTGGCTATGCCAGTAGTATCAGATGGTGTCAGTATCATGTCTTCGGAAGGTATCCAGGAAAGTTATGGACTTCAGGAGCTCTAAATCCAATTGGTTATACACTCTCGAAGTTGAAACGATTCTGTTTTCAAGTTCAGCTTTACTTTTCCCTCTGAATCCAGATTTACTTTTACCCTCAGCGAAACGTCCATTGGTTGTGTTTGAACGTATGTATGCCTTTGAATATGATTGATGTTTACCAGAAATGCATGTATGCTTTTAATATGATTGATGTTTACCAGAAATGCATGAAAATGCAGTAATAGTATTTACTAAGGACGAACGAGGGGAGGATTTCAACGAAGCTTCGCCGGTTCACCTTTACAAGACAATTACAAAACCTTCAGTATGACTAATCCATCTTCATAAAGTCTCATCTCCCCTGGAATTTATATCCATCTCTTTTATCCTCATACGGATGTACGGGAAATTACTTTCCAATAAGGGTACGACGAACGAAGACGGGATGTTATACTTATCCTACTATCAAACAACAACGGGAGGTTATCTACCCCTTACTATCCCCAACAACGGGAGGTGATATCTATCTCTGTTATCCCCAGCAACGGGAAGTTATATTTATACTCTGTTATCCCCAACATACGGGAGGTTATCTATACCCTGTTATACCCAGCAGACAGAGGTTATACATTCTTCAACAACGAATCGGGATTTATTTTCCCTGGCCAGCAGTGGTTATACGAAGATATCCAGACGTTTCCGGCAGTTATCATATCATACATACATCATTTACATCATACCATAGCATATATATCCATATACATAATACATTACCTAAGTACATCATATCATACATGCATACATAAAGCATAAACTAATATTGTTATACAGAATGCTACTTTGTTTTCAGGTTAATTGTCCAACAAGCAAACCTATGATCTTTGGGACTGCTTTATTATAACCTCAGGGTTATTTTATCCTCCTGATGAGCTCATCATTATTTCAAGACTGCATTGGAGTTGTCATTATTGATGTCTCCATCCTCCTGAAATCAGTACTTCAAGACTGCATTAGAGTTATCATTATTGATTGCTCTATCCTCCTGAAGACATATCACATTATTATTTCAAGACTGCATTGGAGTTGTCATTATTGATGTCTCCATCCTCCTGAAATCAGTACTTCAAGACTGCATTAGAGTTATCATTATTGATTGCTCTATCCTCCTGAAGACATATCACATCATTATTTCAAGACTGCATTGGAGTTGTCATTATTGATGTCTCCATCCTCCTGAAATCAGTACTTCAAGACTGCATTAGAGTTATCATTATTGATTGCTCTATCCTCCTGAAGACATATCACATTATTATTTCAAGACTGCATTGGAGTTGTCATTATTGATGTCTCCATCCTCCTGAAATCAGTACTTCAAGACTGCATTAGAGTTATCATTATTGATTGCTCTATCCTCCTGAAGACATATCACATCATTATTTCAAGACTGCATTGGAGTTGTCATTATTGATGTCTCCATCCTCCTGAAATCAGTACTTCAAGACTGCATTAGAGTTATCATTATTGATTGCTCTATCCTCCTGAAGACATATCACATTATTATTTCAAGACTGCATTGGAGTTGTCATTATTGATGTCTCCATCCTCCTGAAATCAGTACTTCAAGACTGCATTGGAGTTATCATTATTGATTGCTCTATCCTCCTGAAGACATATCACACTATTATTTCAAGACTGCATTGGAGTTGTCATTATTGATGTCTCCATCCTCCTGAAATCATTACTTCAAGACTGCTTTAGAGCTTTCCATTGCTCTATCCTCATGAAGACATGCTGTTACATCAGTATTACTCCAGACTCCTGACAACTTTCATTATACTACTAAAGAACTTTCCCCTAGTGGCATTTTTAAACCCACTCAATCATGTTCAACCAACCATCAATATCACTCTATGCACTGGTGAGTGCAAATTTTTGGGCTTTTGTGTTCAATCCCCTTCAACCTTCCAGGTTACGACTGGCAAATATACCAATCTAACCCCTCAGGTTTCAGAAAATTGAACAGGGGCAGCTGTTGCACCCCAAAATTTGCCCTCACAACACAGGACTTTGTGTTCTAAGAAGGTTCACAAGGTTCACAAGTTCCCCAACACTTGCATAACCTTTCATGAGGTTCAGGAAGTCCCCAAGTTGCTTCTTGAAGATTCACAAGGTTCACAAGTGCTCCAACCATTTGCACAATCTTTCATGAGGTTCATAAAGTTCACAAACTACTTTATGAAGGGTCACAAGGTCCACAATGCTTTCAATACCTTTCATGAGGTTCATAAAGTCCACAAATTACTTTATGAAGGTTCACAAGGTTCACAAGTTTCACAATGATTACAAAGCTCTCCTGAGGTCTACAAAGCCACTTCATGAGGTTCACCAGGTTCACAAGCTTCACAATACCTCCCATGAGTATCACAAGACATTTTATGATGGTTCACAAGGTTCACAAAGTTCACAATTGGTCAAAGAAGTTGACATTTCCCTCAGACAATGCACCTCCTAAGCAGTGCATCCAAAACTAGGGTTTTGACTTTAATCAGGCTAAATGGACTTCCAATACTTCAAGTGAGCTTCATAACATCTTATATATGTGTAAGAACCCCTATGACAAGTTTCAAGACTTTTCTCAAAAGTTTGCCCAGTCAGATGATCAGATAAGTCAAAATCAGTCAATGCAGTTAAAAAGTCAAATTGAGGTCAACTGTGGTCAAACCAAAGTCAAACTTCATGATTTTTTGCCAACATCAAGTATATGAAGTGAAATTCATCATTTGATCAAAGGTTGATCATGATTCATCAAGGAAATTCCAGATCATCAATAATCAGGAGTTTCTAAATTAGGGTTTCCTCAGTAAAAGTCAACTGAACTTTGACCAGGCATAACTTTCACATACTTCATCACCAAGTCTCCATCCAAAGCTCATTTTGAAGGAAATTGAATTCTCTACAACTTTGATGTTGGAAGTTAAGCCTGAAAATGCTTCATTTGAAAGATATGATCTAAGACATTATAGGTCATTTCAAAAGTCAACAAAAAGTCAACAACTTCAAAAGGGCATAACTTGAGATTGGTAAATGATATGGACCTGAAACCAATGGGGTTGTTTAGAGGACTCTTCAAGCTTTCCAAAAAGTCCAAGAACACCCTCATACCTTTAAAATTGAGGGAGATGTGCCTTTGCAAAGTTGGACAATTTTGTGATGGTTTATGTTGAAAAGGGAGGTTCAAAATCATTTCTTTTCAAATGGGCCATTCAATTTGTGACCCAATCCACTTCATAATGCCATGCACGAAATTTTCATGATATTCTCATATTTTTTTATTTTATTTTATTAATTTATTATGATTTATTACATTTTAAATCATTTTAAATTTAAAAAAAATATTAAACATGAAAGGATATTCTTGTGATTGGATTTAAAAAATCATAAATGGTGATTGGAGTCAAAAGAGAAGGAAATCATGAGATCCCTCCCAAAATAGTAAGGCATTATGATCAAATATTTGAAAGTTACACAATGATCTTTATGAATCTTTTTTGGATCAAATCTTCACACAACCAAATGGTTTTTCTGACCTAAATCAACCCCATATATATACATAACATAAACCTAATGCACATTCACGAATTTGAGCAGCCAAACATCACTTTCAAATTTCAAATTTTCATCACAAAATCAATTTTCGGTTTGATCATTGCAAGGGTTTTCAAGGTATTCTAAGAACACAAGAAGCTTCCTTAAGCTTCCCTGAATCGAAACCAACCCTTACATGCCATTGGTTCATCATCATTTGCATAATCCGAACCATTCATATTCTCAAACTATTTTTCTTCGATTCATCATATGTGTTTGTTTATAATGAATTTTGGCTGTGTATTAATGTTTGTCATTGATCATAGATGATTTCTGGAAGGTTTTGTGAAGAACAGTGGCCTAAAACAGAATCCACCATTATTAGGGTTTGACCTTCAAATTAGGGTTGATTGATTTGCTCACTATAAATGAATTTGATTGATGAAATTGAATTGTACAGGTTATGAGGAATCCGAAAATGCTTTCAATTTGATGAAACTGAACTGTTTAATGGCACTTTGAAATTCGTAGGTTTTATGAGTGCAGGAAAATTCGCAGGTGTTATCGTATCAAAATTCGCAGCAAACTTCAACATTCAGAGGTTGAAGATGAACCAGGCTGGCGCGAAAAATAATATTCAAATTTCTTTTTAAAATATAATTAATCTTTTCTGTTTGTATCACAAGTTAAACGCTTGGCCAAGTGGAAAGGAGCGTATGCTTGTACTGTGAGGACTTGTGTTCGATACCGGGTGGTGTCATTTGTTTTTTCTTATTTTTCCACATGATTAGTAGTTATGTTATATTATTATTTATTGTTGATTTAGCATCAGGTAGGCTCTCCCAGCCAGGCGGTAAGACGCGCGTATGCACATCCATAAGGTCCTGGGTACGAAACTACCCCAGGCCTTTTGTTTTGGCTATTTTTCTGGATTTTTCAAAACTAAGAACAAAACAAACTGGATTCAGTTTTATTTCACCTGCGCATGGAATGGCTCAGTGGTCTTGTTGCTGCTGGTAAACAAAGGGTCCTGGGATCAAATCCCATCAGGTTCCTTTTCTTCTTTTTTTCTTATTTCTTTGTTTTCCACTTAATTTAATTAATTTAAATATCATTATATTATAATATGTATATATATTATTAACCTAATCACTTTAAAACAATGTTGTTTTTTCTTTAAAAAAAAAAAATAAATAAAATATAAACTCTTGTTTTTTTATTTAAAATTTTATTTATAGTTTATAGTAATTAAGATAATTTTCCATGATTATTAAAAAATAAAATTTTGTATATAAACCCTAAAAAATATGAAAGCCCTAATTTCCTAAATCTTAACATATTTTTCTAAATGAAAATTTAATTCTGTTTTTTTTTTGTAAAATATGTTTATACTTCAAATTAATTTTCTTTTTATGTTAGGAATAATTTAATATAGTTAAAAATAATTTATAAATATAATGACCAATAGAAATTAAATCTTAATATGATATTTAAAATTTATTTTTTTTATGTATTTATATGTAAATATATGTTCATAATAATTAAAATTTTTGTAATTATAATGATTTAAATATTATATGAATATAAAAATTATCTAATTATGTATGTTAATTATTTTTTATATATTGTTAATTTCTATTAATTAATTTTCGTTTATTATAATTCCCTTAATTTGTTAATTAATTTTAATCACTAACCATATTATTATTCATATTCTGTTTTTCTAACCTTATTTATTATTTCTAATTACTAACCCATTTATGATTTAATTATGTTTACTATTATTTTGTTAATTTTATTAACTAACCCCTTTATTATTTGTATTTCATTATTTATTGCCTAAATTTGCTATTTTTATTATTATTTTGTAATTGTTTCTCGGTTGTAATTTTTATAATTATTTTAATTATTATTATTATGGTTAGTAATTAGGGAGTGTTAACATGTATGTAATATTAAAATCAATTTAGATAATTTTTAATCAAAGATAATTAATTTAAACACTTCACACACGTAAGTCGATTTTAATCGCCGTCTCACTTTCTAAGGGTATCCCTCTCGTTGCCTACGAATAATGGTTAAGTGGGGTGTATAAAGCAAGTCCCTCAAATAAAAAAATCATCAAAGTCCCTTATGTTGCCTATACGAATCGAGTCCCTTTCGAAAAATGATGATAGTCCCTTATAAATGCTTATTACACCCCACCATTGCCTTAAAGATCAAATTGTCCCTCACGTGTCCCTTTAACATCCAAAGTAAGGACTACCTACTCCATTATAGTAGGGATAGTCTTACTAAGGAAAGGAAAAGAATAAGAAAGGCCTTAACATTAGGGTAAGTTACTTTTAAGTACTTAAGCTCATCTCAAAATTTTCCAAACACTTAAATATTTTCAAACAAATTTTCAAACATGTTTTTAACACATCCTTACATGGATTATTTATCAACTATTCTGAAAATTTTTCTATTCACACACTACACTTTCGAAACAATTCAAAAGTGAGCTTAAGTACCTAAGAGCCCATGGATAACCATGGATGAAAAGGGTGCTAACACCTTCCCTTTTCATAACCTACCCCCCGGACCCAAAATATTCTCTAAGGTCTTTCCTGTTCTTTTATAACCTTTCCTTATGGATAAAATAAAAGTCGGTGGCGACTCTTGCTATCCGCAACATTGTTTAAAGTCAGTTCACCGGGTTACACTAGGGAAAATAAATCCTGATTTGTTACTGAAGAATATGAGGAACTTGTTCCCGTCTCGTTTGATAGTATAGTATTCATAACCTCCCGTCTTTGTTCATCGTACTTCTATTGAAGGACTAATTTCCTGAGTATCCCGACTGAGGATAAAAGATATGGACATAAATTCAAGGGGAGATGTAACTCGAAGTATCTATGATGATAGATTTGCCCTACTGGGGATTTGTAGCTGTCTTGTGTGGATGAACCGGCGAAGCTTCGTTGAATTCCTTCCCTCGTTCGTCCTTAGTAAATACTATTACTGCATTTTCATGCATTTCTGGTAAACATCAATCATATTAAGCATTTTATGCATTTCTGGTAAACATCAATCATATTCAGAAGCATACATACATTCAAACACAACCAATGGACGTTTCGCTTATGTAAATAGGGTAAAAGTAAATCTGGATTCAAAGATGGAATTTTATTTATATCACAAAGTGACCTATACGTAGGTAAGTTTGTACAAGGAGACAGAAATCCTAGTAAGAGGAATTCGTCGTAAAAATGTTTATAAAACAAAGAAAATCAGCTATGTCGGAAATAATCCTATTGAGTTTCATTTCTACTATTGCCATTATCTTCAAGTATCTCATCTTCTGCTGTTGAGACGGAAACGATTGGATTGAGCTTTATCTGTTCGAGCTTGAATTAAGTAGCACAACTGGTTGGAGCTATGTGGGTGATCCAAACAAGACATAGTCATACGCTTTTATCCCTAACTTTTGCCTGGATTGCCCTTTCAGGTTTTCAATCCACCGAGATACCCTTTTTTGCCCAAGCCGCCTTTTCAGGTTTTCGACTTGCCGGGTGTACATTATATATATATATATATATATATATATATATATATATATATATATATATATATATATATATATATATATATATATCCCTAATTTTTTCCCGAACCCTTTTGGTTCGCCGGGATGCCCTTATTTTTGCCTGGGCCAATCAACCTAGCGGGTCTCTTTTTATGCGTAGTATTTTTTAACTATGTCTGCGTTTATAGGCTGTGGGAAATCTTCACCATCCATAGTAGTAAGCATCATGGCACCTCCTGAGAATACTGTTTTGACTACATATGGCCCTTCATACGTAGGAGTCCACTTGCCCCTAGGATCACCCTGTGGTAATATGATACGCTTGATTACCAAGTCACCAGCTTGATATACCTTTGGCTTAACCTTCTTATTAAAAGCCTTGATCATCCGTTTCTGGTACATCTGACCATGACAAACAGCTGCCAACCTTTTCTCATCAATCAAATTTATCTGGTCAAGTCGAGTCTGAATCCACTCATCTTCATCCAAGCCTGCATCCTTCATGATTCTTAAGGAGGGTATTTGAACTTCAATGGGCAGAACTGCTTCCATACCATAGACTAAAGAGAATGGGGTTGCCCCTGTTGAAGTACGTATTGTAGTACGATAGCCATGAAGAGCAAATGGTAACATCTCGTGCCAATCCTTATAAGTAACAGTCATCTTCTGTAGAATCTTCTTAATGTTCTTGTTAGCCGCTTCTACTGCCCCATTCATCTTCGGACGATACGGAGAAGAGTTGTGATGCTTAATCTTGAACTGCATGCAGAGATCAGAAATCATAGTGTTGTTCAGATTATATCCATTGTTAGTAATAATCCTTTCAGGGATGCCATACCTACATATGAGATTATTCTTAATGAATCGAGCCACAAAATTCTTGGTAACAGATGCAAATGAAGCTGCCTCTACCCACTTCGTAAAGTAATCAATAGCAACCAGGATGAAACGATGTCCATTAGAAGCAGTAGGCTTGATCTCACCAATCATATCAATGCCCCACATGGCAAAAGGCCAAGGGGCAGTCAACACTTTCAATGGTGATGGAGGTATATGCACTTTATCAGCATAGATTTGACACTTGTGACATATGCTGGAATGTTGATAGCAGTCAGCTTCCATGGTAGACCAATAGTAACCTGCTCTCAATATCTTCTTTGCCATAGTGTGGCCACTAGAATGAGTGCCAAAGATCCCATCATGCATGTCTTCCATAATATCAGTTGTTTCCTTCTTATCCACACAACGAAGCAAAGTTGAATCATGATTGCGCTTGTACAAAATTCCATTACTCAAGAGGAACTTAGCAGAAAACCTCCTCAGAAACTTCTTATCTTTGACAGATGCCCCTTCAGGGAACTCCTGAGCTTCAAGATATCTTTTTACTTCATAGAACCAAGGCTTCTCTTCTACTTCTTCAGTATCAATCTCATTGCAGTATGCAGGCTTCTCAAATCTATCAATAGTAATCTTGGGAGCTTCATCATCCCAGCTAATCTCAAACATGGATGCCATGGTGGCTAGTGCATCTGCCAACTGATTCTCTCTTCGTGGAATACGTCCAAAGGTAATCTCTTTAAAATATGGGATCAAAGACAAAACATGCTCTCTGTAAGGAATGAGATTATCATGCTTGGTATCCCAATATCCTTTAATCTGACTTACTACCAGGGCTGAATCTCCATATACGTCCAAGAACTAAATCTTCATATCAATGGCAGCTTTGATGCCCAGAATACATGCCTCATACTCAGCCATGTTATTGGTACAATAGAAACAAAGTCTTGCAGTAATCGGGGTATGACAACCTTCAGGGGAACTGATCACAACACCAACACCATTACCAAGTGCATTAGAAGCTCCATCAAAAACCATAGTCCATCGGGATCCTTGTTCAGGTCCGTCATATTGTCCAGGTTCTTTGGTAATAATCATAATGTCTTCATCAGGGAACTCAAAACCCATTGACTGATAATCATCAACTGCTTGATGACCCAAATGATCAGCTACAACACTTCCTTTAATGGCCTTCTGAGTAGTATACTGTATATCATATTCTGTCAAGATCATTTGCCATCTTGCTATTCGTCCGGAGAGAGCAGGTTTCTCAAATATGTACTTGATTGGATCCATCTTCGAAATCAATAAGGTAATATGAGTCAACATATACTGTCTTAGTCGGCGAGTAGCCCATGCCAAAGCGCAGCAAGTTTTCTCGAGCAATGAATATCTTGTTTCACAGTCGGTAAACTTTTTGCTAAGGTAGTATATTGCCGTCTCTTTTCGACCAGAATCGTCATGTTGCCCTAACACACACCCCATTTAGTTGTCTAACACTGTTAAGTACATAATCAAGGGTCTTCCATCAACTGGTAGCATCAAAATTGGAGGTTCTAGAAGGTATTTCTTAATTTCATCAAAGGCAGTCTGGCACTCATCATTCCATTCCATCACCTGATCTTTCTTCAACAACTTGAAGATTGGCTCACAGGTAGCAGTTAATTGGGAAATAAATCTTGCAATTTAATTCAGTCGTCCCAAGAAACCTCTAACTTCCTTCTCAGTGCGGGGAGCTGGCATCTCTTGTATAACTTTCACTTTAGCAGGGTCTACTTCAATACCTTTTCCACTGACGATGAAACCCAGGAGTTTACCGGATCTAACTCCAAAAGTAAATTTGTTTGGGTTCAATCTCAACTTGTATTTCTTCAACCTTTCAAACAACTTGTGCAGATGATCAAGGTGTTGCTCTTCATTCTGAGACCTGGCTATCATATCATCCACATATACCTCTATCTCATGATGAATCATATCGTGAAACAAAGCCACCATAGCACGCTGATATGTTGCCCCGGCATTCTTCAAACCAAATGGCATCACTTTATAACAGAAAGTGCCCCAATGTGTAACAAATGTAGTCTTCTCCATATCTTCAGGTGCCATCTTAATCTGATTGTAACCAGAGAAACCATCCATAAAAGAGAATACCTTATGCTAAGCAGTGTTGTCTACCAGAACATCAATATGAGGAAGTGGAAAGTCATCTTTGGGGCTGGCCTTGTTCAAATCCCTGTAATCTACACACATACGTACCTTACCATCTTTCTTAGGTACCGGTACCACATTTTCAACCCATTGAGGGTAAGAAGTCACAGCTAAGAACCCTGCATCAAACTGTTTCATTACCTCTGCCTTAATCTTCTCTGACATTTCAGGACGCATGCGACGAACCTTCTGCTTCTTTGGACGACAATCTTCTTTTACCGGTAAACGGTGAACCACAATGTCTGTATCCAACCCTGGCATATCTTCATAGGACCAAGCAAAGATCTCCACATAATCATGTAACATCTGAATCAATCTTCTCTTAACACCATCCTCTAATTCAGCCCCTATCTTGACCTCTTTCCTGTTTTCTTCAGTTCCCAGATTCACAACTTCGATTGGCTCTTCATGTGGCTGTATAGCTTTCTCTTCTTGTTGTAATAACCTAGCAAGCTCTACAGGTACTTCACAATCTTCCTCCTTTCCATCTTCAGCCTGATAGATCGGATTCTCGAAATTATAATTGGCAATAGTAGAACTGTTATCAACAGGATCCAGAGTGGATGAGGATCTGCATTTTAGTGATGTGGGTGTGTGTAAGAACACATAGTTGATAAAACAAAAATAATATAAAAGAAAGACAAGGAACACAATATTTACGAAAACGAAACGTCCACTGATTTTTATTGAATGAAGTATGCAAATGAAATGACATCCCGAAACAAGCATACCATTGTGCCCCGGGTAAGGCACAAGGCTTAAAAGTTTAATTGTTCAAAAATTACAAACTTAAGAAATAACAACACAGTAATAGTATTTACTCCTGACTAAAGGAGATAGGAATAACATCTTCAGCCTTCCAATTATTGAGCCCATCACCCACAGTAGGAAAAATCCAGGAATCCAGGTTGTAGTCTTCATCATAGTCACCCACAACATTGATCTGATCTTTCATAATCCCCTGATTGGTGATACGAACAGCACGAGCACGACGAACAGCCTTCTGGGACTCTGCAGTGAAACCCAAACCAAACTTGTCAGACTTGTAAGGAATGTCAGGAAGTTGACCCCAAATAGTACAACCACCTTCATCAACCACAGCTCTGGCATCTTTGAGGGAAGCCATTGTAGGAGGTACTCTGGTGACCATAGGAACTCTTTTGACAACAGGAGAAGCTTCAGTATTAGGAACAACCCAAGGAACTACTTCAAACGTCTGACAGGGAGTTTCAACATATTCACCTTCTACTTCCAGATACTTGAAAGTATTCACATGATTGACTATATATTCTTCCTCTCCGTAAACAGTAACAACCTTTCCCTTCACTAGATATCTCAGCTTCTGATGTAAGATGGAGGTTACAGCACCTGCCCCATGGATCCAGGGGCGCCCAAGCAAACAAGAGTACGAAGGACGAATATCCATTACATAAAAGGTAGCATTGAAGACTTGAGAACCTACTTTGATTGGGAGATTTATTTCTCCATGCACCACTCTTCTCGAACCATCAAAGGCCTTCACCACTATATTACTTGGTCTTAACACAACATCTTCAGGACTAAGCTTGTTCAGAACCTCTTTGGGCAGCACATTCAGTGAAGAACCATTGTCTATCAACACATGAGACAGGGTAGTGCCCCTACACTCAATAGAGATATGTAAAGCCCTGTTATGATCCCTCTTGGCCGGAGTCAAATCAGCATCGGAGAAACCTAACCCATTATCATAGGTCAAGTGTGCAACACAATTTTCAAACTGATCTACAGAAATCTCATTTGGTACGTGAGCAGTCTTCAAAAATTTAATCAAGGCTTTAACATGAGCCTCAGAACACAACAATAAAGACAACATGGAAACCTTGGAGGGAGTATGCCCCAATTGATCAATAACATTATAATCGCTCTTGCGAATGATCTTCAGTACTTCTTCCATCTGCTTAGAAAGATCATCAGCAGTTGGTACATCAGTTTGTATAGGTTCAATAATAGGACCTTTGCCCCGGGCATCAACAGTGGAGGTAGTAGTTGGAGTAACTGTATTCTTAGAGGTAGCCGGAGGAGAGAAAATTCTTCCACTTCTTGTGATCTTACTAGATCCAGCAATATTGTCAACATCAAGGTTTTCATCAGCAACAGGTGTATCAGCTAAGGGTTCCTGCTTAACACCATGAATATAAACATCGGAACCATAATGCCAAGGCACAGCTTTATCAGAAGTATACGGAATAGGGTCAGGAGTGGTAATGATCATAGGAGCCACTCTAGCTTCAGCAACAGTCTTCACAGGGCTTTCAGCAGTAATTTTAATTGGACCCTTATGAGTGATTTTGACAGGGCCCTTGGAAGTAATCCTCACTGGCGCTTTATCAACCATATCCACCTCTTCAACCTTCGCACCTTGAGTTATATGTTCAACCATACTCTCTACAGAAGGTGTTCTCTCAAACAATATGGTGTAATTGTCCATGAGACGTTGAATTCCGTCCTTCAACTTCCAGCAGCTATCCGGCTTATAAACACAATAGAAACAATCTTCATTATAACCTGGAAAGAACCCAGCTTGTACCAACTTCTTCTTTATAACAGACAATGGTGTAGTCACATCTGCAACTGAGGAAATATGTGAAACTTCATCAATGGCATTGACAGTCTTCTCATGATTTGGCATGGGAGAAGTAATCACATTTGGAGAACCCGGAGGGTCAAACTCAATCTCTCCAGCATCAATCATATCTTGAATCTTATTCTTCAATATCCAGAAATTATTGGTATCATGTCCTTGACAATTAAAATGATATGCACATCGTGCATTAGGATTGTACCTAGGAGAGGTAACATTAGGATTCTGAGGAGGGTCCTTCAAAGTAATGAGCTCACCCCTCAACAAGTGTTGCAAGGCTTGGGCCAGTGACATGTTGATCTTGGTGAACTATCTTCTAGGCCTCTGTTGATTGCCATGTGGTGGCTCTGGTGTTGCAGGAGTAGGATTGGAGATATGGACTGCACTCACAGATTGGTGACTCCTATTACGACCAGGTTGACCATAAACAGCATTTGACTCTTTCTTCCCACTAGGGGGCTTCTTTGTAGTACTTGATGAAGAAGCACTCACCTGTATTTTGCCACTTCTTATGCCACTTTCTACACGCTCTCCCGTCATTATCAGCTCAGTGAAGCCAGATGATGAGCTTCCAATGAGATGACTATAAAAGGGACCATTCAGCGTACTCATGAACATATCCACCAACTCCCTGTCAGTTAGAGGAGGTTGTACTCTACCAGCCAAATCTCTCCACTTCTGGGCATACTCTTTGAAATTCTCCTTAGCACCCATAGACATGCTTTGGAGTTGCATGCGAGTTGGTGCTAGATCAGCATTGTATTGATATTGCCTATAGAAGGCCTCAGCAAGATCATTCCAATCACGGATGTTGACACTCTCCAACTGATAGTACCACTCCAATTAGCTCCAAACAAGCTCTCTTGGAAGAAATGGATCCACAACTTCTTATCAGCAGTATGGGGTTGGATTCTCCGGACATAGGACCTCAGATGCAGCTTGGGGCAGGACACACCATCATACACTACAAATGCAGGGACTTTGAACCCAATGGGTATAACCACTCCAGATATCAAACTCAGGTCTTCAAAATCCAGCCCGGAAGACTTTTGCAATTCCATAGCATCCATTCTATCCACCAGCATCTTGAACTTATCTTCATTAGGATCATGATAGTAATTTGCTTTAGAATCAGAATCCCCCATTGTATTATGGGGACTGCCTCCCTCTTTCTCAGACTCCTCAGACTCATAATCTTCAACCTGTTCTTTGGTCTTGACAGGACCTCTGAACCTTCTTCCCATGTTAATAAGGCCTCCTGACCTTCTAGTCTTCTTAGTCTTCTTGTCCAGCAGTGTCTTCAATTCATCCTGTCCCTTGGACAAGTTCAGGATCAGCTCTTGGAACTGGGCATTCTGTGCCTGGAGATCTTTGACTGTTTGTTCAAGAGCCATTTCTGCTGAAATAAACAGCGAGAAGATAAGATACCTGTACATAAGAAACCTGTGATGCAATGATATGGTGTATAAATGCATATGCAATGTTTTCAAGGACCGCAGGATTTAAATTTGTTTAAACAACCAAAAAGTAAACTTTTATTAGTAATAAACTGGTTTGCCACTTGGGCTTACAATAAAAAATGAAATGAATACAAAAGATGGGGTTTTAAGTCTCCCATGGACGTTTCCTCTTTGTGTTGAGGTATGAGTTGAGATTCCGCTCCTCGTGAAGTTGTTTTGTTAGCTCCAGGATTCTTTCTTGACTTGCTTTGTAATGAGTCTCAAAAGTATCCCTTTGCTCCTTCAACTGGATCCAAGACCTCTGTAAGTCTTCCATGTTAGTGGGCATGTCTGGGTGAAGGATGGTATAAGAAGTATCTCCTTCAGCAACAGGCTCCATAGTAACTGGCAGGATGGCAGGATATGGCATCATAAGAGTCTGAGCACGAGATCGCACCCATCTGAGATAAGCTTCCATAGGAATAGTGTACTTAGGCTCCAGAGTCTTGATGTCAACCTTGTTCACTTTTCCCCATGCTCGTATGAACCTTTGACGATAACCTTGTAGATCGTTGTCGTAGTCAAACACAATACCCTGAATCAACATGTCATAAGGACCATCACTCCGAGCGTAACCAAACTGACGTAAAGCTAAGGAAGAGTTGTAAGTAATGCCTCCTCTTATGCCTAGAAGTGGCACATTAGGAAACTCCCCACAACGGTCAATGATAGTAACATTCTCCATAGATCGAGAGCACCAATGAATATCTGAATGAGAGAGTGACATAATCCTCTTGGACCACCTGAACCCTTGTTCATTATTTATCACTGACCGAGGAAGGTGAGAAATAAACCACCTAGATAGTAAAGGTATACAATACATCAGAGTTCCTCGTGCCTTTGTAGTACGAGTATGAAGAGAGTGCAAGATGTCTCCAAGTAATGTAGGCACTGGATTGTGACTCAGAAATATGTTGATGGCGTGAACGTCTATGAACTGATCTGGATTGGGGAACAACACTAAGCCATAAATCAACAAGGCTAAGATCTCCTCAAAAGCATCATAGCTCATAGCCTTCAAGAACACTTGAGCCTTCTCTATCAACACCTTAGTAAGAATACCCTTAACTCCACTCCTTGTTTCTAGGACAATGTCTGATTTCTTCAAATGTAAGGCTGCAGCAATAACTTCAGGTTTAGGCTCTTTTTCTAAGCCTGTGAAGGGTTTCTGATCAAGGATAGGTATACCCAGAAGCTTGGAGAACTCTTCCATTGTAGGAACCAACTGATAGTCAGGGAATGTGAAACAGTGATGTTTAGGATCAAAGAACTGAAACAGAACACTCATCATGTCTTCATTGAACCATGAAGTGACTTGATCCAATAGGTGACCATGCTTCTTGATGAACTGGGAGTTTTCAGAAACCTGAGAAACCAATTCCTTAAGCTTAGGAGGTATTCCTACAAAGTTGGTCCGGATAGTATTCCTACGAGCAAAAGCCATGACCTGCAACAAAGAACAAAGATAAATCCTTTGGTCCTTGAAATGGTTAGTGAAAATGTTATGCTCATGATGCATGATGATGCTATGATGTTATGTTCAATCACAAACATGTGGCACACACAAACAAGTCACACAATAGTCCTAGGTTTGAAGGCTTGCATGAGGTTTAAAGGTAAGTACCCTCCCCTGAAGTTTAGATGGTTCATCCTATCCTATAAAGTATCCAGGTTCTAAGGGATCTCAATATCATTGATCCTTTCCAAGGGTGGTTGTTCAATAGGCAACTTACTTTCCAACCAAAACCCTCCAAGTTTAGGATCTCAATGAGTGTAGCATCGAGTATCAACCAACTTCAGTCTTCACCAAAGCCGGTTATCTCACTACTTTTCTAAAGGCCAAGATGGGATGACTAGGGTTCTAAAAGTCAGTTAGTGTATTGACAACATATGGCAGCCTCATATTATCCTCAACTTTACTTAAGGAACATAAGCACCAACCAAGAAGTCACACTAACTATGGCCACCAGATCAACCATATCGGTATACGCCGTACAGTTTCCTTGGTCTATTGCCATTTACCTAAGGTACACTAGATCCGGGTTAGGATCTTTCACACATAAGAGCACCCAACAAGTAAAGTAAAGCAAACAAAGCAAACAAGTTTAAAGTGATCTAATTCCTAAGGGTACCCCTCTTTTATTAAGTCCCCAGCAGAGTCGCCAGTTCTGTAACACGGTGGGAGAACTGACTTTTAGTTAAATGTTGCAGATAGCAAGAGTCGCCACCGACTTTTATTTTATCCAAAAGGAAAGGGCATAAAAGAACAGGAAAGACCTTAAAAAGATTTTGAGTTCGGGGGGTAGGTTATGTAAAGGGAACGTGTTAGCACCCTTTACATCCATGGTTATCCATGGGCTCTTAGTTACTTAGCTCACTTTAAACTGTTTTGAGAAGTGTAGTGTGTGATTAAAAATTTTCTTAAGTACTTTATAATGATCCATGTACGGATATATATAAAGACTTTGTTCTGAAAATTGTTTGAAAATGTGAAGTGTTTATGAAATGTTTCTGAAAGAGTGAGCAAGTACTTAAGAGAAACCTACCCTAATTTGAATCTTTTCTGTTCTTAAATATTCTTTCAATGGTAAGACTATCCCTATTATTAAGGAATAGGTAGTCATAACCTTGGATGTTGTATGGGACATATGAAGGGTCATCTATTATTAGGCAACTGTAAGGTGTATTTAGCAATTCGAAGGGACTTACCATCTTTTATTCGAAAGGGACAAGATCATTTACGAAGGCAACCTCGAAGGGACTTGATCTTATAATCGTAAAGGGACAAGATGATATTAATAAGAGAATGGACTTTTCTTTATACACCTTACTTGACCTTTTTGTTTAGGCAACATGAGAGGTATCCTTAAGAAGTGAGGCAGCGATCAAAGACCGACTTACGTGTGTGCGTGTACAAGTTCAAATATTTATCTTATAGTTAATGATCTAAATTAATTTTAAGATACAAACATGTTTTCACTCCCTAATTTACTAACCATAGCAATTCATAAATAAATAATAAAAATACTACAACTATTACATAGCTTGTACAATTACATTATAATAAAACAATTTAAATAATAATAATAATAAATAAATAAAAAGGTTAGTAATAAAAATAAATATAAGAGAAAAAGAGGTTAGCACAATAATATACAATATAAAAATCAATTAAGTATTTTTTAGATTTTTGGATAAAACAATTTTTAAATAATTTTTAAGATAAAATAATAATAATAATTATATACTAATTTATTTACATGAATAAACATAATTACAATTCAATTATATATATATTAGAAATACTTATTAAGTATAATTAAACAAAAATAATAAAAAATAAGAAATTAAAATTGTAAAAGAAAATTAGGGTTTTGAATTATTAGAAAATAAATTAAGGTTTAAAAATAATTAGGGTTTTATATATGAAAATATTAATTTTAATTTACAATATTAATCTAATAGTTAAATAAATATATACATATAAATATTACTAAAAACATATAAACAAATATATATATATATATATATATATATATATATATATATATATATTAATTTAGGTTTGTAAATTTAAAAGAAAATAAGATCTAATTAGAATATGTTTTTTTAGATATTTTTTAGAAATTTGTTTTAATGAAAATAAAAGAAAATCAAAAATTAAATGAAAAACAACAAAAAACAGGACCTGGGATTTGAACCCAGGTCCTTTACCTGGACAAGCAAGAGCATGACCACTGGGCTGTGCGCGCTGGCTGATAATATCCCACCTCCATTTGCTTTTGTTCCCATCCTGAAAAATAAAACAAATTGAACAAAAAAATACGTTTTGGCTGGTATCGAACCCAGGCCATTGCCTTCACACACGCATACACTAACCACTACACCATCAGCGTCATTCAATAATTATAATACAAATAAAATTATATAATATAGAAACAATTTTGAATTCCCAGCTGCGCGCGAAACTCCTTCTTCTTCCTCCAGACCTGCAAAATTTCCTACGAATTTTGCTAGGGTTTTTGCTGCGAATTTATTTTCCTAGGACATCCTGCGTTTTACCAAACATCAAGCAAACAACAACACTTTATGAAATTAATGAGTGCAAAACATTCCCTGAGGTCTATACAACACAGCCATGTTTCCAGAATTCATTTATATTTGATGAATCGAAGAACCCTAAAATGGCCGAAGAACCCTAGCCATGGTAATTCTTCAATCTTGTACCTAAAATTGAATTAATTTGTCCAGAAAGACTCCAAACATCATCACAAACACAAATATATGATCAAATTCAAGAAATAATGTCAATATTATAAGAATCGAAAAATTCAAAAAGTGAATGAACATTAATTCGGTTTGCATGAATGAGAGTGTTTTAGATGTTGTTTATGATCCAAATACGTTCAATGAACATCATAGAACATGTTGCAATGCTCAAAACTCATTGAAACTCCCTCTACCTTGGAATCCGAATGTGAATTTTTGAAGTGATTTTGTGAAGTTTGAACTTGGTCTTAGAGGCTGCTAATTCGTCCCCAATGCTTGTCTTTGTGTTGTTTATATATAGTACAATGAATTAGGTCAAAAATATTGCTCAAGACTTTGGATATTTTGGTAGTTTGAGATTGAAAAAGATTAGCTTTTAAAGTTTGAATATTCTTGATATGAACTTGCTATTTTAAGATAATCCTCATAATTTTTGTATCAATTAGATCCAAATAACCTTTATGACATTCTAGAAGACAAATCATTTTAAATCTTCATCATTTTATATTTTATTTGAATTTAAAATGATTTTTAATATAAAAAATCATAATAAATAAAAATAAAATGAATAAAATTATGAAAATATTAAATTAATTTCGTGCATGATGTCATGGAACCTATTGGATCACAAAAAGGTCAGCCCATTTGAAGAATTATGGTTTTAAGACCCCATTTACTTCATAAACCTCTCAAAAATTTCCCAACTTTGCAAGGGCACAAATCCTTCAATTTTAATGCTATGAAGGTGTTCTTGGACATTTTGGAAAGCTTAAAGAGTCCTATAACCAACCTCTTTGGTCTTATATCCATATCTTTTACCATTCTCAAGTTATGCTCTTTGGAAGTTGTTGACTTTTTGTTGACTTTTAAAAGGACCTATAATGTCTTAGCTTATACCTTCCAAATGAAGCATTTTTGGGCCTGGCTTGTGAGACACAGAGTTGTAGAGAATTCAATTTCCTTCAAAATGAGCTTAGGATGGAAATTTTTTGATGAAGCATGTGAAAGTTATTGCTGGTCAAAGTTCAGTTGACTTTTCCTGAGAAAACCCTAATTTAGAAACTCCTGATTCTTGATGATCTGAAATCTCCTTGATGAATCATGATCAACCCTTGATCAAATGATGAATTTTACTTCATATACTTAATGTTGGCAAAAAATAATGAAGTTTGACTTTGGTTTGACCACAGTTGACCTCAGTTTGACTTTTTAACTGCTTTGACTGATTTTAGCCTATTTGATCATTTGACTGAGCAAGCCTTTTGGGAAAGTCTTGAAACTTGACATGGGGATTCTTAAACACATATAAGATGCTATGAAGCTCATTTGAAGTCTTGGAAGTCCATTTAGCCTGATAAAAGTCAAAACCCTAGTTTAGGATGCATTGCTTAGGAGGATGCATTGTCTGAGGGAATTGTCAAACTTTCTGACTAATTGTGAACCTTGTGAACCTCATAAGATGTCTTGTGAGCCTTGTGAACCTCTTGAGACATAATGTATTATCTTGTGGAGGGCAAATTTTGGGGTGCAACACCATCATATACCACAAAAGTAGGAACTTCGAATCCAAGAGGGATGACAACTCCAGAAATCAAACTCAGATCTTCAAAATCCAACCCAAGAGTCTTCTGTAATTCCATAGCATTCACACAATCTTCCAGCAACGTATACTTCTCATCACCAGTTGAATCATGATAATAATTCTCCTCATAATCAGAATTCACAACAGTACCATGTTGACTTCCTTCCTCTTCTATAGAACTTTTATCTCCAGGGTTTTCAACCTCATCATCTGTCTTAATGTGAGCTCTGAATCTTTTCCCCAAACTGATGAAGCTAACTGGTTTCTTGGTCTTCTTCTTCTTCTTGGTTAGGAGTTCCTTCAGCTCTTCTTGTCCCTTGGACAAGAACAGGATCATCTCTTGAAACTGGGCATTCTGAATCTGAAGATCTTTGACAGATTGTTCGAGAGCCATTTCTGCTGAAATAAACAGCAAGAAGATGAGAAACCTATTGTGAAAACCTGTTATGTAATGATATGGTATGTAGATGTATATGCAATGTTTTCAAGGACTGTAGGATTTAAATTTGTTAAAACAAACAAAAACAAAACTCTTATTAGTAGGCTTGAAATAATATTGCCCCTTGGGCTTATAGATTAAAATAAACAAAATTTATAAAGAAAATAAAACATCTGAGAATTAAGTCTCCAATGGACGCTTCCTCTTTGTGTTGAGGTAGGCGTTGAGATTCCGCTCCTCGTGAAGTTGCTTTGTCAGCTCCAACACTCTTTCTTGGCTAATCCTGAATTGAGGTTCAAAGGTATCTCTTTGCTCCTTCAGTTGGATTCAGGACTTCTGCAGCTCTTCCTAATCAGTGGGCATATCTAGATGTAAGATAGTATAGAGAACATCTCCTTCAGTAACAGGCTCCATAATAACCAGCAGAACAACATGATATGGCATCATAAGAGTCTGAGCACGAGACTGCACCCATCTGAGGTAAGGTTCCATAGGAATGGATTACTTTGGTTCTAGAGTCTTGTTATCAACCTTGTTCACTTTACTCCAAGCTCGTATAAACCTTTGACGGTAACCTTGAAGATCATTGTCGTAATCAAATACAATACCCTGAATAAGCATGTCATAAAGACCATTACTCCGAGCATAACCAAATTGATGTGGAGCTAAAGAAGGGTTGTAAGTAACTCCCCCTCTTATTCCAAGGAGTGGCACGTTAGGGAACTCCCCACAACGGTCAATGATAGTGACATTTTCCATAGATTGGGAACACCAGTGAATATCTGAATGAGAAAGTGACATCATCCTCTTAGACAACCTCAACCCTTGTTCATTCTTCATCACATATCGAGGAAGGTGAGAAATAAACCACCTAGATAGTAAAGGTATACAACACATCAAAGTCCCTCTCACTTTCGTAGTACGAGTGTGAAGAGAGTGTAAGATATCTCCAAGTAATGTAGGCACTGGATTGTGAGTCAGAAATATGTTGATGGCGTGTACATCTATGAACTGGTCTGGATTAGGGAATAATACCAAACTATAAATCAGCAGGGCTAGGATCTCCTCAAAAGCATTATAACTCATAGCATCCAAGAACACTTGAGCTTTCTCTACTAATACTCTGGCAAGGATACCCTTAATTCCACTTCTTGTTTCTAGGATAATGTCTGATTTCTTCAAATGTAGGGTTGCAGCAATGATTTCAGGTTTAGGCTCATTCTCTAAGCCTGTGAAGGGTTTCTGATCAAGGATAGGTACCCCAAGTAGCTTGGAGAATTCTTCCATTGTAGGCACCAGCTGATAATCGGGAAATGTGAAACAATGATGTTTAGGATCAAAGAACTGGAATAGGACACTCATCATATCTTCATCAAACCCTGAGGTAACCAAGTCAAGTAGATAATCATGCTTCTTGATGAACAGGGAGCTTTCAGGAAGTTTGAGATCAAATCCTTAACCTTGGAAGGTATCCCTACAAAGTTGATCTGAATAGTGTTCCTACGAGTAGAAGCCATAACCTAGAACAAAGAACAAAGATAAATCCTTTGGTCCTTGAAATGGTTAGTGAAAATGTTATGCTTATGATGTCATGATGTTATGATGTTATGTTTAATCACAAACATGTGGCACACACAAACAAGTCACACAATAGCCATATGTTTAGAGGCTTGCATGAGGTTTAAAGGAAAGTACCACCCCCTGAAGTTTAGTTGGTTCATCCTGTCCTACAAAAGCAACCAGGTTCTAAGGGATCTCAGTATCACTGATCCTTCTCAAGGGTTGTTGTTTAGTAGGAAACTTACTTGCCAACCAAAACCCCCAAGATAATCTCAATGAGCGTAGCATCGAGTATCAACCAACTTTAGACTTCTCCAAAGTCGTCTATCTCATTACTTTCTAAAGGCCAAGATAGGTCAATTAAGGTTCTAAAGGGTAGTTAATGTTAATGACAACGCATGGCATCCCCATATTATCCTCAACTTACTTAAGAAACATAAGCACCAACCAAGAAGTCACACTAACTATGGCCACCAGATCAACAATATCGGTATATGTTGTACATTTTCCTTGATCTATTTCCATTTACCTAAGGTACACTAGATCCAAGTTAGGATCTTTCACACAGTAACCCCACAACAATCCCTTAAATATAAAGAAAGCAAAGCAAACAAATAAGTGATCTTAATTTCTAAGGTAACCCCTCTTTAAGTACTCCTCAGCATAGTCGCTAGTTCTGTAACACGGTGGGAGAACTGACTTTTTGTTTATGTTGCGGATAGCAAGAGTCACCACCTACTTTTATTTTATCCATATGGAAAGGGTATAAAAGAACAGGAAAGACCTTTTTTAAAATTCTAAGTTCGGTGGGTAGGTTATATAAAGGGAAGGTGTAAGCACCCTTTATATGACTTTTTGTTTATGTTGCGGATAGCAAGAGTCGCCACCGACTTTTATTTTATCCATATGGAAAGGGTATAAAAGAACAGGAAAGACCTTTTTTAAAATTCTAAGTTCGGTGGGTAGGTTATATAAAGGGAAGGTGTAAGCACCCTTTATATCCATGGTTATCCGTGAGCTCTTAGTTACTTAGCTCACATATTTGTTTGAAAAATGTGTAGTGTGTGTTTAGAAATTTTCATAAGTATTTATAAGGATCCTCGTATGCATGTATACAAAGCTTTTTAAGTTTGAAAATTGTTTGAAAAGTGGGGTGTGAATAAGAATTTTTGAAATTTGAGCAAGTAACTAAGAACTACCTACCCTAGACTGATCTTTCGTATTCTTTTATTTCCTTTCAAGGGTAAGACTGTCCCTACTATTAAGGAGTAGGTAGTCATTACCTTGGATTTTTTTAAGGGACGGACGTAGGGTCATCGTATGGTCAATGAAGGCAACTTGTAGGGGTGTCTTTAGCAATTCGTAGGGACTATCATCATTTTTTACCGAAGGGACAAGATCATTATATCGTAGGCAACCTCGTAGGGACTTAATCTTTTAATCTGGAAGGGACTATGATGATTTACTAATAGAGACTTTGCTTTTAAAGACACCCCCACTTTCGAGGGACCTGACCATTTGTTTTATGGCAACTGAGAGGGGAAACCCTAGGAAGTGTTGATGGCGATCATAGAACAATCGACTTACGTGTGTGAGTATTATTTTCAGATATTTATCTTATTATTTTTATTATCTAAACCTTTTTTTATTTCATTAAATCTTGTCACGCCCTAAATTTACTAACCACACAATCAAAATAGAATCAAAGGCAGGAATTTAAATGGCGGAAAATAAAATGGCAGAAAATAAAAACCTAACTATTACAACGCCTTGGGGCAGTTACATAATTATAATGGCGGAAAAAGATAAATAATGATAAACAAACTCAGAGCAATAATAATAAGGCAGGTAGTGAATATAACAAGAATGAATGAAAATAAAAAGGTTTAGAGAAAAAGGTTTAGGAAAAAGGTTTAGGATTTGAAAAGTTTTTAGGGTCAATAAAAAATATTTTAAGGTTTATGAAATTTCAAAGGTAAAAAAAATCTAAACCTAAATAATTAAAATGTTTTTTATAATTAAAATGACATAAAAAATCTAAATATTATTAGTTATAAAAAAATAGTTTTGAAATTATATTTTTAATATAAAAAAATAGTGAAATTTAATTTAATGGTTTTTTTAAATTAAGATTTAAGGTTAATAAATTGAGAGGTTTAAGAATTTAAATGGAAATAGAGAGAATTAAAAAAGAAGAAGGAAGAAACCATGTTTCTTCATCCAAATGCTATGGCCAGGGTCTGAACCCAAACCCTAGCCTTCATCAACTTCAACCTTGGCCACTAAGTTATGTTTGTCTTTTGTGAATATACCTGAAATAGGGTTATTATATAATAAAATTGAGAAAAAAAACAAGTTAAAAAAAATGTCCAAGGCTGGGTTTGAACCCACGCCCTTGCCTTTCAAGTTTAAGGTTTATGAAAATTTTAGGGTTTTAAGGTTTATGAAAATTTTAGGGTTTTAGGAGAAAAATCAGGGGAGTTAGTTAACATAAAATGTACAGATCTAAAATATATGTATAAAAATAAAAATAATATGAATTAAAAAAAACAACGACGTTGTTAACACAAAATTGCGATCATCGCAACTGGATCGGATCAACACAAATGTTACGTATTATACACATCGATGTGTAAATAGCGTATCGACACGATCCGAGCCGAATAATCTACAAAATAGTAAAAATAAATAAATTAAGAAAATATATTTAATAAAATAGTCACTTTTTTTTTTATAGTTTATCTATTAACCTTATTTATTATATATAATATATTATATATTATATAATATAATAAATAAGAGAAATATATATATATATATATATATATATATATATATATATATATATATATATATATATATATATATATATATATATATATATATATATATATATATATATATATATGGATGCAAACCGTGTATTATGTACCTGTTAACAAACTATAAATAAAAAAAATTCATAAGTATATAATAACATATACATAAGTATATAGTGATGTTCATAATATACAATAACGTCCTTAAGTATATAGTTACTTCATAATATTAACAATATGTTACGATGCAGTATGAAAATTTCAACATGGTTAGAACAAGAACAATCGAAAGAAGTGGGTAATTAGAGCATCAGGTAGATCAGCCGCCTACCTCTTTTTGTTTTCTTTTCGTCCTCCCTTCTTTTCGTATTCCACTGATTAGTATATATAGAGACCAATTAGGGTTAATTATAATGGGTCTTAATGTTTAATTTAGAATCCAATAAAATATTAATTTAAGAAATTAAATAAAGTTTAATAAAAATAGTTAAAATTAAAATAAAAACTAATAATCCTATTTATTTATTCTATACCCATTGTAAAAATAAACGGATCCAAAAAAAATAAAATCGGGCGCCAAAGTGCTAGAAAAAATAAAATGAACACATCAAAATAATCAGTGCGAAATAAACGACTCGAAAAAATATAGCGTTTGGTCGGATTTTGAAATAAAATTATGACCGTTTAAACTGCTCAGATTGATCAACATATGACCAAAAATAGTCGTAAAAATATTTTTAGCATGTCAAATTAAACCACGCGAACCGCAAATTAATGTTACCGATATTTGCAAACTTAAACTTGACATATTTTTGTTCATTGATTTTAGACACAGTTAAAAATTAATTTGACCAGTCTGTCTGTAAATTCAGAGAAATTATTCCGACTAATATTAAGGCGAAATACATGTTATGCTATGAAGATGATGCAAATGAATGCGAAACAAAAAGTCGGTTAGAGTTAAAAATCAGAGGGAAAATTTTGGGGTACAACAATATGATCTTCAAAAGGACCACAAACATTTAAGTGCACTACCTGAAGAATGTTTGTTTACCTCATAGGCAAGTAGGACTTGAAAGCATTTATGGATTTCTTTCCTACCTAGCAACTTTCACATAATTTCTCAGGCATTGATATTTTTGGAATACCAAACACCATTTCTTATGTCACAAGTTGATCGGGGGATTTGAAATTTAAATGACCAAATCTCAGATGCCACAACATACTTTGTTTGTCTTTAACCATAACTTGTAATGATTGAACTGTTCTCAAGCTTATCAGAGTCTTGAAGGTCCTATTATTTGACAAAGGAGACCTTAAGACTGGCTTGTTAGTTAGTTAAAAAAGTTCAAGGGCCTCAATCTTCATTGTTACTGAGAATCATTTCTCAATAAGTTGACCAACATTCATCGAATTTTACTTCACGTCGGACACATATAGTTCATCTTCAATTATTGCTAACTTACCATTGCTTATTCTCCTTACAGTGCTCTGATATCACCAAGTATGATCTTGCTTCTCTCTGGCTCATCAAATTTGATCAACTATGACTTATGATCTATCATGTGATTTGAGAAGCCCAAGCTTGAGAACCAAGTCTTTGAGTTATCACTTTAATCTAAAACTGCAATCATGTGTGATGAGCATCCTAAGTCTAAGTATCATTGGTCCTTGAATCTTTCTTCATCTTTTGTTGTGACCATCAACAACATCTCTTTTTCCTTATGCTTTTCCAGCTTTGCATCATTATTTGATTCTTTTGTTTTTCAGGAAAGTCACTAGAGTAGTGACCATACTTCTAAGAATTGAAACACTGAATGTGACTTTTGTCAGGTTTTCGACCACCACCGTTCATATTCCAGTAACACCACCTCTATGGTTGCTTTGGTATGAGGGTCTTCTTTGATTCAAAAAATTTCATTCTTGTTGGTTTTCTCTACCAGACAAATTGTTGTAGCCTCCTCTACCGTTGTTGTCGAACCATTTTCCTTTGCCTTTCTTTTCTCTTACTGATTGCGCATGTAAAGCCAGATCACTCTTCGACTTGCTTGCAGCTCTTTCAGTCATTCTTTATTTATGATATTTAAGCGTCCCTTGAAGTTTTTCTTTGTCAATATTGACAAATCTTTCGACTTTTCAATGGCTAATACACGTGGTCGAACTTTGGAGCCAATGACCTTAAGATCTTTGCAACAACTGATCTTGATGTCAATACTTCTCCACATATCTTGATTTGATTCACCAATTCGTAACCCTAGTGAAAAATTAATTATGCTTTCACGTTCTTCCATCTGAACCAATTCATACGTTCTTTTGTGAATTTGTAATCCCATCTCTTTCACCTTCTTCGCACCTCCAAACGATTTCTCCAAGATTTCCCTTGCTTCTTTCGATGATTATACATCATTGACCTTTTTTAAAATTATCTGGATTAACACATTGATGAATTATAAAAAGAACTTATTAATATTTTTCTTCAATTCTCTGTGAGTAACTTTTTCTTCATCCGTCGCATTTCCTGGAAGCGACCTTATTCCCTTCTTCACAAGACCTCAAAAATCTTTACAGTAACAACTTTAATATGTTTACACCAATTCTTATAATTCTGACCCTTTTGAATTAGGAGACTCACTAGAAATGTCCATTCGGATAATTCATCAACATCGTATTTTTCTTCCCACGAATCGCTCAGCCGGTGCTCAAGACAGATGTTGAAAATTTGTCGATTTCCGCTCAAGAATTTCACCAAAACTTGATGAATTCCTAACCAAATCTTGATGAACAACAATCAATCTTTCTAATTAATTACTTATCTTATTCTTCACTCTTCACTTGAGTGAATCAACCACCCCTGATTGCAAGATTATATCCCTGCACAATTGATAATTGAAGGAAGAAAAGAAAACTAAATTTGGGAAAGAAAATAGTTTAGGGTTTAACGAGGAAAAAAAACTGAATTTGGGAAAGAAAAGAGTTTAGGGTTTAACGAGAGAATGAAGAAAATGAATTGTAAAATTTTGCAGAGTTTCACTCTGCTATCTACTTTGCAAAATGAAATATCATTCACTTACATACAGTAATAGGGTTACTCCTTATTTATAGGTTGAGTTTGCTTGCACACCAAGCAAACCCTAACTAACCTAACCAACTAAACTAAATTAAACAAATAAAACTAAGTCATAAAACTTTATTGAAATATGGTTCGACATTTCGACAGCTATTACCGATTTGACATAGAGCATTTCGACACTTCCTTGCCTCTATCGAACAACCTGCTTCGACACAAGGAATTACAATTCAACAAGAATCGGTAAGCAATATAGTTAAAGAAATTTTAAAAGTGATGTTGTAAAAAAAATATTACTCATAGAGATATTTTGTGACAATAAATCAACTATTGCAATGCAATAATTTAAGGAATGCTTAATTTGGTTTTGTAGAACTGTGTTTGATAGTCTAGTTTTACGAAACTATTTTTGAAAACTATTTTTTATTTGAGAATTTTAAAATCTAAAAGATTAAAATAGATTCGGGAGATTTTGAGTTTTACTTTTTAGTTTTAAAAATTAAGAGAAAGAAAAATAAAAAAATGACACTTTTCATTAATGACAAATTTCCAAAAAAAACTCTTTTAAAATTGATTTACAAAATAATTTTTAAAAACTAAAATTAAAATTTATTCAAACAGTCCTTAGTTTTTTATGGACAAGAACTAGTTCTTAAAAAAGAATGGTGATAGAAAAACAAGTTGCCATTAAGTTTTTTTTCTTTTTCTTTTTTCTTTTGGCATTCTGGTTTCAAGGGAAAAGTTGCCTATATTAAATAGTTTTGCATGTTGAAGAAACTATTTTTAATGATAAATTTGCATTCTTAATTTAAGGGGGATAGTTGCCTATATTAGGTAGTTTTACATGTTGAAGAAACTGTTCTTAATGATAAATTTGCATTCTTAATGTAAGGGGGATAACAGGAAAATAAATCAAGAATTTCCTACAAGAATAGAGAGCCATCCGAGACCTTATATTAAGAGATAAAAGTAGTATAATCTTTATATATAAAAAATCATTAGAAACCCATATTATTCAATTTTATTATATAGATATTTACAACTTAAACCATATTTGTACTGGTAAAACTAAACGTAACAGTTCAAGATAAAAATCAAATGTGATTAATTTTATCAGAATTAAATAAACCATAAAACATCTGGACTTCATGGCCCAATGGATAAGGCGCTGGTCTACGGAACCAGAGATTCTGGGTTCGATCCCCAGTGAAGTCGTTCTCTTTTTTAAGGCTAGAAATTTGTGCAGTTCAGAAATCATGTTACTCTTTTTTAAGGCATTGGTGCAGTTCAGAATTCATGTTATCATCTTCTAGTTAAGAAACATGTTCATAGTTAAATTTCGAAAACCTAAAATGCTGAAAACCGAACACACTTAGAGCCTTCTACTGAAAAACATAGGGAGTTCAAACATAATTATAGAATGCCTAAGTCAAATGAGTATTTATTTTAAAGCAAGGCAATGCTGCTGTCTCCACCAGGGGGTTTGCGGGCACCTTTAACAGGTTCTTTGATTTCTGGCTTTCCATCCGCAAATATGTCACTACCAGTTATTTCTCTCAGCTTTGCCCTGCTCAGTGATTTTTCTGCCGATCCTGCAGGAACATCTCCATGGAAAATATTATTTCCTGATAGCTCTGCAAACTTCTGGTCGTGTATCTTCTTCGATGTCTTCTCAACAGGTGATTCACCAAATAAGATATTACTTTGCCCACCTGCAGGCTATACAAATACAGGAAAAAGAATGTCAAAAATGGAGTCATCAATATGAGGCAAAAAAAAAAATCTAAGAAGAACAAAACCATCACAGAAACTTTAAAGACAATTCAGAAAACTGATGGGCCTTTTGGATGCAATGCATGTGGGGTTTGGTTTCAATTCAATTTTTGACAGGCACATGTTCAGAAACGGAAATAAAAGGCAAAATAAATTTTGAAGATGCACATGATTGACTCTTAAGTGCTGCAACAGTATTATGATTATCTCTAGTACAACTCTGAGTTGTATCTAAAATAAATTCTTACCACCAACCCCCACCTCAAAAACATAAACAAATTGATCTACATTTGATCAATTTTGCATGCTAGGCATGTGTGAGGTAACATTGGTGGATTGTCGGGGTCAAAATTCATCACCATTAAGATTCATGTAAAAGTTACTAGCCTAGGAATAACACATAAGCCTAGCTCAGTCTGTCGATAACAAATTACCCATGTCATAAGAAAATATATTATATAAACAAACAATTCTTCAGCCATACATTCATCCAATATAAAATAATAGACAAAGATTCATTACTTTCATGTCTAGAATAGAAGACACTTACATTAGAAACTTTCACCGATGTTCGCAGATTTCTAGGAAGAGGTTCTCCCATATCCATACTATCCTTTGATTCTAAAGTCCGCGCAGCTGCCATGGAACGGGGCACAATCTCAGGAGGAGGGCCAAATATATCGTTTCCAGTGAGCTCCTTGGTTTTGGCATTCGATGTTTGCTTCTGAGTCTTTGCGTCTAAGTCAGTTTGCAAGGTCCCGCTCAGTTCACGCTGCTTTGCTACCTCAGGTAGAGAGGTAGGCCTCTTAGGACTAACACTTTCATCGGTGCTGAACGATATCTGACTAACTCCATTTATCGCTTGCTGAGAAGCAATGCAATTACAAGAAAAACAAAAGAAAACAAAGACATGGTAATCAGAATGAAGCTCAATTTGATGTTTCAGAAATGCTTATATAAGGTCTCAAATTGGACCCAGGATGAAGGGAATTATCGGTAAAAAATCTGATATATGCATATACTAGTTCTGTTATTTGAATTAACAGAACCAGGTTCGGATGCAGAATCATCAGCATTGTCCGAAAATATACCATTTCCACTCATCTCTTTCATTTTATACCCGGAACATTGTCAAAGCAAACCAATAAAAAAACAGAGGAATAACATTCCAAATTACTTGGAAGTAAAAAAAAAAATCCAATTTTCGTCCTTCTTCATAAAGGAACAACATAAATCCATTTTTAAACCAGTGTTATTTCGTTTCGTACCTTGAGAAAAAGTGGTGAGTTATGAGCTATGTATGAACATTGAGATTGTGGGAATGGTTTAACTTTTGAAATTTAAACAACAATTTATATTTTGTAAATACTAAAAGCAAAAACAATGTGCATTGCATTGCAGAGATTAAAAGATTACTTGGCCCCTCCTAATAGTGGTTTGTCTTATCTTTATCTCAAACTCAATAAAGGATAAATTTTCTACCAAAGCACACCTTGGTGATTTCACCAAATTGCAATTTTAACTTCAAAATCAAACCAAAGGAAATTATAACAAACTAAAATGCAAATCATTATTATTGAGTCAACTCAAAGGTTTGCTCAAAGCATAAAATAAAAGATCAATTCATAACAAAGTAAACAATAAGCATTTCACAATAACATTGAAGACCAAAAAACCAATGAAGAATACACCCAAAACACTAAAAATACACCGAAAAACCAATGATTTATTAATTATTAAATTCAGTCCCAAAACATTGAGTATATTCCTCTAACGCAAAACCAATGATTTATTAATTATTAAATTCAGTCCCAAAACATTGAGTATATTCCTCTAACGCAATCTCCTAGATTCTCTTTCAGACTCAAGTAGAGTGAGGACATCATCCATCCTGATAGGTCCTTTTAGGTTCCTCATAATACGAGGGATTGGTCATCCATAAAACTGTGTCATGTCCTCTTGAACTAGTGCGGCCAACAATTTACTCAACCTTTAGCATTTTCACTTGAGTATCCATTCTACTCACATTTATTAACAATGTCAAAAGAATGAGAAACATAGCACTGAAAAATAGAAATTTCAGCAAAATAACATTATGTAATCATAGTTCACATTGAATTGAACTTTCAAACATGTTAAACTACAATCATAAAAGATCCAAAAAAAAACCATGTAAATTAACATTGCAACAGCAAAATTAATATTGAAGAAGCAAAGAATGATCATGACATTAATTGTTAATTGAAACAAGAAAAGTAAAGAAATTTGAGAAGCAAATAGAAATACAGAAGCTTAGGCAGTATAATTGGTGGTGCGGCAGGAAGAGGAGAAGACCGAATGAGCTGTTAGAAAAGACAGAAACCTTGTTTTTCGTAATTTTATTCTTATATTTATATTAAATTTTTAATAACTCTGAACAAGTTCATGTGCTGCCCCAATCTCATTCCCTAGCTTGACCTGGCACCCCATTCCCTATGCAATTACCAATTTATTTTGCAAAAAAAATTAAGAGATATTTAACAAAAAAAAATTATTGTGCAATTTTGAATTTTTCAAAAATCTCATACAGATATTTCATTAAAGCTATTGGACATTTACCATTTATGACAAGTAAAATATACACGTAATTTTACTTGTCATAAATGATAAATGTTAAATAATTTTAATGAAATTTTTGTATGAGATTTTTGAAAAATTCAAAATTGCACAATATTTTTGTTAAATATCTCAAATTTTTTTGCAATAAAATGGTAATTGCACATGGAATGAAGTGTCAGGTCAAACTGGAATACGAGGATAAAATCTCAAATCCCGAATAGTAGAGAATGACATTGGGTCAGCCCATGAACTTGTTCAGAATTAATAAAAATTTAATATAAATATAAAAACAAAATTACTAAAGTAGGTTTATGTCTTTTCTAGAGCTTCATTTTGGTCTTCTCCTCTTCCTGTCACTGTCCCACCAATTCTACTGCGTAAGTTTTCTTCTGCATTTCTATCACTTCAATTTACCATTTTCCTCTATGCGTTGCTTCTCAAATTTCTTTATTTTTCTCGTTTCAATTACTGTCATTGTTGATCATTCTGTGTTTCTTCAATATTAATTTTGCTTTGTTGTTGCAATAATTGTTTGTTAATTTTACGTCGATAATACTATTTCAATAATCACTATTCGGTAATTTTTTGGATCTTATCTGCTCCGATCTGTGATTGCAGTTTAACATGTTTGAAAGTTCTTACTGAATTATTGAATTGTGATATGATTACATAATGTTATTTTGCTGAAATCTGTATTTTTCAAGTATGCTAAGGTCGAAAAAATTGTTGGTTGTACTGGTTCAAGAGGACAGGTCACTCAAGTAAGAGTCAGTTTTATGGATGACCCGATCCGCTGCTAACTGAAAGGACATGTCAGGCTGGATGATGTCCTCACTCTACTTGAGTAGTCGGAAAGAGAAGCTAGAGGTGGTTGCGTTAGAGGAAAATACTCAATTCATTGGTGCTGGATTTAATAATTAATAAATCATTAGTTTTTTGGGTGTATTTTTCAGTGTTTTTGGTGTATTCTTCATTAGTTTTTTTTGGGAAATCACCATTTGGGTGTGCTTGGGTAGAAAATTTATTCTTTATTGAGTTTGAAACAAGACATATCATTATTAGCAGGCTAAGTAATATTTTATTGAGTTTGGTAGAATATTTTAATGTTTTTGCTTTTAGTATTTACAAAATATAAATTGTTGGTTTAAATTTCAAAAGTTAAACCATTCCCACAATCATACATAGCTCATAACTCACCATTTTTTAAAAATGGATTTTTCTTCTTCCTTTATGAAAAAGGACGATAGATATCTGAGTTACACCATTTATCGCTTGCTGAGATGCAATGCAATTACAAGAAAAACAAAAGAAAACTAAAACATGGTAATCAGAATGAAGCTCAATTTAATGTTTAATGCTTATATAAGGTCTCAAATTGGACCCATGATGAAGGGAATTATCGGAAAAAAAACCTGATATATGCGTATGCTAGTTCTGTTATTTGAATTAACAGAACCAAGTTCGGATGCAGAATCATCAGCATTGTCCGAAAATATACCATTTCCACTCATCTCTTTCATTTTATACCCGGAACATGGCTTGCTGATTCAATAAATAAAAAATTGAAAATCAACAATTTCCTCCTATTTTAGATTCGACATTTACATGACATAAAAGAAACTAATGCTCTTGAAAAACACTTTCTCAAATTAAGGAACAGATCTATTCGGAAAAAGATGCATGCATTAATCAGATCGAAAAGCGTTGAAAAAATAAAAGAAACAAAGTGAAAATAAATTGAAAAAGAAAAAGAAAAGAAAGATCAGATCTGAAATTGATTGATGTACCTTTTGGAAAGAGTGAGAGCTTCTTCTTCGGAGAGCTGGTCGCTATTGAGAACCTTGCTAATTCTATCAGAAGGCTGAGATTGAAATGCATGGAATGAATGATTAAAACAGAGAAAGAGATTTGAAGAAAGAAAGAAAGTGTGAATGAATATAAATAGCAACCTGACGAGAGCGGGGGGCGGAGACGGAGGCGGAGGAGTCAGAGGGAGGAGGAACTTCGGACCAAGTGAGTAGATCGGAGGTGTTGGTGTGGGGCTTTCTCACCGGCGTGCTTGCCATTGTTTTCTTGAATTGAGTGTGAATGAATGAATGAGGAAATGAATGTGAAAATGTTTAGAATTTCAAGAATGGGAGGAGATAGATTAGATAGATTAGAGTTTGAAATGAAAAATTAGTTTGTTTAAACTTAACTAGAGTCTTCCATGTGACGGCTTTGATGATCACCACGTGTCCTTTTTCGCACAAAGCAAAATATTTCAACGTGCTGTCTCACAGTTTCATTCAGTATCTCACTTCGTCACTCCCAATTTCAAACACTTTTAAATGAGTTTCTCTTATTAAATGAGTTTTATTTATTTATATATGAGATTGCATTAAATGACATGCATTAAAGGGATACATTGATCATATAAATCTCGGTTGATGAACACATGACTAAGTTTTAAAATTACAAGAATCACCTTCTATCAGAAGTTTTTCTATCAAATCTATAAACTAGGGATTCTAAAAAAAATTAGAAGAACACAAAAAATGACTAAATAAAGTAGAAGAGATAAAAATAATTTTTATTTGATTGATATCTCAATGTCTCAATCAATATAATATATACGATCATTTTTTATGATATCCCTTAGACTTATTAGACACTTTGCACTTTTACAATAATGTCTCTGAACGCATCAAATTTCTACTGAAAATTAGATAATTTTGGAGATATATATCCAGAAGCTTATAAAAATGAGAAACTTTGATATAAACGTAAAATTAATTATTTCAGGGGAAGTCCTGTTGTTATATCTCAGGAACATTTGTCACCTTTGCATGGCGGTTTGTTCCGGAGATATATCTTCGAAAGTTTCTGATATATTCAAACTTGCATGATCATTCCCCCATTGCAACAATAGTTGTTCTCAAGTCTCACATCTTCCCTAAAAAACATACTCTCTCAATCCCATATTTCACTACAAAACTCACACTTTTTAGTACAACAAATCAAAGGAAACAAAAAAAGATTGAATTTCACATTAATCATAAAAAAATGTTGGAAAAATGTTACGTATCTTCCAGAGATGTATCTCCGGAATGTGTTGAAGATGAATACTTCAGGATATACATCTCTAGAACGTGTCTGTGTTGATTTTTCTACAGCAGTATGTTAATTTTTGTTATTATTTGTATTGTTCCCGAATAGATATGGTGCACCTGATAACGTCTCAAAAGAATTAGTTACTACAAATGATGTTTCTCCAAATGTTCAAGGGGTTGTTGTAAAGGCAGTAAATGTTGGCGTTGACTTCAATAACAAGCAAGAGTTTGAAAATCGTGATATGTTGCTCGAATGGATTCGTATGACGATATCTATACTTGGTTTTGGTGTGGTTATAAGAAGGTCGAATAATGGTTCGGATAGAAGAAACACATTTGTTACTTTGTTGTGCGAAAGAAACGGGGAATATCAGACTCCTCTACGGAATTTTAAAAGAGACAACACAGGTAGTAGAAAATATACGTGAATGTCCGTTTAAGATTCATGCTTATATGTTTAGTAGTAGCAAAAAATGGAGACTTAGTGTGATTTGTGGTTTGCATAACCATGAATTGTGTTTAAAATTAGTTGATCATCCCATTGTATGCCGACTTAAGCTGAAAGAGAAGACATGTATCAGTGACATGACTTTGAATCTTGTTCAACCGAAAAATATACTTGCAACATTGAAACGGAAGGAACCCGACAATATATCAAATATTAGACAAGTTTATAGCATTCAGTGTCGTACTAACAAGGCCATAAGGAGAGATAGAACTGAGATGCAACAACTGTTGAAATTGTTGGATGATAACAATTACATGTCCCAGTACCGAACTTGCGACGATGGAGTTATAGTTAGATGTGAAGACATGGCTTCTCAAATGATTTTGATGTCGACAAGAATGCTTCGACAACGTATCATGCAAGCTCAAAAGGAATTGGATCAAACACATCGAAGATTGTACAAAATTGCACATTATATCAAGTCTTGAAGTATTGTAAAAAATTGATCAAATGTATTATCAATTACTTCATACATAATGTGCATACAAGTGTTCTAACTAGTCTTCATTCATGCCATGATTCATAAAAAATATTGGTAGCATTAAAACTTGTTTTGCTATTCTGTTTCTGCAAGTATTTTTCAAAGAAAACTTCAAGTAACCGGTTAACAAGTAGGTAGTAACTAGTTACTCTTCAAAAATTTTGAAAATAAAATAATAATGTTACTTTAAGTAACCGGTTAACACCTATACGTTAACCGGTTACCATTGTGTCCAGAAACGAAAATTTGCAACTTTTCATGAAAATATTTTTTGTTTCTTTGTTTGGAACCATGACATCCTTTCATATTTTTATACTTTTTTGGAGAGGTGTTTTAAGTATTATATAAGTAATATTTTTCTAGATTTTCAAGTCACCTCCTACAATTTTCATAATCATTTTTCACTCAATTCTTTTTACTTTCAAAATCTTCAAAAAGTGCTCATATCATAAACTTTTATTGATTGAAACTTTGCTTTAAACTTTCAACATTACTGTCTTAGTTTCATATCATATTAGAGAACACTTGTATATATATTGTGAGTGAAAATTATTCAAGGGAAAAGATCAATTATTAAATTGATAAACATTGAAGATCCAACTTTCTACACTTATTCAAATATTTAAAATTTCTTGTTACTTAAGTCATAACTTATTTATCAGGATTGTTGATAATAAGTTTGTGAGATTATTTCTTTGCTATCCGGTGTGTAGATTCAAGAGGTCTATTTGTGAGGTATTTAGTCTCGGTTGGACTTTAAACATTGTAAATCCAAGAGGATTGTTCTTGGTGTGTTAGAGTTGTATAGAAAGACATAAGGTTGTCTTGTCTAGGAATCTAACATTATAGTGGAATTCTCTTTATGTTGAAAGGGTTACTGGAGTACTCTCGGACTGTGAAGGGAACCAGTATATGTCGCTATGTCATTTACTTTCCGCATTTTATCATATTCATCACTTAGAATTATTAAGAAAGTAAAACTTCAAAAACCGGTAAAAATTCAAGAAAATTTTATAAGACCTAATTCACCCCCCTCTTAGGCATACCTCTGAGTTACATTAGAGACATTTTTTAGACTCATCCGAAATCGATAAAGTTGTTCAACACATTTTCGACAGTGGTCATTCTTGATTCTACCTACAAGACCAATAAGTATAGACTTGCACTATTGTGAAAACATATGGTCTCCCATGTGCTTGTATTATTTCTAAAAAAATGAAACCAGGTGAGCCAATAATAATGGACGAAGTTTTCCCTCATTGGAAAAGACTTAAGTTTGATGATGATGGTTGCATGGAAGGAGGTAAATAAAGTATCTCTATTTTGAATGAATGGAAAGAGATACTAGAGAGATTTTTGAAGGCCGATGACAACATGAAACTCCATATCAAAGAACAATTGAGGAAAATTGTCTATCCCGAAACAACCGACATGAAACTGCCTTCTCAATTGGTCAAAACAAAATGTGCTCCAAATAAAATGAAGCCTACACCAAATGACAACTCTACTCCACGGGCTTCTTCATATTCCAAGCATGTTGACAAACTCTTTCCAGACTCACTGACTCCTAAATCTCAAATAAAAGTATTGTGGAAGGAGCCCACATTTGCAAACCACCTTCGACACCAATTCCATAAGAAATTCAATTCATCGACAAGATGCCGATTTTTATGCACAAATGTAACTTGTAAGTGAACCTAAGAGGGGGTGGATTAGGTTATAAAAAATTCTTCTAACGTTTTACCGATTCTTGATACTTCTTTCCTTAAGTGGTTAAGTACTTGAAAAATAAAATGCGGAAAGTAAAGTAACACAAAGGATTATCCTGATTCCCCTCACAATCCGAGAGTACGTCCAGTCCCCTTTCAACTGAAAAAGATTTCACTATAGTCAAAATATTGTACATCCTATTCACACAACGGTGAAACTTACTACCTAACCTATAGGTAAATCAAGTGCTAGAAGAACAATCCTCTTCAAAGCACACACTTACTTTCAACAATCCTGAAAGCAAGGTAATCTCACTATCTTATCCCTAACAAACCTAAGGATAAGTAGTAACAATTATACAAGTATGAATTGTTTTTGAAATAGATGAATAATGATGAAGTCTTGAACTTTCTACCAATACAAGTATTGATCTTCTCCTTTGATGAATATTTTTCACTCACAACAAAAAGATAAGTGTTCACTAATGTGTGTAATGAAACTTTTAAAATGGATATGAAATTTTTATGTAAAGTTTCACTTTTGAAAATTTTGAATAAGTGTACTCAAAATTTGTATGAAAATATAAAATAAGTGAGTAAGAAAATTGTAGGAGGTAAAGAAAAAATTCTGATCAAATGTGTTTATATAATAGTTAAGACACCACTTTAAAAAGATACAAAAAAATTATGAAAGGATGTCATGTTTTGGACATAAAATAGAAAGACACATTTTTTATGAAAGGATGCAATTTTTCACTTCTGAACAATGGTAACCGGTTACTACCCCTGGGGTAACCGGTTACGCGCTGTAATGTAACAATTTTTTTTTTGAAAACTGGGTTGAAGTAACCGGTTACTACCTATAAGGTAACCGGTTACTTGAGGAAAAATCAGAAAAATTCCTTTAGAAACCAGTACATCAGAAAAAGTAAAAATGTATTTGTTTGTTCCAATGTTAAAACATGATTGCACCATATAATTGAACACTTATCAATATTATTGCTTCATGAAAAAAATAATCATATACCTTTCGATCAATATACTTGAGTTTTAATGAGAATGCATTCTTTGTTCCAACTTTGAGCAATATTTTTTGTGCTATCGAGAATTGATGTTGAGTTGTTGTCATCAAAATGAATTTTGAGAAGCTATGCTTTTATAACAAGTACATCGATCGTATCGTCAATATTGAAGGGGATGTCAATTATGGTTATCGAGTCGTTCCAACTTTGCTTGATAAAGAAGAGGATAATCATGCAATTGTTAGACATCAACTTATCCAAGAGTTGAAGACACATATAGAATAGTACACGCGGTTGTACGGAAAGAAAGAAAATTTTGATGCGGTTTATGAGTCTCTTGTTCCTTACTTGAGCGGTTCGGATCCACAATCAAAATGGACGACCTTCCCTGAAATAGGTCATCTAATTGCATGCACATATGATAGGGTGTGAATTGACCTGACACACTACAAATTTTTGGAAACCTTTTTTCCACTACGCACCCCACCACACCAAAATCCAAATGAAAGCATCATATGTATTGGATGCCTTTCTAAATCAAGTCATTTTGTTCAAGTATAGTTGAAACCAGGATTCCCTATACCATCTACATCATCGGAATGGATGACTCATTCAACTGCAAATACCGAGACGTGGCCGTATCACTTTATGGAAAGGATGCTTGAATTTGAGAGATTTAACAACATTCAAAAGGAATCAAATGCACAAAAGCCCAATGGGATGCTACCTATAGGTTTATCTAATGACGTGTGTTTTGATGCGTTTTATTTTCTTGTATAATTGGACAACTAATTGTATTTTTTTGAAGTGCAATATAATAGTCACTTTTTATTCATATTTGGTGTTTAAGAACCTTTAATTTGTATATTGAACCATATGTCATGTATGTTTTCTCTTCTATTAAGAAACGTAGCAAGGAAAGTTCCGGAGATGTATCTCCGGAAGATTATAAAATTATACTGTTTCAGGGGAAATTCCGGAGATGCATCTCCGAAAGAAAATAAAATGGTGTCGTTCTATAAATATATCTCCGGAAAGATATTGATAAACATACAATGGGTGGTCCATAATCACCTAGGTCTTCTATAAATGAGAGACCTCATGTGTTATCTTTCACACAAACAAAAAATATCTCAAATGTGTGAAATCAAGATTCATTGGTATGTCACAATTGTGTCTCCTACTCCGATAGCAAAACACTCGTGCATATGTTCAAACTCATCGATCTCACCCCGCTCGATGATAACATAGACGGGATCCATTTCCCCCCACCTTACAATGATAGAAGAAAGATTATGAAGCTCGAGTACCGTTCACCTTCGGTTGACAACAGAAGGAACATCATGCTCAAAATATTTGAGCTCAATAATCAAGAGGATGTTACAGCTATGTGACGAACATATTTTGGTTTCAAAGAGAAAGTTCCGCTCTAGTTGGAAGCAACAGTATAAAGAACGGTCAATGATATCTTGGAGATGTGCAAACATCCACAAGGTTATTAAAATGTAATATTTAATTTTCTGTTGAAATAATCATTATAATGGCGATTTTATTTTATGAATGTCAATTTTATGGTTGCAATCTTTATGTATATTGTCTCTGGTTTTTTCGAAAATATGCATACAAACACATTCTAGAGATGCATCTCCAGAATTAATTAAAATCAAGCGAAAAAGGTGTGTCCAAAGATATATCTTCGGAACCTGGAGGTTATTTTCGGAAGTGTGCAGGTATCTAATGAGTCCAAGGGGTGCCATAAGAAATTTCTATATTTAATACCTCTAATGGGTAATAAACTAAAATGCCAAATATTAATAAGATCCACTAAATAACAATACATAAGAATATCAATATAAATTCTAAATTAACTTAAATAATACAATTCACTCTCTATCATTACTCACCCTTTTTTGAACAACCTTGTCCTCAAGGGTGAACATAAAATCCTTAGACATGGATAACCCATACGAAGATGGTGGTGGGAAGATGTCAAAATAAAAGACTATGATCTTCACTGAAGTAATTTGAAGCAATATGATGTTCCCTAAATGAATGGTAATATAAATGGTGTGGTACATAAAATTGGTGTGTTCCATGCAAAGCATTGTGCCACAGTTGCTGAAAATTTCAACTCTAAGAAAGGGGACAGATTGTAAGACAAAAAGGACCCCTGGATCCCATTGCTTTATATAAGAGGAACCAAGTGCATTTTCTCCGAAATGAACTTAAAATGATTCAATAAACTCACAAATACTCCATTCAACCATAAAAAACATTTCTTTCAAGCTGTAATTAATACAAGTAAACCATGTGTATGGATCCCATAATTTGAAGTATAAGAAGTATTTGGACTTGAAAAGTGCAGCAAACACATTTCCTGTAATCAAACACATTGAGTGGAACCAAAACTCTGTTGTTGGAAATTGTTCAAGAATTCTTCAGTAACATTTGTTAATAGTAGAGTTGTTACCTCTTGAGCATAACCATAAGATATTATATTGACAATTGGAAACTCACTTGGAACACTAGAAATTAAGCCACAATGATTGATCCAACCATACAAAGGTTATGAAGTGAACAAACTCCCAGGAAGGTTATATCATAAACATTAGTAAAATTTAATATAATACCAATTACCTTGTATGGTAACCACCCGCTGTGAGCTGATGGAACAACAAATAACTTAGAAATTCCATTTCTTATTACCATATTAGTTGCTACATGAAGAAAGGTAGCATGAATTGTACTTGTATAAGATAGAAATGCAAATATAAAAATTGCCAATTCACTTTGATCAAGCTTATTGCCACATGTTGAGTCTGACCTTTGAAATTTATGTTGAATATTATTTGTGTGCTTACTGGTAGAAATAAGAATTAAGGAAGCAAAAGTATCTATAATATTATCTCAAATTTTACCCATTTAGATTTGAAATTGAGAGTAAGGCAAAAATTAAGATTAACATGTCTAAAAGATTTCACTAGACTGCTAATACAACCCAACATTGAGTAATTAGCAAAAATACTACTGTTAACATGAACTAATTTTTCAACTTCTAAGTAATTTAAGAACATGTGGATATGCCAACCAAGATCCAAATAAACTAAGGTTGCAAAGATACCCAACACATCTTCCATCATGAAGTTTTCTTGATGTGAACCAACCCTATAGATATGAATAGCCACAAGACATATTGAACTAATTCGTTACATGTATAACCATCATGCAAGGAAGGCCAAGCAAATCTTAGTTCAAATATTTTTCTATGTGAGCTTTCAAGAATACCACAATAATTTGATGTACCACTCATGTTCAAACAATCTAACTATAAAGAAGAAATTTGAGGGAAAGTAAAAATTGTTTCCAGGTATTGAAAGAGTATGATTCACATTAAATGAGGGATGCAAAGGCATTTCAACAAACATGTGGTGGGAAGCATATGAGAATCCAATGTTACTATATTTTCTTGATTCACTTGTTCCCCAATACAGAAACCTAATAACACTACTTATGAAAGTCTTAACAATACAAGCAATCAATGTAGGAAAAAATACATCAACAACAATGGATTCATCTCTAGTTGATGCCTTCCAAAAATTGGTCAATACTTGAGGATCAAATGAGATTTTGGTATTAAGTATTGTATGGGATGTGCTTATTTCTAAGATGTTTAGTGAACTTTGTTGAGAGTCACATGGAATTTTTACCTTGAAAGGAGGTTGTGGAGGAGGTTCTCCATTAGATCTAAGCTTTGGAAATTATTTATTGAAGTTGATTTTGAAGAAAATTCGGATTTGGTTGATTTATTGCATTATTCTTCCATTTTCTTTTGAAGAACTCACTGGATCTCTGTTTTTCTTAGCTACATCCATATTTTTTTGATTTGCGTGTTCAATTGCATACCCTAGATTTTCATGTTCAATTGATTCTAGAAAAGTTCCTTTTCAAAACTCTATTTCTACTGTTTTTGCAGGTGTAATTGATTACCATGTCTGGAGTAACTGATTACACCCTTTGCAACACACCTGGAATTGCTTTTCTTCATGGTGTAATTGATTACCAATAATCAGGTAATCGATTACACCTGTTGTGTTTAGATTTTTTGGCTTGTTTTTGGGACAACTTTGTTTCCTTGTTATCTTTTAACTCCTATCACATGATATAGTTATTATTTATTGATTTTTCTTGAGTTGTTTAGCATCCGTTTATAGTGCTTTGTGGATTAATGATTAGCTTGTGTTTGTTTAAACATTGTGATGTTTGATTACATGTTAATAATGCTTGCTTGTTTAATCTTGTTGATGCATGATTACTTGTTTAATCTTGTTGATGCATGCTAGTTGATATTATTGAACTCTTCTTGTGTATAAGTTAATTACATGAATAAAATTTTGGCCGCATACACTGTTGTTCTGCATATGAGGTGTTGTTAAATGTTTTTATGCTGCTGCATACACTGTTGTTCTACCTGAGATACGCTGTTAAATGTTGTTGTTATGCTTCATGAACTGCACTGCTGTTATGAACAATATGTGATGTTATAGGCTATTGTTTTTGTTTATTTATTGCATTTTAAACCAAATTGAATCCATGAATGCAAAATGTTTGCCATGCCTTTTGAGTGATGACATATTGATGTTTCTTGTGTCCTTGGTATATTACTTGATGTGCTTTCAATGATACTTGGACATGCTTTGAACTTTATGTTTATGTTTGAGCTTTGCCTTGTTAGTATTTTTGTTAATGCTTGAGTTGCTTATTTCTCATTGTTGTTTGCTTTATGTGCTCTTGCATGTTCCCTTAGGGCTTCCTAGTTCAACTTAATTTTTGATTAATTAAGCTTGAAGTAAGATAGACATTAGATATCAATCCAAGCATGATAACACTAAGTTAGAATTTCCTTTCAACCTCAATGTTAGGCATATCTTACATGATCACATTAAGATAAAATCTCCCTCTAATCCTAACCTTAGGACCACTTTGCATGATAACATCTAGGACCAAGTGTCCCTTAGATTTTCGTTTCTTTTGCATCCTTCCTTCTTGGAACCCAACCCTTTCTTCTTCTTTCCCTATCTTCAAAACCCTTAATAAATATGATACATATAATACGTCACGAGCCTTAAGTACATGGGAAACGATGAGCGAAAGTTTTTATTTACCTCTTCTAGAGTATTTTATATGTGAGACGCCTGGATCATTTATACAAAATATGCATTCTCATTGTCATATACTTTAGTACAATACACATCACAAATCATTTAATTCACCTTCTTTAAAACACTTCAACAAATTCAAATCATTTTCCTTCGGGATTTTATCTTTAACCTTTTCAAAAAGGGCATGTTATTTCCATTATATCATAAACAGGTAACACATAAGTCTCCATACAACAAGAAACAACCACTTAATTGCTAGAATGCAAACGTTATAACACCGTCCATAAAAAACACCAAACAACCTATGGTTGCACTAACTACGGCTGCTCTGATTTCTCATTCTTGTTGAGAATACATAGGAACATGGACTCCAATCCTTGGCGAGCAACCTTTCCCTTTTTCACCTGTAGTCCTCCAAACTATGATTACTCTGACTTTCCCATTGCACGAGGGAATATGTAGGCACAATATTGCAAGATCCTAGCGAGACCCCTTTTATTTTTCCCGCCTTTTTTGTTTTCCCCTTTTCATTCATGCATCCCCTTAGCAAGTAAGTCTTTAGATATACACACCTTTTGATTAGAAAAACAAGATTGGATCTCTTTGAGTATAATAGGCGCGAGGGGAGATAATACCTTCCCTTGGTGTAATCGACTCCGAACTTTGAATTTGGTTGCAAGACCATGTTCTTTCCCTTATGAGGTTTTCTCAATGTTTTCCTTTCCCCGTTGGGATAATTAACGTTCAATGACGACTCTGTTTGTGCCAATTTTTTGCGTAACGATAGACAACCCAAAGATTCATATCGTGTGTAACACCCCAAAATTTTCCCTTTCATTTTCATAGTTTTTAGCATATCATTTTGCATACATAGCATTGCATTCATGTCATAGAAGGTGAAGCATAACATTCATAGTTGAAGCATAAGGCATGTGGTTAGTAATTCATCAAAGTGTGTGATCATAAAAGGCCAATAACAAGAGCTAAGTGTCTCCCAACAAGTCTCAAGGGTCTCTCACATCCCATACAACCTTAAATGATACTTCAAGTCACCATAAGAAGTGAATGGATCAAGAAGTTATCTCAAAGTTTAACCTCCTACACAACTGGCCTAAATTAGGGTTTTGGTTCCAAGGGGTCTCTTAATGAATTTTTGGTTCTAACTTGTTCTCATGGTATTATATATGTTGCCAATTTTTAATGGATGAAATGTGGTGCATTGGTTCCTTGAGGAAGATTTTCAATCTGGCAGTTACTTGTGATCTAAGTAAAAGTCAACTATGGATTCTTAAGGTCTAAATCATGATTTTCAAGGTCCTACATATTCCCATGGTCCTAAAATGACAAGTTTCCCATCATTAATCAAGAATCAAAGATCATGGTAAAAGTTACTAAATTTGGAGATCATGGTCAAAGTTTCCATCTTAGGAAGTTTTATAAGCCACATTCAACTTGACTTTTCATCATAAAAAATGATTCAAATGAATTTTTCCAAACATGAAAGTTGAATATCATTCTCTCCCTTTTACAAAAAGTACTAGATCATCTTCATATCATTTTTGGATCATAAGTTATGATCAAAAGACCTCAAGAGTATTTTTAGGGCTTCTCACATGTACCAAATCTTACACTTTTACAAAAGGCTTATAAGTGACTTGTATTGATTTCAACTTGCATATTCAGTCAATAAAATTCAAGTACACTTCATTTAAAGAAAAGTTGGCCTTTGAATCATGACATTTCATGGCTTATTTCTCATATAATTTTCAAATGGCCAAAATGCATAATGGATCAAAACTCAAAAACCAAGCAACCATAAGCCATACACTTAATGCAATTCTGATTCGGGGTTAATATGAAGGCAATGCATGTACATCGTGAGGCTCATGCACTTGGGAACCATGGTATTCACTTTAACATGCAATTTTGCAAATTCACTCTAATATCACTAACCATGGATCCAATGGATCTATAACCATGGTTAGGCCCAAAAATCACCATATAAAAGCTCTTAACCCCACTATTTAGAGCTAGAGTTCAATCATTATTGAGTTTTCAAGAAATTGCAGAACATATTCATCTCTTAGAATCTCTTTCCTCACAAAGTCTTTTTGCAATTTTCTTCCACATTCTTGATCAGAGAACTCCATAGATCAAGAATTAACCATTACTTGAAGCTCTAAGCAAGCATTTCACCAAGTCAAGTGCAAGAGGATTCTTCTCCAGATCTCAATATCTAAGCCAAATTCAAGCTCTAATTGCATTTATTTTGTAATTAGAGGTTCAAAGGAGTTGATTTGCAGGATTCTGGTCGTATTCTAGAAGTATTTCCATAGCTGCAAGTTTTCAGGTTAGTTCAATTCTCATGTTTATGGATCTTGATTTTATGGTGTGCATTATGTTCTCTGTGTGCTGGTGATGATGCTGATATGATTTGATTTGAATTTGGACGTGTATTATGAGTTTAATCTGGATCTGAAGTTTTTAGATCCAAACTTGTTGTCTTCGATTTGCATAAACTAGGCCTTATATGATAATTTGGTTTGTATATTTGGATTCAGTGTGAAATTTAGAGTTGATCTATGGTAGAGTTTCTTATTTCTGGGAAAATTTATGATGGAGTTCACCTGAGAAGGTGATCGGAGCTAGAGCTTTGACACCGATGTTGGTTTCAGCCCACCTGAGGTCTCAATGTAGAAGATGCAATCAGGACCCTACGTTCTTTTGATCCAAAGGCCATTATGGAGCCATCACATTAAAATTCCATATGCAAGTCACGTGGCTTTTAATTTCACAATAATGCTGAGTGTGTGTGTTTCCAGGTTTATTAGCATGTGCGTGTAGATCACAATCGTAGATCTTGTTTACTCTTATTATTGTTTGAATGTGTGGCGTACGTTGGATGGATCTGAGGGTGTGTGTGAGGTCAATATTGTTGACTGAGTCCTATAATAATTGTTGACCTGCGGTGTGTTATGGATCTATACTCTTGTTGCTATTCTAACCCCCTTTGTTGGGCCCATTGCTCTATTTGAACGTGATATTTGCTTTTGTCATACCCACTGGCCTCTATGCATCCATTTTATTTTCTATTTTCACATAGTTTCAAATAATATTTTTCTAAAATCATTTTAAACATACAAAAACCACACAAAAATTCATGAGGCTTATTTTCACATTTAAATAATTTTGCATATTTTTTGTTTCTGATTTTTCTTATTTTTCATCATATCTTCATAATTTTCTTTCATTTTATTTCTCATTTGTTTCTATTTTAACACCTCAACTTCAAACTTTTATTTTGCATAACTTAAAGCAATATTTTGCATCTCTTCTTTTTGTATTCATTCATCAACATCTTAAACTTCATAAAAACATTTTTATTTTATTTTTAAAACCTTTTTTAATTTCATTTTGGTCCCTATACTTTGCATATTTTTTCATTGATCTTACTTGACTTAGAAGTTTTGTTTGAGGTAGTTTTATTTTGAGTTTTTGGTTGAGCTTTTAACAAGTAACAAGCCTCTGACCTAGGTCACTTAAGGTACATTTTGGTAATTTTTAAGTGTTGTTTTATGTGTGGTTGATTGCTTGTGATTGAAGTTACTTTTAGTGATCCTTTCTCATCACTTTCTTAACCCTAATTGTTTGAAGGAATTTATGTCGTTATGTGAGGTCTCTTATTTGAGTTTTCTTGGTTTGCTTAGAATCTTATAAACCTTGTTTGATCATTTATAGGTCCATTTTGGTTTGGGTTTACCTTTTGGTTTGTATGACGCATCTTTGTCTACATTTGACCTAATTCTTCCATGCCTTCTCTTACTATGCTACTTATGCTTATTTGTGTGCATCTAACATGTTCATATCTTTATCTCATTTGCATTACACATAAAGTATGTTACTGACTTTATATATAAACATTCACATTTGTATGTCATGTGGCATAATTTGTCATTCATCTCAAGTATGAAACCTACTTTTCTTATATGACTTTCTTTTGCATCTTTGGTGAATGGTTTGAACTTGTTTGCTATGAGAATGTGCTACTGACCTTCATCATCCTTATCATGTGCTACTGACCTTCATCATCTTATGATCATCTTTTCATCTCAAGTATGAAACCTAATTTTCTTATATGAAATTCTTTTGTATGTGCATCTTTAACATGTCATCCTTATCATGTGCTACTGACCTTCATCATCTTATGCTCATCTTTTCATCTTTGAGCTTCATCTTGACTTATGTTTCTTCCTACATGATACATGTTTACTTCTTTCTACTTCTTCTTCATCGTAATCCTTATATCACTTGAGCACTTATTCACATGACTTGTATGTTCATTCATAGGCATTATAAGACATTAACAAATGATGTGTGCTACTGACTTTTTTCATCTCATGTCATCTTTTCATCTTTGACTTTCACCTTTGCTTTACTTGTTTCTTCTTATATGAACATGTGATTGTTTTCCTCCTTTCATCTCTCATTCTATCATGAACTAATACAAGCACTTTGGTATGCTCATTTAGGATAATGTTAGGCATTCTAATTTGATATAACATTCTGAATTTGGTTCTTCTCATGTGTTTTCATCCATGTTTGTTCTCTTTTGCATCTTCACATTTTCATGTGTGTTTCCTTTGAACTTTTCTGCCACTTTGGTGCTTCTTTGCACTTGTTTGATTTAGTTTGGGTTATTTAAGCTTCTTAAAGTTCATTTTTGGTTTGGTTCTGACTTGTAAGGTTCATAGGCCTTTAGATTCATTCCATTTGTTTCCTTTATGTGTTTAGCTTCTATTTCATGTCTTATGAACTTTTGTGCTTCATTTGCTAACCTTGTAGGAATTTTGGCAAGTCTTAGGGATGTGGAAATTATTCCATATTCCAACCTCTCCATCTCCTTTTACAATTCAATCTTGTGTTTCTGTAAGTATCCAAGATGCTTTGATTTACATAATTGCTATCTTCCCCCCTTAGAAGTAACTTAAATTCCGTCTTGGAAGTAAGTTGTCTTCTAATTCTTTTCTTATTCTTCTCCTTCTTTTCTTTTCTTCTCTCCCTCTTCTTCATTAGGATAAAGATCTTGAACCTCACTAACCTAAGATATCCAAACATGATAACTTAACTAGGATGGTTTAGTTTCCCTTAGAAATTTTACCTTGAGTTTCTTTTGGTGTCTTATCTTTCTCATCTCAAATCAACTCAAAAATACCTAATAAAGGTTGAAGCGACTTCTTATGTCAAAAACTTATTCCATGGGGAATTCACATCTATCCTATATTGGGGTAATGTAAACTTGTCTAGCATGATGTACAAGCCTTAGCATGAAGTCATTTTCATAAAGAAAACTTAAAAAGCACTTATTCATCAAAAATAACAAAACACTTAATAAGCAAAAGTAGGCTAGTGCATTTGAGCCTCAATCCTTGGAACTGAGTCTTGGGGATCTTCTCCATGCTTAGGTGTGCTTCTTCTTCATTCCATCTTGGAGTGATGTAAGAATTACACACTCCATTGAATGAGACTTGAATACACTCTCCTATGCAAACTCAAATAAAAAGCTTCTACAAAACTCAAAACTAATAACAAGCGTCTCTCCTTCGGGAATTCTCTTCTCCTTCAATATTAACAAAAGAACTCGCTCTGACTTGTCTTTTGCAGGACGGTAAACGCACTCGTACCAGACGAGCCTGCAACACCCGATTATAGACATAATCAGTTCAATCATAAAAAACACAAACAAACAAATTTCCTCCCTAGTTAGGGGAACTACGTTGACTTTGATTCTCACTCCTGATGAGATACATAGGCAGTGGGGTAGGGCCCATTCGAGCACACTTCTTTCTTTTCCCTACATTTTTCCCATTCTTTTTCTTTCTAGTTCAACAACAATTTACATTACCCTTTGAAACAGTACAAGCAAGCGTGGATCCCGTCGGGTACGACATACATGAAGGGGTGCTAATACATTCCCTTCACGTAACCGACTCCCGAACCCAGGCTCTTTGGTTCGCAGGACCTCGTTTTTTACTTTCCCTTGATTTATGCAACATTACCTTTCCCTTTCCTTGGGATAAAAATTCCTGACTGACGACTCTTCTTCTTTTCCGTGCCACTTTCGCATTTGTACTAGGATGAAAATCCCTGGAGCGACATCATGTACATCCCGATGCACAAAATCCACATCAATTGACCATACTATTGCTTCTCAAGAATGTTCACCATCAAGTATGATTTCAAAAATTATGAGTTTCTTCGACACCGTTGTGCTCAATCTGCCACTCATATCGCCTAATCCAATTCAAGAATTCTCCCAACGGACCCTAACTAACATGGGTTACTTCTGGGATGAAGAATATCAAACATAATATCTACAACTAGGAAAATATGGTCGGAAGATATTCAACTTTGACGATCCTACCACATTTGTTGACCCCACTACTGAACAATATATTGAAGATGATGTGCCTATGGATGATGTGGAACATTTCACTGCTCAGGAAGATGGAAATGTTGCTGGCAACAATTCATCTATCACCTCGCTTCTTCAAAAATATGTTGCACAAACAAGATACCCAGATGGTGCAATTCATAAATATGCAAGAAGATATGAGGAATCAAAATGCAAATTTTAAGGCCTTTGCCTCGTTCGTCATAGATAAGCTGGTCCTCATCAAGGAGGAAATGGATGCTAATACCGTCTTTACCATCGCAAGTGTCAAGCACATGATTGCGACCCAAAATGAACACCATCATTACTACACACAATTTTATCAAGAAATGTGTGATTTCTTGGACCATCAATTTGGAAAACGATGGTCAAGGCTGGTTTCGTGGAGTAAGACCTAGAGGTCGCGGAAGGGTGTGATGAGAAAAGTGTTGTGTGTTTTCTTAGTGCGTCTTAAGTTTTTTTTTCATGCATTTAATTTGTTTTATGTGGTTGTCTCCTAGTTTTTCCCATTTAGTTTGATATTTATCACTTTGATTTATGTAATAGATCAATGCTTGTACTTTGATTTTTAAAATTAGTATGAGTATTTTAGTTTGTTTATTAAGCTTGTGCTCTTTACTTTATGTGAGTGCATTATTTTTCTTTGCAATTTCCTTTGTGTGGTATTTTATATGTGTGTACTGTGCATCCGTGTGATGCTTCTAACATATTGGGTTGTTTTTCTCTTTTTGATATTATCAAATGGGTAGAAAAAAATGAAGAGGAAAATGCATAAATTTAGGGGGAGCTATCAAAGATAATGCATAAATTCAGGGGGAGTTATTCCATGTACTGAAGAAAAATATAACCGGCTACGACTACATCATTTACGTTTGCCATCATAAAAAAGGGGGAGTATGTGAGTGCCACCTACAAATTCAAAAAGGTTTTATATGATGTCAAAAAAGATAGTATAACGTAGCGTTTTTGTATATTGGACGGTATCAAACTACATTTAGATGTTCCCTTGTCCTTTTAGCCTTAGGATGTATAAAAATAGTCTTTGAACAAGTTTGATAGGTATTAGGCATGTCACAACATTTAAAACCAAGTTTTGGGTGCCAATATAACTGCATAGGCCGACCTATACGAGTTCAGGTCAACCTGTGGAAGCCTTGGCTTCAGTATAGGTCGACACATCCAAGCTACAGGTCGGCTCCCATGCTCCAAGAATGAAGCTTATAGGCTATGACCACAGGTTGCCTCACAAGTCGCCTCATAGGCTGGCCTGAACACACCTTTGCATTGCTACGCATAAGCAAGAGTTTGGGGGGAAATTCTTATGGGCCAACCATAATGATCTCGACCGACCACTAAGAAGGAGCTACAATCCTTTCAAAATATTCTCAGTACACGAGTACTATGCTACAGATGAGTACAAATGATCTAAATTCTAGATATATCCAAAGACTCTCCATAATCTACGTCTAACAAATATCACCTTGTTATTTCCTTTCCATTAAATATAGAGAGTGCACAATTCAAGTACTCAATTTCAAAATCAATTTCAATTCACTCTTCTCCCTCATATAATGACTTGAGAGTTAGAGTGCTAACCTGCAAGGTTAGCCCCCTCTCTACCGCATCGGAAGCTCCAATACGCCATTACCTCTGATCATCACTCCATTTCTACTTCGAATACGAAACAATATTTAATTATGATTTTCTTAAAATTTATTTTAAATTCTCAATTGTTAAACATTTACTTTGCATATCCCCTAATTGACGATTGATATATTTGCCAAAAGTCCACTTGACGTTTTAACCATTGACTTTTCATATTTGAGAAAATATTTTTCCGACTTACTATGTTGAATTTGAATCATAAAATTTGAATTTGAAACATAAAATTTGAATTTTACTTATAGCATATCCAAACCCTTGCTCTAGAGGAGATTTAAATTATTGGGACAAGTCTCTATTAAAATGAGAGAAACCATAAACCAAAAATACACAAACATATTGAAACTGTTTGCTGCAAGATTAAGGAAAGTAATTGGCAATCTTGTTTAAAATACACAAATGACATTTATTTCGGGAAGGAACATTCATGATGGTGTGTTGGTGTTAAATGAATTACCCGATTACGCGAAGCGACATAAGAAAAGTTGTATCATGTGGAAAATAAACTTTGAACAGGCTTACGATAATGTTGATTGGGAGTTTCTTGTTAGGATATTGAAAGATAAAGGCTTTGATTTGCGTTGGATTAATTGGATGCAGGGAGGAGTTCTTAATAGTCATTTATCGATCCTGGTTAACGGTAGCACAACAAATGATTTTAAGTCAACTAAAGGATTACGCCAGGGAGATCCCTTGTCGCCTTTTCTTTTACGTTGGTGGTTGAAGGTTTGACACTGATGGTTAGAAGGAGATGTCAGATGGGCATGCTTACCAGGATATCCATTAATGATGGGGGTATGTATAACTTACTCCAATTTGCCAACGATACAGTAATTATGTGTGATGCAACATGGAGGAATTTATGGGGTTTAAAAGCTGTTCTACGCGGATTTGAAATGGTATCAAGCCTAAAAGTGAATACTTGGAAGAGCAACTTAGTTGGAGTGGGAGTTGATGATGATTTTATGACGACAACATGTCAGTTTATGGCCTGTAGAAGGGGTGGAGTTCCATTCAAATTCTTGGGCATTATGGTAGGCGGAAACCATAGGACTTGCTCTTTTTGGCATCATGTTATCAATGCTTTAAAATCGAAGTTGTCTCATTGGCGTGGAAAGCTTCTATCGATTGGGGGTAGAGTAACTCTAATTAATCATGTTTTGATGAATCTACCTATCCATTACTTGTCATTTTTTCAAGCTTCGGTGTCAGTGTTGAAGGAAATAATTACAGTTCAAAGGAACTTTCTGTGGACCGAGTGTGCGAAGAAGAATGTGATATCGTGGGTTAGCTGGAGCGTTATTTGCTCCGCAAAATAAAAGGGTGGGTTAGGGATACATGACATTCATACCTTCAATAAAGCGTTAATGGCAAAATGGACGTGGAGATTGATAACGGACACGAAGGCCTTATGGAGGGGGGGTGATTATGCATAAATATGGGAATGTCAATGAGATAATTCTATTGAAAAAGGTGCAGGCTGGCTCGGCTAAATCGTCGTTTTGGTGGCGAGATTTATTATGCATAGCGGATGATTCTAGAATGTTGTCATTTATGAGTTCCATTACATTTAAATTGGGCAACGGTGAGAGTATTTCATTTTGGACTAGATTTTGGCTGGGACAACAACCATTAAAACTTGTATTTCCCAGTTTATTTGATGCAGCTGTGATTAAGGATGGATGAGTGAGCAGTTTGGGAGTGTGGTCTAATAATGTGTGGAGCTGGAAAATAGATTATTTGTAGGATGAGACAACAGAAGTGCAACAACAATTTGAAGAGTTATTGGGCCTGTTACAAGACGTCCAACCTGTGGGCGATACAGAAGACATTGTAATTTGGTCGCGGAGTCTCAAAAGATCGTTCTCGGTGGCGTCATTCTATGACAGGGCACATAACTGTCATCAACCTACTGTTTTGTGTGAAGACCGCAACCTGACATTAGAGTTGGTGTGAAAAACTTCAATCCTATTGAAGGTTAAGGTATTTGGGTGAAGGTTAATTTTGGATAGATTACCAACAAGGTATAATTTCGTTATTCGGAATATCATTCAAAATCCACACGAGCAGGTTTGTGTTTTTTGTTTCCAAGTGGTTGAAGATTCAAATCACCTATTTTTTTGGCTGTAATGTCACCAAGAAGGTTTGGAAATTAGTGTTGGATTGATTGGTTAGGCTTTTGTTGGTTGTTTGAAGCAGATTGTAGCAATTGTCTTCTATCCTGGTTTGTTAGTTTTAGGAGTAGGTGTAATCCTGAAACTTCTTGTTTGCTTTAGTTCGCTACGTGTTGCTGTATCTGGAACAGTAGGAACCAAATCATTTTTTGCGGGAGAGATAAGAAATGCGGAGGCCATTTTTCATAGAATATTATCAGTTTTGTGGTGGTGGTTAGCGATTGGCTCGAGGAAGAAAATTAGTTGAGTGATTTACGCACCCTTGTGATTTTATTTAGTTGTTAGCTCATATAACTTTTGTATTTAGATTAGAGTACCCTGGTACTCTAAATTATATTACTTGATTATTGAAAAAAAAGACCAAAAATACAATTCCAATGAATAAAATTAAATATAATGCATTTGCTAAGTCATTTGATAATGGGTAAAAAAAAGGAAAGTCTAACCATAAAGAATCAATATATTATAATTTTGTAAAAAAAAAAACTATTCAATACGATGATTCACGAATAGCCTGGTGTTAGTTTATATGTTCATAGCATAATCTTTGCATCAAAATCAAAAAGCCTCCAAAGCCGCACCAAGCGCAAATATATCACAATCTTCAGCGTTACACCAAGTGTTATGATCATGTCCATTTTTACATCCACACTCATTCCAATTATTAAACCTCTTGTTATTTTGCTTCTCCATCTCAGCAACCGAACACACTTTTACTTTAATCTCTACTTCCACTTCTGCTGTTGTCAACATAATCTCTTTGCAATCACTTCCACTCACCAAATCCATTTTCAACCATTTTTTCAACTCCATGTTTTGTGATTGAAGAATCATCTTCCATGGAATCTCGCCTTTGCCAATAAGTTGTGACCCCCACATCTTCTTCTGCCTTAGCTCCAATACCAGGCTTTGCTGATTAAGGTTTTCCAAGAACTCTTGGGAACAAGAGCAATCTAGATTAAAAGATTCGTCCCAAAAGGGTCCTAGTTTGGCAGAAACATTTTTGCTGTTGAGTTGAATTCTCTTGTTGTTTCCTATTGGAAGATAAAACCTGGCAAACAAGTTTTTTGTGGACTTGATCAGTTCAATGTTTTGTGCTTGTATTATTCTTAGTTCGCAACTGAAATTTGCATAAGCATGTATATGGGATGTATCCATTGAAAATTTGAAGTATAACTAGAAATATATCTTGTATTGTGTTTGCAAGAAAAAGGAGAGGAAATTAAAGCTAAAGAATGTATTTGGGTTTGTTTGATTTTGAATCAATGTGATACATTATATATAGTGTGAAAAAAGTAAATTGAAATGCTTTCTTTTTTGTGTGAATATAAAATATATTAATTGTTAAATGTATTGGAAAGCAGTTACATAGTATTATATAAAATTGTCAAGTATCTCCGATGTGCTATTATTGTGATTACTTTATCACTAGATTAATCTTAAAATGATTCACACGAGATTGTATCGAAGATTATATGTATTAAAGAAAATCTTTAGAATCATGAAAGGTTAGATTTTCCAATTTGGCGATAGCTAGTATAGGATAACAAATTAAGAGTATCTTGATGCAATCAATAACCTGGGACCCTAAAGGTATAAGATAAGAATAAAAAACCTGAATGCTGGATTCAACTAGTGTGAGTAAGTTGAATAAAGATGCCTATTGACCAAGGATTCTGGCTTTATTTATGGCTGTAAGTTGTGGCCAGCATTCATTTTCAAGCCTTTTAGTTTAGTCCATGCACTTAAAACCTTATTGTTCATTATAATTTCGTCCCTTTAGGATCCCATTTTAGTATTAAATTAATATGCTCTTTATTTGTAACCCAATATCATATTTGCAACTTGAAAGAGCCATATTGGAAAATCTAGCCTTTCAAGATTCTAAAGGTTAATCTTCAGCACAATCTCGTGTGGATCTTTAAGATTAAGTTGGTATTAATATATTAAAAAAACAAGCACAACTGAGATACTGGACAATTTTATACGATACTATATCATCTTATACTAGTCTTCATAGATAAGAGCTCCTTCATGGAAAGCATTTCCAATTCACTTTTCTTTTGTACAAATTTCCAATTCACTTTCTTTTGTACGCTATGTTTTTTTTTATAAGCAATTTTATTAATAGGAGATTAAAGAAATCTCAAACCAACGAACTACAAACGACTTTCTTATGACTCAATTATAAAAAGTCGAAAGGATACTTAAACCAATTGTATAAGCTACATTTTTTTACTATCTTTTCTACCTAAAATCAGCAAGTTCCAAGGGGAAACTATAATCTCGAACACAATGTCATCAACATTACAAAACCCATCGTTGAACAATATATTATTTCTAGTCCTCCACAAATTCCAACACGTAAGAAACTAAATTGAATTAATCTTATCCGCTTTGCAACGACCTTGGATGTACGAGGACCAAGACTTCACTACAAGAAATACATCATTTTCCCACATGATTATCAAGTCACTAAATATAAAATCACTTCACTATTCAACATTTTCGACGTGGTCAAAACGCTTCGGAAAGTGAACTGTGAGAACATTTTCCCACCTGAAAATCAAGTCAGTAATTACTGACCCAAAAACAACTTCGGAACCCACAAAAATATTTGAATATGTTCCCACGTGAAAACCAAATCACTAATTAGTGACCTGAAAAACATATGGGAAAATATCATTCTGCATAATTGCAGAATGCATGTGAGCACATGGTTAGGTAGTGAACCGAACGCAATTGGAAGCAACCGTTCCATGAAAACATGGCAATCATGACTTTTCATTCCATGCAACTTCCCAGTTTTGGCATCGGCACACCTTGCTAAATTTGAGGCATAACCATCGGGCATTCTCAATTCATTTAGCCATCGACAAACCACTTTAGCTTCTTGGGAAGTTAGACAGTAACAAGCCTTAGGTTTTAATAATTTTCCATTAGGTTTAGGCTTCAACTCTAAGTCTTTTCTATCACACAAAATTTCCATGTCCCTTCTAGCCTTCTCATTATCTTTTGTTTTGCCTTGAACATCCATCACTGTGTTAAATACATTATCGAAAAAATTCTTCTCAATATGCATAACATCAAGATTATGTCGCAACAAATTATCTTTCCAATATGGGAGGTCCCAAAATATACTTCTTTTTGTCCAATTATGTTTGACCCCATATCCTGGAATTGTGCATGCTTCGCCACAATCTGTGAATTTTGGTAGTTCAGAAACTCGATTCTATATTTCCTCTGGTGACAAACGAGGGGGAGACAAATCTTTTACTCAAATATCTTTTTTGAAATCAGTCTTGTTTCTTCTAAAGACATGGTCTCGTGGTAGGAATCTGCGGGGACAATCGAACCACGAACTTTTCCCCCCAAATTCCAAAGTAAAAGCCTTTGTAAATTCCATGCAATGCGGACATCCCATTTTTCCATGCGTACCCCAACCAGATAACATTCCATATGCGGGAAAGTCATTAATTGTCCACATCAAGGCAGCTCACAAAGTAAAGTTTTGTTTGCGAGATATATCATAAGTCCATTCTCCAATCCACAACCTCTTCAAATCATCAATTAAAGGTTGTAAATACACATCGATTCCAGCTTTAGGACTTGACGGCCCTGGAATGAGGCAAGTCAAAAACATGTATGGTTTTGTCATGCACATCTCTGGAGGGAGGTTGTAAGGGGTTACAATAACTGGTCAACAAGAATATGCAACTGCAGACGCTTGAACATATGGAGTAAAACCATTAGAACATAATCCAAGTCTGACATTTCTAGGTTCTGCTGCAAAATCAGAATGTACCCTATCAAAATACTTCCATGCCTCCCCATCAGATGGATGTCGCATAATGCCTGAACTTGTTTTGTTTGTATGATGCCATGTCATTTGACTTGCAGTGTGCATTGAACCAAACAATCTTTTTAACCTTGGTATTATCGGCAAATAAAACATGGACTTCACAGCTACACGTTTTTGGTTACGGTTAAGGGTTTTACTACGAACTTGATATCTCAGACTCTTAAAGAACTTACATTCCTCCAACACCCCATCATTAGTACCAAACTCATTGTCATAAAACAACATGCATCCATTTATGCAACAATCAATCTTTCGTACTTCTAAACCCAACTTCGATACCAACCTTTTTGCATCATAATAACTTGTAGGCAGGTTGTCTTTCGTAGGAGTCGCATCCAACATCATTTTTGAAAAGAATTCCAAGCACTGATCAGGAACATTCCAATTTGACTTTGCGGCTAATAATTGCACACACATTGAAAATTTTGAATCTGCCGACCCCTCAAATAACGGCGTGTTCATTTCTTTCAACAACTGGTAAAATCTCTGCGCTTCCTCATTTGGCAACTCTTCCACGTCAAACTCTTGAGGTTCATCATATGTCATATTTACACCAAGGGCATTGCCAACCATATCATCGATCATATTAAATTGTTCCTCAAATTCCATATGTGATTGACTGCTTGATGCATGTGTATTACTAACTTCGGGATGTACAATATTACTAGGCAGTTCTTCTCCATTATATGTCCAGACCCAATAATTTTTAATGAAACCCCTTTTCTTCAAATGACGTTCCACTTCCTCTGGATCATTAATTATAGGTCTACATTCACATTTAAGACAATGGCATCTTACTCCTCCTTCCCTTCGACAACGGTCTTGAGCAAATGCCCACGTGATAAACCCCTTAACTCCTTCCTCAAAATTTGGTGTAAGTCCACGTCTTCCTGGTAATGTTCTATCGTACATCCAACTACGATAGTAACGAAAATATTCCATACTGCACATTTGTATTATCATTATCATTTCATTTAAAAAAGAGATTTTAGTATGGACGAAAGTAAATAGTATAATTCCTTACAAATTGTTTTATCATAACTATATTTTCTACATAACATAAACATTGTATATAAAATTTAATTATTCAATTTAACCTAATAAAAATAAACTTTATATTAAGTATTTTAGCATTAATATATTTTTTAATAACTATTAGTCTTGATACACAATAACATATATCCCACTTAGGAATTAATATTTACAATAATTAATTTTCTATTTTAATAAATCTACATATTTATTTTTATAAAAAAAAATTGTTATATAAAATCTAATAAATTATAAAATCTGTTTTTAAAATACTAATAAAATAAATTTTGTTTTAATTCTATTTTAAAAACAAAATCAGTTTATAACAAATATAATATATTTTGTTTAAAGAAAATAATATATATTATATTTCTTAAACTAAAATAAATTCTGTTTTTACTATATTTCTAAAACTAAAATAATAAAAAATCAATAATAATTTATGTTTTACTATGTTTAATAATAAATAAAAATAACATATATTCTATTTCTAAAACTAAAATAAATTCTGTTTTTACTATATTTCTAAAACTAAAATAATATATATTCTATAATAAATTTTGTTTTTATTAGATTTAAAAATCTATAATAATATACATTCTGTTTTAATAATATATATTTAAATAAAAACAATTTTTCGAAATAAAAATAATTTTTCGAAATAAAAATAATTAATTTTTCAGAATATTATATTATATATTTTTAAAATCTATATAATAAATATTTACAATCTAATAGTTTTTAATTTTTCTTGAGTCTAACAAAATAATTTTTTTACCCTAACAAAACCTAATATACATACATTTTAAACAATAACAACCAATAATCAGTAAAAATTAGAATAAATAAACAAAATTAATAAATTTTGATACATACCTTTAATGAAGACCAACAAGCAACAATCAACAACCGACCTTGACTTGATAAACTTTATAAAATTTTGATCTTAAAAAAATAAAAAAAATAATATTATAATCATGAAACAAACAAATAAATTAAATATATATGTATAAGAAAATGCTAAACAACTTACTGTGTTAAGAAAAAAAATGTTGAGAGTGAAGGAATGGAGGAAGAAAAGATGAAAATATGAGGTTGAGGTTGAAGAAGAGAGGCTGAGTTTGAAAACTAAAATATTTACAACAATAAATAATACAATGCGTGAATTAAATTGTCTGGGAATACGTATAGGTTCCGACGTGAAAAACAAGTGTGAGCATTTATGTCAGTCAGAATCTTGTCATTTCAATAAAGCAACATTGGGAACCTACAACAACCAATTTCCGACGTGGGAGCAAGGAGAGAATTTAGTGACGTGGAAAGTATGTGTGAACAAGGCATGTCAGAAATTAATTATTTTACGCATTCAATAAAGCTTTCAACGGTCCAATTTATTTTATTTCTAGGATGTTTTCCCACCTGATATCCACGTGGGAAGTTTCCGACTTAAATATCAAGTGTGAAACTGACGTGTCAGAAATGGCTCTTGCCAATAAAGTTGTAACGGTCCAATTTGTTTTATTTCTAGGAACGATTCCCACGTGTATTGCATGAGGGAAGTTTGCGTCTTGGTTTCTATGTGTGAAAGAGTTTTATTAATTTAATCAACGAAATTTCCCCCCCCAAATGGTTTTTATTTTTTGAAATATTTATAGAGACCTACTTTTCACGTCACTATATTTTTTTTTTAAATTTTAAACTTCCCGGTCTCAGTTATAATTCGTTTTAATTTTATATTATTATTTTTTTAGTGATTATAGATTCACGTCACTAATACAATATTTAGCGACAATATTTAGTGACGTGTTTTTCATTTGGGTTAAAATAAATGAGAAAATTGTGTTTTTCTTATAGTGCTTGATGTGGAGGTTACAATTCGATTCCGATATATTTCCTATATCCACCCACTCACTAATTCTACTCCAAATCAGCAAATATTTAGTGCACTTAAAGAAAAGATGATTTAAATCCCCAGGATCTTGGAAGCAAAATATACACACCTTGTCGTGAACATTTTCAATAATCTTTCTTTTAACCAAGTTTGCCCTTGTAGGCAGCCTATCAAGCACTAATCTCCAAGCAAAAACATGGATTTTTGGAGGAATAGAGGACTTCCAAACCAAATCCAGAAACTCAACGGTGTTACTATCGAACTCATTCAAGGTCTCACACATACTAATGTACGTATAGAACGAACTCACCAAGAAACCCTTCGCACTATCCAAAGACCAAACTCGAACATCACAGGAGTTCTGTTGCATCTGGAAGTTTTCCAGCAGCATGCGCAATGCTGAAACTTCTGTTTCTAGCTGAAAACCGGCTTCCTGCATTTGAATACATATGTTCCATCTCCAAATTCCGTCGACCTAAACACCCATATCATTAACATAACTGGTCTTGGCGCTACATTCCTGATAAGCCATTGGAAACATACCTTTCAAAGCAATGTTTCCTAACCACTTGGAGCTCCAAAACGCAGTGTTGACGCCGTTTCCTACTGAGCTTTCTAATAAATCGCAAAAGCTGTAATTGAAAATAGATGCTGCAGTGGATAAAACATCTTTCATCCAAGGCGAGTCGTCATACCGGTTTCCAACCTCCACCCAATTCTGCACTTTTAAACTCAAGTTTCTGTATCTCTTCTCAACGTTGGCCTCTAGATCTCGTTACCTTCAACCGAAAACTTCCACAACCATTTCGCAAGAAGAGCTCCATTAAAACGACGTACATGTTTAACACCAAGTCCCCCGCAAGCCTTAGGTTTAAAAATCGTCCTCCATCTTACCAACACTATAAATTTATTGCTCGATGAACCTGTCCAAAGAAATCGTCTTTGGATAGGGATAATATCCTTAACAACTTTCTTTGGTATCTTAAAAAAAGACATGTGGTGAATCGAAAGGTTCATAAGATGAAAGAAAATGTTCATCAGTCAATTGAATATTTTAATTAATGTTGTATAATATTTATAAAGTTCAATGCTAAGCATGAGTTAAGTTTGTTAAGAGTAGAGATGGAAAAAAAATTGTATCCGTGGAAAATATTTGTCATGGATATAGGACAAATAACTTAATAGATATCCGCAGAAAAAATGATTGAATATTTTTTTATAGGCATAGAACTCAATAAGAAGAGGTTAAGGGGATCTTAACTCCATTGAAAGAATACAAACATTAAAAAAAATGGAAAGCTACACAACGAAACTATCCGACGAAACTAAGCACACCTAGGACTTACAAAAAATTGAATGAAAAATTACTCCATTCGACACAATCGTACGCCGGGGAGAAATCAACTTTAAACATCAAATACCTTTTCTTCTTCCTTCTCGCGTAATCTACAGTTTCATTAGCCACAAGAATGACGTCTAACAATTGTCTTCCCAGAACGAATGCAGTTTGAGAATGAGAGACTAACTTACTTATAACCCGACTTAATCTCTTCGCCCTCAATCTAGAAATCAACTTTAAACATCAAACACGTTTTCTTCTTCCTTCTCGCGTAATCTACAGTTTCATTAGCCACAAGAATGACGTCTAACAATTGTCTTCCCAGAACGAATGCAGTTTGAGAATGAGAGACTAACTTACTTATAACCCGACTTAATCTCTTCGCCCTCAATCTAGAAATGACTTTCATAACACAACCAACTAAGCTTATTAATCTAAACTCCTTAAAAGCTTGAGAATTATAAACCTTCGACACCAAATTAATGAAGGACGACACAATTTTTTTTTGGAAGATGAGAAATTCTACAGAATCCAAGTATACAGTTTTTGAAGTCCATTCCGATAATCTCCCAACAATGCTTGATGAACTTAAACTTGTAGTCATCCACACTTGGAAACTTACTTCCATCACAGTCAAACACTGCTTTGTAAACTTCTAAAGGTGAAAAATCCTCCTCCAACAACATGCTTTCTTCCACTGACAGCTTGCCAATAGTATCCATCTTGTAACCTGGACGCTTCAAATTATGACTATGGAATTATTTACCTTGAAAAATGGTAAACAACCGCTGATCTTCTAAAAACACTAAAACATTCTTAGTTACTCACAGAATCAACCAGATTGATCCTATGACATCTTCTATAAATCATTTTATTTAATGTCTGGTAAAATATCATAAACACTTCGACAAAATTTATGAAAATGTTTGATAAAAAGATAAAATAAAATAAAACAAAACTCAAAATACTTAGAGTCGAAAGTAGAATGCAAGAAGATAAATATGCAAGGAGAATGTAAATGAAAACAATTAAAGAAACAATAAAATGCAAAAAAGTTGTAACTTGCTTGAAAGTAAAATTGCAAAGTAAAGACTTCAAAGAAAAAACTTTAATGAAAATTGCATTGAAATAAAAGATGGTGGTGTTTACATCATGTATATTCTCACTTTCACTTGTTTCTCTACACATGGGTACTTTGAGTAGATACAGAGTAAATTGTACAATATGATTTTCACACATACATTCTAACACTAGACCTAACTAATTTATAATAATCGAAGATAACCATTACTAAGGGCTTGCTCCTAGAAACACGCCACTTGTCACTTTGCGTGTCTTCAAATTCCAGATGTGTGCCACCTGTCTCTTTTCAAATTAAAAGAGATATAAGTTTTCCTCCAACATTTGATTTCAACTGCAACGTGTCGAACACCCTCAGTGGCATTCGGTCGAAATATATTTACTTGCACTTAGAAATATTCTGAGTCTAGAAATCTTGACTTCCATACAAGTCTTTGACTGAGGCCTCACACAAGAATTCCTTTGAAGCCTTTTTAGTTCTTCTAAGGAATATAATCCTTAAACCAATATTTCTTGAAATCAGGTGGGCGTCGACAGGGCATAGTATATGTTCGCCATCCCCATCTACAAAGTACCTTCGGGAGAACTTAGTTCCCCATCCCTATTCCCCGGGGGGGGGGGGGGATTTCCCATCTTTGGGGCCCCAAACGGGGAATCCCCGCGGATATCCCCACTAATGGGGTAAGTTGAAATCCCTAAGGATACCACTATTCTATGAAAAATAATATCCACATTACTGACTTCATCCCTAAAGACAATATTATTTTTAGCTCTCCAAATGTTCCAACACGTAGCAAACCAAATGGAACTAATAAATTCGTTATTGGATTTACCCTTCAACATAACTTCTATTATTGATTTCCACACAACTTCCTATTATTAATTTTGACATTATGCATTTTTAAAATATTATATTTAAATAAAAATTATCGTTTATATTTTCATTCATGCACATTAAAAAACACACAAACGGACACGCGAGTGCCCGTCTGAACGCTAATATATATTACATAAAAAAATGGCGCAAAATAACCTACAAACATTATATATATATATATATATATATATATATATATATATATATATATATATATATATATATATATATATATAAATCAACAAAATATATTCCAAGGATACAAAGGGGTATCCTAACACGTATACAAAAAAGTCTCTATCTCAAAATTAATGAGGTCTACAAAAGTCGAAAGGAAGATTTAACCATTCATATTTGTTACACGTATTTGCATTTCTATGTTTCTTGCCTATCCACCACCAAGAAAAAATTATGATTCTATGACTAATGGTGTCGAAATCCCAAAATTCTTATCTGAACATGATGTTGTTCCTTGAAGACCACAAAACCCAACATTTGATCAACTACAAACCAACCACATTTTTTACTCCAGTATGCTTCGATATCAACCCAACAATCCAATTTTTCAAATGACCAAGGAAATTTCCAATATATATTTCTCCCACCCCAATCAATTGCAAATAAAATTCCAAATTTGATTAAATTTGGGACAATAAAATAAAATATGTTCCATAGATTCTTCATGTAAAAACCAAAAAGGAAATACCATATCATGCTGATTTGTGATCACTCCACGTCTCCGAAGGTTGTCATGTAATTGTATCATATATAGTGTTTTGCTTTCTTTGTCTTTTGGTATTTTGACTTTAAACATCACTATCAAGTAACCAAAAAAACTCAACCCCAACATTAAAAAAAAATCAAATTCAAATCCTAATACAAAAAAGGGAAAGAAAAAAAGAATCAAATTTAAAAGACAGAATAAGTTACCACTAAAGTATTCAAAGTTATTTAATATATTCTAAAACGTTTAATACATATTTAAACACGACAATTAAGACCGTCGCAACTCAAAATAAATAGTATCGCTTGTAAAACCACAGTTAATTGTCGCAATACATGTGGAAGACAGTTTTAATATAATTGTTGTAACTTATGTGCTGATAAACATCTTCTTCTTGTAGTGCAATTATTATATATCAGATAAAATTGAGATTAAAGATGAATTTCTTTCGTGATACTTTGAATATCTTAATTTGAATTACATAACAACACCAAATTTATCTTTTGATAATATATGTTATAGAAAAATGTTTCTTACACTCTACTTGTGCATTAATAAAATTAAACGATGATTTAGAATAATTGTAATATAAGAGAAATAGATTAGAATACGTTTTATTTCTTACATTCATTCTCCTTCCCAAATGTCTCAATTTATAATAAAAAAATTATGTCACTTAGTTAACAGAAGCACCTTTTATATTTCTGTAACGCTCAAATTATATCACATGGATTGCAATGGTTTAAATGACTAAATAATTATTCTTTTAAATGAAAGGCCAGGAGTTTGAACCATGTGATTTTGATGCTTGCAATTTATATGCAATATTTCGGAAATCTCTTGATATAATTTTGTTCTATAAGTCAATAAACCATTAATAAAATTCCAGCATATGAAGTTAAAAGATAATGCATTTGGCTAAGTCATTTCTTATAAAGTGCAGAGAAGCAAACTCTAATACTTATATAAAATCAATTCATTATATGTTTGTCAAAAAATCCATTTCATTAATTACAGTAAGCTGATTAGTTGCTGTTAGTTCTTATATGTTCATAGCATAATCTTTGCATCAAAATCAAAAAGCCTCCAAAACTGCTCCAAGTGCAAACATATCACAGTCTTCTGCGTTACACCAAGTATTATGATCATGCCCATTTTTACATCCACACTCATTCCAATTATTAAACCTCCTTTTATTTTGTACCTCCGTCTCAGCAACCGAACACACTTTTACTTTAATCTCTACTTCCACTACTGGCGTTGTCAACATAACCTCTTTGCATTCACTTCCACTCACCAAATCCATTTTCAACCATTTTTTCATTTCCATGTTTTGTGATTGAAGTATCACCTTCCATGGAATCTCGCCTTTGCCAATAAGTTGTGACCCCCACATCTTCTTCTGCCTTAGCTCCAATACCAGGCTTTGCTGATTAAGGTTTTCCAAGAACTCTTGGGAACAAGAGCAATCTAGATTAAAAGATTCGTCCCAAAAGGGTCCTAGTTTGGCAGAAACATTTTTGCTGTTGAGTTGAATTCTTTTGTTGTTTCCTATTGGAAGATAAAACCTGGCAAACAAGTTTTTGGTGGACTTGATGAATTCAATGTTTCTTGCTTGTATAACTCTTAGTTCGCAACTGAAATTTGCATAAGCATGTATATGGGATGTATCCATTGAAAATTTGAAGTATAACTAGAAATATATCTTGTATTGTGTTTGTAAGAAAAAGGGAGGAAATTAAGCTAAAGAATGTATTTGGGTTTGTTTGATTTTGAATCAATGTGATACATTATATAGTGTGAAAAAAGTAAATTGAAATGCTTTCTTTTTTGTGTGGATATAAAATATGTTAAGTGTATTGGAAAGTACTTAAATAGTATTATATAAAATTGTCAAGTATCTCCAATGTGCTTTTATTGTGAATATTTTAACATCAGCTTAATCTTAAGATGATTCACATGAGATTGTGTCGATTAAAGAAAATCTTTAGATTCACGAAAGTTTAATTTTCCAATTTGGATTTTGCTAGTATAGGATAGCAAATTATGAGTAACTTGGGACCCAAAGGTATAGGATAAGAATAAAAGGCCTGAATGCTGGATTCAACTGACAGCCATCAGAAAAGCATGAACCCTAGTAAGCATTCTCAAATAATTAAATCTCTAGTTGTTATCATGCACATATAATAATTACTCTTTATTTTAGTTGTCATTAAGCTCCCCATAACCAAAAAAGAATAAAAAGCAATTTTAAGGGTAAAAAGTTATCTTAAACTCTGACCCGTACATAGATAATATCCAATCTTACAACTAGAGAAAAAGTTTCCCTATAGTCAATTCCAAGCTATTATGCATAGCCTTTTACTACCAATATGGCCTTGGCTCTTTGAATTGATCCATCTGGATTATGCTTTAGCTTATAAACCCATTTTACACCAATGGATTCTTTGTCATTTGGTTTTTCTACAAGCTGCCATGTGTTTTTTTTTTTTTCAATTGCAATTATTTCTTCCTGCATAACATTCTTCCAAATACTTTCTTTTATTGCTTATTCTAAATTTTTCGGTTCGACAACACAGGAATTGCATCTTGCATAAACATCACTTAAATATTTCATTTTTACAAGAGTTGAACTAGGAGATGCTGAACTCGAACTCGATCCACTTGAGGGACTTGATGAATTTGAGAAGCTTGGTGAACGTGGGGCTGGTTGTTCACTTCCAGCAGCTGGATTCTGTTGTAACAACACTGCAGGGATTGTTTTCTCCTTCATATTTTCTTCTTCCCAATTCCAATAAGCCTTTTCATCAAATGCAACATCTCGTCTAATGATCATCTTCTTTGTCTTCAAGTTATAAAGTCTATAGCCCTTTGACATGGAACTATAGCCAATAAAGACACATCTTTCACTTGTTTCTTCCTGCTTCGTTCTCTTTTGTTTTGGAATCTGAGCATAGAAAACACACCCAAAAACTTTAAGGTGGTTAATGTAACACCCCAAATTCGATTTTGAGTAATTGTTGATTAATTGAGGATATATGATGATTTTGACAATAGGTGGTTATGTGGCCCGATGCGTTGTGGTGAAATTATTTTAATAATATTAATAATAAGAATATTCATGTAGTATTATTCGAATTATTGTTTATTATTTAAAATAATAGAAGTGAGAGTATGAAGGTTATGTTGGTCATTTGGGAGTACAAGAGTATTTTTTAGATATAAATAATTGGTGTATTATTATACTATTATTATTATTAATAATAAAACATTGAGAAAAAGGGCAAGGTGGTAATAAAATAAATATAGTAAGGATAATTTTGGAAATCCCTGGATTGAGATATTTGGTCTAAAGAATGAGAAGACTGATCAAATTCTTATTTTTTCGTGTTTTTGTGAAGAAGAGCTCTAAGGAAGAGAAGAGGAAGCTCTGTGGTCTGGAGGAAATGTCAGAAAGTATTGGAGAGCGAAGGTGAAGCTGTGAAATTCTCTAAGGTATATGAGAAATTTTCATGGTTTATTATAGTTCTATAGGGTTTGGTTTGTGAATAGATTAAGTTTTGTGTATTTTTGGGTAATTGTTATGTTTGATGACATAGATTGAGTTAGAAGTGTATGAGTTGATGAATTAGGATGGGTAGAATGATTTGGAATGATGTATTTGATGTCTAATTTGATGCATTATTGCTGTATGTGATTAATTATTGGTTGGTAAGAAGTTTTGGGTTGCATTGGGATGAATTCGTATGAAAAATTGAGGTATTTTGGTGCAGAATTCGTGAAAAAGCAAGAAAACTGCTTATGTTCAGGTGTTAATCGATTAACTAAAATGGTTAACCGATTAACCAGTGTAAAATACGTGCTTTGGGTAAAAACTGAGGTGTTAACCGGTTAACCATTTGTGTTAACTGATTAACACTGTAACAGGGGCAAATTTTTATTTTTGAAAAAATCATAACTTTTGATCCGTAACTCCGTTTGAGGTCACGTTCGAAGCGTCAAAAAACTAACGAGATGAACTTTAATTTGATGAAATAAAATGAGTGATGTAAAACAATTTTTAGTGCTGGATTTTTAGAAAAAGTTGAATTAGTTTTTATGATTATAAACGTAGTTTGATTATAAATTGATGATTTGAAGTTGTTGATGAAAGAAGTTGTTTTGTTGTCTTGTTGATAAAAGAAGTTGTTTTGTTGTATTGTCAGAATTTGTTTTATGCTTATAAACATGGTTGGATTATAAATTGATGATTTGATGTTGTTGATGAAAGAAGTTGTTTTGTTGTCTTGTTGATCAAAGAAGTTGTTTTGTTGTATTATCGATAAATGAATTATTTTCGATGTGTTGTTGTGATGAAGGACATGATTATATGATGATTATTGTTGAATATGAAATGAATGATACACATGTTGATTTTTGACGAATTGAGGAGAATTAGAATCATTGCATTTCATAGCATTTTATGATGGGGCTTCGGCCTAATGGTAGCTTCAATCCCATTGTGCGCATTTAAGTGATTTAGTGATTATGTTGTGCTCCCTTGTAGAGGGTTGATGACCAGTGTCCATCGCATGGAGAAAATCGGTACCACATGCATTCTTTGCATTTCATTATAGTTAACATTGCATATCAATGATGAAATGGTGATGGTGTTGTGAAGATTTTGTTGATGACTTTGTTGTACTTGTTCTATTTATTTTCCATGTCCTTATATTACTATAATGAATTGTGATTTCTCACCCTGCCTGCTCGGAAATGTTGCCTCTTTTGTGGGTAACTTGTAGATAGCGAAGAGTAGATTGTGGTGCTAGAGGAGGTAGCCTCAAAGTATTGTTATTTATCGTTTTAGTAGTAGCTAGAGGTGTCTTGCTCTGAGATATGTAATATCAGGTGGGAATACGTTTAAATGATTTCTATGTTTTTTAGTTAGAATCATTTTATGATTTTCTATACATTGATTTTATTTGATGGCGATTGTTGACAATGACGCAAAGATTTTCATGTTTTGATGAGATAAAGACTATATTTGAATTTATGATTTCGCTGTGCAAAGATTGAAATTTAGTTTTGGATGTCACTAAAGAAATTATTATTTTTTTAAAAAAGTTTTGAAAACCCGTGATTACGAAGCAGGATTGTTACTAAGATGTTTAATGACGAATGTGACACCTTTTTACGATGAACTCTGATTTGTTTTAAGTGTACTTACCGCGTACATTATGTTGGGTTATAAGGGTGTTATAGTTAACTGAAGGTGTTCTTCCACTCTAAGCTTCAAATGGAGTCTTATTCCATACAACCTTTGTTGGACATCTGTTAAGCAAATACACAACAATATTAACAACCTTGAGCCAAAAGGTTCTAGGTAAACCTTTCTCAAGTAGCATATATTTTTCCATCTCCATCATTGTTTGATTTTTTCTTTCTGACACACCATTTTGTTGTGGTGTGTCGTACCTCGAAAAATACGATCCTAAAATAACAACAGAGTCGCCACCTAATTCTATTTATTCTACGAGAGAAAAAGGAGATATAGACACAACCTAAATGGGATAAGAAATGGTCAACGAAACCACTAATCTAAGTTCGGGAGTCAGTTACGTAAGGGAAAGGTGTTTAGCACCCCTCACGTCCGTTGTACTCAACGGGAGCCTCTTAGTCTAATTTGCGCTTAAATGTTAACTTGTATTATTGTCTTCTTTTAATGATTAACTATTGATGTTTGTTTAAAGATGTTATTATTTGTTATGGGGAAATGTTAAGTTTTTTATTATTGTGATGGAGAGATAGTTAAATTTTTTATTATTGTGATTTATGACGGAGAAATAAATAAGTTTTTTATTATTGTGCTCGCGAAGGATTAAAATCCCCGTGCCTACGTATTCCCTTGTGCAATGGGAAAGTCAGAGCTTCGTAGTTCGTGCAACTACGGTTTGTGATTTTTATTGAACGATTGTTTGAAAATACTTTTTACTGCTAAGCGTTGGCTTATCTGCTTGCAATGAGAGGCTGAAGCGCTAGCTTGTTTGCGAGATAGAAAGATTTAAACGACGTTCATTTTGAAAAAGATGTTTGACCTTCGTTAAGGTGTTTTAAACGAGAGGGCGAATGAACCACAACGCGTGGGGCTAGCCCATGAGTGATTCCATTCAAGAACGTGCAGAGTGCTAGACTCCGGAGTTCAGTTACTCGCTGATTAATTATGGAAAATATTTGGTATTGGTTGGTAAGTTTTAGGTTGTATTTGAAAAAGAAAGAGACAAGTCGTCATCTTTAAGGGAGGTATCTCGTCTATTCCACCCCAAATATTTGAGGAAGATAAATCGAAAGAAGCTTTAAACTTGGATACAAGGATCGACAAGCAATGCCACATTCTTTCTTTGAGAATAAATAAAAATCGGAAGAAGCTTTAAACTTGGATACGAGGATTGACAAGCAATGCCACATTCTTCCTTTGAGGATAATTGTTTGAAAGATTTTTGTTTGTGTTTGTGGGGATAGAAAATAATATCTTTCCTATGGAGATGAATCATGTCTGATCTTTTAAGGTTGTTGAATTATTTTGAATACGAAAGAGTGAATGAATTACAACTCGAAGGCTGGCCTCAAGAGTAATTCAGTTCAAGCACCCGAGGAATGCTAGATTCCTGAGTTCAGTTCTTCGTATAATTTATTTAAAGGTTTATGTGTTTTAGGAACAAGATGGTGAATAAACCACGTCGCGTGGGGATATCCCAGGAGTGATTTAATTCAAGAACGTGCGGAGTGCTAGATTCCGGAGTTCAGTTCCTCCGTTATTTGATTTGTGAATTAAGACGCGATTGTTTTGGAGATAAAAGGGCGAATGAATTACAACTCGAAGGCTAGCCTCAAGAGTAATTCGATTCAAAAACCCGAGGAATGCTAGATTCCTGAGTTTAGTTTTTTCACGATTTTTTGATTTAAGATTTATATTTTAAAAACGAAAGGGCGAACGAATTACAAATCGGGGGCTAACCCCAACAGTAATTCAATTCAAAAACCCGAGGAATGCTAGATTCCTGAGTTTAGTTCTTACGTTAATTAATATGTTAATTTAGAGACGTCTTGCGATTATTTTGGATGAATTAAGGCTTAGTGTTTTTTAGAAACGAAGGAGTAAAGGAAAAACTACGCGTGGGGCTAGCCCAGGTGTGGTTCATTAAAGACCCGCAGAATGCTAGATTCCGAAGCTCAGTTCCTCGTTAAATAAATTAGACGCGTAAAGTCGTGCAGACGACGATCATATAGTGACCGACTTACGTGTGTGCAAATGTAAGCGTATGAATTGTTTATTCGATTAATTAAGTGGATTCGATTTCTAATTCATATGGGTACTCCTAGCAAAGTCGAAACCGGTAAAATAAATGCGGAAGAAATAAACTACGTTCAAAATAAATGGGAGGGGGATACATGATAATTTACATAAGATTTGCGAAGAAATAAAGGGTATCGTTGTATTTTGCCCAAGAGGAAGCGTATGTGCAGTGTACATATTAATCGGAACCGTTAGCATTAAATATTGTATAAAAGTGTGATAAATAAATAAAATAAGTGAATAGACTAAATAAAGTGGAATAAATTGTAAAAATTAGTATAAATCAAATAGAATGAAAATAAAATAAATAAAGGCCTCATATTGGTCATGATTAATTGGAAACGATTTATCGTGACTGTTGTCATATCATCGGCCCAAATAAAAAATCAAAACGGAATCGAAAAGCAAAAACACATCTTTTTGAATTTTTAGTTTATCAACAACTAAACAAAATTACAACTAAACTTAAAAACTAAATTTAAATAACTTACTACACAATAATATTTTTTTATATATTTAAGTGTTAATCACATATATACCTAACATTAATAAATAAATAAAACAAAACTATATTTTGAAATGAAGAAACAAAAGTCAAACTAATAACTTAAACTAATAGAGAATTTTTTAAATAATTTAAATAGATAACAAACTAAAATATAAAAAAAAATGATGAATGATAGTCACAAACTTCAAAGCTAGCAAATGTTGAGCTTGTTGTGTAGAAGAAAGTGAATGTGTTTTGATGAAGGTTGTTGTTGTGGTGAAGATGGTAAATATTTATGGGTATTGTGTAAGTAAAAAAAGAATTTTGACTTTGAAAAAATATGTAATGAATGTGCTAGATTTTGAGAATTTAAGGGTGATTTTGTTAGTCTCAAATGAGAGAAAAATAGATCTTATTTATAGTGTGAATGAGGTAGGAGTGTTGATGTGACAATCCATGTGACTTTATGAAAATGATTTTTGATCATTGATAAGTCCAAGTTGGCAATCCATGTGAAGTGTGAGAATTATTCTTGGTCATTGATAAGTCCAAGTTGGCAATCTATGTGAATTGTGAGAATAATTATTGGTCATTGATAATTCCAAGTTGACAATCCATGTGAAGTGATTGTACTACATTGTAGTGGACCCACTCATCATTTTTTCTTTTTTGAACATGAAGAGAAAAAAAAGAAAAATAGTAATAATAATAATAAATAATATTAATAAAACTAATAATAATAGTAATAATAAAAGATAATAATAATATAACTAATAATAATAATAAAGATGATAATAATAATAAAACTAATAATAATAATAATAATAAAAAATTGAAAATGGTTATTAAAAAAAAATTATATTGAATTAAATAAATTGAATTTAAACTAAATCAAAGATAAATTAAGTAAATTGAAATTGAAATTAAACTAAATTTAATATAAAATTTAATTAAAATATAAATTAAAATCAAAATTAAACTAAGATCAATTCTAAATAAACTAAAATAATTATCTAAATAGAAATCATAAAAATAAAAAAAAAATGGTATGAAATGATAAAAATCAGTTAAAAATGCATGATTAATGATTAATGGATTAAAATACAAAAGTGGCTGACTATCAAATAAATCGATAAAAATGCGTCAGATGAATGAAATTTTGAAAATTTATGGTCAAAATTTAGGGTATGACATGGTGTGTAACCAACAATGAGTTGTCTTTCAACACCTTTGTCTTCACAAAATTTCTGAAATTCATTTGAGGTGTACTTCTTCCCTCGATCAGTTCTCAGCATCTTTATAAATATGCCACTTTGTTTTTTCACAAATGCTTTAAATTTCTTAAAGATTACAAACACTTCAGATTTTTGTCTCATGAAATATACCCAAGTCATGCGGGTAAAATAGTCAATAAACAAGACAAAATACTTCTTTTTTCCATGAGATAAAGAGTTCATTGGACCACACACATATCCATGTATAAGTTCTAATGCTCCTTTAACTCTCCAGGCTCCTTCCTTTGGAAAAGGTTGCTGGTGGTGTTTGTCAATCTCACAACCTTCGCACACACCATATTTTTCTTCAATTCTTGGCAGCCCACACACCATTTTCTTTTGATAGAGTAACTTGAGGCTTTCATAATTCAAATGCCTAAGTGTCATGTGCCATAAACACGAGTCATTCTATTCTCTGCCTATCATGCTTACATTTTTATCATAATTGAAAGATATTGGAAAGCTCCTATTTCTAGTCATATTCACAATGAAAATACATCTTCCTTTTAAGTAAAAAATTATGCATTCTCTATTCTCAAAATTTAGAGAATGGCCATGCTCTAGAATTTGTCCAATGCTAAGCAAATTTTCGTCTAACTCTAGAACGTAAAGCGTGTCATGTATGACTCTGCTTCTTTGCTCCGTGGTGACTCCAATGCTTCCTTTCACTTTTTGCTTCGATACGCTCTCCATTGCCTAATTTAACTTTTGAGCTGAATGAAGAATCAATGTTTATAAATGGTTCTTTCTGTCTGTCTGGTCATATGGTTTCTACAGTCGCTGTCCAAATACCAAACATTTTTACCTTCTTCATAAAATGCTTTTTGACAAGCAAAAAACAAATTTCCTTCACCAGATTCTCCTTCTGCGTGCGAAGCATGTTGCTGATTTACAAGACGACAATCCTTTTGAAGGTGCCCGTATCTCTTGCAATTGTGGCATTATGGTATGCCTTTGTTCTAGCAGTACTTCTCGTCATGAGTGTTGTTGTTACAAATTTTGTGCCATTTGTTGGATGCTCCTTCATGCCGTCTTCCATCATTCACGCCTCTTCCAATTTCTTGTGAGTTTCTTCCTTTGCCTCTGCCTCTGCCTCTGCCTCTTCCAAATCTGCCACCTCTAGAAGACTCACCTCTATTTTGTATTTGAGGTTTATTTTCACCATTGTTGGGCTGAATGGTGAGTTTAGATTGAAAGACACTCTCAATTTATTTTTCAGAGTGTCGTAACAACCTTTGCTTGTATGACCTCAAAGACCCCATCAACCCTTAAACAATCATGGTTGATAGATCCGTGGTTTCTTCTATCACAACCACCATTGGGTCAAATCTTGTTGTCAAACTGATCAGAATTTTGTAAAAAATTGTGCGATCTTCTATCGTATCACCATGTGACTTCATCTGATTCACCAATTCAGAGAGTCTGTTGAAGTATTCATCCAGGCTCTTGTGCTCCTTCATCCTTTCATTTTCATAGTCTCTCTTAAGAGATTGAAGCTTCACCATTCACACCTTTGAGTCTCCTTCAAACACTTGTTGTAGGATACTCTAGGCTTCCTTCGATATTTTAGCTCTCATAATCCTTGGAAAGTGGATATAGAGACTCCTCTTTGAATCATCTCGAGAACACCAGTATATTTGTGATCTTCTTCTTCTTCAATTCTTCAACTTGTTGGCTTGATTCTTCTGCTTTTTCTTTTGATACGTGTTTTGGACGAACTCCAAGACATCCAACGAGGTGAATATAGTCTGCATTTTAATAGCCCAAAAATCATAATTCTCTCCTTCAAGCCAAGGAAATTTAACATTTAAGTCGTGAAAGTGTTGCTGGTGGAAGCCATATTTTTGTTGGTTTTGCTGCAGCTGCAAGGATCTACAGCTTTGATACCACTTTGTTGGAGGTATTCTAGAGGTGGTGGAGTAAGAAAACAATTTTGTGACATTTTTTACACTGAACTTCCACTGGTGGAAGTTATACTTAAAAATACTCCGATTTTACTGAATTCACCACACATTTTTATTTTCTTTTCATTTCTTGATGCTTACAACTTAGCATTACAATGTCTTTATATAGGCTTAAAAATGAAACTGATAGAGAATATAATAAGATAGTAATCAAGATGAAGATTCTTTGGTTATCTTAATCTTAATGATACAATTCTACCATAACTCTAAATAAAGACACTAATTATAATGTGGTGGTTACAATTTTCTCATAATATTTACTAATGATAGTGGTGGTTACAACACATCAATTTTAACAATAACAGAGACTACTAATAATATTATAACAGTGTGACACAATAAGAGGCCAGGTAGCATAGTAATCAATCTTATTTATGAGATCCACCACACTTTCCTCATCCAATTGAAGGATGAAATGCCCCAAATTCAGGTCCTTTGCCATGCTATTCAATTGTAATCAATTGAAGGATGAAAAAGCTCAGCAGTAGCAACATCAGCAAGGCTATCCAATCTCTTAGAGAGTGTAATAAAAATGTTAGACGTAGAATCGTGAATGATCCATATGTCTATGTCTACTTAAGAATTTTCCTCGTAGCACGTTGTTGTCAAAACTCACTATCACCGAGTTATACCCTCAATGAGTCGTGTTCATGATATATTTCTAAGAAGATTCGTCCTTTCAATTTAACAAGAGCAGTACAATATCAATTTTTAATAAGAGGTGTTGGTTCACTATATACACAGCTTGATCATATATACAACTGGGTTCTATATGTCATTTCTTTATTCAAACTTCATTTATTTTACTTGGACAATAAATTTTCATGTCAAAATATGAGATTTAAACTATTATGACAAAATTTTGCAACAAAGAAACTATGTAAATAACTCCAATATATAAAATTAAAAGATAATGTATTTGAGAGTTCATATAGAATCAATCTATTATAACTTTGTCAAAAAAAAAAATCTATTCAATACAATAATACATGAATTAGTCTATGTTAGTTTCTATGTTGATAGCACAATCATGCATCAAAATCAAAAAGCTTCCAAAGCTGCACCAAGCGCAAACATATCACAGTCTTCAGCATTGCACCAAGCATTATGATCATGACCATTCTTACATCCACACTCATTCCAATTATTAAACCTCTTCTTATTTTGCCTTTCCATCTCAGCAACTGAAGACACTTTTACTTTAATCTCTACTTCCACTTCTGGTGCTGTCACCATAACCTCTTTGCAATCACTTCCACTCACCAAATCCATTTTCAACCATTTTTTCATTTCCATGTTTTGTGATTGAAGTATCACCTTCCATGGAATCTCGCATTTTCCAATAAGTTGTGACCCCCACATCTTCTTCTGCCTTAGCTCCAATACCAGGCTTTGCTGATTAAGGTTTTCCAAGAACTCTTGGGAACAAGAGCAATCTAGATTAAAAGATTCGTCCCAAAAGGATCCAAATTTGGCAGAAACATTTTTGCTGTTGAGTTGAATTCTTTTGTTGTTTCCTATTGGAAGATAAAACCTTGCAAACAAGTTTTTGGTGGACTTGATGAATTCAATGTTTCTTGCTTGTATTATTCTTAGATCGCAGCTGAAGTTTGCATAAGTATCCATTGAAAAACTGAAGTATATTGTAATAACTAGGATTCTATGTTGTACTATTTGTTTTGTTTGAGTTGTTCTATGTATGTGATTAATTATATAGCGTGGAAAAAGTAAATTGGGGTTGTTTTTATGTGTATATAATAATATGTTAGTGTAATGGAAAGCACTTCCATAGTATTGTATAAAATTGTCATGTAACTCAATTGTGCATTTTTTGAGTGTTATTATTTAATAGCAACTCAATATTAAAAGATTCACATGAGATTATGTGGAAGATTTTTAATAAAGAAAATCTTCAGAATTTCAAAAGGTTGGATTTTCCAATTTGGCTATAGCTAGTATCTTGATGCAATCTCTAGTTATAATAAGATAATAATAAAAGCACTGAATGTATTGGATTCAACTCACATCCATTATCTGTAAAGTTTGAACTAGTAAGCATTTTTATCCAATTAACTCATTAGTTGTTATAATGCACATATAACAATTAGTAATATAAAATATTGCAAAATTTTCCTACCACTAATTAAGCTTTTACAAAAATAAGGTAGTAACATGTTATTCCATCATAACGTTGATGATATCATTTGTTTAATAGAAAAAGTTAATACTAGTATCTATGAAAATACTCTTTATTTTGGATGCCATTAATGAACCATTACAATATAGTTTTCTTTTGGCTTTTCTAAAGCAATATTTAGAGGGAATGAATTTGGAATTTTATATGTGACCATAAAATAAATTACCCGATTTAAAGAAAATGAAAAGTCAAAAGAAACTTTGAAACTTCGTTATACTCGATTAGTTTGTACAGTTGCAAGTCATTACACTTATATAGAAAATTCTTCATAGAAGCTAACAAACTTTAGTGACTTATATAACTAACTATGTTAGTAGTTGAAATCAATGAGTCTTGTTTTACTTTTGGTTAACACTCCCACACAAGATCAAGGAGTTTGTAAAAGATAACCTTGAGCTTGGATTTATGATTTTGAAAGGTTGTTGTGTCAAGTGTTGAATGTAACTCAATATTTAAGAATAGTTTTTCATTTGCATTTGAGTTTGGCTTTTTATTTCATTTAAGGTTTTATTTGAATTTGAATTTCATTTGAGTCTCGTATAAAATTCAAATGAAAGTGAATTTGTAATAAGATTTTACACAATCTTACTTTGAAGAAATTTAGTTAGAAGATTTCATCTCTCTCTCTCTCTCTCTCTCTCTCTCTCTCTCCCCTTATGATTCTTTCATCTTCTGCATTCTTGTGCATTGTTAATGGAAGATTGTTGTTGAACTCCAACAATTGGTATCCAACGCTCTGGTTCAATTCACACGAAAACACAAGTGTACTGAGGTGTGTGATTGATTTCGTTCCTGAAATTTGCGTTGAATTGAAGTTCGAAATCCAGGAGAATCACAGATTTTGATTCTCAGGATTTGGGAAACATGAGTGTTGCTAAAGAACTGAGTGATTTGCACAAGAACATAGATGAACGGTGGAAATTGTATCTTTAACACAAAGCCTTCAGTATTTGACGGAAAGAACTAGAATCGGTGTTCGATTCAGATGTGTGTGTTGTTTAGAGCTCAAGAAGTTCTTGATCTTATCAATGAAAGTTACACGTTGGTTACATAAAATACAATAGAAGCTCAAAGAACTAGGCAATGTGAAATTGGAATAATGAACAAAAGGCATTGCTCTATATCCATCATTGTATGGATACGAAGGTGTTTGAGAAAATTGTTGATTCAACGACTGCGAAGAAGGCATGTGATATACTATTACGGTGCTATGGTTGTTACGCATAAGCAATCCCTACATAAGCAATATTAAAATTTTAACACAAAGAACAATGAGAATGTGTCTGATTACATCTCCCGAGTGATTTTGGTCACAAATGAGATGAATTCTTGTGGAGGAATGGTCTCCGAAGAAGTAATAATTGAAAATGTACTAAAATCACTTACTCCTAAGTTTGATTACATAATTGTAGCCATATATAGAAAACTCTAAAGACACTAGCACCATGAGAATTGAAGAGTTTAAGAGTAGTTTAGAGGCACAAGAGTTGCATCTGATTGAAAGAAACTGAAAGCAGTAATGACTTTAGAACCAAGCTTAGTTTTGTGTTCCAGAAGAAGGAAACTGATGTGCTATCCTGCTAAAATGATGAATGTTTTGGGTGCTAGACAAATGTGTGATGATCACGTATGTTTGGAACCTACTCCTAACCTGGAAGAGGAGGCATCTATGCTATATGTTGAAGAAGGTCTCAGGTTGAAGAAAGTAGGAGTGTAGAGGCTAAAGCTTGTATTTTGGAGACTTGTATTTTGAAGTCCAGTTTGTATATCAAGAACGTTATCTCTGACATTTGGTGATTAAAAGAACCAGATTTGTGCGTGTGTGAGTCAAAGAAAGGGACTTGTAGCAGCAGTTGTTCAATATGGCTAGTTGGTGTTTATTCTCTTCATAAACAAGATGGGGGTTGTTTACTCAAACTTGATATAACTATCAAGTCTTGAGAGCATGGAACTTTTGTTTTGTTAAGAGAAGAAAAATTATCCAAGGAGGGATAATGAATGGATGTTCGAATGATGTCTGCATATGTTTGGAGGAGTGTATTGCAAATAACCATAGTTATTTGTGTATGAACAAGGGAAGTATTCATCAAGCTTAGGTTCAATTATTTGATGTCTCCACATGATGGAACACTTGGAAGATTAGAAGATGCAGACGTGTTGTTGGTGTGTATCATGTAAGTTACAACATGTATTTATGGTCTGATCTACTGGTGAACTCTTGTATCCCCTACAAAACGTTGTACATGGATTGCTACGGATGTTACCTCCAAAACCATAGTAAGTGTCAAATCCTTGTGTTTGAAATTGCTGTCAGATTTGATGTTGGAACAACATCTCAAATGTGTTGAGTTTTCAGCCAAGGAAGTTAGTTGTGCTCGTGGTGGAGTATCAGGTCAAGCCACTTACCTAATCTGAAGTGATCAGTGGTGTGGATTAATAAAAGAGGGATCAAATAGTGCCACAAGTGCGTAGGAAAAGAATGTCAGACTAAATGTCATACCTTGTGTGAGAAGGTTACTTTATTACATATGATAAATACCTTAACAAAAGTTGAGTATTTGTCTAATTTTGATAAGGATGTGCATCTAACCGATAGTGAATATTCTGATGGGAGCTGAGCATTTATCTATCTAAGAAAGATGTGCATTCTAATGATGACAAAATACATTGACGGGGGAATATGTATATGTCTGATGTAAAAGTGCAGGACTGCAGTCTGAACATCATAATTCAAGAAGTGTTGAGAATTTACTTTTCTCTATGTGGCTGTTTATTTCTCTTCATGGTGTTTTGGTGTGTGACAACGTGAATTAGCTGTTGAAAGGTATGATCCTTGGAGGTCGTATTGGGTTCAAGGAACTCTGTGCTGATGTCCTACATGATATTGAAACAATCATGTTTATTGGTGGTTAAAAGAAGCTTGGGATTATAAAGATGCGATTGTGTCTTCTATAGTGTATTTAGAAGTGGCAACTCTAAATATGATGAAGTAGGATGAGAAGCTTCTGACTGTATCTTCAAAGGTGTGTGATAAATTCATGGTTTTGGTCATGATTGAAGATAGCAATAAGACCAACAATTGCTAAGTGCAAGGGAAGAGTGTCAGATTGGGAGGTCTGATCAGAATGGTTGTTGAGCACATAGTTTCTTCTACTACAAGTCACGGATAGAGGCAGTCTGGATCCTATGTAGCAAGAAAAATAAGAATATTTGTTTTGGAATATGTGAGAAATTCAAAATCAAGTGTGTCTTGAGTGGATATATAAGGACATTTATTAGTTGTGTCCTTGTTAAATAGATTGGTGTACTTTGTGTTCTTGGAGGTATTCTTAGAGAGATAGTGTATCTAAATTAGTAAAAGTCATGGTTGATTTTACAGTTTGAGAGTATGTTCAACAAGTGTGTGAAGCTGAGAATTTGTGGAGTTTATGCTCAGCTGAAGTATTGGTTATCCATGACACATGGAGATTTCTTTTAAGTTTGCGTGATGATCAAACTTATAATTATTATTTTCCTATGGTGAGATTGTGATGTCAAACAAGATATTGTGTCATTAGTTATGAGAAACTGGTTGGTTGAGTCATATGTACACATGCGTCCTAGGAGGAGTCTGAAGGGCAATTTTGTTCGTGTCTATGGGAATTTATTTTTCTTTGGAAAAATTTGAAGGAGTTTGATGGATGGTTTGTTTGATGAAGAGAGATATCACACATGTGATGTTTTGATATACTGGTTCGTTTCCCTTGTGTTGGATGAAAAGAGTGCTTTTGGTGTATCTAAGATGACTTGGTATGAAGTAAGTGGAATATTACTTGAAGATAAAGTTTCATTGGTGGACCAGTAGATTCTTTTTTTCTAAATCTGAAAGTAGATGAATTATCCAAATAATGGCATTTGGTTTTTCTCATATTTGAATTCAAGGATGTTGAGTTAACCAAACGGTGGAATTTGGTTATTATCATAGGTGAATTCGACCTGTGTCTTGGATAAATTACTCTTATGCAGAAGGGTGGTTGGTTAAAGACTAAAGAAGGTTTTGGTTTTGTTCCTATCTTGGAGCTTGTGGTAGAAGCCCTAAGGTGATTATAAATGATTAAATTATTTTGGTGGATGTATGAGAGTTTATTTCTCTCTATGGTTATCTGATTAATTTGGTGGAGTTGTGCTCTCTAAAGCTCTTTGATTGGATTACTAGACTGTAGTAAGCCTAATGATGGGCATATCAAGAACCGTTTGGTGTGGTGTGTCTGATATGTGAAGGATGCCTTAATTAATGTTAGATCATCACCTAGGTCTGTTATCCTTGGAGAAGGATTTGAAGTTCTGTGTGTGGAACTTGATGTTCACATCTTGTCTCAGAAGTATTTTATCTTATCATATGGGACAATGATGAGTAAAAGTATGTCTTGGATTATGGGGTGTTTATCTAGTTGTTTGACTTATGTTGAGGTCAAAAATCTTGTGAAGAATAGGTTGCTTCTGCTACAAGTCATGCTAGAGAGAAGTAAATCAATTTGATGTTTGTGGAGCAGGCCAGCTGAGAAATTCTGGAGCATGTGTTCAGGTGTGAATGACATTTTGAATAAGCTAACATACTAACAAATTTTGTATATCTCTTTGAGGAATATGGAGCATTCCAAAGTCAATGGATTCAATCTAAGTTCTACATGTTTCTTAAGAGTGAACTTAAAAACAATGTTGGATGTTGTCTGGGAGAATTTATTTCTCTCTGCAGAATGGTGATTATGATTCAAGGGGGAGTAAGCATGATAATCTATCATGATGGTTATACTGCTGACATGGAAAGATTTTGTGTGTTTTTAACTCTTTGCATGGTGATTCTGAGTTGAGGGGGAGTATTTAATCCTGATTTGTTTAATGTGGCTCTATGTTATGGATCTTTGTTTCTTGGGCTTGAGGGGGAGTTTTAAACTTCTTTTTGTTGAGAAGTTGTTGGTATTTGATCGGTTCTTCATTCTGTTGTTGTTATTCTTTCTGATGTGGTTTTTCTTGAGGGGGAGAAATGATTGTATAAAACAGGGGGAGTTATGGTCCTATTTTATTGGCATTTTTTGAAGAATGTGGTTTGTAGTTGCAATGGTGTAGTTATTGTGAAGCTTGTGTGTGTTTCAAGCTTATGGAGATTATATACCTCTATGGTTATTACTATGCATTTGTCTTTTTATGGATATAAAGGGGGAGAAGTATAGTGTATACTATTGAGGGGGTGATGTTTATAATTCTCTATAACAGGTGTTGAGAGTTCTATAACTGAACTGGTCTGATATCTAGATGTGATGTTGAGGTACTACTACATCTGTGATATTTAAATTATTTTTAGCCAAAGGGGGAGATTGTTAATTCTATGATTTTATGATTGGCATTATGTTTAGTAAAACTAATATGGTTGGAACATGTTGAATAAGAAGTTCCATATGTTAAATTAACATGTTCTAGAATCTGGAAAAACATGTCGAACAAGATGTCCTGACATGCATCCTATTATGTGCAACTTGAAATTTAGACTGGTTTATGATTTAAATTATGCATAATATTCTATACAATATTATGCTATCACAGAGTTGTTTTAAGGGATTAAAAGATTCAAGTTATTTTCAAGGAAAACCCTTAGGTTCTAATTGTGAAGATACTCTAGAGCTAATGATAAAAGTCATAACTTTGAGGAGAATATCTTGGAGGTTTCTTTTGTTGCTCTGGAACATGTCGAACAATATGTCCTATCCTGAACCATTCGACATCCTTTCTGGTGCAGATCTGCAACTTAGGTTTATTTGGTTAATTTCAGTTACTAAATATTCTGGGAATATTAGGTAATCCTATGTGGCTTCCAAGTTTGAGGAATACTATTTTATGAAGAAACATGTTGAGAAAATATGAAGTAACATGTTGATTGAAGATGTCTTATGATGTGTCGTTCGACATCGTGCATGTGTTGAGCTAGACAATTGGGATGAGTGAAGATTTAAAAGATATATAATATCCTGGAAATATTATGTATCCTATGTGGCTTTGATTTAAAGGTTTGGGAGATTCAAGATATATTCAACAAAAGATTTGATTATTTAAATATGGAGATATTTTAGGAAAATTTGATTGAAATCCTATTTTGTAGCAGAATCTGCTACAAATTTGTAACAGCAAATAAGCTGTGATTAGAAGCCCAAATCCAGTTGGAAGATAGGTTATAAATAGAAGCATTGTAACCTAGAATTAGATATAAGTCGTGAATAGAAAATATGTAAACATTAGGGCTTAGTTTTTGAACCACTCTCTAGGAGAGTTGGTATGTGTGAACCACTCGAACTGTGAGATGGCCATTATTCTCCTCGAAGCTTTTAAGAAAGAGTGAGTATTGTTCTTGGTGGAAGTTTTGAAGCAACTCTAAGTATTGTTCTTAGTCATGTGTGTCATGTCTAGGTATTGTCATGGAAGTATGTCTTCTAGTTTGATCTTGTTAATTGTAATTGTCGAAATGTGTCACTGAAGGGAAGTGAGAGGGAATATTCATATACTATGAGTTGGGAACTGTTAGGTAGAAGTTTCATTGGGTAGGGATTAAGTGAAGATGGTAAACTAAGTGGTTTAACTCTGAATTGATACTACTGAGAGTGGATTTCCTTCTTGGCTTGGCAACCCCCAGATGTAGATGTGAGTCATTGAACTGGTTTAACAATACTTGTGTGTTGTTTATACTTTTCTGTATTGTTATTGTTTATACCTTGCCATGTTATCTGTAACAGACCAAACGAATCGACATGTCATAGGACATTTGGGTCTACTATACCATAATTTCAACTCGAAACAAGAATAAATGGATAAAAGCCATGAATGATGAGATGAAATCTCTTCATGATAATAACACTTCGGAGCTGATTGAGAAACCTTTTGGAGCCAGGTTAGTCAGTTGTAAGTGGATTTTCAAGGTTATGGAAAAATCAAAGGAGTGATGTTGAAAAGTTTTAAGGAAAGGTTGATTGCTAGGGGGTTCACTCAGAAAGAAGGTTTCGACTTCAATGATATGTTCTCACTTGTCGTAAAACGTAGATCTATTAGAATGTTTTTAGCCATGGTGGCAAAGTTAGACCTAGAACTTGAACAAATGGATGTGAAGACAACCTTCATGTAAGGTGATCTAGATGAAATAATCTTGATGATGGAACTTGAAGGGTATGTAGAAAAGGGAAAGGAAGATTATGTGTGCAAGCTGAATAGTTCTTTGTATGACATGAAACAATCTTCTCGACAATGGAATAGGATATTCGACAAGTTCGTGGCACACATAAGTTTCACTATGAGCTAGTTCGACCACTGAGTTTACTTCAGATTTCGACCTGGAAATTCACTTGTTATTTTATTATTTTATGTGGATGACATCCTTATATCAAAAAATAGTGTCGAAGATGTTAAGAAGGTGAAATATGAACTTTATAAGGAGTTCGACATGAAGGATATGTGAGTTGTCTCCATAACTCTTGGGATTGACATCTGGGGAGATAGAAAGCAATCAAGATTATGCTTATCTCAAGAGACATACCTGAAGAAGATTATCGACAAGTTTGGTATGCCGAATTTGAAGTATGTATAACACCGACTAACCCTTAGTACAATCTAAGTATGACTCACAATCCTAGTATTGAAGTCCAAGTAGCCTATATGAATATCATTACATATGGTAATATAGTAGGTTCTTTGATGTATGTTATGGTTTGTATGACGTCATACATAGCGTACATAGTAAGCCTTTTAAGCTGGTATATATATAACCAATTTTGTGAAGGCGCACTAGCAAGCATTAAAGTGGATTCTGAGTACACTAATGAGTTTTTAAGTAAAGTCTTGATTTATGGCGGATCTTGTGGTGATGATAGCAAAGTCAAAATCAAATAATTTTTCGAATCCGATTATGCACGTTGTATAGATTCCAGAAAATCTATTTCTGGATATATATTTACTATATTTGGCACAACAATAAGTTGGAAAGCAACACTTCATAAGGTTGTTGTCTTACTAACCAATGAAGCAAAGTTTATCTCCCTCGCTGAAGTTGTGAAAGAAGCATTGTGGCTTGAAGATTTTGCTAAGGAGCTTAAACTTCAAGGCCGAGTTATCACTATTAAATGTGATAGTCAAAGTGAAATACACATTGTCAAAGAATTTAGTCTATCATGAGCGAACCAAGCATATTGATGTGAGGTTGCACTTCACCATAGAGATAATCGACCGTGGGAAAATCCAAGTGTTGAAGGTTTCGACTGATGACAATGCTACTGACATGATCACGAAGACATTAAAGAGTAGCAAATATTTCCACTATAAGAAGTTTATAAACCTGTATGATGAAAGCTAGTTTGTTCCCTTGTTAGTATAGAGTTTTTTTCCAAGGTGGAGATTTGTAGTATTTGAATCGAACGCTAGTGTCGACAATGGTAGCTTCATGGTTCGACAGGAGTTGTGTATGCTGTAGTTGAAGTCTATTCGAGCATACTTTCGAAATGTGTTAACTTGTGTTTAAGTTAGCATGTCGAATTGGGCCTTACTTGTAAGCTCAATTGATATGCTAGCTTGTAGTCTAAGTTAACTTAGTAGTCTATAAATAAACTAGTTCTTTCAAGTTGTTGAAAGAGGTTAATTGTCGGTATTCACTTGTAATCTTTGAACCCTTATTGAGAAACTGAATAGTAAAACCGATTTAACCAGTTCTACTTTCTTCTTCTCCCTTCTTCTCTTTCTTTTGTAAAATCTAATAAGGTGTTTGTTGAAGAAACTCAATCTTTTTCACATATTTTGGTTTTTTCTTAATGATATCAATTCACAACAGTTTTCTTCAAAGAAAACGTCAAAAAATGAGAAGACAAGTATTTTAGTAGATAAAAAGACAAAATATAATAAATTAAGAATATTTATATAATTTTAATAATTTATTAACATATACGAATATCTGCAAATACGAGTATCATTAAATCAACATTTATATCCATTAAAAAATAAATATTTAAATATCCAATCATTTTATCTATGGATATCTATTAAACTATCCCTTCTATACCATGAGAGTTTATTTGTGGATACATTTTTTATTTCATTCATACTCTTAACAAACTTAACTCATGCTTAGCTTTGAGCTTTATGAATATTATACATTAATTAAAATCAATTGAATGATGAAGAATTTGTATAATCTATTAAAGTAGTTTATTAAAGTGTTTGTATGAGTATGAGTTTGAGTTGTTCTATCTTCCATGTGATATATTATATAGTGTACGAAAAAAGTATATTGGAAATGCTTTCCATGAAGGAGCTCTTATATATGAACACTAGTATAAGGTGATATAGTATCGTATAAAATTGTCCAGTATCTCAGTTATGCTTGTTTTTTTAATATATTAATACCAACTTAATCTTAAAGATCCACACGAGATTGTGCTGAAGATTATGTCTTACTAAGGGAAACCTTTAGAATCTTGAAAGGCTAGATTTTCCAATATGGTTCTTGCAAGTGGCAAATATGGGTTACAAATAAAGAGCATATTAATTTAATAGTAAAATGGGATCCTAAAGGGACGAAATTATAATGAACAATAAGGTTTTAAGTGCATGGACTAAACTAAAAGGCTTGAAAATGAATGCTGGCCACAACTTACAGCCATGAAAAAAAAAAAACTAGGATCCAACTTAATTACACTAGTTGCAATAATGGGATTCAAATATAAAACAGTGTAAATTTTTCTTTAATTCTCTGTGATATGCTATTCCACGTAATTGAATCCAGCATTCAGGTTTTTTATACTTATCTTATACCTTTAAGGTCCCAAGTTATTGATTGCATCAAGATACTCTTAATTTGTTATCCTATACTAACCTTTCGTGATTCTAAAGATTTTCTTTAATACATATAATCTTCGATACAATCTCATGTGAATCATTTTAAGATTAATCTAGTGATAAAGTATTCACAATAAAAGCATTTCGGAGATACTTGACAATTTTATGCAATATTATGTAAGTGCTGTCCATTACACTTAACATATATTATATTCACCCAAAAGAGAAAGCATTTCAATTTACTTATTTCACACTATATAATGTATCACATTGATTCAAAATCAAACAAACTCAAATACATTCTTTAGCTTTAATTTCCTCTCCGTTTTCTTGCAAACAAGTAACACGATAGACTTTTAGATATAATTCAATTTTTCAATGGATACATCCCATATACATGGTTATGTAAACTTCAGCTGCGAACTGAGAATATTAAAAGCCAGAAACATTGATTCCATTAAGTCCACCAAAAACTTGTTTGCCAGGATTTATCTTCCACTAGGAAACAACAAAAGAATTCAACTCAACAGCAAAAATGTTTCTGCCAAATTAGGATCCTTTTGGGATGAATCTTTTAATCTAGATTGCTCTTGTCCCCAAGAGTTCTTGGAAAACCTTAACCAACAAAGTCTGGTATTGGAGCTAAGGAAGAAGAAGATGTGGGGGTCACAACTCATTGGAAAAGGTGAGATTCCATGGAAGGTGATTCTTCAATCACAAAACATGGAGTTGAAAAAATGGTTGAAAATGGATTTGGTGAGTGGAAGTGATTGCAAAGAGATTATGTTGACAACAGCAGAAGTGGAAGTAGAGATTAAAGTAAAAGTGTGTTCGGTTGCTGAGATGGAGAAGCAAAATAACAAGAGGTTTAATAATTGGAATGGGTGTGGATGTAAAAATGGGCATGATCATAACACTTGGTGTAACGCAGAAGATTGTGATATATTTGCGCTTGGTGCAGCTCTCGAGGCTTTTTGATTTTGATGCAAGATTATGCTATGGACATGTATATACACTAATTTTTGTGTCACTGTAATGAATAGATATTTTTGACAAAATTATAATAGATATTGATTCTATATGAATATTATAGTTTGTTTCTTCCTTTATATATAAATCTTGAATATTTGATTTGTCAATCATAGGACCGTTGTGAATAGAACGGTTGAGAATTGTTCTAGGAGGAATTACAATATCCTAGTAGTGATACAATTGTCGTGATGTGGCCATTGAAATTATCCTGTGTGACTTAAATGAATGATGACTCAACACATCGGATCATTCTTCATCAGGAGACAAGTGTCACTTTGCGTTAAGTGCAGATGATCGTGTATGTCTAGGTTCAAATGATTATTTTAGACTTTTAGACATGAGGTTTAGGTGGACAACCTATTTGACTTAGCAGATCGATGATCATATCCTCTATCTAGGGTTATATGATCATATGTGTATCTGAGAGAAGGTGATTATTCCTTTATCTATTGACAGATGATCTTGTTTTTTTGCTGTAGTTGGTAAGAAATTGTTCTAAACTTGGAAACAAAACACATTAGAGTATCAATTATTAACTATATTATTATTACCAAAACTCCAAATTTGAGGTTATTATTCTTTTAATTATTTTTTGGTCCAAGGATAACTATTGGCATGAATTTTTCCATTATAACATGACAATAACGAAACTTTAAAGCCTTCAATGAATTTTTCTATTATAATCAGAATTCGATTCATTTTAGTTTCCAATTGTTTGTAACTTAGATTCGTATTCTAAATTAATGGGTTAAATGTGATGACCATTTGTTGGGCGAGAGTATTGACCATAACATGGTTACTCTCGTCAATTTTTTTGTCTCATTGCCATCACAAAATTCATAGTGAATGTTAGCGTTGCTTGGGAACCCAATCCCATTCCTTATTGGAGTTTTATTGTTCGACCAGGGTTATCTATGGTCGAGCCAGATGCCAGAATTGGTGAATATGCATTTGCAGTATTGACATCAAATTTTGAAGGGTTCGTTTGTAGGGTTGCCATCATAGACGTTGGCATGCCTTAGGGTTGAACATGCCCAAGCATGGGCATTTGTAGCAAAGGGCTAAAATTCATTGCCATATTTGGTCTATGAGCCACTGGGTGACTCTACATGTTAAAAGGGGAAAAAGCATCCCTTCTTTTGCAGTTGATGGCGTAATCGTCGTTCATGGTGTGGTCGTCGTACTAAAATAGAAGAGATTGGCTCATTCGAATTTGCAATGAATGTGCTTGCCCCTGTGTTATTGGATGGTTGTTTTCCATTATTGTTTTTGGGAGAAACCAGTCTTCTAGTGTATTTCCTCGTTGGTTTCCAAACTTCTTTTTTGGTTATTTTATCACTCCTCAATCTCATGCACACTCACATTTTGAGAAGTTTCCTAAGCAAAATTTACAAAATAATTTTCAAAACCACAATGTAAAAATTCACACAAAATGGTCCCACTAGGTGCGCCAATTTGTTAAATTGTGAAATTTAGTAAACAAAACAAGTTTTAATTGATACTTAATGGATTATACTCGAAAAGATCCCAAGACATATTCATTTGAATCGTGATTTTTTAAATAATATATATTGGTACTGAAATCGAAATGCAATGTTTGAAAACTGTTCTGGACAAGGCCTGCAAGTCTGTGTTGAGCAGAGGCCCAATCCATCAAGCATGACCCACGACCCAATATCCAGAAATTGGGAGACAACGTCTCCCCCACGTACACCACGTCACCCAACTGCCCACAATTATCTCATGAAATGTAGGGGCAGTTGGACCAAGGGCAAGACCACGTGTTAGGTCTTACTTACTCCTATGCATTCCTTGACAGTTCTTCCTTGGGTCTAGCTGATCCAACCCATGGAAGAACCTTGACCCAGCGCTGGGGCACACTATAAATACCCTATTCTATCAGGGGGTCAGGTAATCTGAATATTTATCTCTTCTACCTTTTTGTACTTGCATTCTCACTTTGGCTTCAGAGTGCCTTGCAGGTACACCTCCAGTCTCTTATCAAAGTTGTTCATCACTGGAAGGTTCCTTCTAATCAAGTCAGATCAGTGGCACCGTCAGTGGGAAAATATAATTTTTCCCCGTCTTCCACAACAGGAGACCAAAACTTCAACTCATCTCATTCAACCATCCAACATGACTAGCGAACACGGTGACAACCGCGTCCTCGGTCTCGTTGACTTCACCACCGGTACGGAAGATGACCAACATGTTGCCCATGAGTCTGACGTAAGAGACGAACAATCTTCCACCCCATCACCTGAACCCGAGGACAACAACGTTCCTGAACCTCAGCCTGCGGCTCCCTTTCAACCCATCCTAGTACCGGTTGAAGGGGATCCCACACTAATAACTATGGTGAATGTCCTCAACCAGACGAACCTCATGCTCCTTCAACAGCAGGAGAGGATCATGGAACTGGAGACTAAACGGAAAACCAATCCTCCTCGACATGGCCGCGAACCTCAACCCGAGAGATGCCAACCAGAGGCAACAAATAAGCGAGGACGCTCACCTCCTCGACGTGGACAATGCTCCCCTGAACCAAAGAAAAACAAGGCCAAAGGACGTCCCGAGCGGTCGAATGACCAACCAAGGACATCTCCTCGATGCGACCAGAGCCCTAAAATGAGGACTACTCACCCCTGAGGAGCGACGAGGATGAACCTCGTTGCCCTCTTTCTTGGGCCATCATGGAAACTCCAATCCAAGCGGGCATGGAAAAGTCCCCCCACCTGGAGACATATGATGGGACAACTGACCCCGATGACCACGTCGACAACATCAATGCCATGCTCGACTATCGCAACAACGTTGGCGGGAATGTCAAATTCAGACTATTATCAATGACTCTCTAGAAGGGAGCCATGGCATGGTACAAAAGCATGGCCCCCGAATTTATCACATCCTAGAGAAACATGAGATCAGGGTTCACAAGGCACTTTACAGCCTCTCAACGTGACCCAAAAACAAAAGCTACCCTTGAAGCCATCATACAAGGGAAAATCCAACCCTATATCCTTTTTCCTTGAGGAGCTACTGGGCGGTTCATCCAACTTAAGCATTCCTTTACTGATAAGGGAGAAAATGGTGCGTTTTGACGTTCGATGCATTCTGGTCGACCAAGGCAGCTCGGTGGATATCATGTATGCCCACCTTTTCAGAACTCTCAAACTGGACAAGACAAACTTGTCCCTTTACGTTAGATCCGACCTCCAGGGATTTAACGGGGCTACCACGAGGCCATGGGGATACGTGGAGCTACTCATTTTGTTTGGAGAGAATGAGACGGCCAAAGAAGTTAAAGTTTAATTCCTGGTGATCGAGTGTCCTTCGTTGTACAATTGCACTCTCGGTCGACTTACCCTAGCCGAGTTGATGGCAGTGCCCTCCACTGTCCATCAAAAGGCATGCTCTAACTCACCCAGAACGCCCAATCCCCGACGACGAATTCGAGCTTATCCCTTTGGGGGATAACCCCGACAGAACTGTGAAGATAGGTATCGGCCTACCATCGGCGACAAAAGAGCAGCTTACAACCTTCCTCAAGGAGAACGCGGATCTGTTTGCATGGAGCACTGTTGAGATGCCCGCCTAGATCCTGAGGTCGCCTGCCACCAATTAGCCATAGATCTGGCCATTAGGCCCATAGCACAACGTAGGCGCAAGTAGTCTCCCGTGAAAGCGGAGGTTGCCGAGCTGGCTGTAAAAGATCTCTTAGAGGCAAATTTTGTTTCTGAAGCCTAGTACACAACCTGGATCTCTAATGTAGTCCTTGTTAAGAAAAATAATGGAAAATGGAGAATGTGTGTTGATTATACCAATCTCAATAAGGCATGTCCCAAAGATGCTTTTCCCTTACCTAACATAGATAAATTAGTCGACAACTCTACAGGTTTTAAACTCTTGTCCTTCATGGACTCGTACAATGGATATAACTAAATCCACATGTTGGACACAAACAAGTGGTACACGTCCTTCGTGATCCCGACTGGCAATTACTATTGCAATGTTATGCCTTTCAGACTGAAAAATGTTGGGGCTACGTACCAACGCATGATGAACAAGGTTTTCCAGGGAGAGATCGGGGACATGCTCGAGGTCTACATGGACGACATGATCATAAAGTCGCACGAGGAGGTCTACCATGCCTAGCATCTCTGAAAGGTCTTCGAGCGAGTAAGGAGGTGCAAAATGAGGTTCAACCCATAAAAGTGTATCTTCGGTGTATGAGCAGGGAAATTCCTTGGCTTCTACCTTACCGAACGAGGGATCAAAGCCAACCCCGACAAATGTCGAGCGTTTTCGGAATTCCCAACCCCAAACTCGAAAAAATCTATTCAATCGCTCAACGACATGCTCGCCTCCCTATCTCGTTTCATCGCTAAATCCGCGCAAGACACACTTCCTTTCTTCAAGCTACTATGGAAAGAAGCCACATTCGAGTGGACCGAGGAGTGCGAGCAAGCATTGCTTCATCTCAAGAGGGCGCTCTTCGAACCACCAGTGCTATCACGGCCTAAGGAAAAGGAAACATTATACCTATACCTATCTGTGGCCACCAAGGCGGTTAGTGCAACCCTCATCCGAAAAATGATCGACGAGCAGAAACCTATCTATTTTACGAGAAAAGTCCTTCAGGTCCCCGAGCTCAGATACCAGCAGACCGAGAAGGTCGTTTTAGCCTTGATAAACGCAGCAAGGAGACTGCGACATTACTTCCTCACCTATACAATCAAAGTCCGAATATATCAGTCCATAAAACAACTACTCGGACGGCCAGATATGGCCGACAGGATGTTGAAATTGTCATTGGAACTGTCAGAATTCGGCATCCAATACGAAAGTAGGAAGGCCTTAAAGGCACAAGTCCTGGCCAACTTTGTTGCCGAGATGACATATAACCCGACCCCACCTAGCGGTGCCCGCAAATGGATGATCTTCGTCGACAGTGCCTCTAACTCGATAGGAAGTGGCACAAGTATCATCCTCGAAAACGAGGACGGAATCCTGATTGAGGTATCACTAGCACTGGCCTTCCCGATCTCGAACAACCAGGCCGAATACGAAACATTCCTGGCAGGCTTAAGACTGGCCGAAGACCTAGGAGCAAAGGAAATGAAAATCTCCACCGACTCTCAACTCGTAGCGTCCCAAGCACGGGGTAAATATCAGGCCAAAAATAACAACCTCATCGAATACTTAGCCCTTGTCAAAGACAGACTATAGAATTTCGACTCTTGGGAGGTCCAACATGTCCCACACGAGCACAACACTCAAGCAAACATTTTGTAAAAACTGGCGAGCACACGGAAGAAGGACGGAAACAAATCTGTGATCCAAGAGATCCTTCCACGACCAATCATCGGGAAACCTTCCCCTCCACTCTAAGTGAACACCATCGGTGACGCTCATTGGTGGATAACTCCCATCCACAACTACCTCACAAAGGACGAACTCCCAACTGATCAGAAAGAGGTATCTGCAACCAAGAGAAGGGCGTGCTCCTACGTCCTCCTCGAAGGTAAACTCTATCGATGAGGTTTCTCCATCCCACTACTCAAATGCATCGAGGAAGAAAAGGTCCTCGGCATTTTAGGAGAAATTCAAAGAGGGATTAACGCCCAACATCTCGACGGAAAATCATTGGCATGTAAAGTACTCTGTGTATGTTACTATTGGCCGACGATATAACACGAGGCAAAAGAGCACGACAAGAGATGCGACATGTGTTAAATACACGCAGACATGCACCTAGCTCCCCCTAATGAGCTAAAGACATTTTCCTCCCTGTGGCCTTTCACTTGGTGGGGGAATGGACATCCTCGGGCCATTCGTTATCGGATCCTACCAAAACAAATATCTTATCATCGGCGTTGACTACTCCATGAAGTGGATCGAGGCCCTCGCCAAAATCACGACACAAAATATAATTTGTTTCTTCAAAAGAAATATCCCCGTCCACTTCAGCATACCCCAAGTCGTTGTCACCGACAACGAAACGCAATTCACAGACAGAAGGTTCCAAGATTTCGTTGCCAACCTGGGCATAAAGAAACATTTCACGTCCGTCGAACACCCCCAGACTAACGACCAAGCAGAGGCAGCCAACAGGAAAATCTTACGGGGAATAAAGTGCAGGTTGGGTGAAGCAAAGAAAGCTTGGGTCGAGGAGTTACATAACATACTATGGGCCCACCGCACGACCCCGCATTCGACAACCGGGGACTCTCCATTTCGCATAACCTACGGGACAAAGGCAGTCATCCCGATAGAAATTAGAGATCCCTCAAGGTGAATGGAAGTTCCCCTTAACAAGGAGATGAACGACGAAGCCCTGCGAGTGGAGCTCGACCTCGTCGAGGAGATCTGATCCGAAGCAGACCTACGGAAATCATCGCTAAAACAAAAGGTGAATCTACGCCGCGACACGAAGGTTATTAAAAGGAAATTCCAAGTTGGTAGCCTCGTCCTCCAGCGAAATAAAAAAAAACCCACGAGAAGGAAAACTTGCCGCGAACTGGGAAGGCCCGTATCGAGTCCAAGACAAGACGGACAATGGGGCATACTACCTTGAAAACCTACAAGGTGTAGAACTTGCTCGACCCTAGAATGCTGAAAAACTTAAACAATATTACATCTAGAAAACAGAGTGATCACGAGAGTATGGAAGGTACGACCATGTTTCTCCATTTCTAATACAAGGGAAGGCCGACATTCCTGGGAAATAGGCACGAACATCCTCGACAGAGGACACTTCAAACGAACTTCTCTGTCGCAATACCATGTCGGCAGGGCGACTAGCTCGCAAGGGGAAGGCCCAAGCCACGGGACCAGGGCCTCGATCGCAACCCTCATCCCATTTATACACAGATATAAAATCCGCCACCTCGATGGTTCCCTAAATCGACGAGCCCTTACAGTCGAGCAACAAGTTCACATTTCACAGAAAATTCAAAAACAATAAAATTGAAATAAAAACATTTCATTACATAAACTGACCAAAATCTGGCCGGTACAGTGTATAAAAGGAGGGGACTGTGCCCAAAATACAAGTGGCATGTAGGTCAGAAAAACAAAAACTATGGCACGTAGGCCAAAAAAAGAAAAATTATGGCACACAGGACAAACCTACTCGTTAAACTCACCCTCTTCCTCCTCGTCATCCGGACCAACGAATAGGCAGACAATCTCCCTGTCGACCACCTCATAGTTAAAGGTCGTCCCTTCAGTCACTAGCCCGGGGTTGACAACCTTGAGCTGGTCAGTGGCATTATCAAAACCCATCTGAAGGGTTTCCACACAATCCTTCTCAAGTTGCATGATCTGAGCAATCAGATCTCCTCGGCTTCGCATGGCCTGATCCTCCTTGCTCTCCTTCTCAGCAGGGAGATCCAATTTTTCCAACTCCTCGACCCTCAAACAAAGACACTTATTCTCTGCGACGACTTCATCAAACTCACCCTCCCCGTCCTTCGATTTATTGTTCTCGTCTACCAGGTGTTGCACCCCAAACTTTGCCCTCACAATACAAGACTTTGTGTGCTAAGAAGGTTCACAAGGTTCACAAGTTTCTCAATGCTTATATAACCTTTCATGAGGTTCATAAAGTCTATGAGTCACTTTATGAAGGTTCACAAGGTTCACAAGCTTCACAATACCTCCCATGAGTATCACAAGACACTTTATGAAGATTCACAAGGTTCACAAAGTTCACAATTGGTCAGAAGAGTTGACAATTCCCTCAGACAATGCACCTCCTAAGCAGTGCATCCAAAACTAGGGTTTTGACTTTAATCAAGCTAAATGGACTTCCAATACCTCAAATGAGCTTCATAACATCTTATATGTGTATAAGAACCCCCATGACAAGTTTCAAGACTTTTCTCAAAAGTTTGCTCAGTCAGATGATCAGATAAGTCAAAATCAGTCAATGCAGTCAAAAAGTCAAACTGAGGTCAACTGTGGTCAAACCAAAGTCAAACTTCATGATTTTTTGCCAACATCAAGTATATGAAGTAAAATTCATCATTTGATCAAGGGTTGATCAGGATTCATCAAGGAGATTCCAGATCATCAATAGTCAGGAGTTTCTAAATTAGGGTTTCCTCAGTAAAAGTCAACTGAAATTTGACCAGCCATAACTTTCACATACTTCATCACCAAGTCTCCATCCAAAGCTCATTTTAAAGGAAATTGAATTCCCTACAACTTTTATGTTGAAAGTTAAGCCCAAAAATGCTTCATTTGAAAGATATGAGCTAGGACATTATAGGTCATTTCAAAAGTCAACAAAAAGTCAACAACTTCAAAAGGGCATAACTTGAGATTGGTAAATGATATGGACCTGAAACCAATGGGGTTGTTTATAGGACTCTTCAAGCTTTCCAAAAAGTCCAAGAACACCCTCATACCTTTAAAATTGAGGGAGATATGCTCTTGCAAAGTTGGGAAATTTTGTGATGGTTTATGTTGAAAATGGAGGTTTAAAATCACTTCTTTCCAAATGGGCTGCCCAAGTTGTGATCCAATCCACATCATATCATTATGCACGACCCAATTGACCAAAATTCAGCATTTTTATTATTTTATTTTTATTTATTATTGATTTAATTCATAAAAATCATTTTAAATAAATATAAAATATGAAAATCTATTTTTGGAGGAAGATAATGCTTCTAGAAATTCTTAATTGGTGATTAGAATTAAAGAAGAAAGAAATCATGTGATTAATCCAAGAATAGCAAGTCTTCATGAACAAATATTTGACTTTTACAACATGATCTTTTTCAATCTTTTTTGGATCAAATCTTCACACAACCAATGAGTTTTTCTGACCTAATTCACTCACATATATATACTAAACACAAACCTAACACTTGGACGAATCCAACAGCTTCAAAGGTAGGTTTTCACTTCAAAAATTCCAAGCAAAAACACCCATTCGGATTCCATCATCCAAGAGGTTTCAAGGTAAAATAAGCTCATAGACGTGTTCCTTGGACATCATGGAAGCAAAACCATCACTCACATTCATCTAAAGCATGCCATAATGATGAACCCGAAGCTTTGTTCATGCTTGAAAATATTTTTTCGATTACATCAATTCACTGCATTTAAATGGATTTTGCTTGCCTAATGTTGTTTATAATGTTGTGTAGCTCGTTTCTGGACAGGAAAATCAAAGAACCCGTACCTAATTCATGAGATGCCATTATTAGGGTTTGGACCTAGGTTTAGGGATTTTGGATTTAAGAAACTTAAATGGATTCTAACAACATAGGCTTGATCGTATGAATGTCTGGATTATAATGCCATGCCTAATTTTGTAAAATTGTACGGTTTTGTTGCTTGTTGATGTTTGTAGGTTTTGCTGGGAATGGTTTTTTTCGCAGGAAAATTTGTAGGTATTTTCATAAGAAAATTCGCAGCTCTGGAGGTTGAAGAAGACTGCTTCCCGCGCGCTCAGAAATTCAAATTATGTTAACTTATTTTATGTTGTTTTGTTATTTTTTTATCACACGCGCGTGTGTGTCTCAGTGGTAAGGCTTGCAGGCTTGTTGGATGATGGCATGAGTTCGAATCTGGCTTGTACCATATTTTTTGTTCTATTTTTCAGGATAAAAGAAGATTGAATATATTATAGTTTCTTGCCATTCAATAATCAGATGGGCTCTTCCAGCCAGGTGGTAATGCGCGCATGCTTGTATACATGAGGTCCTGGGTACGATTCCCATCCCAGGCCTTTTTGTTTTTCATCATTTTTTCTGGATTTTTCAAGGCATGAAATAAAACCAATTGAAGCTCATTCATTGTCACCAACGCATGGTTGGTCTAGTGGGAAGTTTTTGTACTGGCAGGCTTGAAGACCTGGGTTCAAACCCAGCCAAGGTAAGTTCTAAATTTTTTTTTTTCATCATTTTTTTTCTATTTTCTTTAATTAATTAGCTTATTTGTTTTATATTATTAATAAAAATCATATATCTTCAAAATTTAAAATAACATCTTATTCTCTAAAAATTCTAAACTTTCTATTTTTTTCTTTAATTCAAAAATTTGTTTTATTATTTTATGTAATTATAATATATATGTATATATAAATTAAAATATTTTTGTATATAACTTAACCCTAATTTTCAAAACCCTAAAATATTTTCTAAAAAAACAAACCCTAATTTATTTTTCTAAATATTTATTAAAAAATCCTAGTTATTTATTTACTAGTTCTTAATATAAATTATTATGTATATGTCTATTGAATATAGACTCTAATATAATTTTTGGTAATAATCAATAAAAATTAAATCTTGTAAATATGTTTATAACTTATTTTTCTCTTTATATAATATGTGAATATCTTTTATGACTTTTTGTTTAGAAATAATTGAATTTATAATAATTTTTGTAGTTATAATATATTTAAAAATAACTTAATAACTTGTAAAATTAAAATAATTGTTTGTTTATATTTCTTTCTCAATATAATTGTTTATATTAAAAATTGTTAATCTCTTATTCTTATAATTTTGGTTAATTTTATTTATTATTGTTACTACTAACCATATTATTTATTTTTGCTTTATTAATTTTATATATTATTATTATTTCACTAATTTTTATTATTTACTAACCTCTTTTATTTTATTATTACTAACTTTTTGCTTATTATTTAAATATTATTATTTATCACTAACCCCAATTTTATTTACTTATTCATTATTTTTGCTTATTATATTTATTTTGCTATATATTTATATTTTGCTATTTATTTTATTTTGCTTATAATTATGTAATTGCTTCCTTGGTGTAATTTTGTAATATTTTAAATATTTAATTGTTGCTATGGTTAGTAATTAGGGAGTGCAAATATGTATTTTATTTAAAATAACTTAGATCATTTAATCATAAGATAATTAATATTGAACACTCACACACGTAAGTCGATTTTTAATCGCCGTCTCACTTTCTAAGGTTATCCCTCAAGTTGCCTAAATCATAAGGTCAAGTGGGGTGTATAAAGCAAGTCCCTTTAAAAAGAAAAAATCATCAAGTCCCTCATGGTTGCCTTTACGAATCAAGTCCCTTCGAATAATGATGATAGTCCCTCCTATATGCTTATTACACCCCACAGTTGCCTTCATAAAAACAGAATGTCCCTCTCGTGTCCCTTACATCCAAGGTAATGACTACCTACTCCTTAATAGTAGGGATAGTCTTACCAATGAAAGGATAAAGAATAAGAAAGACTTAAAACATTAGGGTAGGTTCCTCTTATGTACTTGCTCACTTCAAAAACTTTTCACACTTAACAAATTTCAAACAAATTTTCAAAAACAAGTTTTTACGCATCCGTACATGGATCATTATCAACTATTCTGAAAATTTTTCTATTCACACACTACACTTTCAAAAACAATTCAAAAGTGAGCTAAGTAACTAAGAGCCCATGGATAACCATGGATGTAAAGGGTGCTAACACCTTCCCTTTACATAACCTACCCCCCGGACCCAAAAATATCTCTTAAGGTCTTTCCTGTTCTTTTATACCCTTTCCTTTTGGATAAAATAAAAGTCGGTGGCGACTCTTGCTATCCGCAACATAACTAAAAGTCAGTTCTCCCACCGTGTTACAGAACTGGCGACTCTGCTGGGGAATTAAATTTAAGAGGGGTACCCTTAGGAATTAAGATCACGTTAAATTGTTTGCCTTGTTTGCTTTATATTATATTGTTGGGGTGCTCTTATGTGTGAAAGGTCCTAACCCGGATCTAGTGTACCTTAGGTAAATGGCAATAGACCAAGGAAACTGTACGACGTATATCGATACGGTTGATCTGGTGGCCATAGTTAGTGCGACTTCTTGGTTGGTGCTTATATTCCTTAAGTCAAGTTGAGGATAATATGAGGCTGCCATATGTTGTCAATGCACTAACTAACTTTTAGAACCCTAGTTAACTCATCTTGGCCTTTAGAAAGTAGTGAGGTAACCGGCTTTGGTGCAGACTGAAGTTGGTTGACACTCGATACTACACTCATTGAGATCTTAAACTTGGAGGGTTTTGGTTGGCAAGTAAGTTGCCTACTGAACAACCACCCTTGTGAAGGATCAATGATATTGAGATCCCTTAGAACTTGGTTACTTTTGTAGGACAGGATGAACCATCTAACTTCAGGGGAGGGTACTTACCTTTGAACCTCATGCAAGCCTTTAAACCTAGGGCTATTGTGTGACTTGCTTGTGTGTGCCACATGTTTGTGATTGAGCATAACATCATCATCATGCATCATAAGCATAGCATTTTCACTAACCATTTCAAGGACCAAAGGATTTATCTTTGTTCTTTGTTGCAGGTCATGGCTTCTGCTCGTAGAAACACCATCAGGATCAACTTTGTGGGCATACCTGCTAAGCTTAAAGAGTTGGTTTCTCAAGTGTCTGATCATTCCCAGTTCATCAAGAGACATGGTCACCTATTGGATCTAGTTACTTCAGGGTTCAATGAAGACATGATGAGTGTCCTATTTCAGTTCTTTGACCCTAAGCACCATTGCTTTACATTCCCTGACTATCAGTTGGTTCCAACCATAGAGGAGTCCTCTAAACTTCTGGGTATACCTGTTCTTGATCAAAGACCCTTCACAGGCTTGGAGAAGGAACTCAAACCAGAGGTTATTGCTGCAGCTCTACATCTGAAGAAGTCTGACATTGTTCTAGAAACGAGAAGCGGAGTCAAGGGTATTCTTGCCAAGGTGCTAATGGATAAGGCTCAAATGTTCTTGAAGGACATGAGCTATGATGCTTTTGAGGAGATCTTAGCCTTGCTGATATATGGCTTAGTATTATTCCCCAATCCAGATCAGTTCATAGATGTTCATGCCATCAACATTTTCCTGAGTCACAATCCAGTGCCTACATTGCTTGGAGATATCCTACATTCTCTTCATACCCGTACTACAAGAGCAAGAGGGACTTTGATGTGCTGCATACCTTTACTTTCTAGGTGGTTTATTTCTCACCTTCCTCGTTCAGTAATGAAGAATGAGCAAGGGTTCAGATGGTCCAAAAGAATTATGTCACTTTCTCATTCAGACATCCATTGGTGCTCCAGATCTATGGAGAACATCACTATCATTGACCGTTGTGGGGAGTTTCCTAATGTGCCACTTCTAGGCATAAGAGGAAGCATCACTTACAACCCCTCTCTAGCTTTACGACAGTTTGGTTACGCCCGAAGTGATGGTCCACATGAGATGTTGATCCAGGGCATTGTATTTGACTACGACAACGATCTTCAAGGTTACCGTCAGAGATTCATACGAGCTTGGGGAAAGGTAAACAGGGTTGACAGCAAGACACTGGAGCCTAAGTACACTATTCCTATGGAGGCTTATCTCAGATGGGTGCGATCTCGTGCTCAGACTCTCATGATGCCATATCCTGCTATCCTGCCAGTTACCATGGAACCTGTTGCTGAAGGAGACACTGCTTATACCATCCTTCACCCAGACATGCCTACTGACATGGAAGACTTACAGAGATCTTGGATCCAACTGAAGGAGCAAAGGGATACTTTCGAGGCTCATTACAAAGCAAGCCAAGAAAGAATCCTGGAACTAACAAAGCAACTTCATGAGGAACGGAATCTCAACTCATACCTCAACACAAAGAGGAAACGTCCATGGGAGACTTAACACCCCATCTTTTGTACTTATTTCATAAAAGTTTACCTTCATGTTTGTTTAAGCAAGTTTAAATCCTGCGGTCCTTGAAAAACATTGCATACGCATTTACATATCATTTCATTGCATCACAGGTTTAATTGTGCACAAGTTTCTTATCTTCTCGCTGTTTATTTCAGCAATGGCTCTTGAACAGACAGTTAAGGATCTCCAGACACAAAATGCACAGTTCCAAGAGCTGATCCTGAACCTGACCAAGGGGCAGGATGAATTGAAGACACTGCTGGCTAAGAAGAAGAATCCTGAGGACAACAAGGATGATCAGCTGAAACAACTACAAGTTGAGATGACAAGAATGAGGACCCAGATGAATGACCAGGTGGCTCTTATTCAAAGTTTAGCTCAGGGACAAGAAGAGCTAAGAACCTTTGTCCACAAACTTCAAAGTGATAGAGTCAGGGATCTAATTGTCAGTGAACCTCTATTAAAACAAGCTGATTTGGTTGAAAGGAGGATGAAGATAAAAGAGGGTAAGAGACAGGTTGCCATTGATTGTTCTTCGATTGAAGAAGAAAGACCTGGTAAGGTTAATCCACCTCAACACCAGAAATGTAGAAGGCAGTTTATCAAGTTCAGCACTCCAATGTCACAAGTTCTGCAATGCTTGTTGGAGATGAAGCTAATTTCCTTGGAAAATCCTCCTCAAAATCCTAAAACTTCCTCTCCTCGCTATAATCCCAGGGCAAGGTGTGAGTACCACTCCAACAGTCCTGGACATGATACTAATAGCTGTTGGGCATTGAAGAAAAAGATTCAAGACCTGATTGACGAAGGAATCCTAGAGATTACTCCAGAGGGTCAAGTTGAGTTCTACTATCATCCATCAAACACCGAAGCTGCAAGACAAGTTGCCCAGTATAGCAAGAAAGGAAGCCTACCTATTCCTGTTGAGATATGGGGCACCTTGGGACATCCAAGTGGTAAATTTGATTTCATGGTGAAGTATACTGCTCCTCAAAGTTCACAGATTGCAATTGAAGACATTCAGCCAACTGGATGGGACAACATTTGAATTTTTCATTTGTAATTTCTTTTATTTGTTTGAACACTTACTATTATGTTAAACTTTTGTTTTCTTTAATGCATTGCATATGTTTGTCTTGAATTAATCCTTTCGTTCCACTATATTTTGAATTATGCTTCTTATTTCTATCTTGTGATATTTAACTCCTGATAAAGCTATAAGCCTGTAGAGGGAGGATGACGAAAACAATACCATAATCTTATGCAGTATGCTTTTGAACAGACTATGCTGACGATGTACAGGCATTGTTTCAATTCCTAAACAGTGGAGATATAAGGAAGTTAATCCCTAGTCAACCCTTTTGAGCCTATGAAGTAGGAGTTTTTATTCTCGCACAAATTAAAACCCTTATTCATAACCCCGGGCAGGGTAGTTACTCAGTTAACTCAAATATGCCAATTATCTGTGTTGTACACAACTAATGATGGTTCTCAGTAATCATTAAACCTGACAGTCAATATCCAGCAAAAGAAAAGCTTACTAAGTCAAAACCTATGAAGGAGACTTAGTAAAACATTAAGACAGCCCGCTGACTGTAACCTTGAAATAAGCAGTTCAGGCAAAAAGAAGGGATAATAAAGTCAAAAGGAGAAAAAAAGAGGTCACTATGAATCCTCAACAAAGAAAGATGACTGAGTATTCAAATAAATATTTGATTCCTGAACCATCACAAATATCAGTACTACAATTCCAAACTCATTTGAGCCTCAATGCATAAGTTAACTGAGTATAGGACTGAAGAACATCATGGAGATTGGGTTGGGTACAAATAAAATTTGAGCCTTTATCCTTTGTTTCTTAAACCATGAACCAGGCCACGTTATAACCCTTTAAAAGTCCTAACTGAAGCATGGTTAGTTCGAAAGCGTACTGCTACAAAAAGGTATCCTGACTCCTTTAGGGCTTATTATAAAACTTGAGTTAATATCACAGTTTTCTAAAAAAAAAAAAACTTTAATTCTTTTCTCAAAAAAAAACTTCAAGACAGACATAAGCATTGCATTTTTGAATACATTTGCTTACATATACTTGAGTGTTTGATAAACAGAGAAACTTATAGGATGAATGTTCAAAGTCCTTCCGGTAAACAAAGTTGCTTCCTGGATCAAAGTCCATGTGTACAAAGGTGCATGATCATTATCTCCCACTCCAGGGGGGCAGGCCATGATACTGCCTAACTCATTTGGGGCAATCAGGACAAGATTCCACTATGTTTAAGCAACCAGAGGCAGATCTCCACATCTGTCTAAATTACTGAGGGTAACATTACAGAATTCATAATGCTAGGGGCATGGTCATTGTTTCCTAATCAAGGGGGCATACCAAGTTACTGTTCAAATCATTCGGGGCAATCAGTTCCAAATCCAACAGTGCTTAATAGCCAGGGGCAGCTCTTCTCATATATTTGAATTACCAAGGGTGACATTACAAAGTTCACAATGCCAGGGGCATATGCTTATGGGGCATTCTACTTGTTTCTCTTGAGGTGACTCATTACAGATACTTCCATTATGGGACAATTCATCCCCAACCAAGGGGCAATGCTTTCTTTTCAAATCTAGTATTCGGAGAGTACATGGTCCATTACAACTTGAAGACACATTCCTCTACTTTGATTTGGAATTCTCAGCAGAAGTCATTGTGGGAATTAATTGTCTATGCCAGTAGTATCAGATGGTGTCAGTATCATGTATTCAGATCCAGCTATGAGGATTTCTGGAAAGGTACTCAGGAAAGTTAAAGAATTTCAGGAGCTATAGATCCAATTGGTTATACACTCTCGAAGTTGAAACGATTCTGTTTTCAAGTTCAGCTTTACTTTTCCCTCTGAATCCAGATTTACTTTTACCCTAAGCGAAACGTCCATTGGTTATGTTTGAATGTATCATGCTTTTATGATTGATGTTTACCAGAAATGCATGTATGCTTTTAATATGATTAATGTTTACCAGAAATGCATGAAAATGCAGTAATAGTATTTACTAAGGACGAACGAGGGAAGGATCTCAACGAAGCTTCGCCGGTTCACCTTTACAAGACAGTTACAAAACCCTCAGTAGGGCAAATCCATCTTCATAAAGTCTCATCTCCCCTGGAATTTATATCCATCTCTTTTATCCTCATACGGATATTCGGGAATTTACTTTCCAATAAGGGTACGACGAACGAAGACGGGGTGTTCTATCTACCCTACCATCAAACGAAGACGAAGGTTATATATACCTTATTATCCCCAGCATCCGGGAGGTGATATATACCTTAATATCCCCAGCATACGGGAGGTTATCTATACCCTGTTATCCCCAGCAGACGGAGGGTTATGTATAATATGTTCTTCAGCAACAAATCGGGATTTATTTTCCCTGGCCAGCAGTTATTATACAAAGATATCCAGACGCTCCCGGCAGTATCATATCATACATACATCATTTACATCATACCATAACATACATATCTATGAATGCATAATACATTACCTAAGTGCATCATATCATACATGCATACATAATATATAAACTAATATTACCATACAGAATGCTACCTTGTTTTCAGGTTAATTATCCAACAAACAGACTTACAATCATCAGGATTGCTATATCCTCCTGAAATCATATTATTACCTCAGGGTTGCTTTATCCTCCTGACGAATTCTCATTACTTCAAGACTGCTTTAGAGTTATCAGCATTGATTGCTCTATCCTCCTGAAATTATTACTTCAAGACTGCTTTAGAGTTATCATTATGGATTGCTCTATCCTCCTGAAATCATTACTTCAAGACTGCTTTAGAGTTATCATCATTGATTGCTCTATCCTCCTGAAATTATTACTTCAAGACTGCTTTAGGGTTATCATCATTGATTGCTCTATCCTCCTGAAATTATTACTTCAAGACTGCTTTAGAGTTATCATCATTGATTGCTCTATCCTCCTGAAATTATTACTTCAAGACTGCTTTAGGGTTATCATCATTGATTGCTCTATCCTCCTGAAATTATTACTTCAAGACTGCTTTAGAGTTATCATCATTGATTGCTCTATCCTCCTGAAATTATTACTTCAAGACTGCTTTAGGGTTATCATTATTGATTGCTCTATCCTCCTGAAATTATTACTTCAAGACTGCTTTAGAGTTATCATCATTGATTGCTCTATCCTCCTGAAATTATTACTTCAAGACTGCTTTAGAGTTATCATCATTGATTGCTCTATCCTCCTGAAATTATTACTTCAAGATTGCTTTAGAGTTATAGATTGCTCTATCCTCTTGAAGACATGCTGTTACATCAGGATTACTCCAGTCTCCTGAAAGCATATCATCAATACCTCAGGACTGCTCCAGGCTCCTGACAGCTATCATTATACCTCCATATTTTGGACTGCTTTATCTTCCAAGAACTTCCTCCTAGTGGCATCTTTAAGCCCACTCAATCATATCACTCTAATGCACTGGTGAGTGCAAATTTTTGGGCTTTTGTGTTCAATCCCCTTCAACCTTCCAGGTCACGACTGGCAAATATACCAATCTAACCCCTCAGGTTTCAGAAAATTGAACAGGGGCAACTGTTGCACCCCAAAATTTGCCCTCACAATACAAGACTTTGTGTGCTAAGAAGGTTCACAAGGTTCACAAGTTTCTCAATGCTTATATAACCTTTCATGAGGTTCATAAAGTCTATGAGTCACTTTATGAAGGTTCACAAGGTTCACAAGCTTCACAATACCTCCCATGAGTATCACAAGACACTTTATGAAGATTCACAAGGTTCACAAAGTTCACAATTGGTCAGAAGAGTTGACAATTCCCTCAGACAATGCACCTCCTAAGCAGTGCATCCAAAACTAGGGTTTTGACTTTAATCAAGCTAAATGGACTTCCAATACCTCAAATGAGCTTCATAACATCTTATATGTGTATAAGAACCCCCATGACAAGTTTCAAGACTTTTCTCAAAAGTTTGCTCAGTCAGATGATCAGATAAGTCAAAATCAGTCAATGCAGTCAAAAAGTCAAACTGAGGTCAACTGTGGTCAAACCAAAGTCAAACTTCATGATTTTTTGCCAACATCAAGTATATGAATTAAAATTCATCATTTGATCAAGGGTTGATCAGGATTCATCAAGGAGATTCCAGATCATCAATAGTCAGGAGTTTCTAAATTAGGGTTTCCTCAGTAAAAGTCAACTGAACTTTGACAAGCCATAACTTTCACATACTTCATCACCAAGTCTCCATCCAAAGCTCATTTTGAAGGAAATTGAATTACCTACAACTTTGATGTTGAAAGTTAAGCCCAAAAATGCTTCATTTGAAAGATATGAGCTAGGACATTATAGGTCATTTCAAAAGTCAACAAAAAGTCAACAACTTCAAAAGGGCATAACTTGAGATTGGTAAATGATATGGACCTGAAACCAATGGGGTTGTTTAGAGGACTCTTCAAGCTTTCCAAAAAGTCCAAGAACACCCTCATACCTTTAAAATTGAGGGAGATATGCTCTTGCAAAGTTGGGAAATTTTGTGATGGTTTATGTTGAAAATGGAGGTTTAAAATCACTTCTTTCCAAATGGGCTGCCCAAGTTGTGATCCAATCCACATCATATCATTATGCACGACCCAATTGACCAAAATTCAGCATTTTTATTATTTTATTTTTATTTATTATTGATTTAATTCATAAAAATCATTTTAAATAAATATAAAATATGAAAATCTATTTTTGGAGGAAGATAATGCTTCTAGAAATTCTTAATTGGTGATTAGAATTAAAGAAGAAAGAAATCATGTGATTAATCCAAGAATAGCAAGTCTTCATGAACAAATATTTGACTTTTACAACATGATCTTTTTCAATCTTTTTTGGATCAAATCTTCACACAACCAATGAGTTTTTCTGACCTAATTCACTCACATATATATACTAAACACAAACCTAACACTTGGACGAATCCAGCAGCTTCAAAGGTAGGTTTTCACTTCAAAAATTCCAAGCAAAAACACCCATTCGGATTCCATCATCCAAGAGGTTTCAAGGTAAAATAAGCTCATAGACGTGTTCCTTGGACATCATGGAAGCAAAACCATCACTCACATTCATCTAAAGCATGCCATAATGATGAACCCGAAGCTTTGTTCATGCTTGAAAATATTTTTTCGATTACATCAATTCACTGCATTTAAATGGATTTTGCTTGCCTAATGTTGTTTATAATGTTGTGTAGCTCGTTTCTGGACAGGAAAATCAAAGAACCCGTACCTAATTCATGAGATGCCATTATTAGGGTTTGGACCTAGGTTTAGGGATTTTGGATTTAAGAAACTTAAATGGATTCTAACAACATAGGCTTGATCGTATGAATGTCTGGATTATAATGCCATGCCTAATTTTGTAAAATTGTACGGTTTTGTTGCTTGTTGATGTTTGTAGGTTTTGCTGGGAATGGTTTTTTTCGCAGGAAAATTTGTAGGTATTTTCATAAGAAAATTCGCAGCTCTGGAGGTTGAAGAAGACTGCTTCCCGCGCGCTCAGAAATTCAAATTATGTTAACTTATTTTATGTTGTTTTGTTATTTTTTTATCACACGCGCGTGTGTGTCTCAGTGGTAAGGCTTGCAGGCTTGTTGGATGATGGCATGAGTTCGAATCTGGCTTGTACCATATTTTTTGTTCTATTTTTCAGGATAAAAGAAGATTGAATATATTATAGTTTCTTGCCATTCAATAATCAGATGGGCTCTTTCAGCCAGGTGGTAATGCGCGCATGCTTGTATACATGAGGTCCTGGGTACGATTCCCATCCCAGGCCTTTTTGTTTTTCATCATTTTTTCTGGATTTTTCAAGGCATGAAATAAAACCAATTGAAGCTCATTCATTGTCACCAACGCATGGTTGGTCTAGTGGGAAGTTTTTGTACTGGCAGGCTTGAAGACCTGGGTTCAAACCCAGCCAAGGTAAGTTCTAAATTTTTTTTTTTCATCATTTTTTTTCTATTTTCTTTAATTAATTAGCTTATTTGTTTTATATTATTAATAAAAATCATATATCTTCAAAATTTAAAATAACATCTTATTCTCTAAAAATTCTAAACTTTCTATTTTTTTCTTTAATTCAAAAATTTGTTTTATTATTTTATGTAATTATAATATATATGTATATATAAATTAAAATATTTTTGTATATAACTTAACCCTAATTTTCAAAACCCTAAAATATTTTCTAAAAAAACAAACCCTAATTTATTTTTCTAAATATTTATTAAAAAATCCTAGTTATTTATTTACTAGTTCTTAATATAAATTATTATGTATATGTCTATTGAATATAGACTCTAATATAATTTTTGGTAATAATCAATAAAAATTAAATCTTGTAAATATGTTTATAACTTATTTTTCTCTTTATATAATATGTGAATATCTTTTATGACTTTTTGTTTAGAAATAATTGAATTTATAATAATTTTTGTAGTTATAATATATTTAAAAATAACTTAATAACTTGTAAAATTAAAATAATTGTTTGTTTATATTTCTTTCTCAATATAATTGTTTATATTAAAAATTGTTAATCTCTTATTCTTATAATTTTGGTTAATTTTATTTATTATTGTTACTACTAACCATATTATTTATTTTTGCTTTATTAATTTTATATATTATTATTATTTCACTAATTTTTATTATTTACTAACCTCTTTTATTTTATTATTACTAACTTTTTGCTTATTATTTAAATATTATTATTTATCACTAACCCCAATTTTATTTACTTATTCATTATTTTTGCTTATTATATTTATTTTGCTATATATTTATATTTTGCTATTTATTTTATTTTGCTTATAATTATGTAATTGCTTCCTTGGTGTAATTTTGTAATATTTTAAATATTTAATTGTTGCTATGGTTAGTAATTAGGGAGTGCAAATATGTATTTTATTTAAAATAACTTAGATCATTTAATCATAAGATAATTAATATTGAACACTCACACACGTAAGTCGATTTTTAATCGCCGTCTCACTTTCTAAGGTTATCCCTCAATTTGCCTAAATCATAAGGTCAAGTGGGGTGTATAAAGCAAGTCCCTTTAAAAAGAAAAAATCATCAAGTCCCTCATGGTTGCCTTTACGAATCAAGTCCCTTCGAATAATGATGATAGTCCCTCCTATATGCTTATTACACCCCACAGTTGCCTTCATAAAAACAGAATGTCCCTCTCGTGTCCCTTACATCCAAGGTAATGACTACCTACTCCTTAATAGTAGGGATAGTCTTACCAATGAAAGGATAAAGAATAAGAAAGACTTAAAACATTAGGGTAGGTTCCTCTTATGTACTTGCTCACTTCAAAAACTTTTCACACTTAACAAATTTCAAACAAATTTTCAAAAACAAGTTTTTACGCATCCGTACATGGATCATTATCAACTATTCTGAAAATTTTTCTATTCACACACTACACTTTCAAAAACAATTCAAAAGTGAGCTAAGTAACTAAGAGCCCATGGATAACCATGGATGTAAAGGGTGCTAACACCTTCCCTTTACATAACCTACCCCCCGGACCCAAAAATATCTCTTAAGGTCTTTCCTGTTCTTTTATACCCTTTCCTTTTGGATAAAATAAAAGTCGGTGGCGACTCTTGCTATCCGCAACATAACTAAAAGTCAGTTCTCCCACCGTGTTACACCAGGCTATCTCGCTCAAGCTTAACCTCCTCTAGCTCGAACATTAACCCTTCTTAGAGTTTGTATTTCTCCATGTAATTTAAGAAGTCGTGGGAAAGAAGGTTCCTCTTGACCTTGGCCGCCTGAAGCGCCTCCTTCGCGGCTCTTAGCTCCGACAATGGGCAGGTATTGTCAGACAGGACCAAGGTCGTCTCCATGACCTTGATCGTTGCAGCTATGTCCTAGGACAAGTTAGACCACCTGGTCGCCCTGTCCTGGTCGATAATGGATTTGGCCTCGGCAATTGCCACCCGAACAGAACCTTCGACACTAAATAATTCACGCTCGAGGTGGTAGGAGGGTAGGAGGTAACTTCCTCGATTCTCCGACAGCCCGTCGTTCACAGCAGCAGTCTGGTTCGGCGAGCCCTCGACGCGTGGGCGTTTGTGAAGAGTAGAGTCATGAACAACGACCGAAGTGTCAGGCATCGCCGTCACATGTGGAGATTTCGGAGGGGGGGTGGGAGTCCCAGAGCCACCACCCACGTTTTCTATTTCCACCTGACGGACATGGACCTTGCTCGCCTTCTTTGATTGTTTGGCCGCACCCTTGTTGGCCAACTTCAACACATGTTCTTTAAGGTCGGGCATAACAGCTGCAAAAAGAAACAACTAGTTAGTAGGATGAATAAAAAACAACAAGGCAAGAAAAGGGCGAGCATAAACCACCTAAAAGTTGGAAAGCCTCCTCGTCTGATTTATATTCAAGCACGACTTTAGTATTAATCAGCTGAACCTCGAAGAGGGGGAGCCCGCCATCATCTAGAATGGGATTATCCAGCCGATCCACGCACATTGCGAGGGTAAAACCTCATACATAAGCCACCAACATTTCGTAGGCCAATGTGTCCTCGGCCCCCAGATTCTCAGCCTTCACGCAGTAATGGTCGGTCGACCATCTGAAATGATTTCGTTGCCATTCAAGAGGAATCTTTGTGACAAGACGCTCCACGCCTTGGGCATCCCATTTCATACTATAAACGCTATTCATAGAGCTCGAGGTGACGAGCTTCACTGTATACCACATATCCTTGAAGTTTAGGTTAGAGTCGTGGTAGGTCTTGAAGAGCCTCATCGGTTGTTTAAAAGAAACCCAGCTGTGGCGCCTGTGTGCTCCCGACCGCTGCAGGTGGAAGACACGGAAGGAAATGGGCAAGGTATAGCCGACCACGAGGTGTTGAAATACCAGTTCAAACACTCGAAAGAAAGAAATTTCATTTGGGTGGAGTTGCGAAAGAGCCTGGTCGAGCCTCCTGAAAACGCCTGCCTGGAAACTGGTAAAAGGAAGTCGGATCCCCGCCTCCTGGAAAGCGAATTCATACATGGGGAACCGTTTTCCCCAAAACGACGAGCAGACCCGTTGCTCGGGTAGAGGAGCGAAGCACTCTCAGTTAAGAGGTTTATCTGGGCTTAAATCCTCCATGATGGTATAGAAGGTAATGTGGTCTTGAACAAAACACAAACCCGTCTCCAACGGCTCTTCGGTGACCCAAGAGAGATCCTTACCCCCAGAGGTTGTCGGCCCACTACTTTCAGTAGGGCGTTCCTGTTCATCCACATATTCCTCATCCACATTCATGTCAATTTCCTCCACGGGGACATCAGTTCTCTGATCTATGTTTCCTGAAAAGAAGAGGAAATCAGTGAATTCGACTTCGCATCAAATTCACCCTTCCACCGCAGTTCAAGTGAAAGGGAAAGGCTTAAAACAAGTGGGGGGAGATGCCTAACACATTAATTTAAACCTGAAGGATGCTCGAAACATTCATCTAAAGATGCTCAGGATATTCAAGGGAAATATCTAAGGTTACCCGTCACATTCATGGAAAACACATGATGTTCCCGGGAGATTCATCAAGATTCTCCTTAAAAACATCCTGAGAAAAGACCTCCTCGCCCACTCCGGTGAACAAACCACCGTACTAACTAGAAAATTAAGACTAATTTAACAGAAAAGAAAGGAAAACAGTAACTGACATGATTCCGGTGATTAACGGTACGACGGTGACGACGGCAGTGATAGATCCGGTGAGAGAAGGATGGGCGTCCGGTGAACTTGGGAGGATAAATGAAAGCGTAAAAGGAAGAAGTGGTCCCCCCAAGCTCCTTTTATAGACGCTGCATGGGAGGACGCTCCTAGGAAATCATTGTCTAGGCTGCCTAGATTCCCTAGGGCAGCAGGCATTTAATGCACCGTCACACAGAAAATGAGACAATGTACATTAAATGCCATTTAAGAGAGAAACAAAAAGACAAGACACGTCATTCTTGGGAAGCTCAGGGGGCACCGAGCACACTTGTCATCGACACCTTAAAAACGCGCATAATTTCTCAGATCCATGAGGATGTATGAACGTCCCTAACACCCTACGAATGTTCGCGGACCATCTGAGCAGGGAATTCTCCCCAACAACGATCAGTGCCCGCGGAGTCACGCTAACACTGACTTTAAACGCACTTTGACACCATATGCTCACATCCTTCCGTTCACGTCCTCAACGCTACAATAGATGGGAATCCTTACCATCGACCACATAAAGCACAAAAGAAGCGTCAGACACGTTTCCACTCCGGTAGGCATCTCTTCCCGACACTCTGAAACTTGGCTTTGTGAACTTAGCTAGACATAGGTTGACGAATATCCTCGAAGTTGTCTGATTGTGCCCGACATACTCCCTCTTAAGTTTTCACCCTGCTCCGGAGTTTTGACTTGGGGGCTCCTGTTTTGGACTGGGCCTACAAGTCTGTATCGAGCAGAGGCCCAATCTGTCGGGCACGACCCACGACCCAATATCCAGGAATGGGGAGACATCGTCTCCCCCATGTACACCACATCAGCCAACTGCCCACCATTATCTCCTAAAATGTAGGGGCATTTGGACCAAAGGAAAAACCACGTGCTAGATCTTACTTGCTCCTATGCATTCCTTGGCAGTTCTTCCTTGGGCCTAGCTGATCCAACCCATGGAAGAACTTTGGCCCAACGCTGGGGGCACACTATAAATACTCTTTTCTATCAGAGAGTCAGGTATTGTTAATCTTTATCTCTTCTACCTTTCTGTACTTGCATTCTCACTTTGGCACCGGAGTGCCTTATAGGTACACCCCCCGAGTCTCTCATCAAAGCTTCTCATCACTGGAAGGTTCCTTCTGATCAGGTCAGATAAAAAACAATGACAAAATTTGACTGAGATTGAAATATAAAGAACTTAGAAATAAAATGGTTGAATATAATTTAAATGCGGAAAATGAATTAAACATAAAAAAACACTTGAATTCATAAAACTTGAATGCATACATACATTCTTCACTCATTTCTCAATCACACAGATACTTAGAGTTTTGTAGAATTTGCGTACAATTGTGGACCCCTAAAAGAATAAGCAAACATTTACTTATATATTACTCTAAAATAACGTCTACAACGATTGATTAATCCAAACACGCCACATATTCATTTCCAAGCAACCTTCACCTTTGAAAGATCCCCACATGTCTTTGAATAACTACCTGGTCTTATCCAATTATACCTTATTCGACTCTGTAGAGAATGAGGACTCTAAATTTCACTAAGTACCAAACTCGACAAATCCCTCTCATCTCTTACTCACGGTAGCATTCAACTAGAATTAATCCCACCTTTCAACATGTCAAATGCATAAGAACCAATATGAATATAACCAACCATTTCAACTTTTCTCGAACTCTTGTATAATCCTTGTTTCAACTCTACAATTAATATGTTTCGAAAATTTAAGGTAACAATTACACACTAGTGTAATTTTACCCATGCTATTAGTACATGGTTGTAAATAGGGCACATACAACCATGAGATACCTTACCACAGACTACCATTCATAGTAGAATCTTTTTCCCAACAATGTTAATATATGTATTCCGTAGTAGTGGAGCTTGAATGAAACCCTAGGAAATATCACTAAGGGTAAAAATAAGATTACTTTAATTATCTTTTATCAATAACCTTATTGTAATAAAAATATCTTAGGTTATAAACCTAATAGATCGTTTAAAAATATTTGTTGTGATAGAAAGAAATCCAATCGTTGATCTTTAAGTGCAATTTTTGTAATAAAATCGCCCATTTAGAGGCTTATTGTTCTGCCAAGATAAATTATCTAAGATGTTCCAAGGGAAATAAACCCAGACCTCTAAGAACCAGTAACACACTATAGGAACCAACAAGTTTTAGGTACGAAAAGTGAAAACATAATATGTTTTGCAAGATTAACTTGCAACTTAGAAGGAACTAAATGAATATTAGATAAAGTTGTGCAAGACATGTGTATAATCTAATTATACAAGAGAAAGTCGAGTGTTTGGTGATCTTTGATGGTCCATGATAAAGATTTATAAAGTTTTTTATTGGCATTAATTGATAGAAGAGCTCAACAGTCGTGATTGACTAAGTTGTTTGTTGGAGTCTGAGGATATTTATGGAGTCTGGGGATCTATAATGATTATGTCACCCCCGTTTATGTTTTAGCCAACTATCGCATCAAGTGAGTTTTGACAATGATTTATCAATGCCTCTTAAGGGGAAGTCTTTTCAAGATATCTTGAGATTTTAGAGGTAAAACACTTGGTAAAAACGGAATCTCAAAACTTCTGATGAAATTTTCTATAAAGTGGTATTTTCATGCTTATGATTATTTCTTTATCATTAACTTATTTATATTTTGAGTTTATTGTGCCTTTAGCAGGTTTGCAAAAGCGAAAATTAAAATATCTAGTAAAGTGATGCAATGCTAAAGAATAAGGGTGCCAAAAGCAATAAACCAAGTCTAGATTCATCCAAGGCCCAAATAGACCAATGAAATCCTAAGATAATCGATTAGAATCAGTTTGTCTCCTCAAATATTCAGCGAAATCAGATGAGCCCAAGATTGGATGTCCTTCAAAAATCAAGGAAATCATCTCATTAAGGAGGAATGCCAAAAATCTTAATATTTTGAAAATCTAATATTTTTAAATGACCTTTTTTGGGCCAAACTTCTATTGATTTTATGGATTTTCTCATGAAAATAGATTTAGAAACTTCAATAAATATATAAAGGTACTCACTCACCCCTTCTTTTTGCATCCCAGATTTTATTTCTTTTCTTACAAGTGAGTTTTTGATTTTTGCCACACGTTTTATAACCAGAGTTGCACACTACTAGAAAACATCAAAGTCGCGGGGTGAATATGTTGTGTGTTAATCACCTCACAAATTAATATACTTGCTGAGTGTTATTCACCCCGCAACGCATAAATTTTTAAAAAAATTATATTGTTTTTCATAACGTAACTGATGGTGGGAAATTTAAATTTTGTAAATGTAAGTTACGGGATGAAAAACACACCGCAGTGTTTTTCAAGAAAAATTGGTGGGAAATTAAAAGGCTCAATTAATAAGGAGTCCGTGGGACATGATACCATTTTGGCTTGATCAAATGTTGCAGGATGAATTTCACGCCGTAACACTTTTATTTGACACAGACGTTGCAGGATGGAAATCACGCCGCAACTCCTGATGACTTTAAATATTGCGGGATGAATTTCACACCACAAGCTTCCAATATAATTCCACCACTTCAGCTTCTCCTCCACATTCCAGAAGCAATTAACTTTACTCCCTAAAATTATCTATTTCTCTTCAACACAAACTCATCATCTTTAAACCATAAAAGAGGTTATTCAAGAGTTATATAAAAGAGGTTATTCAAGAGTTATATAAGCAATCTTGAAAGAGTTTTGGATATCTTTCAAGAAGGATAAAAAATTTCATGAAACTTGGTTTGACAAATTCCGGGTATAATGTTTTCTTTTTAAATACTATACTAGTTTTGTTATCTAATAATTTTTTTAATTATTATATTGGTTTAATCATATATTATTGTTTTTCAATATTGTAGGAGAAGTGTGTATGGAGTGTAATGAATGAAGAGGGTTTATGGAGCTGCCAATCACAAATCTTGAAGCATTAGCATTGCCAAATATACTAAACGGATGGTAATTATATTTTCATCTCACTAATTTTTTAAAATTATAGTCTTATTTGTTATATATTTTCACTTGAAGTTCATTGTATTTTATTAGACTAATTCTAGAGGAAGAACTCCATTAATGCAAGAGCTTCATAAGAGGACTTATAGGGGAGAGATGGAAAGTATGGCAGCAAACGTGCTAAAAAAGCCTCAGGTAAAAATATATTAATATATAAATATTTTATTTAATTATTTTATTTTAATAAATTGTATAAACTCTATAAATTAATTTATTTTTTTATAGAGTTATATAAGCAATCTTGAAATAGTTTTGGACATCTTTCAAGAAGGATAAGAAATTTTATGAAACTTGGTTTGACAAATTCCGAGTATAATGTTTTCTTTTTAAATACTATACTGGTTTTGTTATCTAATAATAATTTTTAATTATTATATTGGTTTAATCATCTAATATTGTTTTTCAATATTGTAGGAGAAGTGTGTATGGAGTGTAATGGATGAAGAGGGTTTATGGAGTTGTCAATCATAAATCTTGAAGCATTAGCATCACCAAATATACTGAGCGAATGGTAGTTATATTTTCATCTCACTAATTTTTTAAAATTAGTCTTATTTGTTATATATTTTCACTTGAAGTTCATTGTATTTTATTAGACTAATGCTAGAGGAAGAACTCCATAATGCAAGAGCTTCATAAGAGGACTTATAGGGGAGAGATGGAAAGTATGGCAGTGGACATTCTAAAAAAGCCTCAGGTAAAAATATATTAATGTTTAAATATTTTATTTAATTCTTTTATTTTAATAAATTGTATAAACTCTATAAATTTTATTTTACGTATGTGTAGGAGGAGGTGTACCTTAAACGAAAGGAAAATATTTCATCTCAACATCCTGAGTTAGGTGGTCTAAGGGGACAACATGGAAAATTGTATCTTTGGATGAAATCATCCAGTGGAAAGAATACAAATGGAAAAATTTATGCTACTGGACCTTTAGCCTCTAACTATAAAAAAAAGAGATAATAGGTCTTTATTTAGGAGAATTGAAAATGGGGAAGGGTCGTCACATCATCCGAAATTAATCCCTCAAATGGCTGAAACAATTATACAATTACCTCAAAGTGAAGCAGCACGTGAAACAACGACACATGAAGCTGCAAAAAATATTGAAATTGAAGAAATGAGAAAAAGACAATTTGAGTTAGAAGAAGCATTGAGAGTTTCACTATAGAAAATAAGAGCTACTCAACAACAAATGCAAGAATATATGCTTCGACAACAAGCTTTTGGTGGTGGCAGAGTTGTAACTGTTATTGGCCAAGTAGCGATAGACGAGAATGAAGTAAACAAGAGTGACGAAGACCTTATGGATCATGAATATTAATAATGCACTTACATATTTTGAATTTCTTAAGAATTTATTTAATTAGTTATGAATTTAAATATTTATGAATTTAAATGTTTTTAATTATTTATGAATTTATATTTTTAAATTAATTTCTGAATTCATATTTTTTAAATTCATTTCTGAATTTATATTATTTATTATATTTATATTATTATGTATATTAAAATTAATATTTGTAATAATATAAATATAACATATTTTTTATTATATTTATTACATTTAGTGTTGTGTTTTTCATTTAGCAAATATAAATCTTGTGGGGTGTTTTTCACCCTACAAATACATGACGTTGTAGGATGTTTTTCATCCATCAAACAAATGTCATGTTATATCATTCATATTGTTCCTTGTAATGCCCTGAATTTTATTTAAATATTTATTCAGAATGTTGTATTGTGATGTGTGAAGAATAATATATTATCGAATATAATTGTGGTTGAAAATTATATTGTGGTGGATAATTGTATTATTATGTGATAAATAAAATAAATGGAATAAAATAGGAGGTGAGGACAAGGTGGTCAATTAGTAAAAGTAGTAAGGGTAAAAATGGAAGATCATAAGTTGGGTCATAGAGGTTATGCTGGAAATAAGGAGAAAGAGAAAACATAATTGTGAAGGATGGAACGTGAAGCGATCATGAAAGTTGTGAAGAGGGGAAAAAGCGGAAAGGGCTTAATCGTGAAGAAGAGTTCACGAAGGAAAAGAGATTTTCAACAAAACCTAAGGTAAAGGTGTGATTCTTCCATCTTAAGGCTTTTATAATGAGAATTGGGTAGGTTGAGGATTAGGGATTGAGGTTGTGGTGGGTTGAGGAAAAATTAGGTTTGATTATGTGTTATTGATTGTTATTAGTTGATAATTGTATGCATTAGATGATGAAATTGATGAATAATGTGAATTCTGGCTGTGATGGATGATGGGTATGATGATTTTCGTAGCAGGTTTGAGTGTTGAGAGCAGAGCTGCGATTTGCGAAATCGCAGAGCTCGCTTAGAGAGCTGGAGCTCGCTTAGCGAGAAGAGTCAGGGAGTTCATGGCTTAGCGAGTAGTGACCCTCGCTTAGCGAGCCCTGTAGCATGAAAAAATAATTTTTAAATTCCGAAAAATTATAGAAAAATTATTTAATTACTTAGTAATGTCCAAGAATTGATGTGGTGCAGCTGGAGGTAGTGAAAGGAGAGTTAAACCCATAATTCTATGGATAATTAATTTAATTTGAATTTAAACATAATTGATTATGTTCATTGATGTTGTCGTTGTTATAGTGACGAGTAATTATTGTGATGTTATGTTTCACATGCTTGTTAATGATATATATACGTATGTGATATGTTGTAGTATAGGCTGTGTTGTGTTGTCGTAGTATGAGTTGAATTATATAATTATATGTTAAGAATGCATGATAATCTTGATGGTAATGACTAGTAGTATGTTGAACGATGTTGTGGTAAGTGGATGTTGTTGTTGATGTTTTATGATGTAGTCATTGTGAGTATGCATGTATGTCATTGATGTTGCATGACATGTTGCTTAGTTGAATAACATGCTAAGGTGGGGGTATGTCGTTGTTGTGATATTGGTGCGGTCATGAAATAGGGATCGTACGTGGCCACAAAAGAGAGGTCGAGGGTGTGATCATGAAATAGGGGTCATACTGGACCATGAAAGAGCGGTCGAGAATTCCGACGGGAACTGGATCTTGAAATAGAGATCGAACATGGTACCACATGCATAGAGTCAAGTAGAGTCTCACTGCATGATTGATGTTGTTGTTGTTGTATATGATGTGGGGATAGTATATGATGATGTGGTATATGTGTTGTTGATGTATGTAATGTTGTTGAGGTGTGTGATAGTTGTTATCGTATGTGATGGTTGAATAGCTGTCATCGAGAAGTGGTGAATTGTTTGGCGATACTTGCTTAATTTTTATTATATTACTCTTTGTGATATAAGTATCTCACCCCTTCTGTTTGAATGTTACTCTTATGTTGGTAACGTGCAGGTGAGCAGGATAAGTCGAGTGGTGGTCAGTGAAATCGGTGTACTTCACGTCTTTAGGGTGTCGGCTCTGATACACCGTCTTGGGAGTCAGGACGACTTTATTTTTACTTGTTATTTCTCTTAGAAACAATTTTTGTAATTGAAGTTGATTAATGTTGATTTTAAAATTATTTTTCGCTGCAAGTTGAATAATTATTTCTCGAAACGTATCATTGAGCCATTGATGGTATTTTAAAGTTGATTGTGACACTCGAATAAAAATTTGAAAATTTTACTGATTTTTAATAATATTTCCGTTGGGTTATTTGGGTGTTACAAAGTGGTATCAGAGCAGGTCGGTCCGTCCGACCAAGTAGTTGAGTTGTTGAGTCGTAGAGTCGTTGAGTTGTTGTGTTGTTGTTAGGTGTCGAGCGTTGTTGATGCGTTGTTGTTGTGTTATTGTTGTTGTTAATTCTAAATCTTTGTTGGATTGTGGTGTGTCGTATGAAATATTTAGAAATACTGGGAGGAATGATGCTGCATTTTCCGCTGCTATGCAAGCGATGGCACAGGTTGTGCAAAATCCGATGAATGCTGGAAATCGTGAAAGTGACGAGTTCAAGAAGAATGATCCGCCAACATTCAAAGGGAAGTATGATCCTGATGGAGCACATGATTGGATCAAAGATATTGAAAGGATCTTTAGAGTTATGGAATGTTCAGAAGGAAGGAAGGTGAGATTGGGTGCGCACAGACTGGTATCTGAGGCTGATGATCTGGTGAGCCAATCACGTGGGCTGTGTTCAAGAGAGAATTCATGAGGAATTATTTTCCTGAGGATGTTCGAGGAAAGAAGGAAATAAAGTTTTTGGAGCTGAAATAGGGCAACATGTCTGTGACTGAATACGTTGCGAAGTTCACTAATTTGGCGAAGTTCTATCCGCATTACAGTGAAGCAACTACCGAGTTCTAGAAGTGTGTCAAATTAGAGAATGGGATGAGGCCTGAGATTAAGCAGGAGATTAGCTATCAGAGAATTCGTAGGTTTCCGGACCTGGTGGATTGCTGCATGATCTTTGAAGAAGATAGTAAGGCTCGATCTGAGCACTTTAAAGTTTTAGCTAAAAGAAGAAGTAAGCAACAAGGGAATCGTGGAAAACCTTAAGCAACTCGTACTGATAAGGGTAAGCAAAAGCAGAATGATGGATAAAGGCCAAGTGGGGGATGTGCTCCCACTTTGCTTAAGTGTTATAGGTGTGGTGAGTTGGGTCATCGTGTTAGTGAGTGCATGAGTGATGTGAAAAAGCGTTTCAAGTGTGGTCAGCCTGGACACTTGATTGCTGAGTGCAAAACAAATCTTCTTACTTGCTACAACTTTGGGGAGCAAGGTCATATCAATACGCATTTTCAGAAGCCCAAGAAAGTTGTAGCTGGAGGAAAGGTGTTCACTTTGACAGGGACACCGACTTCCAATGAGGATCGTTTAATCAGAGGTATTTGTCATATTAATAGTATTCCATTGATTGTTATGATTGACATTGTTGTGACGCACTATTTTATTTCTCTTGATTGTGTGAGGGAATTAGGACTTGTTGTGTCTCCGATGCAAGGAGAGATGGTTATCGAGACTCCTGATGATGGGTCGTTAACTACTTCTCTTGTATGTCTGAATTATCCTTTATCGATCTATAGTAAGGACTTTGGTGTAGATTTGGTTTGTCTACTGTTGAGAGGTATGGATGTGATTTTAGGTATGAATTGGTTGGAGCAAGACTATGTTCATATTAATTGCATCAGTAAGTCGGTTCGGTTTCTTACTCTTCGTGAAGAGGAAGAAGAAGCTGGTTATTTGTCTGCTCGAGACTTGAAAGAGCTTATGGACAATGAAGTGCAAGTTTTGGCGTTGTTTGCTTCGTTGTTGGTGGAGAATGATGTGGCAATTAGTGAATTGCAAGGTGGTGAGGGATTTCGTGGAAGTGTTTCCAGAGGATGTTATGGATGTACCGCCAGAGAGAGAGGTGGAATTTAGTATTGATCTTGTGCCAGGAACGAGACTTATTTCGATGGCACCGTATCATATATCGGATTCCGAGTTATCTGAGTTGAAGAAACAATTAGAGGAAATATTAGAAAAGAAATTCGTGAGACCGAGTGTATCATCGTGGGGAGCACCGATATTGTTTGTAAAGAAGAAGGATGGTAGCATGCGGTTGTGTATTGATTATAGACAACTGAATAAGGCAACGATTAAGAATAAGTATTTACTTCTGAGGATAGACGACCTGATGGATCAGTTGGGTGGTACTCGCGTGTTCGGTAAGATCCATTTGTGACCGGGTTATCATCAGATAAGAGTGAAGGATGAGGATATTCAAAAGACTGCTTTTAGGACTCGGTATGGACACTATGAATATGTAGTGATGCCATTTGGAGTTACTAATGCACCTGGTGTATTCATGGAATATATGAATCAGATTTTCCATGAGTATTTGGATCAATTCATTGTTGTGTTTATAAACGACATTCTGATTTACTCTAAGTCAGAAGAAGAACATGTTGAACATTTGCGAATTGTGTTGCAAGTGTTGAAAAAGAAGAAACTGTATGCGAAACTGTCGAAGTGTGAATTTTGGTTGAAAGAGATGAGTTTTCCAGGTCATGTGATTTCGGAACGAGGGTTTGTGTGGATCCGTCCAAAGTAGATACAGTGTTACAATGGGAGACTCTGAAGTCAGTGACATAGATTAAAAGTCTTTTAGGATTTATCGGTTATTATAGGAGGTTTATTGAGGGGGTTTTGAAGTTGGTACTTCCGTTGACCCAATTGACTTGTAAGAATAAAGCGTTTGTGTGGGATTCTCAGTGTGAGATAAGTTTTATTGAGCTAAAGAAGAAGTTGACTACTGCACCCATTTTGATTTTGCCGAAAGCAGATGAACCGTTTGTGGTTTATTGTGATGCTTCTTTGATGAGTTTAGGTGGAGTATTGATGCAAGATTGTCAGGTTGTAGCGCATTGTTCACGTCAGTTAAGAGTGCATGTGAGGAATTATCCTACTCACGATTTGGAGTTGGCAGCAATGGTTTTTACCTTAAAAATTTGAAGACATTACTTGTATGGTTCATGGTTTGAAGTTTATAGTGATCATAAGAGTTTGAAATATCTTTTTGATCAAAAAGAGCTGAATATGAGACAGAGACGTTGGTTAGAATTTCTGAAGCATCATGACTTTAGTTTGAATTATCATTCGGGTAAGCCTAATGTTGTAGCTGATGCCTTGAGTCGGAAGACATTACACATGTCGGCTATGATGGCTAGAGAGTTAGAGTTGATTGAGAAATTCAGAGACATGAGTTTGGTTTGTGAACAGACACCTCATAGTGTGATTTTGGGAATGCTGAAGGTTAATAATGACTTTCTTGACCGTGTTCGAGGGAGTCAGAGGTCAGATGTGAAATTGGTGGATTTGATGGATAATGATGAACGAGTTGGAAATAACGAGTATCGGGTTGATGAATGGGGGGGTACTTAGATTTCGAGACCGTATTTGTATTTATAATGATATTGATTTAAAGAGAATGATTTTTGAGGAAGGGCATATGAGTGGTTTGAGTATTCATCCGAGAGCGACGAAAATGTATCAGGATTTGAGGAAAATATTTTGGTGGCCTGTTATGAAACAAGATGTGGCTCAATTTGTATATGCATGTTTGACTTGTCAGAAGTCGAAAGTGGAACATTAGAAACCTGCTAGTTTGATGCAACCATTGGATATACCTGAGTGGAAATGGGATAACATATCAATGAATTTTGTTACGAGGTTACCTATTACTCCAAGAGGGCATGGTGCCATTTGGGTGATTGTTGATCGGTTGACGAAGTCAGTGCATTTTATACCAATTGGTATAACTTATTCCTTGCAGAGATTGGCAGAGATATATGTTTGTGTAATTGTGAAGTTGCATGATGCGTGTTTTTCGCAAGTGTACGAACACGTCAGAGTAATATAAAAGATTGTCGAATCCACAGAGACCAAGTGTCAATCTATCGTATCTGTTGTTATGGTGTGTATTTAAGGCAATCGAAAATAATGGTTTTAAAGAGTGCGCAATGATAAATAAAATAGTAAATTTGATAAATTGATAAAGACAGGTTCGAATGCAATTCACATAATCAATTGATAATCAAGTACTTGTTAATAGAACTACTTATGGGCAATGTTTTCTACTTTGAAAAGAACTAATTTAATAGGAACTGTCGCTTTCGCGTATTCAGAACCGAGTTGTACTCCCTAATCAACCCCTCCTATTGTAACGGATAAAAAGGTGCGTACTGCGTTAGAGTAGTAAACCTATTTTTAAGAAATATAGTATTTTAACTAAGTTGAAAAGTATTTTGACCTGGATTTCTTAGAAAAAAGAGGTTCTCACGAACCAGACTCTAAACTTCTTAACGCATCCGAAAATAGTTTTAAAATCTCTTTTCTTTTTAATCTAAAAACTCCTAATGAACTAGACAAAGCACTTTTGGCTGTTTTTGAAATAGTTAAAAACAATTAAGTTTAATAGGCGTTGGAAGACTTTCGATCTTACCCAACGGGATTTTAAAGAACATGAAACTTATATTGAAAGTTAAAATAGCCCTTAAGCGTTTCTATAAACAGTTGTATGGATTACCGGTTCAATTATGATCCTTACATTCTAACCTTTATAAAATTAGTTAGACATGGTGCAGTAAAAGTTCATTTTAATATTTTTCATAAAAAGTATTTAGTGCGAGTGCGGAAAGTAAATTAAAGTAGTGCGAGTGCGAGAAATAAATGAAAGTAGTGCGAGTGCGAGAAATAAACAAAAGTAAAGCGAGTGCGAGAAATAAATGAAAGTAAAGCGAATGCGGGTAATAAACAAAAGTAAAGCAATGCGAGAAATAAATAAAATAAAGCGAGTGCGGAAAAATAAAATATGAACTTGAATTAAAATGGCAGCAGGATTAACTTCCTTCCAAAGTGCTCCAAGACTCGATCACACAGACGTATACAGACTCGATCACTCGATTGTAGTAACACCCCGATGTGAAGTGATTACTACTTTAAAACTGATATATGCCTAAGAGATTCTAAGTTAGGATGATAAAATCGAAATTCTAAAGTCCTATTTATAGGCAAACATTAAATGGGAAAAGACTAGGATGCCCCCCACCACTAAAAAGTGGAGGGAAAGTAATTAGCCTTGTGGCGCCCGCCACAGGCTTATGGTGCCTGCCATGGGTGTAATTTGGTGGAGAAAGTGGGGATCATGGGTATATTTCGTTGTGGAGGGTCTTGAGACGTGGCCACGTCATGGCTGACCCCATGTCGCCAACCATAATGGGTGCCGTAGGTGCAAAATGCTGAATTTCTTGAATTTTATTCTTTTCAGCTCCTTTTTCGCTCCTTTTCTCGATTGAGCCCCCGATTAGATAAAAAACCTGAAAAATAAAGAAAAACAAAGTAATAACATAACAAAATAGCAATAAAAACTTAGAATGCATGCGAAATAGGAGTCATAAATACGGTGAAATTTAGTGTTATCATTGCACGTGATACCTTTGAACATTGTGTCAGATAGAGATCTGAGGTTTACTTCGAGGTTTTGGGAGAGTTTGAAGGAGGAATTGGGTTCGAAGTTGTAGTTGATTTCAGCTTATCATCCTCAGACTATTGGGCATACAAAGAGGACGATACAATAATTGGATGATCTGTTGAGGGCTTGTGTGCTTGAACAAGGAGGTGCTTGGGATAGTCACTTGCCGTTTATTGAGTTTACATATAATAATAGTTATTATTCCAGTATCAGAATGGCACATTTTGAAGCTTTGTATAGCCGAAGATGTATAACACCTTTGTGTTGGCATGAGTCGGGTGAGAGTGTTGTACTTGGACCTGATATTATGCAACAGACTACTGAGATGGTGAAGTTGATTCGAGATAAGATGAAGACTTCATAGAGTAGGAAGAAGAGTTACCATGATAAGAGGAAAAAGATCTTGAATTCTAAGAGGGAGACCATGTATTTCTGAGGGTTACTCCAGTGACCGGTGTTGGACGAGCTTTAAAGTCGAGGAAGCTTACTTCTAAGTTCATTGAGCCGTATTAGATTTCGGCGAGAGTTGGGACTGTTGCTTATAGAGTGGCGTTGCCACCGAGATTGTCAAATTTGCATGATGTATTTCATGTATCACAGCTTCAGAAGTATGTTTCGGATTCGTCACATGTGATATCGATGGATGAAGTTGAAGTAAGAGATAATCTTATGGTTGAGGCATTACCAGAACAAATTGATGATCGAGAGGTAAAACAGTTGAGAGGCAAGGAGATTGTCCTTGTGAGAGTGGTTTGGGGAGGAGCTACTGGTGGGCATATGACTTGGGAATTGGAAAAAAAGATGCGAGATTCATATCCGAATCTTTTTGTTTGAGGTAAGTTTTCGAGGACGAAAACCATTTAAGTGGGGGAGTGTTGTAACGCCCCAAATTTTATCTAAATATTTATTCAGAATGTTGTATTATGATGTGTGAAGAATAATATATATTATCAAATATAATTGTGGTTGAAAATTATATTGTGGTGGATAATTGTATTATTATGTGATAAATAAAATAAATGGAATAAAACAGGAGGTGAGGACAAGGTGGTAAATTAGTAGAAGTAGTAAGGGTAAAAGTGGAAGATCATAAGTTGGGTCTTAGGGGTTATGTTGAAAATAAGGAGAAAGAGAAAACATAATCGTGAAGGAGGGAACGTGAAGCGATCATGAAAGTTGTGAAGATGGGAATAAGAGGAAATGGCTTAATCGTGAAGAAGAGTTCTCGAAGAAGAAGAGATTCTCAACAAAACCTAAGGTAAGAGTGGAATTCTTCCATCTTAAGGGTTTTATAATGTGAATTGGGTAGGTTGAGGATTAGGGTTTGAGGTTGTGGTGGTTTGAGGAGAAATTAGGTTGGATTATGTGCTATTGATTGTTATTAGTTGACAATTGTATGCATTAGATGATGAAATTGATGAATACTGTGAATTCTGGCTGTGATGGGTATGATGATTTTCGTAGCAGGTTTAAGTGATGAGAGTAGAGTTGCGATTTGAAAAATCGTAGAGCTCGCTTAGAGAGAAGAGTCGGGGAGTTCGTCGCTTAGCGAGTAGTAACCCTCGCTTAGCGAGTAGTGACCCTCGCTTAGCGAGCGTTGTAGCGTGAAAAATTAATTTTTAAATTTCGAAAAATTACAGAAAAATTATTTAATTACTTAGTAATGTCCATGAATTGATGTGGTGCAACTGGAGGTAGTGAAAGGAGAGTTATACCCATAATTGTAGGGATAATTAGTGTAATTTGAATTTAAACATAATTGATTGTGTTCGTTGACGTTGTTATTGTGACGAGTAATTGTTGTGATGCTGTGTTTCACATGCTTGTTAATGATATATATATATATATATATATATATATATATATATATATATATATATGTGTGTGTGTGTGTGTGAGATTTATTGTAGTATATGTTGTGTTGCGTTGACGTAGTACGAGTTGAATTATGTAATTATATGTTAAGAATGCATGATTATCTTAATGGTAATGACTAGTAGTATGTTGATCGATGTTGTGGTAAGTGGTTGTTGTTGTTGTTGATGTTGTATGATGTAGTTATTTTGAGTATGCATGTGTGTCATTGATGTTGCATGATATGTTGCATAGTTGAATAACATGCCAAGGTGGGGTATGTCGTTGTTGTGGTATTGGTGCGGTCATGAAATAGAGACCATAAGTAGCCATGAAATAGGGGTCGAGGGTGTGATCATGAAATAGGGGTCATATTGGACCATGAAAGAGGTGTCGAGAGTTTCGACAGGATCTGGATCTTAAAATAGAGATCGAACATGGTACCACATACATAGAGTCAAGTAGAGTCTCACTGCATGATTGTTGTTATTGTATATGATGTGGGGATAATATATGATGATGTTGTATATGTGTAGTTGTGTATATGTGTTGTTGATGTATGTGATGTTGTTGAGGTGTGTGATAGTTGTTGTCGTATGTGATGGTTGAATAGTCGTCGTCGAGAATTGGTGTATTATTTTCCGATACTTGTTTAATTTCTATTATATTAATCTTTGTGATGTAAGTATCTCACCCCTTATGTTTGAATGTTACCCTTATGTTGGTAATGTGCAGGTGAGCAGGATAAGTCGAGTGGTGGTCAGTGAAGTCGGTGCACTTCACGTCTTTAGGGTGTCGGCTCTGATATGTCACCTTGGGAGTCGGGACGACGGTATTTTTACTTGTTATTTCTTTTAGAAACAATTTTTGTAATTGAAGTTGATTAATGTTGATTTTAAAATTATTTTCCGCTGCATGTTGAATAATTATTTTTGGAACGTACCATTGAGCCATTGATGGTGTTTTGAAGTTGATTTTGACACTCGAATAAAAAGTTGAAAATTTTACTCTGATTTTATAATATTTCCGTGGGGTTATTTGGGTGTTACATTCCTGACACCAACTGTTATGTGTTGCTATGATATCTAGAAAATGAATAACAGTTTGATATATGCTAACAAACATTGCGTGTTTTTCACCAAGCAATGTTGCGACGTGATTTATACCCTACAATAATTTTTTACTAATGTTTTTGCAGGGTGTTTGATCTATCCATAATAGTTCAGTTACAAGGTGCTTTTTTACATTTTCTAGGTGATATTCACCTAGCAACTTGAGTTTTTTTATTGTAGTGGCAACATGGCTCCAACAAGAATTTTCCTTTAAGAAAACCCTTCCTCAAACACGTCTCCTTTAGAAGAATACTCATCAAAGAATTAAGAAGAGAAAGATATGTCTAAATGTGTGGTGATTAAGCCCTCCCACACATTAATTAGGGATTTTTGACCTTCAAATAAAGTCACTGTTATAAATGTGCCTTAAAACATTTATTGATGAAGAGAAAGAAAACATATTTTGGAGGTTGCATTTACCGCGAAAATCTAAAGTTTTGGAAAGTCAGATGAAAAGTCGAAAAGAAAAAGAAAAAAATTGTTTGTACAAATCAATAGTATTGTCTGTATAGTGAATATTGTTGTTCGTACAGTGAATAGTTTTTTTGGGTTTTCGGGCTATTTTCGGTTCGGTCCCTAGATCCATGTATAATACAATTGTGATTTTGGGCTTTGTTTGTTGGTTATTTGCTATTATATATATGTATCTCTTATATGTTTTGTGTGTGACAATCTTGGGGTTTACACCAACAAGGGAGAGCAAGAGTTTAAAGGTATTAGGTTTCAGCTTAAAGAAAACATTGGATTACACATGTGATTTTAGTGATTCATATATTTGAGAGATGGAGAGGTTAGGAAACACTTGGGTAGAAAATAGGTTTGTTCTTGGGCGACTTCAGGGTTGTTCTTGAGAACCTTAAGACGAAGGGTATTTTCTTGTAACTTATATGTAATCTCTTGTAACAACTTTATGAGTATAGTGAACTGGAGAGCTGCTCTCTCCCCCAGAGTAGATCGTTTGATCGAACTGGGTAAACAAACCTTCTTTTTTCTTTGCCTTATTCTATTATATTATCTGTGTACAAATTATTATTGTTCTAGACAATTTATTTTGGTTATTATTGTTCTTTTCCCCACAAATTGATATTGAATTTTGTTGTAATTCACAACAAGATTCACAATAAGTGGTGTGGTGAGTGTGAAGCAAAGTGAGAACCATGGTTAGTAGATAGAAGACCAAGAAATTTTCTAGTAACAACGACTTCTTTTAGAAAATTAAGATGAAAGCAATTTTAATTCAAGAGAAGTATATCGATGTTTTAAAGAGTGAAGCATTGATTCCTGCAGGACTTAAACATATACATAAGACTGAGATGATGGTTAAGGTCAGGAGTGTCACTATTTTGTTCCTTGAGGATAAAGTTCTAAGAGAAGTCGCCAGGTAGAAAACTGTGGTTGCTATGTGGGCAAAACATGAACCATTGTATATGACAAAGTCTTTGGCTCACAGGTTGTATCTGAAACAACAACTATATTTATTCCGAATGGTAGATACCAAATCCATAGTTGAGCACCTTACAGAATTTCACAAGATTATCAATGATCTTGAGAATATTGAAGTGAAGATTGATGATGAGGACAAGACTTTTCTCCTGTTGAGTTCATTATACCCAAATCCTTTGAGCACTTTAAGGATGCCCTTCTTTATGGTAAGGAAGGTTCTATTACTTTATATGAAGTCCAAACGGCGATGAAATCCAAATAATTTTCAAAGTCAAAATATTTTAAGATTGAAGATAGTGGTGAAGGCTTAAATGTGTCAATAGGAGGAGGTGAGCGTAAAGGGATGTCCGACAGGTCAAAGGTAAAATGTTTTAATTATCAGAAAATCGGTCACTTTAAAAGGGATTGTCCTGAAAGAAAGGTCAATGACGATTTTGTTCAAGCTGCAATTGCCTTGGGTGAGGAAAGTTATGAGTATGTCGAAGCACTAATAGTATCGAGTTTGGAAATTGAAGATAGTTGGATCATTAACTCAGGTTTCTCTTATCACATGTGTCTAAGAATATAATACTTTGAAACTTTGAAGATGGTGCAAGGTATATTAGTTCGCCTTGGTAATAATAAGACATGCAAGGTTCATGATATTGGTACAATCAGATTTAAAAATTTTAATGATTGTGAACGTCTTATTCATAATGTGAGGTATGTTCCAGAAGTCAAGCGAAAATTTTCATCTATAAGTATGTTTGATGATATAGGCTATTGTACTAGAGTTGAACATGGAGTGTTGAAGATTTCACGTGATGAATTGATTATCAGTAAAGGGTCTAAAATATGTGGTCTATATATTTTATAAGGTTCAAATTTTGTTATTCATTCATCGTTAACTAGTGAAGGCTTTCATGACAAGGAAGAGCAATGAGATTCGAGTTTAAGGCGTTATGAATGCCTTGAGAAAGTTTCAGAGGAGTATAATGAGTTTTGCAAAAATCAAGGGATAAAAATGCATGTTGTCGGTGAGTTGTTATTGAGTTTTTGGGGAAGATAGATGAGGTTAAAACAACTTACTTGGTTGGTAGAGAATTCCTTCAGAAGAAGAATAGTGAAAATCAAGGGAGAAACATGGTAAAAGCTATAATAGAAACATCTCAATTTGAGGTGAAGTTTATTACTATGGATGCTAGCAGTAGTGAGAGAACGGTTATAGAGATCTCTGATTATCATTTAACTCATGATAAGATAAGGAGGACTATTGTAACATCTCAAAGGGACGATTATGCTAGCCTTGGATATTATGTTTTTAATGTGGCCGAAGGACTTCAAAATAAAAGAAGAAAAACCTTCAGGGAGACATTTGAAAACAGATGGAGTCAATGGTGGTTGAAAAATCGTACTTGTAGGCTTGTTAAATAACCTAGTCAGAAAAGGTTAATTGGAAACAAGTGTATGCAAGTGGAGAGATCAAGATTCAAGTGTATGCAGGTGAAGATTGTTGTAAATATGCCTTAAAACCTTTGTTGATGAAGAGAAAGACAATATATTTTGGAGATTACATTTATCGTGAAAATCGAAAGTTTTAGAAAGTCGAACGAAAAGAAAAAAATCGTTCGTACGAATGAATAATGTTGTTCGTACGATGAATAGTGTTTTTCGTACAGTGAATAGTGTTTTCGGGCTTTTTTTAGTTCGGTCCCTGTATCCATGTATAATACAATTGTGATTTTGGGCTTTGTTTGTTTGGTATTTATTATTATAAATATGTATTTCTTATATGTTTGGTGTGTGACAATCTTAGGGGTTTACACCAACAAGAGAAAGCAAGGGTTTAAATGTATTAGATTTTAGCACAAAGAAAACCTTTTATTACCCATTGGGTTTAAGTGATTCATATATTGAAAGTTAGAGAGGTTGGGAAACACTTGGGTAGAAAATAGAGTTGTTCTCGGACAACTTCAGGGTTGTTCTTAGGAACATGAAAGCGAAGACTATTTTCTTCTAACTCATTTGTAATCTCTTGTAACAACTTTCTGAATATAATGAATTCTTAAATTATTTGTCTACGAATTATTATTGTTGTAGACCATTTATTTTTGTTGCTATTGTTCTTTACCCCATAAATTAATATTGAATTTTGTTGTAATTCATAACAAAATTGACAACAATCATAAACCCAACAAGGTCCAATGATCCACTATAAGACAATAGAGTTCCTTGCTTAAGCACTAAATTCCAAAGAAAAACTGTAATCCCTATATGCTTTCCCTAGCACAAGGAGAAATTGTCGGTCTCTCTATATGCTTTCTCTACCGATTGCTATATATCTTTGTTCACCAGTGATATTAGCACAAGGAGATTTAAACTATTATGACCAAATTTAGCTTAAAGAGAAACATAAACTATGTAAAGAACTCCAACATATAAAATTAAAATATAATGCATTGGAGAGTTCATATAGAATCAAACTATTATAATTTTGTCTAAAAAAAAATCTATTAAATACATACATGAATAAGTTGATGTTAGTTTATATGTTGATAGCATAATCTTGCATCAAAATCAAAAAGCTTCCAAAGCTGTACCAAGCGCAAACATATCACATTCTTCTGCATTGCACCAAGCATTATGATTATGGCCATTTTTACATCCACACTCATTCCAATTAATAAAACTCTTTTGATTTTGTTTCTCCATCTCAGCAACCGAAGACACTTTTACTTTAATTTCTACTTCCACTTCTGGTGTTGTCAACATAACCTCTTTGCAATTACTTCCACTCACCAAATCCATTTTCAACCATTTTTTCAACTCCATATTTTGTGATTGAAGTATCACCTTCCATGGAATTTCACCTTTTCCAATAAGTTGTGAGCCCCACATCTTCCTTTGTCTTAGCTCCAACACTAAGCTTTGTTGATTAAGGTTTTCCAATAACTCCTCAGAGCAAGAACAATCAAGATTAAAAGACTTGTCCCAAATATTTTTGCTGTTGAGTTGAATTGTTTTGTTGTTTCCTGTTGGAACATACAACCTAGCAAACAAGTTTTTAGTGGACTTGATGAATTCAACGTTTCGAGCTTGTATTATTCTTATTTCACAACTGAAGTTTGCATAAGCAACTATATGGGATGGGTCCATTGAAAAATTCAGAGAATAATTAGGTTGTTATGTGTTGTAATTAGAAAGAGAGAAGAAATTAAAGGTAAAGAATATGTGTGAGGGGTTTGTTTGAGTTTGAGTCGTTCATGTGATGTATTATATAATGTAGAAAAAGTAATTAAATAGTTGGAAATGCTTTACATGAAATTGCTCTTATCCTTCAGCACTAATATTTTCATATAGGGTATATAATAATAATAATTGATCCAATATTTCATGTATGCTTTTTGTAAATATTTTAATCCCACCATAATCTTAAATATATACATGAGATTGTGCTGAAGATTACATCTTAATAAACAAAGCCTTTAAAATCTCGAAAGGCTAGATTTTCCAATTTGACTTATACAAATTGCAACATGGTTATGGCTATGGTATTGGCTACTAATCAAGAGTATCTTACAGCCATCTAAAAAGCATTATTTTCTAACTCACTCACACTAGTTGTAATCAATTTTAAAACTTTGCAAAATGTATAGCATGAAACTTAAGAATCAGTACTGGCCATAGATTAAACTTTATCTCAACTAAAATTATAAAAAGTACGTATTAAATTTTGATGGAGTGTAGTAATTATCCACAAATGTAAGACCATATTCTAAAATTGTTTACACTTTTTATAGATTAAGATGTGTTTTCAAGTTTTAAGATATGTGTAAGTCACATGACTAAGGCCTAATCACGTGACCAAATACGAAGGGTGCAAACAACGAGTAGGAACAATTAAGATCTCACCTAAGCACGCAACATGCAACCCTGGCTACGACTTATCTGTCACTGTTCCAATCTAATGGTTATCCACACTACCAGTCAGGTTGAATGGGAGTGGTTTTAACCACTCACCTTATATAAGCTCCAAACACACCAATTCCAATTATCTTCTCCACCTTCACTCTAAATTGTTTCTCGAATACTTCAATGATTAAACATTGGAGTGCTAACTTTGCATATCTACTATACTTCGTCTTATCGGAAGCATTCACCAACGTATAGGGATATCTCCCTACGTTCTTGTTCTTTATTCTCGATTCCATAATTGACATTGACATCGTCTGAGGGAACTCAAATTTCGCACCGTTCCCTTTAGCCTCGATTAGGGGAATTTATTCCGGGTTTGTCAAAATAGTCTCAAATTTCTTGGGAGTCAATGTTAAGCGTATTTTTTTTTATACGACACTCATACACCTCAAAAAAATGAGATACACTTTCTAATGATCAAACTCGTGAGGATTCTTGAACCCAAAGCGGACAATACGTCATATCCTCAGTGACACAGGCTTAAGGTAGACCAGAACATTTGCACCGTCTCTGAGAACTCGTAGTCGCACTTGTTTGGGGGCAATTGTTTTGGGTTGGCCAAAATAATCTCACATTGCTTAGGAATCGAGGCAAGTGTAGTTTATATACAACTCTCATATCCCTTTAAACAATGAGATTCCTTTTCAAAATGACAAAGTTGTGAGGGTTCTCACATCCAAACCATATAGTACCTTGTATCCGCAATGGATCATACTTGAGGTCCATCGGATCATTGGTGCCATATGTGAGAATCAACATCTAATTCCCTCAAATCATCATGATTTAACAACAGCTTTTATTCTCTATGTTTGAACATTTGATAGATCTCATTAAAACCACAGAGACATTGAAATATACTCAATTAGCCACCCAACGTAGCCATGCCGCCTTAAGTGTTTCAATAGTTAACACTATTGATCCCAGTGTTGAGGTTCAAATTCCTCTTATGGTCAAGGACGGTACGATCACGACCAACTTAGGCATACAATAGCTAACGATCTACTGAACAATGTTAATATCCTAGTGAAACATCGAAACTCACACTTCTTAATTGAGATACATCTTCATATTAATGATAATCTACAACACGTTCCCCTCAGGGACCACTCCATATACAAATAAGTTTCATGTGAAAACCAGAGTTGCACCGTAATTTATATATGTTGACATTATTTCTCCCCGCTGAAGAGCCCATAAATGACCAAATCGTATCAGGCATCGAGAACACCAGACTCCTCGACATGATTTCAGAGGAAAATGTGGTAGTAATAATCCACTAGAGTCTTCATCCCTATTGGTAGGTGTTTCATCACTCCTAAAAAGGGGTTAAGCGCTATGTCAAAGTATAGGTTCCTAGATAGAGGAAAGGCTTTCTCTTCGTGTACATCCTCAACAGTAGGGACCTATACTCCCCCGAGAAACCTCCAAAGTTGGACAACTACATTGACATGAGCGATATGTATGAACAAATTAAGCATGTAGACACCATGCTTGACTACTAATATGTTCATGAAGCTGTGAAATGTAAGTTATTTGTAGCGACTCTCTAAGAAGCCTTTATGAAATGGATCAAGACCTCGCCCAATGATTTCATAAATTCCTAAATGGAGTTCGATGAACCTATATTTCTCATTTCACTAAGGTGAAGGTAGGAAGTCATGGGGAATGAATGACAAACTGAAGTGTTGGATATTTAAAAAGAGGTTGAGGGATGGAAAGTGTCGGAAGCCTAAATGACCTCTTAAATTGGTCCTAAGTGAAGTTGGTATTCCCTGTATGGGTTTCCTAATTAAGCCTAAATGATCTCTTAACTTGGGCCTAAGTGATAATTGGTCTTCCCTATTGTTTCTCATGTAACACATTCGTAATTGAGTCTCTTCTAAGTTAGATCTTTGCAATTATCTTAGAATTTGATGCAATGTTTTTTAAATAATAATTTACATTAAATCGCGTTTTTGCATGCATAACTCAAATTGTTTGTTTTATTAGTGTGAGAAATATGCTTTAAGTCACTTTGTTGATTTTTTGGACCAAGAACCATATTTGATATTGGTTCAAGTCATGGCATTGGTAGAGTCTCAAAATATCTTTAAAGTTGCAAAAAATAGAGATTCTAGGGGTGTGATTCGAATCATAAGTCCCATGAATCTAATCACATGAAAATGAAGCTTTCAAGAAATGTTTCAAGTTGTCCTGACTAGAGTCATAGCTGTCATAATTTGAATCATAACACCATTTTATTCAAATAATAGGTTACACTTGACTTGAATCATAGAAGGTTGCATTTCCATTACTTGCCATTGTCTTGTTTTATTTGAATCACATGTTTCATGACTCAAATTGTGAATTGAACCATGACTCGAATAATGACATGGATCATTCAAATGGGTTTCTCATATCTTTTAGATCATAATTCAAATCACTTTACCACTTGACTGAAATCATTCTTTTGCTAAAATAATAATATCTTTTTTGTTATTTTTGTGAAAATAATATTTTGAATGTATGAATGAATTATGTGCAAAAAATTATTCAAAAATGATTTATTTTGAGTGTTTAAATAATTAATTGAAAAATAATATTAAAAATAATAATATTCTTTTCAGGTACCCTATATATATTTATCTTTGTATTTTAATTAATGGATGTATCACCATCCCAGTGGTTAATGCACTTATACAATGTCTTTCCCAACCTCAAGGGCGTGGATTTGACCCCTTTTGTCATTTTTGTGATTTTTGATGTTTTTTTATATAATTATTGCGCCTTTTGAAGCCACCCTAAGAAAGCACTTTCTAATCAAAGCGCTCTTGTAGGTAGCCCTTAAGAAAGCGCTTTAGAAAAAACGCTCTCTAAGGTCAATTATTAAATAAATTATATAAAACTTTCAGAAACCCTAAGAAAGCATTTTCTAAGCAAAGCGCTCTTATAGGTAGCCCTTAAGAAAGTGCTTTAGAAAAAGCGCTCTCTAAGGTCAATTATTAATTAAAATATATAACCTTTTAGAAACATGTTCTTCTCTTCCTTTTCCGACCGTTTCTCTTGCCTTTCATTCAAGCTTTCGTGATTGAGTTCAAACTTTCAGAAACCCTATTATACATTACATTGTTGCTTTTGTTTCGTGAAATTGCTCACGTTTTATTCTGTTTTCGTTTCGTGAAGTTACTTGCGTGAAAAAGAAAAAGAGGTACGTCATTCTGTTTTTGTTTCTTGTTGTTATACATTATTGTTGTTGTTCTTGTGGATATTGTTGTTGTCAGGGTACATTGTTGTGGTTCATTATTGTTGTTCTTTCCATTTTTGATATTGTTATGTTTTTTTTTTGGATTCTGGTAATGGATTGACCAAACTAAGTTTTGGTGTTCTTGCCATTTTTGCCATTTTTGTTATTTGGTAGAGACCAAACTGAATTTTCTAATGATAATGGATTAAGGTATGATAAGATACATGTCTTTTGCTAGTTTTCGACTCATTGATCTAAGTGTCTTTTGCTAGTTTGCTTATAATCCATTCCGGAAAATACCCTAAATGATTAAGCTATGATAATGAATTGGTTTCTTATTACATCTATTTCTATAAATGATTGAGCTATGATAATGAATTGGTTTCTTATTATATAAATTTCTATAAAATGTTTCATTTTGAAATAGGCTTAATTATAGAACAAAATATACCTTTAGATTTGTTGATAGTGTTGTAATATTCATGTTTTGTTTCACATTGATTGCCATAACTTGTATCTCATCCTAAAGTGTCATACAACTTGGTACAATTAAAAAATTCAGTTTTGATATTCGTTTGTGATGGTTCATGAATTAGTTTATGTTAAAGATGAAAATGGATTGAGTTATATGAACTTAGCTATATGTGTTTGAAGTGAGCAATGAGTCTTAATATTTGGTTAGACATTTAATTATCCAAACATTTTGGTTAAGTAATAGTTCGTGAAGAATAGATGTTTGTTTGTGTTTACATGTTGTCACTTATCAAGTTATGACTCATAATTGGTAAATTAATGATATTTCATTTTATGATATGTGTACAGGCGTCTTGGTAATTCTAACCTATTTGGACACCGTGTGGGTCTAGAAGGTGTTTACATCTTTATATGTAATTAGTTGTTCTTTCTCACCACTGTAATTAGTAGTGCTTTAAATGAATTGATATGATGGGGTTACTAACTTATTGAATTTTCTATATATATAGGGGTTACTTGTGATCAAAGTGTGAAAGTCGGATCATTTTCCTACAGGTAAATACTTTTTAGTTTTGTTTTTGTTTAGTTTAAGTAGTATAACTATGGATAAGAAATGGATGTCTTCAAGTCGGTTGTCGAAAGAGTGCGAGAATGGGGTATTGGAATTTGTTAAGTTTGATGTTGTGCACGCCAAAGACCTTAGTCGAATGATATGTCCTTGCTTGGGTTGTTATTTTGTGGGTCAGGTTGACGCGGTTCAGTTGTCATCGCATTTAATGAGCCATGAAATTGATAGAAGTTATACATGTTGAAATTTTCATGGTGAGAAACTTAACGGGAATGTTGAACCGGGGGATAATACGACTTATGCTTCAAACGACAATGGCACAGATACATACAATTATGATCGAGTCGAAGAGATTGTAGAAGCACTTGAAGAAGATCTTAAGGGTATGTGAAAAACTGAAGTCGACCATTAGATTCTTTGCTTGTACTCGTGTCAATGCACCGGTAATTGGTTTGAATTCACTTTCAGTAAGAAACCACTTAATTGAGAGATTTACGACCAACAAAATAGAAACCTTGTTTCTTTTACCGTATAATATTGGACACGGGTAAGATTTTCATTCTAATCTTTGTATCTTTTTGCATAGAAATTATCCATATAAACTTTTGTTATATTTTAAAGTGGACACTGGTTATTGGTTGCCATTAATCCTACAAAAGAAGTGATCTATTATATGAATTCATTGGAGCATGATTGGTCAACATATCCGAGTATGAAGGAAGTGGTTGATATGTAAGTGAGATTGTTCGAAATATTCGTGTGTATTTGTATATTTAACTATTTATGTGAGATTGTTCTAAATTTACGTTTTTCTTTTATATAGTTATACTAGTATATCAGGCACAAAGAGATGCTCAAGTAGCACGGGTTAAAGCAAACAATATTACATGTGTCCAAGTGGAGGTATATTAATTTCACAATGTTGCTTATTAGTGATACTACTTGATAACACAAAACAACAATATATTAATTCTTATTTGTTTGTCTATGTGTAGTGTCAACAGAAAAATGAATTGATTAGAGATTCTTATTCAGGTATGCATGAATTTATAACTTAGGATATGTTTAATGAATCATACTAGAAATTGTCAGTGAAAATATGAATTATACAGGTTTATTGAAATGGCTTGAATTATACAGGAAATTGTCAGTGAAAATATGAATTATACAGATTTATTGAAATGGCTTGAATTATACAGGTTTCTGCATGAAAAAATGGTTAAAATGAGATTTTTTTTTTTTAAATTCATGAAAATTATATGTATAGAAAAGACAGTTTTTTTAGAAAAAGCGCTGCATATAGTCCACAAAAGAAATCACTTCTTCTAAAAAGTGCTATCTAAAGGTATAGAAAACAATTCATTAAAATTATAGGTATACATTAGAGAACACTTTCAAAAGCGTTGTCAAAAGGGGGACAAAAGAAAACATTTTTTCCTCAAAAAATGCTCTCTAAAGGCATATTAAAAAATTCATTAGAATTTTATATGTATGCATTAGACATCGCTTTTAAAAGTGTTATCTAAATGCCCACTTTAGAGATCACATTTTAAGAAAAAAGCGTTGCTAAAGGCCTACTTTAGAAAGCGTTTTTAAAGGTAAAGCGATTTCTATAGTAGGCCTTTAGCAGTGTTTTTTCCTTTAAAAAAACATTGTATTTACCTACGACGGTGCCACCATAGACAACGCTGTTAAAGGCCAAAAAAAGCGCTATCATAGTTCTTGTTTGGCATAGTGTTTGTGATGGCTTCTCAGAAAGTGTTCAGATTGTGTCGAAGTAATAAAAGTAAACATTGTATCCACAAAGATTTTATTTTACAAAACTACAATTTTGTGAATAATAAAAGTAAATATGGGGGATTTCAATTTATTTGACGAAAATTAAACTTGTTCTGAAATTAATGCAAGAAAGCAGATAGCTTTTGCGTGAATCCCTTGATAATCCCTTGTGTTTAATGCATTATACAAATGGTAATGTCGTTATATTTTTATGGCGAACTAACAAAAACCATTGTACCGAATCACTTGCAATACAACTCAACAACTTCTACAAGAGATCTCTTATCCCTATTCAACCGGTGTAAATGAAGTTATGCGTTGTTATAGTATGTTAATTTAAATGCCACTACTAGTGGTATCCTATCCCTATCAACCGGCGAAAGTATATTAATTGTCCTAGTTCAGACTCATAGGTTTAGGGTCAGTAATCCTTTCTCATCTAAAATCATATTATATGCGCATCCACAAATAATAAGCATTGTGAATAAAGGAAATAAAATAAAAATATAACTTCAATTATCCATTTAACATCAAATATGTGATCTAACAAGTTCCAAACAAGTTTAACAAACAAAACATATCTTAGAAACTTCCTCAAACTACCAATCCAAGCTCAAAGAGCTTGTTTCAAATCTTAGAGAGCCTTTTTCATTTTGAGTAATAAAAATTTCGTAAGACATGATCAACATGTACTTCCTTCTGGATGTAACTATCAATAAAACGGAGATTTAAAATATTACACCAAAATTTTGCTACCAAGAGAAATTAACCATAAATGTAAAGAAACTCCAATGTATAAAATTAAAAGATAATGTATTTGAGAGTTAATATAGAATTAATCTATTATAAATTTGTCTAAATAAATCTATTCAATACAATGATGAGTGATTAGTTGATGTTAGTTTATATGTTGATAGCATAATCTTGCATCAAAATCAAAAAGCTTCCAATGCTGCACCAAGTGCAAATATATCACACTCTTCTGCATTGCACCAAGCATTATGATCATGCCCATTTTTACATCCACACTCATTCCAATTATTAAACCTCTTCTTAGTTTGCTTCTCCATCTCAGCAACCGAACACACTTTTACTTTAATCTCTACTTCCATTTCAGGTGTTGTCAACATAACATCTTTACAATCACTTCTACTCTTCAAATCCATTTTCCACCATTTTTTCAACTCCATGTTTTGTGATTGAAGAATCACCTTCCATGGAATCTCACCTTTTCCAATAAGCTGCGAGCCCCACATCTTCTTTTGTCTTAGCTCCAACACTAAGCTTTGTTGATTAAGGTTTTCTAAGAATTCTTCTGGGCAAGAACAATCAAGATTAAAAGACTTGTCCCAAATATTTTTGCTGTTGAGTTGAATTGTTTTGTTGTTTCCTGTTGGAACATACAACCTAGCAAACAAGTTTTTAGTGGACTTGATGAATTCAACGTTTCGAGCTTGTATTATTCTTATTTCACAACTGAAGTTTGCATAAGCAACTATATGGGATGGGTCCATTGAAAAATTCAGAGAATTAACGGTAAAGAATATGTGTGAGGGGTTTGTTTGAGTTTGAGTAGTTGAATGTGATGTATTATATAGTGTAGAAAAAGTAATTAACTAGTTGTAAATGCTTTCCATGAGATTGCTCTTATCCTTCAGCACTAATATTTTCCTATATCTCATTTGTGCTTTTTGTGAATATTTTAATACCAACTTAATCTTAAATGTGCACATGAGATTGTGCTGAAGATTATATCCTAATAAAGAAAACCTTTAGAATCTCGAAAGGCTAGATTGGCTACTAAGAGTATCTTACCGCCATCCAAAAAGGTAAGACTCTCACCTCAGTGGCCATTCTTTTCTAACTCACTCACACTAGTTGTAATCAATTATAAAACATTTCAAAATGTTGAACATGAAACATAAGAATCAGTACTGACCATGCTTGAAACTTTATCTCAACTACCATTATAAAACACAAAACTGTTATCTACCCATAAAAGGTACTTATTTAATTAAGGTGGAGTGTCGTAATTATCCACAAATGTAAGACAAATCTCTAAAATTGTTCTCACTTACATTTTTTAGTTTTGGGTCGTGTGCAAGACCATGAATAAAGGCCTAATCACGAGACCCAATGAATAAAGACCCACAGAATCCAATACAAAGGGTGCAAACAATAAGTAGGAACATGCGAGACTTTACTCAAGCATGAATCATATGATCCCAACTACGCCTTATCTCGCATTGTCAGATCCACTAGAAGACAATCCACACAACGTGCAGGTTGAATGGGAGCGGTTTCAATCCTTTATTCTATATAAGCTCGACACACGTCAATTTCGGATATCATTTCCACTTTCATTTTAAATTGCTTCTCGGATACTTAATTGACTTAGGCATTTGTGTGATAATCTTGTTGATTCATCTCGTTTCACTGCATGGCAAGCATTTCAACCGCAACAAGATATCTCACTACAATCTCATTCTTTATTCTTTGTTCCATAATTGAACCTTGTCATGGAACTCGAAATTCGCACCATACCCCTTTATCCTTTATTGGGGGCATTTGTTTCAGGTTGGTCAAATCATAGTTTTAATAATCGAATCAAATCAGTCGATTGGACCAGTTGAACCAAGAATCAAAGTGGTAACTGATCTGGTTCAATTGTTGGATTAGATATGTAATTGAATTGGTCAAAACCGATGTAAATCAGTAAAAAATCAGAAAACCAGTGATTTTGGAAAACCGACAGTTTAAATGTTTTTTTTAATTAAAACAACATCGTTTTTCATTATTTAAATTAAATAAAAATATATATAAGAGAAAGTTGATATTCCTTCTTTTAAAAATTGGTGATAATGATGTTAAATATATTAAATAGAGGTTGTTGCAGTACTATTAGTTGGGTTGGGGTGTTGCACAAAATAAATGGTAATGCATGTTTGATAGACAAAAAATATAAGATTATATTTGAGATTGATAGTATGATTAAATCTTTAAATCAATTACTTGACTCAAATTTATAATTGACTTAAATTTGAATTTAAATTATGCAATTGTGAAATTATGATATTTTTAAAAAATTTAGGTGTTAGTGATTTTTTTAGACACCGAATCATCTGGTTCGACCGGTTTAATATCTATATAATTTTATTATAGTGATAGGTTTATTCAATCGAGTTATCCAATTTTACCCGGTTTAGTCACGCGGTTCGACCGGTGACCCAGTGGTTCGACCAATGAACTAGTGATCAAATACCCTCACTGGTTCGATGACCGATCCAATTTCTAAAATATTGGGTCAAATAGTCCTAAATTTCTTGGGAATCGAGGGTAAGGGTGATTATATACAACACTCATACACATCAAACAAAAATGCACATTTTCTATATAACAATGACATAAGGGTTATAACACCCAAAGAAGACAATACCTCGTAGTTGTAGTCATGCAGATTTAAGGTCGGCCGAAACATTGGTATTGTTTTCCAATAGCTCACAATTTCCTAACTAACATAATTACGGTTAATTAGAAGAGTCGGGTAAAAGTCAGTTCAAAATAATATTTTTCGGTCTTATTAGATAGAACATAATTTTAGCTTCAAATCGATATAAAGAACAATTAAATCGGATAAACGATGAAGAAGTTATGAATTTTTAAAGATGGAACAAAATTAATATTTTCCCAATACTTACAGTGTTAACCGGTAAATGCATATGGTTAACTGGTTAACCATATCAGCTTCTAAAAATCAGTAGCCTAACGCAGTCCCGTTAACCGGTTAAAGCATATGGTTAGTCGGTTAACCGACAATCAGTGGCTGAAAACCTGCTTTTTTGAAAGATATAACTTCTCCAAAACTCATCCAATTAACACCAAACATCAAAACAATTAACAACAACGGTTCCTACACCTATAATCAGCATACTCATGCATTTTAATCGATATCAACCGTTCAAACTCTTGATTCTATGATTTCTACCATTTTGACCTAAACTCAAGAAATCTATAAACTCTAGAAATAAAAGCATCTATCTAGAACCCACCTCTACCAAAGATGATTGAGAAGATTGAGAGATGAATGGATAGTGAAATCTTCAAGACTAAGAGCTTCTTCTTCTTCTTCACCAAGCTTTTCCTCTTTCTCCCTTTTCTCTTCTTCCTTTTCCTTTCTCTCTTGTTATGTTTCTATGTTTGTAACATAAAGAAAACAAACTTAGGTCTTATATGGGAAAACATATTTTTCCTCCCAACGGGTCCAAATAGAGAGTATCCAAAAATGTCTCTTAAACAACAATTTAGTAAAACCTCTGAGTCAGGTAATATTAGTTAATATAAATTAATTCATTGATTGCTCCAATTATTTTTGTTAAAACTTCTCAGAGCAGCTCAGAACCCTATTGATATCAATTAATATTATTCAGAGCATTTAAAATAAATTATGGGGGTATTACAACAAGCTTATATTACCTCCAAGATGGGATAGATTCAAGTTCCCCATGGAATAAGGTTATGGCACAAGAAGTCATTTCAACCTTTATTAGGTGTTTTTTAGTTTAGTTTTGAGATGAGAAAGAGAAGGACTCAAAAGAGACTTAAAAGGTAAAAGTCTAAAGGGAAAATAACAATCCTAAGAGTTGTCATGCTTGGATTTCCTAGGGTTAGTGTGGTTTGAAGATCACTATCCTAAGAGAAAGGAGAATGAGAGAAAAAGAAGAAGAAAAAGAAGGAGAAGAAGAAAGCAACTTACTTCCAAGATGGAAGTTAAGTTGTTTCTAAGGGGGGTGAGAGAAAATTGTATGTGCAAAGTATCTTAAATTCTTAAGAAAAATACAAGATTGAAAGGTAAAAAAAGGGGTAAAAGGTTGGAATGTGGATGCAAATGAAGCACAAACATTCATAAGAAGTGAAATAGAAGCTAAGTAAGCAAAGAAAGTACATGAAAAGGATCCTAAGGTACAAGAACCTTACAAGTCATAACCTAATCACCAACGAAGATCTAAGAAGCCTAAGGTATCATGGAAACCAAACTAGGTCAAAGAAGAAGCAAAGAAACAAACAAGTTCATAAAAGTCACATATGAAGGAGTATGAATGCAAATGAGGTATGGCATGAATGAAAGCACACATGGATCATCAAAGTTAGAATGATATGACATATTAGAATGCCTAAGATGATACTAAATAAACATACAAAGATGCATGGATTAATTCATGATGGAATGAGATGGAGAAGAGAAAACAATTTGATGTTCACATAAGAAGAAAGCAAACAAGTTAAGGATGAAAGTCAAAGATGAAAAGATGATCATGAAATTATGTAAGTCAGTATCATATGACCAAGATACCATTATTAAAATGAAATTATGTTCTTACCAAATGCACATGTGAAAGGTATCAAAGTAATTCAAACAAACAAACAAAAGATGAACACGTAAGAAGTGAAAGCCACATACTTGAGATGCAAGTTACAAATGCAATATGACATACCAAGATGAATGATATGCATAAGGTCAGTAGCATACAAGCTATGAAATGCACATGAGATGGAGATATGAGCATACTTGATGCATACAAGGAACATGAGAAACATAAGAGAAGAATACATGAGAGAATTAGGTCAAAGTTCAACATGAATGCATAACACAAACAAAATGCAAACACAAACCAAAGATAACCTATAATTGATAAAATAAGACCTATAAGTGTCTAAACAAGCCATACAATATCACACAAACATCCTCATACAATGGCATAAATGCCTCAAATGGATTAGGGTTAGTAGATGGAGAGAAATGATCATAAGAGATTACTTCAAACACACGGCACAAAGCAAGTACCATACAACATTAAAAAATTATGAAAATGTACCTCAAGTGACCTAGGTTAGAGGCTAATTATATATTAAAAGATCAAAGAAAAATTAAAAAGGGAACCACTTCAATCAATCCCTCAAAGTCAAATAGGATCAAAGAACAAAGATGCATAAGATAAGGACCAATCTGAAATGAGTTTAAAAATATACGAAAATATTTTTAGAAATTTTAAGATGCTAATGAAAAAATGTAAACAGATTGGATGCAAAAGGTTTTATATAATATGCAAAAGAAATTTTCTAAGTTGAGATGTCAAAGACGAAACAATTTTAAGAGAAAATATCAAAATATGATTAAAAAAATACCAAAGTCAAAAATAAAAAATACAAAAATTAGTTAAATGTTAAAATATGCTTCATGAACTTTTTTTATGATTTTTGGATGAATAAAAGTAATTTTAGAAAATTAAAAATAAAAACTATGACAAAAATAATACAAAAAATAAAACAAATGAACCAGGGGGTGCAGAGAAAGTAGGAATCCACATTGAAATAACAAAATGGGCCTAAGGGAGAGGTGTCAGTAACAATTTAGAGGTCCAGGTGCACCAAGCGCATTCAAATAATTATCACGAAAATCAGTCAACAATTGACTCTCATCAAGACCATTAGATCAATCAAACGCTCGTAGGCAAGTTAAACTAATCACAAAGTAAACCAGATGAGTGGTCAGGATCACACACACATAATAATCAACATAAGGACACACACATTCAGATTAAATGTTATAAATGATTCACGTGCGGCACCACACGCAATTTTAATGCGTTGGCAACATGGTATCCTTCAGATCAAACAAATACATGGCAAGTATTTCATCTTCAACCTCTAGACCTGTTTCACCTGAAAATAAATCAGGTGCCGGAACCCTAGCTTCAGTCACCTTCTCTGGTGGACACATCCAAAAATATTTCTAGAAATAAAAAAGTCCACCACGGTTCAACTCCAAATTCTTCACTGAATCCAAATATAATGTTCAAATTACCAGATCATGCAAGAATAACTCAAATCGAAGAAAAACATAAAACAAGCAAAATTTTCAGATCTATAATGCAACCATAATTCATGTCCATTTCATACATAAATCATACCAGAATGATCAATACACCACAATCACTATGCCAAACAAGACCTTAGACAACGCTTTTTTTAGCCTTAGACAGCGCTTTAAAGCGTTGTCTAAATCTCTGCTGCTAAAGGTTTAGACAACGCTTTTTTAAATCTTAAAAGCGTTGTCTAAGAGCTGTCTAAGGTACCCTTAGACAGTGCTTTTAGGAATACCTTAGACAGCGCTTTTGAAAAAGCGCTTTCTAAGCCCCTATACCTTAGACAGTGCTTTTGGTGAAAGCGCTGTCTAATCTCCTCCTATTTTAATTTTTTTAGGTATACCTTAGACAGCGCTTTTCAAAAGCGTTGTCTAAGCCCCCCCCTTAGACAACGCTTTTGCTGAAAGCGCTTTCTAAGCCCCCCCTTAGACAACACTTTTGTGTAAAGCGCTGTCTAAGGTATACGAAAATTTTTGCAGCTTTTGTTTTAAACCACATTTTTTCCAGGTTTATAAACCAGAATTTCTACCTGTTTTCAACCAAATTTTGGCAGACAAATATCACATTTTATATATGCCATTTCAAACCATTTTGGCCTTTTTTTCTACCAATTTTTGGCTAACAAATATATATATACCAATTCAAACCAATTTTGGCTTAAATGTATCAAAATATATACAAATTTATGTACAAATTTACAAGTCATTACATATACTACAAATGTACAATATAATTACACAAATTTATGTACAAATTTACAAGTCATGTACAATATACTACAAATTTAAAAGTCATTACATAAAACATTGAGCTCTATAATGAATTGACACCATTCCTCTTTGATTTCGTCCACTTGATCTTTTGTATAATATGCACACTTGAATTCATCAAAGTACTACATAATAATATAACATAGTTTAATTTAATTTCAACTATTTAATTATATGAGATATGTGTAAATATAAAAATAACTCATAAGTTAGAAATACATACATCGGTGAGAATCTCTAATCGGCCCAAAACAAGAGTATCTCGCATAAACCTCAACATGAAATACCCGCAATCTATTTGATTACGTTGCTGAGGACACTACATATGAAAAAAAATGGATAAATCCTAAGTTTTATCAAGTGTCATCACTAATATAATAAAAAATGTGATAATTAAAAATATACCGCCACTCGAATCCATGTAATGGAGTTGGCGCCCCTCTTTGATGTTTGGATATCTCGTTGGGCTCGAAAAGCTTGTAGGATGCTAATAAAATAAAAATGAAGTAATTAGAACAATTCACATAAACTAAGAAATACACACAATTTTTTTTGAACATTCTCATTTACGTGTCAATTATGACCTTCATATCCGGGTATGTTGTCCAATCATTTCCTAACGAGTCAAGATAATAAACGATTTCTCTGATAGGATTGATTGTGAGCAACAACCAATGTCCACTATAATGATTAAGCAAATGTTAGATGTCAACTTGGAAAAAAATTATAATAGATGAATTTAGAATGAAATTCTAACCCGGTATTAAACGGTATAAAGAACAACTTTTCCGCATCTTTGTTGACCATGAGGATCCTAAGAACGTACTCCGTCACGGTATCCGGTCTACTTAAGATTGAACTTAAGTTGACGGTTGCGGGTGCTAAGAATCCAAATGACACGCCCAAACCATTGAGGCGCATCAATTTGTCATACAAAAACCTTATATAAAAACATCATTAACATTAGACACCTCTTTTGAAACATAAAGTAAATAAGTTGTTCAATTAATATAACAAAGTAGAGCGGATTTACCTGATATATGTATTGACAACAATGACGCTGATTTCTTCACGACCAAAAACTTGCATGAAGTCTTCATTACCAATCATTTGGTCGTAATCAAAGCCGAAAATACCTACCTCCATATGCATAAGCCGAACACCTCCGGTCGGTATATTTGTCATCTCTATAAATGTTTTAAGGCACGACCTATACTTGGTGGTAGGTTTTTTCCTAGCTACGGTCTTCTTAGCACCAGCACTTTTTACCCGTGCGGAGGCGTTGCTAACCTCCTTTTTTTGTTGTGCGGAGGCGTTGCTAACCTCATTTTCTTGAAGCTACATATCATATAAATAGTTAGATCAAATTAAGAATGTAACAACTTCCATGAATATATGCCATATAATTGTATTGTACCTGTTTTCTTGAAACCACGGACTCGGTATGCCGCGAAATAGCATTATCTTTTGATTTGGATTTTGTGGGAGTCTATTTAACATAACGTAAAATGCGCGTAAAACTTTGAATATACACATTAAAGTTAACATAGGTTTTAGGCATACCTCATATCCTACGCATATGAGGTTTGTCGGCCATGCAACAAACGAACCTACTGCTTCGTCCACCGTTGTTGCATCCGAATCATCGTTAGGATATGGTAATGATGCATTCGGCTCAACTGCAATATCAACTGATACTTTCAAACATCCAGCAGGGAGCTCTCTAGTGTGGAGTAATACTCCGCTAACGTTATGCACTTTTCCCTTGCCAACCATCCGATAGTATGGTGACGACAAATATAGCTGACAATGGGAAATGCCCTAAAACCAATAATAACAAGAAATTGTTAATGTGTATATATGTTAAATACATAATTTAAGCAAATAGTTCAATTTAAGACAATTATATGTAATTACCTCTGGAATTTTCGGCTGAAAGGTACAGTTGATACTGTCTTTGTCCGAACCATCTTTGAAACATGCTGAGGCGCTAGCCTCTCTTTCTCTCCTGATTGCATCAAGCTCAACTTGCATGGCTTCCAATTTTGCATGAAGCTCCCGATTACTAGGAGCCTTTCCTTTTTTAACACTCAGGGAGGTCGGAGTGACTCCAAATCCCTTACCCCTCACCCGACCAGAATACTCAGGGACATCTAATGCCCGACTAAGTATGCTCCTAGTATCATCGGGAGATAAAGACTGAGATAGCGCCTCCTGAAAAATCAGATGAATACCGTATACTTGTCAAATATTTGTGTATAAAAAATGTTATTCAATTAATGAAAAAATGTTATACTTACACATTTCTGGTATACGTGTAAAACGTCTTCTTGAGGAACTCCAGATTTGCCCACACGGGCTTCCTTCCACAAAACATGTGCAGGAAGAGATGTTTCTGAACTTTTCTCCTTCTGCAGCTACACATTAAGTCATACAATTTGATCAGATAAAACTAATATATGATGAACAAATTTGTTATCGCAATTTATAAATACTTACCATGGATTGTTCTAAGCGTCCATATCCGACACGTCCTTTTCGGTACGGATATGCGGGACTTGATGCTCTTTCCCGATTTGTGGCACTTATTCTTTTAAAAACCGGGTCTTGTCGTTTGGATTTGAAAGCTTCCCATTCTTCAGCTGATATCAAACTTTCATATTTTTTAGGAAGCTCCGCATCCACATAATTACCATCCGCATCCCTAAGGAACTTGGATGATAAAAATGTTCGAAACCCTCTTAAAAGCTTTCCGGCCAATTTCATACAAAAACCTCTTCTTTCTTCTTCGATGTTAAAACATCGCTAAGAAAAACATACAGATTGATAGTTAGTACCGGTAATTGAAAAAACATAATTGATACCGTATAATTAAGGGCCAAATGATTGTACCTATATCTCACTCCAAATTTTTTCTTTGGAGTCATTCAGCTCTTTGTTTCTCCAATCATCATAGGTAATGGGAATTTCATTCCTTACTAGTACACCGATAAAACTAGTTAAGGTATGCCCATTAGGTTCTACAAGCTGTCCCTGGTGGCTCCAATAGACATCTAGTATGATGCCTCGAGATCTTCCTTGGACCACCCTTCTCATTAATGTAATGCCTCTTCGAATCTCTTCTTCCGCGGATACTTTTTTACTAACTTCCTCATGTTGGTTATCAGCCATGTCTAACCTGTAATAAACCAAGGAAACCATCAAATATCAAATATAACTTATAATCAAAGCAATTAAAAACAAAAAAATAAATAAATCATGCATTATCAGATATAACTTATAATCAAAGCAATTGAAAACAAAAATATAACGAAATCATGCATTATCAGATATAACTTATAATCAAAGCAATTGAAAACAAAAAAATAAAGAAATCATGCATTATCAGATATAACTTATAATCAAAGCAATTGAAAACAAAAATATAACGAAATCATGCATTATCAGGTATAACTTATAATCAAATCAATTGAAAACAAAAAAATAAAGAAACCATGCATTATCAAATATAACTTATAATCAAATCAATTGAAAACAAAAATATAACGAAATCATGCATTATCAGATATAACTTATAATCAAAGCAATTGAAAACAAAAAAATAAAGAAACCATGCATAATTTACCTCAGTCACTAACATCTCTTTCTTTTCTTTGTTGGAATATTAATCACTTGTTTCTTAGCAATGCGTACAGATGAATTGATCCAAATTCCCTCATTATGATCGTTTCTTATATATGACTCATCCGGTATAAGATCCTCAACTTCATCATTTCTATTCAACTCATTCCGTCTAATGCATGACTCATTCTCAACATCAATATCACATTGATCGACACCGCTATCATCAGTCACTTTGTTAGAGAAAAGCACTATAGACCATTTTGTACTCTTCGGGTCATTCACATAGAACACTTGTTTAGCTTGAGATGCTAGAATAAAAGGTTCATCTTTGTACCCCACCCTAGTAAGATCAACTTGCAAAAATCCAGACTTATCCATTCGTATGCCACTACTATTCACCCACTTGAAACCAAAGATGGGAATCTAAAACTTCTCGTAATCAAACACCCAAATGTGCTCAATAACTCCAAAATATGACAAATTTGCATATTTGGGGTTTAAGTCCTTCATACTTGATATATGCATTGCTTCAGCTAGCACGGCGACACCACTATTTTGCATAGTACTCTTATCATCTTGTTCTTTGGTATAAAATGTGTATCCATTAATTGAGTATGCGCTGTGAGAAAACATATGCAAACTTGGACCATATGCCAAACATCTCAACCTTTCTGTTACCGAAGAAGGATATAAAGAGCGCTTCGAATAAATATGATCCTTCAACCATTGTATGAAACTTTGATTGTGCTCTATAACTATCCAATTTTCATTTATGTTCGGATTTAACCTTCGGAGTACATCCTTGTGCATTTCAACATATGGTTCAACCTCATTATTATTGTGCAGAACATACAAATGAACTTGATCCCGTTCATCCCTTGATATTGTCACAATTTTATTCCCAATTAATTTTTTACCTTCCATTTTTCCGAAAATCTGAGCTCTGGGGAGTCCAATCGATTGAACGTTAGACAAATATTCAGTACAAAACTCAACAGCTTTTTCAACAATGTATCGTTCAACAATAGAACCCTCTGGTCGACTTCGGGATTTCACGTACCCTTTTAATATTTTCATATACCGTTCAGCAGGGTACATCCATCTCATATAAGCTGGTCCACACAACTGTGTCTCTTTCACAAGATGAACAACTAGATAAACCATTATGTTAAAAAAAGACGGAGGAAAATACATTTCAAGCTCACACAAGGTAATTACAATCTCTTTTTGTAGTGTTGGTAAGATCTCGGGATCGATCACCTTACTACAGATTGACCTAAAGAAATAACACAATTTAGTTATGGCACTTCTTACTTTTTCTGGAAAAATAGAACGTATACCTATCGGTAGAAAATATTCCATTATAACATGGCAATCATGTGTCTTCAAATTCTTCAACTTGAGGTCTTTCATAGAAACAGGTCTTCTGATATCTGATGAGTATCCTTCTGGAACCTTAACTTCACTCAGAGACTTACACAATTTTTTTTCTCCTTTCTAGATAAAGTAAAAGCAGCAGGTGGTAGATATGTTCGTCTTCCTTTCTTCACGGGTGCTAATTTAGTTCTCATTCCCATTTTTAACATGTCCTCCCTTGCTTTAAGGCCATCCTTAGACTTGCCTTTTATATTGAGTAATGTACCGATAACACTTTCAAATACGTTTTTTTCAATATGCATAACATCGAGAAAATGTCTCACGTACAAAGACTTCCAATATGGCAATTCAAAAAATATCGACCTTTTCTTCCACCCACCTTTCACAACCTTATGTGCAAAAGGCTTGCCAAACTCAGTACGCACATCTTTCACCTTTTCAAAAACTTGTTCACCTGACAATGCGGGTGGAGCTCTACGATGTTCGGTGTCTCCATTGAATGCTTTTCTCCACCCACGGTAGTGATGTTTAGAATGTAAGAATCTACGATGACCGAGAAACACATTCTTCTGGCAAAGTTCCAATCGAATCGTATCGGTTCCGTCTTCACAAACAGGACGCGCACGTTGACCTTTAATGCTATACCCAGATAGATTCCCGTATGCTGGAAAATCATTAATTGTGCCAAACAACATCGCCCTCAAATTGAAACTTTCTTTCCTATATCCATCATAAACCTCCACACCGTTCTCCCATAAAATCTTTAAATCTTCGATCAAAGGTGTCAAGTATACGTCTATGTCATTCCCTGGTAGTTTAGGCCCAAAGATTAACATAGATAACATCATGTACTTACGCTTCATACATAGCCACGGAGGTAGGTTATAAATCATAAGAATCACAGGCCATGTGGTATGTGAGATACTTTGAAGACCATGTGGCTTCATTCCATCAGTAGATAATGCCAATCAAAGGTTTCTTGCTTCTGATCCAAACTCAGGATAATCATTATCAATCTTCGACCACTGTGGTGAATCAGCCGGATGCCGATACTTTCCATCAATAATTCTTTCATCTGCATGCCAAGTAAGATGTCTTGCATCGGTTTCACTACGAAACATGCGCCTAAATCTCGGAATTATCGGAAAATACCATAAGACTTTTGCGGGAGACAATCTTTTCTTATATCGAGACAAACCACATTTAGGGCACTCAGTTAACGTTGCATATTCGTTACAAAACAAAATGCAATCGTTAGGACAAGCATGTATCTTATCATAGCTCATACCAATAGAGCACAACATTTTTTTGCCTCATAGGTTCGATTAGGAAGAACATTATCATCCGGTAGCATTTCTCTCATAAGAGCCAACAACTCTGTGAAACTTTTATCCGACCATCCATTGCCCGCCTTTAAGTTGTACAACTTTAATACCGCAGACAGTCTTGAGAATTTAGTGCAACCTTTGTACAACGGTTTCTCTGCATCGCTTACCATCCTCTCAAACATTTCAGGACAATCATGAAGATCTTCTTCCAGTGCTTCTACAATCTCTTCAACTCGATCACAATCGTATGTTTCCGTGTCTTTGTCGTATGAAGCATAGGTCGTATTACTTTTTCCACTCGATTCAACATTCTCGTTAATTTTCTCACCATGAAATATCCAACACTGATAACTTTGATCAATTCCATGCCTCAGCAAATGCGATTTCAATCCATGTGCGTCAACCTTACCAATATAACAACAACGCAAGCAAGGACAATGCATTCGTCTGGGGTTTTCAGCGTGTTGAACATCATACTTAACGAATTCCGCAACCCCACTCTCGTACTCTTTGGTCATTCGATCGACACAAATCCATGTTTTATCCATGGTTTTCCTACTTATTAAGGTAAACAATCAATCCAGACGAAAATACATAACTAAGGTAGTATCTTTGAATATTCTAACAATTTTAAAGTTTAATTCATTTTAAACTTCAATAACGTATACATAACCAATGTTAATATAAACTTCAATAACGTATCCGATACGCCGATATACCAACTTTAATTACCTCATCACTTTCATTTTTTCTATTACAAGAATCAAACTTTTTCTATTACAATATACCTATAACTATACTTATAACACGTTAATTTTTCTATAACTAACTTTAATTTTCTATTAGAATATACCTATAACTATACCTATAATTATAACTATACCTATAATTTTCTACAACTTTAAATTTTTTATAACTAACGTTAATTACTTATCAAACATTTTTCTATTATCAAAAATTTTTCTATTACAACATTTTTCTATTACCAAACATTTTTGTATTACAACATTTTTCAAGGAAGAACATTTTTCTATTACAACATTATTACTTATCAAACATAACAACTTTAATTACCTCATCACTTTCATTTTTTCTATTACAAGAATCAAACTTTTCTCTTATCAACATTATTCTATTATCAACATTATTACTTATCAAACATAACAACAACAATGTACCTTATGATTCAAAACTCAGTTTCTACAATAAGGGTTCTAAACTCAACTTCTAAACTCAGTTTTTACAAAAATAGCTAGAATGAATCAAAACAACTTCAACAAGAATAATACACTAAACTCAGTCAACAAGATTATGCAAATTCTCAACATTAGTAAACTACTTCTAAACTCAGTAGAAAGATTAATAACAACTTATAAAAACCATAAGAAATGAAGAACATACCGCAAGAAATGAAGAACAGTAGAAACGAAAAATGAAGTCAACACCCAAATGTCGAGACACGTACGATTCTTCAAACACGTTCAATGATTGAAACCGAAAAATGGAAGTGTATTCGTGTTCGCTGTTAGGGTTTCAACGTTCGCGGGAGGGAAAACAAAAGAACAGAGAACGAAAATACAAATGGAGTCTGAAATTTTATTTTAATTAGACCTTAGACAACGCTTTTGTGGAAAGCGCTTTCTAAGGTATGCCCTAGACAGCGCTTTCCAAAAGCGCTTTCTAAAACCCCCCTTAGACAGCGCTTTTGGTTTTAATTTTTTTTTTTAATTTAAAGACTTTAGTCAGCGCTTTTTCAAAAGCGCTGTCTAAGGTCTATATTTAAAAGCGCTTTCTAAAAGCGCTGTCTAAGGGGGGTCTTAGACAGCGCTTTCTCAAAAGCTCTGTCTAAGACCCCCCCTTAGACAACGCTTTCATTATTTTTTTGGAACATTTTCCGTGTTTTATTTTAATTTTAACCTTAGACAGCGCTTTCTTTTAAAAGCGCTGTCTAAGATGCGCTGTTAAAAGTCATTTTTGGCGTAGTGAATGAACACAATGCACACCTTAAAATCAAGAAATGGAAGGATGAATTTCACTCACCTGAAAACTTGAACAAGCTCAAATACTCCTAGGAAACCATCAGAAAACTGCAGATCTACTCCTTGTGACCTCTAATTGAAAACTAAATGCAATTAGAGCTTAGAATCGTTCTAGATATTGAGGTTTGAACTTAAAGCATCCAAAAACGAATATGATGAAATACTTTGTATGAGCTTCAAACAATGGTTGGATCTTGTTCTATGGAGTGTGCTGATCAAGAATGTGTGAAGAAATCAACAAGAAACCATATGACCAATGAGTTTCGATTAGAGGAAAGTTTGGTGCAAAATTTGAAATCTGAGCTAAATGAATGAACTCTAGCCCTAACTAGAAGAGTTATGACCTTATATGTGATGGATTTTGGGCCTAACCATGGTTAATTATCCAATGGAAGATTGGTTAAGGAGTTGTGAGTGATTTTGCATTTTTGCAATTTGAAATGTATGCATTAGTTTGCACGTGCATAAGCTTGATCATGTGCATGGAACACTCTCATTTTATCCCATGATCAGAATGTGATTGAACTTGGGCTTTGGCATTGCATGATTTGTGTGTGTTTGGAATGGTTTTGCAATTTGGTCCTATATGAAATAAGTGAGAAATAATCCATGAAAACCAATGATTCAAAAGCCAAACTTGATATAAATGAAGTGTATTTGATTTTTGTAATATGAATTTGAAAATTAGAATCATGTATAAGCCATTTGGAAGCCTTTTGCACAAGGTGGAAAATTTGAAGTGCATGAAAACCCCAAAAAACAACCTTAAATCTTTTGATCATAACTTTTGAACCACAAATTATATGGAGATGATCTTGTACTTTTTGGAAAAGGAAAAGAATAATATTCAACTTTCATGTTTAAGAAAAATCTATTTGAAGCATTTTTGATGATGAAAAGTCAAGTTGAATGTGATTTATAAAGCTTCCAAAAATAGAAACTTTCAATTATAAGTCATTTCCATTTTTAGTAACATTTGCCCTAAGCCTTGATGAATGATGAAATTCTTGACATTTAATGACCAAATAAAGGTTCATGAGCTTGAAGAGCTTGATTTACCCTAAAAATCAAAGATTGACTTTTCCTTTCCCCTGTTGACTTTTGTTTGTTTCTCAAGGAACTGATCCAGTGAAAACCCTCTACAAGGAACCAATGGACAAAATTCCATCCATGAACACTTGATATCATATAGAACACCATGGGAAAAAATTTCTTGTTGACACACTCAAACTTGAACAATCACCACATATCTCTTCAAGGAAATAAAAAACAAGCTTTTTGGACAAACACAAAATAAGTATCTCACAAATTAATAACTTTAAATTAAATTAATATTAAACATAAAAATAAATAAGTTCAAAATGGATCAAAAGACCAGGGCGAAAGTGGATAGAAAAATGGGAGATAATTCAAACTGCAATAGGGCACGCTAAGCGCCCTCTGTGCACGCTTAGCGCGAACAGACAAACTTTGAATTTTCAAAATTAGCTCTTTCTCTCATGAAATCCATCCATTATCACTCTAAAAACTAAATATATTATTAAATGAAAATCTATAACAAATAGATGTTCTCTATCAGTGCTCCCTTTGGCGTGGCTAGTTGTTTTTGCTTCCTGGCTTTGCTGATGTTCCTTCACCAACAAATATCCCTAACCAACACTTAAGAAAACGTGAAAGGAGACAAGTATATATAAAATATAAACAACTATACAAACCTCAAAAATATAGAAAATATTGCAATGCAATTAAATATCTAAACCACGACAACAAAGCCATTTTGTTGAAGCACTTAGAGGGACTAGCAAAAGTTTAAGTTTGGAAGAATTCTGGGGTTTATCGTATCTATGGGGATCGATGCGTGTTTTGTAGTAGTTTCCCATGTTGACTCATTATCACAATTGACATTAGACTTGGTTTCAAACGAATTTATGGATTGAACTTCTTCAATAGAATTTCCCGCAACACAATTTCCACTAGAATGCTCTTCTCCACAGAATATACAATTCTATAGGTGTACCTGACTTACTCAGATTCCTGGGAAGTGGTTGGATCCAAGCATTGGTTAAGTTTTTCTATTTGAGCTAAAATTCCTCATACTTCCCTAGTGTTAATGTAATTTGTTGAGAATCCAACGTTTTAATAACCTGCACCTTTTTTTCACTAAGGAATTTATATTCATTTAGGCTCACCTTTTTAATTAGTTCCTTTAATTGTATTATCATCGGAACTTGAGTTCCACCTCCTGTTGATGCATCTAAAAGCATCCGTGTTTGACTTTTCAGACTTTTTACAAAGTTGTGCATTTGTTTCATGCTACTCATATTATGATTAAGACACCTTCATAGTAACAATTTGAACCTCTCCCATGAATCATACAAGGTTTCTGTTTCTTGCTCTTCGAAATTCAAAATTTATGCTCTCATTTCATTATATAGAGTGGTGGTAAAAAACCACTCCAAATATTTGTCTTCCAACTCTTTCCAAGTGGAAAAGTATCGTTGGGTAGACAGAATAATCAATTTCTTTTATCTCTTTTATTCAATGAGAAACTAAACAACCTCAAATTTACTTTATCTTCAGTGACATCCTCTGGCATATACATTGACGATATTTCATAGAACCATGCCAAATGCCCCCACAGATCTTTATTTGTATCTTCATCGAACTGATTATCCAACAACACGAAAGCACATCAGTTTTAATAGAAAAATAAGTCAGGTTGGCTAGTTAGAAACCCAATTATATTTTTCCAGGATCGGTCCTCTTGCAGTAGTCTCCCATGGTTTGTTGTTGTTGCTTTGCCATGACAAATTTCTCTTAAAACTTACAAAAACTAAGAATACCCTTGGTAGTAGTGTACCAAATCAAAGAAAATAAAATCAACGAATAATAACTAACTAAATTCAAAACTAAAAATAAAAAAACTAAACGTCGCAGAAGCGTTTCCTTGTTGAAATTATCAACAATCCCCGACAACAACGCCAAAAATTTGATTACTACTCCACAAGTGTATTGATAGTTTTAAAGTAATATAAATAAGCTTTAATAGTGTTTTTGTCCCTGTAAGTTAGCGGGTATTTGGTTTTCGTCCTTGTAAAAAAAATTGGTTTTCGTCCCTATATCTTACTTTTTGCTTGCAGTTAAGTCCCTAAAGCCAAAATTTGTAGGTTTCCTGCGAATTTTCCTACCGATTTTATTTTTAGGGACTAAAACAAACGCGAATGTGAAATATAGGGACGAAAAAAAAAACACGGGGACAAAAACCAAAAACTTGGTAACTTACAGGGACGAAAACACTATTTAAGCCTAAAACCAAATATCATATCCACATGGATTGCTATTTAACAAAAGTACGATTGTGCGAATAATAAAAGTAACTATGGAGGGGGTGGGTTCGAGTTATTTGACGAAAAATAAACTCATTCTAAAATTAATGTTAGAAAGCGACTAGATTTTGCATGAATCCTTTGTTTATCTCTTGTTGATGTTAAATGCATTATATATTTTCACAACAAACTAACAAAACCATTATACCCAATCTTTTAGTGTACAACTCAATAACTTCTACTAGAGGTCTCATGTTCCTATTCAACTAGCGTAAGTGAAGTTAGGCGTTGCTATTGCACGTTAAATCAAATGCAATTACCAATGGTATCATATCTCCATTCAAGCGACAAAAGTAGATTAATCTCCCTAATTCAGACTCATAGGATTAGGGTCAATAATCCCTACTATTCTAAAATCATATTATTAGTGCGTCCACAAATAACAAGCATTACGAATAAAGACAATTAAATAAAAATATAATTTTAATTATCAATATAACATCAAATTAAACATATGATCCAACAGGTTCCAAACAAGTTCATCAAACAAAACCCAATCTATAGGAGTTTAGTTAGTTATATTAATATAAAGAAATACCAAAATATAAGATGAAGATATATCCTTGAATATTTTGGCCTCCAATGCGTTATAATGCTCCCAAAATCATGCTCATAATACCTTTTGTCGTCACTTTCAATTAAAATCGCAGAACCTTTGTAAGAGTACCAAAATGTAAATTATAGCCATTAAAACGGGTCAGAAACACGTCAAAAAAGTGTAAATTAAAGGCTAACCGTGCCCACGATGAGGCGTGATGGCACGCAAAAAGTTTAATAGATTTTTTTCCTCCTTTTGTTCCTTTTTTCACCAATTTTCACTAAGTCTATATTTTCTCCTCACTTGATCATTATAAGCACTTCTTTGGCACTCTTACTTCATATTGGATTCATATTTTTCTAGAACTGCTCAAAAATCTTGTCTAAAACATGTAATGACATATTGTCATCATTTTGCATTTAAGCTCACTAACATATATTTCTTTTTTATCTTTTTAAAGAGGGAGAAATTGTAAAGTCTAGATTTTATTTATGTGTTTTAAGAAAATTTGATATGTTGCAATGTTTCAGGGGGTGCAAAAGAAATCCTTTATCATGTTTTACTTAATACTTATGTCAACTCAATATAATCCAAATGCAATTGACTAGCAGTAAGTATAGAATAGACATATTGTGGAATAATTTTTCAATCCATGAACTCCTCATTATATAAATCCCTAATTTCATCTCCAAGGAGTGATATAACACTTACCGGTATAGACGAATGAGATGTTGAGGCAAACCGACTTGACCTTTTACAACAACTTTTGTTGAATCCATGAGGATGTTGAAGAGATTGGAAAAGAGAATAGAAATTTTGGAAAAGAGAATAGGAGTTTTAGGATTTTGGAGGAATTTTGGGAAGAATTGGAAGAAGAAGATTAGTAAATGATTTAAAATATAATTAAACCATTTGAAGAGTTAAAATTTAAAATCCCTATAAAGTGGAGCAACTCCCCATGCGCACAGAGTAAGCTGTCACAAATTTGAAATCCATTGCGTCGACGCAATGAACATTAATTTCATTTAAATTAAATTTTAAATACCTTAGACAACGCTTTCCTTAGAAAGCACTTTCTTAGGTTTTCTGATAATATATAATAATTTAATTAAATAAATTACCTTAGAGAGCGCTTTCTGAAGAAAGTGTTGTCTAAGGTATTTAAAATATAATTTATATGAAATTAATGTCCATTGCGTCGACGCATTAATAGAGCAGGTCGTTGCAATGGATTTCAAAATATAACCTATAAGAGCGTTTTTACAAAAACGCGCTATCTTAGGTTTACTATATTTATTTTTAACTTCAAGGGCGTGTGTTCGAACCCCCCGTTTTTCATTTTTGAGATTCTGAAAGTTCAATATATTTATTGACTTTAGAGAACGCTTTTAAGAAAGCGCTTTCTAAGGTTTCCCTGTAGCAGCGCTTTTGAGAAAAATACTATCTAAGGTGGCTTCAATTTAGTACTTTTAACAGCGCTCTCTAAAGGTTGACTTTTAGAGCGTTTTTTTAGAGAAATTTTTAAAATACATATAACAACGCTTTCTCCAAAAAACGTTGTTTTTGTTACGCTACTACAGACCAATTTTGACGTAGTGAATGCAAGTTTGCCAAGAATCATAAAAGAGATGACTGAAGTTGCTTTGCCCTATAGGGAATTGGTTTTTGTAAAGAATCATAAACTATTAAAAAGGAGATTTAAACTATTATGACAAATTTTTGCTACAAAGAAATTAACCATAAACTATGTAAAGAACTCCAATATACAAAATTAAAAGATACTACATTTGAGAGTTCATATAGAATCATTATATTATAACTTTGTCAATAAAAAAAATCTATTTAATACACTGATACGTTAATTAGATTGATGTTAGTGTATATGTTGATAGCATAATCTTGCATCAAATCAAAAAGCTTCCAAAGCTGGACCAAGCGCAAATGTATCACAGTCTTCTGCATTGCAATAAGCATTATAATCATGACCATTTTTACATCCACACTCATTCCAATTATGAAATCTCCTTTTATTTTGCTTCTCCATCTCAGCAACCGAACACACTTTTACTTTAATCTCTACTTCCACTTCTGCTGTTGTCAACATAATCTCTTTGCAATCACTTCCACTCACCAAATCCATTTTCAACCATTTTTTCAACTCCATGTTTTGTGATTGAAGAATCACCTTCCATGGAATCTCACCTTTTCCAATAAGTTGTGAGCCCCACATCTTCCTCTGTCTTAGCTCCAACACAAGGCTTTGCTGATTAAGGTTTTCCAAGAATTCATCTGGACAAGAACAATCAAGATTAAAAGACTTGTCCCAAACATTTTTGCTGTTGAGTTGAATTCTTTTGTTGTTTCCTGTTGGAACATACAACCTAGCAAACAAATTTTTAGTGGACTTGATGAATTCGACGTTTCGAGCTTGTACTATTTTTATTTCACAACTGAAGTTTGCATAAGCAACTATATGGGATGGGTCCATTGAAAATTGAGAGAATAATTAGGTAGTTATGTGTTGTAACTAGAAAGAGAGAGGAAATTAAAGGTAAAGAATATGTGTGAGGGGTTTGTTTGAGTTTGAGTAGTTGAATGTGATGTATTATATAGTGTAGAAAAAGTAATTAACTAGTTGTAAATGCTTTCCATGAGATTGCTCTTATCCTTCAGCACTAATATTTTCCTATATCTCATTTGTGCTTTTTGTGAATATTTTAATACCAACTTAATCTTAAATATGCCCATGAGATTGTGTTGAAGATTATATCTTAATAAAGAAAATCTTTAGAATCTTGAAAGACTAGATTTTGCAATTTGGATAATGGTATTGGCTACTAATCAAGAGTATCTTACAGCCATCAAAAAAGCTAATACTCTCACCTCAGTGGCCATTGTTTTCTAACTCACTCACACATAGTCAATTATAAAACATTGCAAATTTTAGAATATGAAATTTTAGAATTAGTACTGGCCATACATGAAACTTTATCTCAACTAATACTATAAAACTAAAAATCAGTTATCTACCCATAAAAAGTACTTATTTAATTAAGGTGGAGTGTAGTAATTATCCACAAATGTAAGACCAATCTCTAAAATTGTTGTCACTTATAAGACTATGTTTTAAGTTTAAAGATAGGTTTTTTCTAGGTTATCTTGACAAAAAGATGGATAAATTATCTATTATGACATAGAGCCACTTATAAATAGACATATATAAATAGGAAAATAAAATTTTACTCTTGAATTAATACACCGATATTAAACAGACATGTATGTAGTGAATATTTTTAATGTTTCTTATTATTGAAATATATTTGTCATTATTTGATTGAATATGTGTCAAATGGGTAACCTAAGTCTCGCCTTAAATATATTTTTTATTGGCATTGTGCAAGAACCATGAATAAAGGCCTAATCATAAGACCCATGAATAAAGGTCCAATCACTAATCCAATACAAAGGGTGCAGCGTGTAACGCTCTGATTTCGTGATTTTTAATGTATGTAGTAAATATTTTTAATGTTTCTTATTATTGAAATATATTTGTCATTATTTGATTGAATGTATGTCAAATGGGTAACCTAAGTCTCGCCTTAAAGATATTTTTTATTGGCAGTGTGCAAGACCCATGAATAAAGGTCTAATCATAAGACCCATGAATAAAGGTCCAATCACTGACCCAATACAAAGGGTGCAGCGTGTAACACCCTGATTTCGTGATTTAATTGTGTAGCTTGTTGTTGTTAATTATTTGGTGTTTGTCAAATGTTGTTGTGTTGATGATGAGGTTATTCGAAATTATTTTAGTAAATAGTAATATTAAGGATAATTATTTTAGATTATACAAATTATTATTATTTAATTAAAATAAAAAAATTAGAGGTCTTGGGGATATGTTGGTCAATTGTGGAGACTAAGTTGAGGGCAAAGTTGGAAAAGAGTATTTGGGGTATGTGTTATACTGATTAGTAAGAAGAGAATCGTATCTTTCGTAACATTTGGAAAAAAGAGGAGAAAATCTCTGAAGAACAAAAGAAAAGGCTAGGGCTTAGAGGATTCCCGGAGAATTCGAAGAGAAACCGTAAGAAAGCGACATTTTAAGGTATGAAGAGTATTGCATTTCAATATGTATGATATAGAGTTAGATGCTATTGGGGATTTTGGGGTTTTAAGGGAAAACCTAGGATTAAAGATGTAGAATTGATGAACTTTGATGATTTGTTTTGTGATGTTTGTTGTGATTGATGTATATGTGTTAGATAGGGGTTTTAATGACTTAAACTAGGGTTATTGGAGTTAAAAATGCAGTTTAAGGGTGTAGAATCGTAGTGGGATGAGTGTTATCATCGCATAAATTTTTGAGTAGTTCGTAGAGCCCGCTCTGCATGGTCTTAGTCCGCTCAGCATGGTCTTAGCCATCTCAACGCAGTCCCTTTGGGCAACTTATTTTCAAAACTTCGAAAATTCATAACTTTTGACTCGTGAGTTTATTTGGGGTGTCGTTCGAATCGTTGGAAAGCTGGCCTTATGTATTTTATGTTAAAGTTGTTTTCAATGATAGATTTTCAACTATTCTACGCACCAAGTGGTTTTTCCGTGTATGTTCCAATGTGTCGAATCGTGAAATGTAAACATCGGTCGCATGAATGTGTGTTGTTATTGTAAATTATGATGTTGCATGATGTTGTTGTTAAGTTGTTGTGGCATACCATGCAATCGTGATCAGTTATGGTATGATGTGTTGTAAATTAACTGTTAAATGCAATAATGGTTTTTTATGATGTAGTCGAATGTTGTGGGGTATTGTTGTTGTAAAGATGTTGTTATGTGTTATATGATATGATACTTATGTTTATCTGGAGGATAACGATAGGGTGTTGTTGTGTTATGATGTTAATTACATTTTGAAACTTTTATGATAATTATGTGTTGATTGCTTATGTAATGATGGTCATGTGAATGATGTTATTAAGAGGATTTTGATATGTATTAGTGATGTTATTTAATGAAGTTATGATGAAATAAATAGATGAGGTGAATGTTTTGATGTTTATACATGCTTTGTGACAAACATGATGATCAAATGAATTATGATGATTTGGTATTGAAATGAAGTTGTGATGCTATAATATGATGTTTATGACTGTTATGTGATGACGATTGATTATATGACTGGTGTATAAATGTTGCTCTGGTAGATGTAACATCGGGTGAGACACGCTTAATTGAATATTATGTTGTCTGTTAGGATGATTTTATGAGTTACTAGAATGTTGATTTTTAGTTAATGATTATTGTTGACAATGGCCTAAGGTCTTGATGTTTTGATGAAATAAATGAGCTATTCTGAAGTTATGATTCGACTGCAAAGTTTAATTTGATTATTGATTTATAAAAGAAGTGATATTCTAAATGTTTTGAAAAACCGTGTTACGAAGCAAGATTGTTATTGAGATGTTTTATGAAGAAAATGTGACACTTTTCTGAGATGTACTCTGAATTATTTAAGTAATTATTATTTTTATTCTGTGGGGTTAGAAGGGTGTTACACAGCCAATAAGTATGAACATGAAAAACCTTACCTAAGGATGAAGCATGTGATCCCAACTACAACCTTTCTTGTATTGTCAGATCCAATCGAACGATAATCCATACAACGTGTGGGTTGAAGGGGAGCGGTTTTAACACTTTATTCTATATAAGCTCCACACACGCCATTTTCGGATATCATTTCCACTTTCATTCTAAATTTCTTCTCGGATACTTAATTGACTTAGGTATTTGAGTGATAATCTTGCAGGTCCATCATGTTTCACAGTATCGCAAGCATTCACAACCGCAACAAGATATCTCACTACAATATCATTCTTTAATCCTTGCTCCATAACCGAACCTTTCCATCATCCAGGGGAACTCGAAACTCACACCATACCCCTTTAGCCTAAATTGTAGGCAGTTGTTTAAGGTTGATCAAATAGTCCTAAATTTCTTTAGAATCTAAGGCAAGGGTAATATATATATCAATTGTTTAAGGTTGGTCAAATAGTTCTAAATTTCTTTAGAATCGAAGGTAAGGGTAATATATATATATATATATATATATATATATATATATATATATAACACTCATTCACATCAACCCAACAAGGCACATTTTCTATATAAAAAAGATTTAAGGATTATAACGCCCAAATAAGACAAAATCTCGTAGTTGTATTTACGCAGATTTAAGGTCAAACAGAACATTGGTATTGTTTCTAGGAACTCAAAGTTCACATTGTGCCCCTTAGTCTCGAATGGGGGAAACTATTTTGGGTTGGCCAAAATAGTCCCATATTGCTTTGGAATCGAGGATAAGGGTTGTTTATATATAACACCCATAAACTTCAACTAAATGATGCACTTTTTCTAAAGGAAAAAGAAGTGAGGGTTCTCACACCCAAACAGGACAATGCCTCATACTCATAGTGACACAAACTTCAGGTCAATCGGATCACTGGCTCCGTATGTGGAAATCGATATCTAGTTCCCTCAAATTTCAATGAGAAATCTTCATTTCTCTAAAAGTAGCTTAGCAACAATCGGTCTTCTTCATTTTTAATAATAGATTGATCTCGTGAAAGCCTTGATATCGAAATTTGCTCGACTAGCCTGCCAACGAAGTTCTGCTGCCATAATAGTTTACATGATTGTTCCCGAGATCGAGGTTTCAATTTCTCCTACAATTAAGGACGATTTGGTCTAGGTCATTTCTCCTTCTACACCTACTCCTTCAAACGCAGTTCCTCCAATAATCATCCAGAGCAAGTTCTAAGTTCTCCCGATATTTTAGTCTTCCTAACTAATTCTTCAAGGCCAAACCTAAAGCATCATCCAACACCACTTCTTATTTTGGAAAAAGTCGCTGCTTTCACACCTTCACTTTTAAGTCGATTGAATAGGGGTAGTTGTTGCACCCTAAAATTTACCATCTTGTTCGTAACCTTAATTGGCTTCGCTTCGCATTCATATGCATTATCCTTTAGGTCATAACGCTTAATCATGCATTGCATTAAGCTCTTGAGATACGGGATCAGGGTGTTCTTATGGCTCAAGGTTTATTTTATTTTTGAGTGTGTATTCAGAGTTAAAACAACAGGCATTAGAGGCATCACCATTTATTTTGCTTAGAGATTGATTTGATTGTTTCAACATAGGGTTGCAAAAAATATTGAGATCTTATGGTGTGTTCAAGACATGGTTTCTATCATATTTTAGACATTATTCAGAATAATATCAAAGGACAAGCTTCAAAAGTAGAGCGATGGTTAGAACAGGTGGCAACAAGTCAATTTTCACAAGTTTTCTTTGGTGTAATTGATTAACCCATATGTGTTAATAGATTAACACCCTGTGTTCTCCTTCTAGCGCCAATATTCAAATTTTTAACAGATTAATTAATTAACCATATTGCTATAATCGATTAACACAAGTCATTTTTGCTCAAAAATTCAGTTTTGCAGCACTATAGCAGATTTTGATCACTTTTATTTTTGCTTGCGTCATAAGAGGATTCTAGAGTGTGATAGGCTCTAACCAACTCCAAACCAAATGTCAAGTCTAAAACCCAAGCCTAATTCAAGAGCTCATTCCAAAGCACTCTCCAAACCTCATTTACACTCCAAGCCCAGGGATCATTTAAATGCATTTTCTCCAAACCTCACAAATCCACAATAACAATTTCAATTTCCCTCTCAATTCTCAGCTTTGTAGATTGGTAATATAATTATTAGATCTACTTCTCATTTGACTTAATTTGCATTTTCACAATGTAGATCCTGTGGTTTTTTGGTGTTGATTGATCCATTGATTTGCTTGATTGTTGATCTTAATGTTTGATGGATTCAATTGGTGTTTAATTGTTGATATTTTATGTAATTTTCGTGTACAATTGCATGCCCTAACATATGGTGATTGAATGGATAGTTGATGCTGGAAAGTTTTTTTTTCATGCTGAATTTTCTGTTGTTGTTACAGTGTTAACAAATTAACACCTTGTTTGTGCTGATTTTTTGTTGTTTCTTTAAGTGTAATAGATTAATCAATATAGTTTAATTGATTAACACTGGTGTTAATTGTGTTTTTGTGCATTTTTCAAGCTTGTTCTAATTTTTTTCATGTTTAATCCTCATGCTTGGAATGATACATATTTAGGGGATTTTCTTGAGCTATTCGACATCACTTTGCAATATGTATGTGATTCTTTGACACACAACTCGTTGATTTCATAGTTTGTGTTCATGATTAATTATTTTTCATTCTTGATGCATTGTTCATGATGCTTGCTCATTTTTATGTTAATGCTTTCTCGTTTATGATTGTCCATGATGCATGTTCATGATTAAAGATTCAATTTTTTCAACGCATGTTTATGACACTTGTTTATTGATGTTGTGTGATACATGTTCATGTGGATTTTTCCCTTTGTTGATGCATGTTCATGGTGATTGGTTTATCTTTTGATACATGTTTCACATGATGTTTTGATCTTTTATGATACATGTTCATGATCATTCATACTAGATATATTGTTGATGCATTTATTGTTTCTCGCATACATTGTTGTTTGGTGCATACATGTTGTTATAAGTTGCCATTCTGTTTTGCTGAATACATTGTTGGCATGAGCTATATGTGTTGTTAAATGTTGCTATGTTATTAATCTTAAATATACTAGCATGCTTGATGGGAGGTGTCATTGTAAACTGTTGTTTTGGTTTATTTTCATGGTTTTTCCTTGTTTTTACATGTTCCCTTAGGGTCTCCTAGTCCAACTTCATTTTTTATTAAGCTTGGAGTAGGATAGACATTAGGTGTTAATTCATGCATGACAACAATAGGATAGAATTTCCTTAATCCTCAACATTATGTCCATCTTTGTATGCTAATATTATGATACATGTTCCTTTTGCATCCCAACTTTAGGACCACATTGCATGACAACATCTAGGACCGAGTTCCCTATAGATCTTGTGTGCGTCTTTCTCTTATTTCTCATAATCAATATAATTGGTTCCTTAAAAACAAAGTATAATTGGTTTCTTGATCAGTCAAGAAACCCACAAGGGTTAGGGTTTAGGGTAACCAAAGATAACAACAAGGATCGGTTATAAAGTTCTATTCTTTCTCTTTAAACAAGATTACAAGTATACAAGAATAACAAATAACCTCTCTCACTTTTGAATTAGGGTTTTATCTTCCTATTTTCCCTTATACAAAATATGAGAGACTAGTATGTTATTTATAAGAAAACTAACATACTAACCTAATGGGAATTTTAACAATTACCCATTACAAGCTAACTTAGGGTACAAGCTAAATTAAACAATTAGATTCATAACACAAGGCCCAATTAAACAACAACATGTGAGCGGACTTCGAAGGCATGTTAACCCTAGATTTTGTTCCAATATCTCACATGCATAGTATGTCACGAGCCTTAAGCACATAGGAAGAAATGAGCGGATGCATTTCTAACCTTATCCTAGGGTACTTTGTACATGAGACTTTAGCACAATTCACATCACCAACATTAAATTCACTTCTATAAAACAATTCAACAAGTTCAAATTGCTTTCTTCAGGATTCTCTCCTTTCTTTTTCAGAAGAGAGCATGTTACTTTCGTTCTACCGTAAAAAGGTAAACGTGTAAATCTCCACACAACGAGCGGCAACACCTAACTGCTAGAACGCGAATGTTAACATCGTCCACAAAAAAAACGTTAGCAACCTGTGGTCCCACGAACTACGATTGCTCTAATTTCTCATTCCCAGTGAGAATATGTAGGCACAAGGGCCCCAATCCTTGGCGAGCAACCTTCCATTTCACCCGTAGTCCTCCAAACTACATTGACTCTGACTTTCCCATTGCATTAGGGAATATGTAGACCTAGGATTGTAAGATCCTATCAAGACCTCTTTTGTTTTTTTCTTTTCCATTTCCGCGTCTCGTTAGCAAGTAAGCTTTAGATATACACACCCTTTAATTAAAACAACAAGAGTGGATCTCGTTGAGTACAATGAACACGAGGGTTGCTAACACCTTCCTCTTGTGTAATCGACTATCGAACCCCAAATTTGGTTGTGAGACCATGTTATTTCTCTTTTTGAGGTTTTCACGGTCGTTTCCTTTCCCTATTGGGATAAATAACGTTCGATGGCGACTCTGTTTGTGCCCATTGTTTTTTTCATTGTGACAATGTAATACCCTGTATTTTAATTAAATGCTTTGGATAATATTAATTAAGATTAATAGGGTTCTGGTGTGCTCTGAGATTTTTCAACTTAAATAATTAGAGAAACCGATGAACTCAAATTAAATAGTTAATATTATCTGACTCAGAAATTTTATTAAATTAGTGACTCAAAGACATTGATGGATACCCTTAATTTGGACCAGTTAGGTTACTAACTAAAGTTATATCAGTATTATATACTTTTGTTTCATTTGTTATCAAACATATAAACATTGTGAGAGAAAGAAGAAAGAAGGGAAGAAAGAATGGAGAGAAGAAGAAGGAAAGGGAAAAAGCTTGAGGAAGAAGAGCAACATCAAATCATCAAATTTATTCTCCAATATTCATCTCACGGTCTTCATCATCTTCTTTGCTAGAGGTGGATTTAGATAGATACTTTTGTTTTTAGAAATTCTAGAAGTTTTAGAATTTTAGGGCAATTGATAAAATCTTGCTAAAATCATGTTTCTAACGGATCAAATATGGTATAAATTACGTAGAATATTCGGGTTATAAGCTTAATGAACTTATAATGCTTGCTAGTTCTTCCTATGATGTTTTGATGGTGTTCCAATGGGTTTTATGATGAGAAAACATAGTTTTTGAGCTTCTGCAATAAGGTTAATCGGTTAACCAAAGTGGTAACCGATTAACTAATGAAAAATGGTGTTCTGCGTGAAAATATGACTGGTTAATCGATTAACCAAATGCTTAGCCGATTAACATTTCTCTGAATTTTTAAAAATCTTCTAAAACCCATAACTTTTGAACCGTAAGTCCGTTTTGGTCGTTCTTTATATTGATAGAAAGCTCTTGGAATGATCTATCTAATGAAAAATGAAAATATTGATAATAATTTGGAATTATTTATTTACGATAAGGGATTGGAAAAATAAATATTATGTAATTATGTTATGTCATATTATATGTATGCATGCTAAGTATTAATAATCATGAGACTACTTAATTAAAAAGGAGTTATGTAGGGTGCGAAAACATTACCACATATCAATAGTAGAACCTAGTTTGTGACCAAGAATTTGATAGAAACTAGATGGCGATATTCGGACGTTCGATACATAGATGTGTATCTTAGTCAAGTAAGGGTCTAATGGTGAGGTAAACACTAGATGGAACATGTGTGTGAACTCGTTGGGTGTTTTATTTGTGGAAAGGCGAATGTGGCCATATGAATATAATATGCATTCACTTTTGTGTTAAGGCGAACGTCGCCTTATGAATGTAACATGCATTCACTTTTGTGTTAAGGAGAATGTGGCCTTGTGATTGGTATGTGAAATCACGTTTGTGTTGAAATCACGTAATCAGAACCGCTTTCCCTTAGATTTTGTTTCCAGAACCTGGGGTTCCTCTAAAATATATGCATAATTACTTTGCATGTTTGATTCTCGCATTTAGTGCGAATGGAACCTATGGGTAGAGACTTGAGATGGTTAACAGGCCATGGGAAGTGACGATTATAGGTTAACAGACCTAGGATCCGAATCCATTTCGTATGTCAAGTAAATTACAAGGATCCATGACTCATGTTGACTCTTAGACGTAGGAGAGGACAGGAATAGGGATGCCTTCGTTGGTTTCCGGATTAGTGATAACTTTCGAGTTAGTGAACTCAAGACATGTTTTCATATGAGTGTGAGATTGTGAACTTAATGTCTAGGCTTTCCCCTTACTTGAGTAGGATCCTTATAAAACCTTGTAGAGCTGAGAGAATCCAAAAGACAGGGAATTCACTGAGATGTTGATATCTCACCCCCACTATTGTTATTGCTTTTCAGGCTTTGTTTGCAGGTTTGATTTACAAGTGGAGTTGAGCTTGGATGTTTCAAGAAAAGCTCAGATCTAGTTTTCTGTTGTGTATTTATCTTTGTACAATGAAGGATATTGTATTTGATCTTAGTATTTTTATTTTAGCATGATTTCCATGTCTTGTACAAAAGTTTTGTATTATGTTTTAGTATTGGTCAAGAATGTGAATTATGTTATTAGGTACTTATGATGGTGTCAGTACCAAATAAACACTTGTATGATATTATTCTAGATATATATTATATGGGGCGTTTCAGACAACCTATTCTTCTTGTACATTCAATATATCAATTCTCTCCTATGTTTCGATTTTAATCTGCATCATGTCATAAACTTCCTTGTATAAGGATTTTTTGGTAGCACCAAATTGACAAATGTAACACCCCAACATAATTAGCCTTTTATTTAATTATTTATTTGATTTAAATGAGTGATTTATTTAAATGATTCTTTTATGTGAAACATGACGTGTTTGGTCGGTGTCGGTATTTGTGGTGAATTGTGTTTGTTTAATTAATTTTGGTGGGAATTAATTAATTAAATTAATAGAAATCTGAGATAATATTAAAGGTTGGGTAAGAAGTGAAATAATAGATAATTAGGTGGTTCATGGAGAGAAGTTGGTGTTTAGTTGGGAAAAAATACAATTATGAGGAAATTAATTAAATTATTATATAATTAGAAAATTAGAGAAAATTTGTTTTAAGAGAATTTGTGAGTGAAGTTGAAAAGGAGGGAATAGAGAATAAGAGTTGGAGAGCTAGGGCTTGGAGGAGAGGACCTTAGAGATTACTTGAGAGCTTAATTTTGTTGAATTCATAAGGTAAAGGGGGGATTATTCATCTAAGGGTGTCTTAATCATGAAAGGGTAGAGAGGTTTCCCGGCCTTAACCTCTAATAGGAATTTCTTCCTTTTCCTTTGATCATTTCATTTGATTAATTTTATGAAATAAATTCTATTTTATGCACTGAAATTATTGAAATTTGGGCTTTGTAATTATGGTGATTGTTGTATGTGCTAAATTGTTCATAAACATTATGTTTTATGTTAAATTGAGGGGTTTAAGGAATTAATGAAATTCTGAATTTTTGTGATTAATGGATGTAATAACATGTTAAATCGATGAAAATTAACATGATAACAAGTGGTATATATGTATGTATAAATTGAGGGTTGTTTGGGTATTTTCTGGTGGAATTTGGAGTTACAGAGCTGCTACAAGGTAAAAAATTATGTTTTTGGTGTTGTAGGTATGGAAGACCTCGCCCAGTGAGCTTTTCCCAGCAAGTTGTTGTGCTCGCCTGGTGAGGATGATAACACTGAGTTGTTGTTTGCAACTCGAATCCTCGTAACTTGAGTTTCGTGACTCGGATTGAGAAGTCGTTTAACGAATTGGAAAGCTAACGCATATAGCTACATTATGGTAGTGCCTTATAAGATGATTTAAAATGTTTGAATGATGTATGGATGTATGTTGAATGTGTGAGTGTATGAATATTTTTATGGATTAATGTACATGCTTAATGATGAATTGATGTTGAGATGATTTAACATGATTGGGTGTTGTGTGTGAATATGTATTTGATATGGTGATTTTGTTTGGTGATATTATATGGTGTGAATATGATTCATATTTTTATGAAATACATGATTATATGGTGATTAATTATGTATTGTTAGTGTGCATTGTTGTTATTATTGGTGAATAGTAATTCATATGAGGGGATTACTATTGTGTCAATGCATGATGTTTATGGTGAGAAGGGGTCGTAAGCACTATTATTATTGTTGCATTGATTTGTATGTACATGCATCATTGAGTTATGTCTTTGAAAGAGGCATATTCATTAGTTCAGAAGGGGGGACTTTTGGCTTGTCCCAAGCTCAGAAGGGGCTTGGAGCTCGTACGGGAGCTCGGGTTCACAGTTGATTGAAACTCGGTTTGTATGAAGAACCAAATGTGGAGTCAGTGCTACATACATATAGAGTTGAGTAGTAAGTCCATTTCATAGTGGGGCCGTGACGAGCACGAGTTGAGTCGATGTTGCATTGCATTACATGATGATAAGATATTTGTGTGATGAAGAGTAATCTTGTATGATTTATATGAGTTTAACTGTGACATCGGTGAATGTGAATACATGATATTGAGGTGCATGTTTGATATGTGTATAACTTTGTAGTGTGTGAATCTATCATGATTTTTTTGTGCACCATTAATTATTCCAATGTATTCTCACCCTTTTTATGTTGTTGCATTTATGCTCCTCTGGAGTACAAATAATCAGGTACTTGAGTAGGAGCTTAAGGTTGAGGACGGCGTTGTGCCTCTTTAGATTCCTGTTGATCGAGTCTTATAATTGGAGTCGCTCTGATATATAACATGAAGGTAACGAGTTATTCTTTTATTGTTTTCTTATGTTGCATATATTTTTCTCTAATTGGAGATTTGAACTACTTTTTCAAACTTATTGATGTTAAGGATTTAATTTTATGTCAACTATTCTATAATTTCTGTTAGTTATCAAATAATTTAATTTTCAATTATGTGGTTCATGTAAGTTTCATGGGTGTTGAGTAGCATCTTGCTTAGTGGACATTCGTGATATACATGTTTTATTTATTTAATTGTCGAGTCTGGAAGTAGGGTGTTACAACAACCACATGCACAAGAAAAAATATTCTTGGTTTAAAAAAGTGTTGTATCATCATTCCTTCTTAGAAACTTGTTTTCAAGCAGAAACTGGCTCAAACTATTGTAACACCCCAAAATTTTCCCTCTTATTTATTATCAACCTCGAGCAGTTTGCGCTTTATTCCCGCATCATTCTGCATATCATTGCATCGCATTCGAAAAATAAACAAATAAATAAATCATGAACATTTTCATGTGCATGAGGCATGTGATCAGACAAGACTGGCTAAGCATTGGAGTTCAAGAGAAATAACACCACAGAAATATGATCCAAAGCAATTCCATGAAAAAACAACCAAAAAGAAAGAATATTGAAATTTTGAGGTCGTTAACCGGTTAACGCTTTGGTTAACCGGTTAACGGGTGCGAATTTGGAGAAAATATTTTGAAAAGTGGTTGGTTCATCATTTCCCTCCACATTTCCTTCCATTCTTTTCCCTCTCAGTTTTTCCACTTCAATTACATCCCATTTCCCTTGGATATTTTATATCACCTTCTAGATTATTCCAAGGAATATTCTTCACCCCTAACTAACTTCAACTAACTCCAAGCCTAGTTCCAAGCCTCATTCTCCTAACCTAATGTCAAACCTAACTCCATTCCCAAATCCCATGCCATGCCTAACCTCTATATAAACCTAAATCATTCCCAAACCAAAGGGTTCCATCACATTTTCACCATTTTCACTTCATCTCTTTCATTCTTCTCTCAAACTTTTCCACCATTTTCAACCTCTCACCAAAGCTTCTTCCTAGAAGTTCTTCAAATTCTTCATTGGAATTTGAAGAACTTGAAGCTAAACCTTCATCAATCATCTCATTGTGAAGCTTATTTGAAGAATCAATTCTGATTTTGGAGGAGTTTTTAGCTTATTGGAGGTTATTGATCAAGTGTTCATCAAGATCGAATCGCATTTATTTTGCATTCGCGAATCTCTGGTTTTTCTTCTCCATTTGCATTCCGATCTACACCGCAACACTCACCGAAGAAATCCTCCGCTTCGTAGGTTGGTGATCTAATTCCGCTTCTTTATTTAAGTTATTCTCTTCATCTCGCCGTTGTGGTATTCTTTAAAGTGCTTATCGTTATGATTACGTTTTGATCGGTGTTCTTACGTTTTGATTGCGATTTGTTGATTTTGATTGTTAGAAGCTAGGTTGTAGCTTGGTATAGGTGTTAGTGTGTGTTAAATAAGCCATAATTGAGTAGAAATTCGTGTTAACATGTTTATATGTGTGTTAGGGATGTTTAGAGGTAAGTTGGTGGCCAAAAGCACTTATTTCAAAGCAAATTTTCACATTTTGTTCAGTGTTAACCGGTAACGCTTTGGTTAATCGGTTAACACATGTGTTTTTGGCCATGTTGTTGTTGTATGGAGTCCGTTAACCGGTTAACAATTTGATTAACTGGTTAATGCTGTTGGATTTTGGATTTTCAGCTTATTTTAATGCTTATGTGATTTTCTTTGTGCCTTTAATGTTCATACATGTTTAGGCATTGATTTTAGGGAATTTTTAGGTCCATTTTCAGTATGTAATTTTGTCGTTTCGAGTCGTCTCGACACGCGTTTTGTTACTTTTGCATACTATGTGTTAATTGTCCACTAAGGCATGTAATGCTTTGCATATTGTTATGCCATATTGTAATGCATCCATTAGCATCTTAATGCATGTTCTCATTCTGTTTTGCATCATGATTATGGTACATACATTGTTGATTGTGATTACCATGCTATGCCATAAGTTCTTGAAAATGCATGAACATAAATGTGAACTTTCTTGCATTCTTGTTTGCATTGTTGATTGCATTACCATGTTATCTTAATTCTATTTTTGGTGCCAACTAACATGTTTTAATTGATGATCATTGTTGATACATGCACATATTCCATGTCCATATGATTATGTGATCAAATACTTGAAAGTGCATAATTGTGTTCATTATTTTGTATACATTTTGTTCATGAGCATCCATAAAAATATTATGTTCATCCAATCATGCATGTTGATGTTTGTTAATCATGATATGTGAAGTATTTGCATTAGTTGTTATCCTTCTTGTGCATAAAAATGAAAATAATAAAATCTGCCATGTTTTCGCATCTATTTTTTAATATAACATTGTTAAATGTATGTTGCTTGTTATATAGTTCATGATGTTTGTGATCTTTTACACCTATTTTTGCATGATGTGTATTAGTTGCAGTAGGTTGTTTGTGTTGTGAAGTATTTTCATAGTTGTTTATGCATTTGAGAGCTGTAAAAAGCTGTTGGATTTTATCTTAGCATTATTTTTAAACCCCTTTAGACTTAGGATTGAGTTTAGTTTAGGTCCTAGTTGCCTTAGGAATTATTTGGTATGTGTTTACCTCATTCCTTTTTATCAAATGAAATATTAACCTTTGTTTTGTAGCGAGGTTGAGGTATGCTTCCTTCAACTTATTCTTTTACTTCCTTTATGCATTTAATTTGCATTTAATTTCCTTTACCTTTCATACTTGTGTTTGGTAGGATTTCCCCCTCTTTTGTAGAATCAACTTAACTTCCTTAGGAAGTAAGTTGCATTATAATTCGCCTTTCTTCTTTTACTTCGCATTAGGATTAGAAAGCCACACTAACCATTAGGATCTCCTTTGGTATTGAATAAAGCAACTTAGGGTTGGTCTTAGTCCCCCTTAGTTTTGTCCTTTTCCGATTTGAGTCCTCTTTATCACCTCAAAAGATAAACAACAAAATACCTAATAAATTCCACCAACAATATACTTAAAACACTTCTAATAAAAAATAACAAACAAAGACATCGTGTCTTCTCTTCTCATCTCATACTCTTTGCGGACGAATACGACTTACCTCGACAGTTCGGACAGCGATACGGTAAATGCCCTCGAGTCAGAGCCGGCAACACCTGAGCTAGAGCTATGGTAACGTCATCCTAAAACAACACAAAATAGTTCCCGCCTTTAGTTAGGCGAACTACGTCTACTCAGATCCTTATTTTCCCGATGAGGTACGTAGGCAGCAGGGTAGGGCCCGTTCGCGCACATTCTTTATTTTCCCTACATTTCCCCTTTCCTTCCATTTTCTTTTCCAATTCCATTTCACATTTTAGTTCCAATTCCAGTTAGCGGTTCTTTTGTTCAGCAGCATCTTATTTCTCACCCTTTGAAACAAACAAGCAAGCGTGGATCCCATCGGGTACGGCAGACGATCTGGGGTGCTAATACCTTCCCAGGTCGTAACCGACTCCCGAACCCAGATCTTTGGTTCGCAAGGCCTCGTCCTTTCCTTCTCTCAAGTTTTTACAGCATTACCTTTCTCATTCATTCGGGATAAAAATGCCTAGCTGGCGACTCTACCTTTTTCGCGTCACTTTCGCGTTTGTACTAGGATGAAAATCCCGGGAGCGACAACTACAAACCTAAGCTCTAAGAGCATGTTTCAAATCTTAGAGAACCATTTTCATTTTGAGTAATAAAAGTTTCATAAGACTGAGAGGATGATCAACATACACTCCCTTCTGGATATAACTATTCAATAATACACTATTTACATCCATTAGGAAGAGTTTAATAAAATATAGCTCATGAAAATCTTGAAGCAGTTTTATGACTTATAATCGAGCTACATGGGTATACAATTCATCAAAAATTATTCCTTCTTGTTGATTGTATCATTTCGCAATGAGTCTTAATTTATTTCTTAAATCATTTCCAAAGGCATCAAACTTGTTGCAAAAGACCCGCTTAGGAACCAATAACTATATTAGCTGAAGCTGAATGAGTTCTCAAATGTTGTTTCTTTCATATTGATCTTTCTTTCTTGCATAGCAAGAAACAAATGTATTTTATGATAGTTTCATCAATTCCATTTGCCTCAATTTGTAAGAAAACAAAGTCACAAGGTTACATACCATGCTAAGGGGAGTGTTGAGATATAATTCACTTATAAATATTTTCATTAACATTCTGAAAGGGAAGGTCTTTAGTCGTCCTCCTTTCTATGGATAGACTTTAATCTTTAATTTTACTTATTCAGCTTGTGTCTCTCTAATTGGACTTTATTCTTCCTCTTTTATTTGATATTTTTTCCTTGATCATCATCTTCTAAGGATATTCTTTCAAGAATATCTGCACAATTACCAACCTTTACATCTACCAAACATTTTTTGTTCTTATAGGAGTGAAACAAGAGGAAATATTTATTTCTTCACTCGTATGAATTGAAGAGAAATTGTCAATATCCTCTTTTTAATTCAAGTCTTCTGCATCATAATTTCACTTTTAGACCTTTGATGCCCAAATCTTTTTTTGTCCTTTTATGTTATTGGAATACATGTTATGAGCAAATATGTTTCTATTTTTACGTTCACGATGCTCTTGATAAAAATGCGAGTGAGGATAATCTTATTTTCTTTAATGACTCTTTTTGATAAAATAGAACATTACAATATGGTCGTCTTTATAACAATAATTGAATTGTATGGTTTTACATTTAGATGTTGGTTGGGAATTGCAAATATTTCTAAATCTTTTACGATTGTTCTTAGGTTCCTAACCAAGATCTGCCTTATCGTAAGACTATATTTGGTTACTTAACAAAAGATTCAAGTTACCTCGTCCTTTAGTGAATTTATAAAGTGTGTTTTTAAGATCGTCAATTTTATTTTTCAAAATGTCACATTGATCTCACATGATAGATTCATCTAAGACTTTGTGAGAAGATAAGGGTTAATGAATTGAAATTAGCTATTGAGTTCAGTAAAAAAATACTTTGGCATGTTAAGTGAAGCAGTTAGTATAGTTTGTTACACAAGATAATAAAAAGTGAGTGGAACTGGTTAGTTTTAATTGTGATAGTAAATTAGAAGTGATGTTAGTATGTGTTGCGAATCTTGTTGTGAATTACAACAAAATTCAATATAAATTTTTGTGGGGCAAAGAACAATAGAAACCAAAATAAATGGTCTACAACAATAATAATCCATACACGGATAATATAACAGAATAAGGCAAGAAAAAAAACTAAGGTTGTTTACCCAATTCGATCAAACGAACTACTCTGGATGAGAGAGAAGCTCTCCAATTCACTATACTTAGAAAGTTGTTACAAGAGATTACTAATGAGTTACAAGAAAATAACCTTTGTCTTTAGATTCCCAAGAATAACCCTGAAGGCACCCAAGAACAATCTTATTTTCTATCCAAGTGTTTCCCAACCTCTCCAACTCTAAATATATGAATCACTCAAACCCAAGGTGTAATCCAAGGTTTTCTTTATACTAACCTAATACTTTTAAACCCTTGCTCTCCCTTGTTGGTGTAAACCCTAAGATTATCACACGCCAAACATATAAGAGATACATATTTATTATAGCAAATATCCAACAAACAAAGCCCAAAATCACAATTGTATTATACATGGATCCATGGACCGAACCGGGAAAAAAAACCCGAAAACACTATTCATCATACGAGCAACATTATTCACCATATGGACAATGTTATTCATCTGTACAGATAACATTATTCATCCCGTACGGACGACACTACTCATCGCCCTTTTTTTCCTTTTCTTTTTTGACTTTTCGTCCAACTTTCTAAAACTTTCAATTTTTGCAGTAAATGCAATCTCCAAAATATATTTTCATTCTCTTCATAAACAAAGGTTTTAAGGCACATTTACAATAGTATGCAATGCATTAGGCAACCTATTAGGAAAAAAAAGGAAATCATTTAGTTGTTATGTTATGAAATTGTATTGGAAGCCTATTGAACTGTCATGGAGTGTGTGTTAGAATTATTTACAAATGCAATGCCTTAATGATAGTTAATGGTATATGGTGAAGGCGTATGTAATATTGAATTGTGTGTATGCATTAGATGGTATGAATCCAGATTATGGAATTATGTGTTTTAGAAACAAAGTTGTTATGTGATTCATGAGGTGAGAAATGTTGATGTTTTGCAGGTGTAACTGGTTAACCCCTTTGGTTAACCGGTTACCGACACAAAATTTGGTTTCTTGTGCTATTTTGGATGCATTCTCATGTGTGTGTGTGTGTGTGTATGTTAGTTTTTTATGGTTTATGTTGCAATAAATTATGTCAAGGGTTTTTAGTTGAATGCAGTAGAAGTCAAAGTCATGTTAGGTTAATGGTTTTGAATGGAACTATGCGTGTATGTGTATGGTATGACTCATGTGTATGTTTTTCTTACTGCAGGTAGCTAGGGTGACTTGGCATGGTGTGTTATCTAGGCTTAATCAAGGCATGGTGTAGATTCAAGGTGTGAATCATGAAGAAGTCCATGGCATATTAGAATTGTGAAGAAATTGAGGGCTTTGGAGGCTTGGAGGATTTGTGAATGAATAATAAGTGGAATTATGTCTTAGGTTTAGGTAGTTGACTTTGATCAACTGTTTAACCAAAAAGTCAATAGTTGACCAAAGTCAACTATAGGTCAAAAGATGTAGTTTTGTGTAGAATTTTCTAGTTTTAGATCTTGTGTAATGAAATGGATATCTTAGTAATGAAATGGCCTTTTGGATTGATTTGTGTAACTTGTGCTTTAAGAAAAATATTTTCCTTCCAAAAGAATGAATTTGAATTAGATCTTGAATTAATATGAGCTTTGAATGAATCCACCTTGATCTCTACCCCTTGACTAAAAACCATGTCAAGAATCAAACAATAGTCAATAGTAATCGTTGAGTAGACTTTATATGAAAAATGATCACCAAATTCCAATCTTGACAATGAACTCCAAAATAAAATGTCCCATGGTGCAATCAGTAACACCCTATTTCTACCCAACATATTTAATTAAATCAGTTATAAAATTTCCAACGAACAAATGGAATTCTACAATCGCAACTTAAAAACAACGACATTTATCGCATATACATGGATATATAGCACTTTAAAACATCGGGTGATAATTAACAACTACAACTATTCTTTAATATAAAACAACTTTATTACTTAAGCAACAAAATCATAATTTCAACTATAATGACACAACATATTTATTCAACTTAAAATTCATCAATGGAATAAAACAACATTAAACAACTAGTGTTCAACCCCCCAAGTGTTAAGTATTAGAGCGACGATACCGACTCGAACTAACGAAGGTAAGCAACTCTATTCTGGATTACTTGCACGTTACCAACAGAGGGAAACATTCAAACAGAAGGAGTGAGATATCGAACAATATAATTGAATATATAATAAATAACATATTAGATTGAATTATATAAAATTACCACTTCTAACTCACAAACAACGTCAATCAACACAACATACAACACAACAACATAATTACGCAACTTCGAAATACAACTTAAACAAATGCACATGCATGTGGTACTATTGGAGTAGAACTCCCAACTTAATAATTTGCCAATTAATAGAGGTGTCAACAACAAGGCATAAGCCTTCAACATCAACTTAATTTTGTCAATCCATGCCAACTTACCGAGCAACAACTCCAAATTGATATGCTATGCAATGCGACTCAACTCAGGAATCAAAATAGAAACAATAATAGTTATATAACCAAATAACAACAACATATTATCATAACTTATTAAAAACAACATACTAAAACAACTTAACAACAACTTCCTACTACAACGACTTAACAACAACAACTTACTCTCACAACCTATCAACAATAACAAATCAATGTTTGCTCAAGGCCTACAACTTAACAACAAAAACAACAAATCAACGTTGGCTCTAGGCCTATAACTTAACAACATGGAACACAACACAAAGACTCAACCGATTATACCGCAACCAACCGCATTATTATTATTTCTGCAATTTTCGACTAAAACCGAATTATTTATTTATTTACCAAAACTCTAATATTCCTACTTCTTACTAGTTTCTTATTATACCTCTATTAATCCATGCTACACTGTTAGTAATTATTTCCTAAAACTTGCCACCAAAATACTCCTCACTGCTATTGGTTTATCAATGTTACTGCAATATAACTACTTCTTTTCAAATAAATAATATGCCAAGTCCTTTACTGAAGAAGATCATCTGGTGAATCTGCTGAAGTTGTTCAAGCGCCTGAGAAAGTATCAGCTGAAGTTAAACCCCAACAAATGCACATTCGGGGTGCGTTCCGGTAAGCTGTTGGGATTCATCGTGAGTGAAAAAGGAATTGAAGTTGATCCTGACAAGGTCAAAGCCATTAAAGAGATGCCCGCACCTAGGACTGAAAAGGAAGTTCGGGGGTTCCTAGGTAGATTGAACTACATATGAAGGTTCATATCTCATCTCACTGCAACTTGTGAACCCCTGTTCAAATTGTTAAGAAAAGAACAAACGGTCAGGTGGAACGAAGATTGTTAGAAGGCTTTTGAAAAAATCAAGGAGTACTTACAAGAACCTCCAATTCTTATGCCTCGAGTTGAAGGAAGACCTCTAATAATGTACCTGACAGTATTAGAAGGGTCAATGGGGTGTGTGTTGGGCCAGCATGACGAGTCTGGTCGAAATGAGTACGCAATATACTACCTAAGCAAAAAGTTTACCGACTGTGAACAACGTTATTCACTGCTCGAGAAAACTTGATGTGCTTTAGCGTGGGCTGCTCGCCGACTAAGGCTGTATATGTTGACTCACACTACCTTATTGATCTCAAAGATGGACCCCGTCAAGTACATATTTGAGAAGCCAGCACTTACCGGAAGGGTTGCAAGATGGAAAATGATTCTGACAGAGTATGACATTCAGTACACATCTCAAAAGGCCATCAAGGGTAGTGTACTGTCTGACTATCTAGCTGAGCAACCCATTGATGATTACTAACCAATGAGATTTGACTTCCCTGATGAAGACATCATGTTCCTGAAAGCAAAAGATCATGAAGAGCCTGTTCACACTGAAGGGCCTAATCCAGAAGAAGAATGGACTATGATGTTTGATGGGGCTGTCAATATGAATGGTCGTGGAGTTGGTGCAGTGCTCATTACACCTAAGGGAGTTCATATGCCTTTCTCGGAAAAACTCACCTTTAACTGCACTAACAACGAAGCTGAATATGAAGCATGTATCATGGGTCTTGAGGAAGCCATTGACCTCAGGATCAAGACTTTAACTGTATTTGGAGATTCAACTTTGGTAATCAATCAAACCAACGGCAAATGGTACACTCACCGAGAGCATCTGATTCCATACCGTGACTATATGAGGAGATTATTGACTTTCTTCACAACAATCAAACTTGAGTATATCCCTCGAGATGAAAATCAGTTCGCGGATGCCTTAGCTACCATTTCCTCCATGATTAAGGTTCAAACTGCCAATTATGTGCCTCGTATTTCGGTATCCAGACTAGACCGACCAGCATTCGTATTCTCCGTGGACATTGCTAAAGATGACAAAACATATCCACCTGGGGCATCATCTAATGATAAGAAGACATTGAGAAGACTGGCCGGTAGCTTCTTCCTTAATGTTGATGGTTCATTATACAAGCGAAATTTTGACATGGTACTACTCAGGTGTGTTGACAAGAAAGAAGCAGACTTGCTGATGCACGAGGTGCATGAAGGATCTTTTGGTACCCATGTTGGAGGGCATGCAATGGCTAAGAAATTATTAAGATCAGGTTACTACTGGATCACAATGGATGCAGACTATTGTGCCTATGCCAGAAAGTGCCATAAATGCCAGATCTATGCAGACAAGGTGCATGTGCCTCCAAATCTGTTGAACGTGATGTCTTCACCTTGGCCCTTTGCCATGTGGGGCATTGACATGATTGGAAAGATCGAACCGACTGCTTCAAATGGCCATAGATTCATCATGGTGGCCATTGACTACTTAACCAAATGGGTTGAAGCAGCTTCGTATGCAAACGTCACCAGACAAGTGCTAGCCAGATTTCTGAAAAGAGACATCATCTGTCGATATGGAGTGCCCGAGCGAATCATTACTGATAATGGTTCCAATATGAACAAAAAAAAGATGGCAGAACTGTGTCGGGACTTCAAAATCCAACATCACAACTCTTCTCCTTACAGGCCAAAGATGAATGGCGTTGTTGAGGCGGTTAATAAAAACATCAAGAAGATTGTGCATAAGATGGTGGTTACTTACAAAGACTGGCATGAAATGCTACCATTTGCTTTGCATGGGTATCGAACCTCAATCAGAACGTCTACTGGGGTAACACCTTATCAACTGGTATATGGTATGGAAGTTGTCCTACCTGTTGAAGTTGAATTACCCTCCTTACGGGTACTGATGGATGTAAAGCTGAATGAAGCAGAATGGGTCCGATCTCGGTACAATCAGTTGAATCTGATCGAAGAAAAGAGGTTAGCTGCAATTTTTCATGGGCAGTTATATCAGAAAAGGATGAAGAAAGCCTTTGATCAGAAAGTCAGGCTTCGGGAATACCAAGTAGGAGATCTTGTGTTGAAAAGACTTCTTCCTCCTCATACCGACCACAGGGGCAAGTGGACTCCAAACTACGATGGTCCGTTCATAGTAAAGAAGGTTTTCTCCGGTGGAGCACTGATGCTCACTACTATGGATGGTGAAGAATTCTTGTCCCCCGTGAATTCAGACGCAGTTAAAAAATACTTCGCATAAAATGACCCGCTGGACATAAAAGCAGAATGTGAGTCCAGGAAAAAATAGGGCATCCCGGCGAGTCAAAAACAGAATAAAAGACTCGGGAAAAAATAAGGGAAAATTGAAAAAAATGTGTACACCCGCTGAGTTGAAAAGCCGCATTGGACAGCTCAGGCAAAAAAGGGTATCCCGGTGGATTGAAAACCCGAAAGGGCGATCCACGCAAAGAAAAGGAATAAGTGAACAACTGCATTCTGAATTCGTCTGTATCATTTACGACACGGCAAGCTTCGAAAGGATAAAGCATCGGTCAGAATCAACCTTCTCCAGAAAGCAAGATGAGAAGAACGTCAAGGTCATACAGGTCATAGCAAAGGAAGCTCACCGGAGCGTCGTCAACATTGCCAGCACTTTTACTTTTTCAATTTGTAACAATCTCCTCATTCCAGGGGATCTGTTTCTTTGACTGTATCTGCCAATTCAGGGCACCCAGATTAATAAAATCAGAGTTTTCAGTCACACCTCGTTTTGTACATTTTTGTTTCGTTTGCAAAATGTCTAATATCCATGATATAATATTAGCATAAAACAAATGAGCCATTCTTGATAAATGCTTGCAGGAAATATATTTACTTTCAGGAATATCTAACTCCTATGATGGAATCCGGTAAGGGATGCCTCGGGATGCTCGCGCATTTTTCTTGTCTTAACAGGTCGCGGGTATTCAATGCGCAATATGAGGCATGCCAAGTACACTTCCCCAGCATACCTCCTCCCCGGACAGTATCTGGAATGCTTTTCCCAACAGAGTTGTCAAAGCCTCTTCATCCCTAGCACGAATCTACTCAACAGGAGCATTCCCAGCACCTCTCCCCACAGAGTTTCCTGCCTCTCCCCAGAAGAGTAATGCCTGAAACTCTCACAACAAAGTGACGGAAGCTTCCTTACCCCCAGATGTGTTTCCCCTTACAGGATAGGTCTATCAATGATCTATTTCCCCAAGCAGAGATATATATCCTAACAGATCTACCAATGATCTCCCCCAGCTGGGATATCCCTCCAGGCAGATCAGCTAGAGATCCAATCTTCAGTGGGATCCAAATCCTGGACCAGTTTCCCTTTGCATTATCATAGCATTCACATCATTTTTCCCCGCAAAGTGTAGCATTCCGTCTAATACGGAGCATTACGGCAAAAATCAAACATATTGCATAATCACAAGCCAGGTTCGAGCCAGTCACCTGCAATTACCATCAATATTTCATCAGCAGTATATAAAAACTCATATCCCCTGCAAATAAAAGCCAAAGCGTCCCCTTTTCACTCTCCAACACAAATGCTTGTTTATATATACACTTTTGACACTCGTCCGTGTCATATCATCCCCTCGCAGATATAAGCCAAAACATCCTTTTTGCATTCGGAAACCTATACATATCCTTTTGACACTCGTCCGTGTCACTTTTCCCCAGCATGATTGTCAAAATACTTGTTGCAAACCAAACACTTGTTCATAACACACCCTTTTTGACACTCGTCTGTGTCCCCCTTTCCCCACAGGTTTCCAGAACACCTTTTTCAATCTCACATACAAATATTTGTTCATAACTTATACACATTCCCTTGTGACACTCGACCGTGTCATACTTTCCCCAACAAGTTGAACACTCGTCCATGTCTTGCTCATACTTCACAATACTCACTCATACTTATACAGAAGTCTCTGATACTCGTTCGTAGCTTGTACATATATTATTATTCCCCACAGATTCGACACTCGTCCGTGTTCTTTGTTAACCAGTTGGTACTCGTCCGTATCATCATCTTTGAACACGCGTCAGCGTTTGTTTCTACTGATACTTGTCCGTATCATGGTCTTAAGGATGCTCGTCCGCATCTTTAATCCATACACAGCGTCAAACACTTATTCTGGAGCGTAAATACTCGTCCGTGTTTACCATTCCCCGACAGAACAACTTTTCTCCTATCCGACATTCGTCCTATGTCGTGATACTTTCGGCAGCCGTACCCTGCCAGGTGATCGTCCTTCACCTTTGGATGATCATCCCTCATCCTTTCCCCAGCGGAGTCTCCATTATTGGAACCCTTTTCTATCTGACATTCGTCTTATGTTGTGATAAAGAGCAGCCGTCCCCTGCTAGGTGATCGTCATTCACCTTTGATGACCGTCCCTCATCATTTTATCCGATGGTCGTCCCCATCGTCGACCTTTTCTATCCGACATTCGTCCTATGTCGTGATAAAGAGCAGTCGTCCCCTGCTAGGTGATCGTCCTTCACCTTTGATGACCGTCCCTCATCATTATTTCATTTATTCTTTAACCCGATGGTCGTCTCCATCGTTGCTTACCTTACTTTTCAAACCTGATGGCCGTCCCCATCATTGCATTTACTTTAACCCCCAAAGAATCTTGTTTCCTTACCTAATGGTCGTCCCCATCATGGTATCTTTACCTTCCCCAGCTTGTCGGTCGTCCCCGTCATTGCTTAGCTTACCACTTTATCCCCAGCAGTCGTTCTCTGCTCGATGGTCGTCCTCCATCACCTTCATTTAATAATCATGCTTTACTACCTTTTTCAATTTATATCCCTTTTCTTCTTCTCCCCAGCGAGTGCAAATTTTGGATTGTCTTTGGTATTCAACCACAAGTTATCTTGTTTGTCTGTTAAGCCAGGCGCTTACATCCTACACAGCTAACTCATGTTTGAATAGGAGCAGTTGTAAACACCCCAAATTTTCCCTCACTAATTCCACAACATGGATTGTGATCTTTCATGTTTGCATAAGCATAAGCATACCACATCATATTGCATTTTTGTTTCATTTACATAGTTCAAATTCATCTGCATCTAGGGTTTGTGATCTGAGCAATCCAAGATTCCATCTGAGCCACCCCAAGGGCCTCAAAGCATTCCAAGAGGGTTCATGTGTGTTCAATCATCATATTATGTCTCTCAAAGGGCAGAGAAGTCAAGAAATCACAAGAACTGGCAAGGCATGGAAGCATAGCTAGGGTTTTCACTACACAGATGACCAAAATTAGGGTTTTGGTTTCAGAGGCCTTAACTCCAAATTTTTTGGTCATTCTTGTTTCTAATGTTTTTAAGATGTTATAAGGATCATGTGTACCAAGTTTGATGAAGAAATTCATTGGGGAAGTCATTTGTTCACTGGGTAACTTCTTGAGCAAGTCAGAGCAAAATCATGGCATCTGAGGCCCCCAACAATGAAACCAAAGGGGTATTTTCATCAAAGTGAAGTTATATGATCTTTATTTGATCATTGAAGTGCTTGAAAGTTCACAAAATTGAAGAAATTTGAGCTAAACCAAAAGTTTCCAAAAGTGGAAATGACTTGTAATGGAAACTTTCCATTTTGGGAAAGTTCTTCAACCTCCTCTTTCTCAACCAAAAATGCTTCAAATGAAAAATTATTGGTCATGAAAGTTGTATATTAGGTCTTTTTATTTTCAAAAAGTACAAGAACATGTTCTAATTCATTATGGAACTCAAGTTATGATCCTTCAAAGTTGGCAAAAATCCTATAATTTTCAAGAATGCACCAAAGAGGATTTTTTGCAAAACCACTGGCCAAGCCATTTCATGACCTCTAATGCATCTCTAAACATCATACCATCATAGTACAACTCATTTTGATCAGAATTGGCCCAAGAATCATACACTTTCATGCCTTGAACTTCAAGAAATTCCAAAAGGGCCAAAACTTTTCAAATTTGCAAAATGGTATGAATCTTTCTATACACTTGTTCCAGCTCATCAAATCTGATCCATTAGCCTTCCTTGATCTCTGCTGAGCCAAGCCATGCCCAAATCCATGCCTGACATGTGCCCATACCTCAAGTACAACCAACCTTGACTTTTTGCAAATCACCCCATACCAATCAGCATAGCCCACACCAACTATTCTGACCTATCACAGCTTCACATACATGCCTCAAGGGACTCATTTCATACAACACATTGCCCTGAATCATCCCACAACTCAAGAACACAAAAATGCCTCAAGAACTTCATTCTTTCGAAACTCAGAAACCAACCATCAAAACTTCAAACAAACTTCACCATTCAACTCAGCATCACTCATAGAACATTTCCCACCCTCCATTATAGCCTGAAACATCACAAAACCAAAACACGATTTCTCACATTTCAAAACTGAAACTTCAAAACAGCCCAAATAAATTCATTCTAAGCATCAAAGTATACTCAGGAGGTCCATTGGGGTTGATTGACACCAAGGAAAGGCCCAGATAGCTCAAACTGAGAAAGCTCAAGCTCAGGTATCATCAAGAACTTTTTTTCCAGAAATGTATTTTTAAGTTCCTAAATGATTTTTCATGCTTCACTGATCATGCTGATATAATTTGCTTCGAAAATGGTTGAGTATTAAGCATGTATTGAGTTTCTGAAATTTCTGTTCAATTTCACGTTTTGATTTGAATCTCATGATTGATGAATGATAAAGGTGTTTTGAGGGTAGATTCATGTTTAGGAAGGTTAGGGGAGTGATTCTGGAGCTTTAGAGCTCTTGATTTAACCTAGGGAAGAAAATAGGGTGAAGGTCTAGCCGGAGAAGATGACCGGAGCACTGTTCCGGTCATCTGAAAGTGATTAGGGCTTAATTAGGGTTTTATTTGCCAAACGTGTTCTGGGTCATTGGATCAGGATTAGATTAGGAACGAGTGGTCAGGATTAGTTCACTTAGGGTTTAATTCTGATTAATTAAATAATTAGGCCAGTTTGAATGTGAACCACTGGATCTGGCACGCAGTCAATTCCCTCCATTTTTCCTTTGAATCTCAGCCACCAGATGTGATTACTTCCCATTTATTTGATTTTTAATTCATTTTCTTACATTTTATTTCCACATTTATTTTAAAATAGCAAAAATCATTAAAAAAATCTGTAAATTTTTATCATGGCTTTTATTAATTTTCAGAAACCAAAAAAAATTTTATTTTTATTTTTTGCATTAAAAAAGTATTTTTAAATCATTTAAATGTTTTATTTAATTAGTTAATTGATTTTAATTAATTAAAAATGTATTTAAGTATTTAAAAATCACCAAAAAATAAGAGAACATTCTTAGACATTTAGAAACATTTACAAACTCACCATACAAATTTCCTTTTGGTTTTGATCATGCTTTGACATTTTTCAATGAATTAGGGTTCTTAAAATTATTCATTTTCTAACCCTAACTTCAAAAATTCATAACTTTTAAACCAAGTTGAGTTTGTGAATGGTTCTTTTTGCATTGTTCTATGCATGGCTTCTAGCATCCACAACCATTTTTGTTTCATTTTTATCTTGCATTTTCAAATTATGTGGCATTTTACATTGAAGATCACCCAAAAAACCCTAGAAACTTAGGAAATTCATAACTCCTTCTAGGTTTAGCTTCTGACCTCCCCCTTTGGATGGTAACCTAGTATAGGTTTAGGTTTCCTTTGAGTGCATTTTCAATTTTTTATCTTATGCATTGCTTCTGTTTTGTTCATGTGCATCTCATGCTTCCTTGTAACCCTAATTTTACATGTCCATTTGCATTCATCTTGCATGTGCATCCATACATGAACTTGCCATGACATTTCTTGCATTCATATGTCATCTTAGACATCTTAGGACATGTTGGAACCATTCTTGATCATTTCTTCATTCATTTGTCATGATTTGCATTCATTTTCTTTTATTAACTTTCATGAACTTTCAAACTTCAAAGCATGCTTCATTTGCATTCATTCTCTTGTATGATCATTCATATACACTTTGTATGCCTTTGCATCATGTCATAGCATCATTTGCATCATGTGTATGCTTCTGGTTTTTGGTCTTTTTCTTTGCATATGCTCCATCCCATTTATGCATATGCTTCATCCTCCTTTCATCTGCTTCTTCCCTTTGGTGGCTTCCTTGAAGATCTTTCTCAAGCCTTACAAACCATAGGACATCCAAGCATGATAATAATTAGGGTTGTGATTAGTCCCCCTTAGATTTTACCTTTGAGTCTTCTTTGTGTCTCTCTTCTCATCTTATCATTAGAGACTAAACCTTTAAGGCTTTAGGACTTTGGAATTAGGGTTATGCCTGCATCCTTCTCTTAGGATGGAGTGTATAACTTTAATCCTAAGTGTTAAACCCTTAATTTGTTTAAACCTCTTAATCAATCCATCTAATAATCACTAAGACATTAACTTGTAACTTGGGCCTTACATTAGGGTTCTAATTCTTACTTTATGGTTAAGAAGGACTAACCCTAGTGTTTAATGGACAAGTCCTCCTCAAGTTGTCTTACAAACCATAAAATCCATTTCTTAATCTCATCCCTTAATTAAAATCCACTTAATAAAGGCTTTGTTATATAATGAATTTAGTCCCTAACCATGGATTAAGTTGAGGTATCTTCCTCAGCTTAAGTGTTCTCATCTATTATCCTTCTATTAGGATGGTGTAATGAGTTCACTAATCCTTGATTATGGCTTAAACTCATTACTTAACACTAAACAAAACCCAAAACATCTAAATAATTACAAATAGGTTAATGATCTTAATCCTACATCATCATGGCAATTAAGTTGAGATGTTTATCTCATACTTAAAGTATTCTCATTATCCCTAATCAGGGAGGATATAATGAGTCTACAAACCTTTGATTTAGGCTTAAGCTCATTAATTTATGACAAAATCCAAAAACAATAAAAGATTGAGAACACAAAAACAAACAATAATCGTCTCCCTCGGGATTCTTTTCTCATAACACTCATTCATAAGCGAGAACTTGCTTCTTCCGTCTAATGCAAGACAGTTAGCCCTTGAGCCAGACAAGTCATACACTTGAGCATAGATGTAAACACCCCAAATTTGCCCTCACCCATTCACACCATGGCTTGTGATCATTTCATATGCATAAACTCAATCATAGCATCTCATATCCTATTTTTTATTCACTGCATAGCTTCTAAGTCATCTGCACCTAGGGTTTGTGATCTGAGCAATCCAAGAGCTTCTTGAGCCACTCCAAAGGCCACCAATCACTTCAAAGGGGTCCATGTGTGTTCTTATATCATATTACATCCTCTCAAAGTCAAGAATGCCAAAGAATCACAAGAACTGGGATTGGTGTGGAAGCAGAGCCAGGCTTGACTGCACAGATGACCTAAAATTAGGGTTTTGGTTTCAGAGGCCATAACTTCAAATTTTTTGGTCATTCTTGTTTCTATTGGTCTCTATATGGTATAGGGAGTATGCATATCAATTTTCATGAAGAAATTCCATGGGGAAGTCACCTGATCAAGAGTTGACTTTCTGGACAAGTCAGTGCAAAATCAGGGCATCTGAGGCCCCCAATGACCCAACCAAGGGGTGATCTTCATAATTTTGAGTGTATATGATCTTTATTTGATCATGGAAGAAGTTGGAGATTCACAAAATTCAGGAATTACAAGTTTTTGCAAAGTTGACTTTTTTGGGCAAGGTTGACTTTTAATGAAAGTGTCATTTTATGCAACTTTTTCAACCCTTACTTTTTGATTCAAAAATGCTTCAAATGGAAAAACTTTGGTCATGAAAGTTGTAGATTAGATCTTTCCCTTTTCAAAAAGTACAAGAACATGACCTAATTCATTTTGGATCAAAAGTTATGGTGCATCAAAGTTGGCAAAAATCACTAAATTTCAAGTTATGCACAAAATGGAAAACTTGCAAAACCTTGTACCAAGGCAATTTGTGACTTCTAATTGATGTCAAACCATTACACAAACATCACATGTGACCTAAAAATCAGAATGGGCCAAGAGTTTCTCATTTGTTTGGCCTTTGGAGCAAGATATTTTCATGGAAAGCAAAAGCAAGCAAGTTGCAAAACCAATGATAACTTCTCATCCACTTGTTGCCTAGCCTGCTGACCAATCCTAGCCTTTCTCCCTCACCTTGCTGCGCAGCCCACTCTCCATGTACTTGGCTAGAAGTTGCCCATGCCCTTCTTACACAAAAGTTGACATTTTGGCAAAAGCAACCATACCTATCACAAAAGGACATGTCATGTCATCTGACCAATGGGATTTGTTTATGTGGATCAAATGCAAGCTAAACATCACAAGACACAGGCCTGAAACTCACCACAACTCAGCATCCCCAAAAAACTCTCCAACTTGCATTTTCCTTCGAATCTCTCTCCACAAGCCTCAAACACAAAAACAAACTTCACAAACAATCTCAACTCACTTCACTGATCACAAACCAACCATTGTTTTGGCCTGAAACCTCCCATATCACAAATACGATTTTCTCATTTCCTTGTCCTGAGCTCCTGCCAACTTGCTCTAGAGGCTACACAAACTCCAACTAAGTGTCAAAAGCTTCAAAGGAAGATCATTGGGACTTGTTTGAGCCAAAGAACAAGCCAGAAAGCTCCTGAATCGAAAGCTCAATCTCAGGTAGCTCTATGAACTTTTTTTCCAGAACTTGCTTTTTAAGTTTCTAAATGATAAAGCATGCTTCCCTGAGTTCACTGAACTTGTTACTTTTGAAAAAGATGGAGAAATGAGGTTGTATGATGTTTCTGAAATTTTGACAGTTTTTGATGTTTGATTCGAATCTTGTTTGTGTGTTGAAATAAATGATTTTTGTTGCTTGAATCTTGTTTAGAATGAGTTAAGCTTTGATTCTGGAGAGTTTGGCATGTTTTCATGGCGTATTGAGGGAGATTGAGAGATGACCTAGCCGGAGAAGACGACCGGAACAGTGTTTCGGTCGTCTGAAAGTAATTAGGGTTTGTTTAATTAGGGTTAAGTGTAATTAAGCCAGTTTGAATGAGAGCCGTTCAAACCCGCGCGCAGTCAACTCCCGCCCTTGCCAGTTTGAATTTCGTCCATTGGATCTGATTACTTCCTTATTTTTCATTTAATTCATTTTATTTTTTCCATTTAATTACATTGTTTTCTATATTTTATTTAAAATAGCAAAACTTATTTTAAAATTCTGAAATTTTTTATACAAGTTATTATTTAATTTCAGAACACAAAAATATTTTTATTTTCATTTTTAGCATTAAAAAAGTATTTTTAAATATTTAAAAGTTTCTTTTTAATTAATTAATGAGAATTAATTAATTAAAAATACTTTTAGGTATTTAAAAATCACCAAAAAATTCATGAAACCTTTAAAAACATTTAGAAACATTGTCCAACCCTCAAACCAAATTTCTTTTTTGATCTTGATGCATTTTGAGAATTTCTCATGGAATTAAAATCATTTTGATGCATTATTTTGATCCAAGCTTCCAAAAATCATTTCTGCCTAACCCTAAAGAGTTGGACTTTGATTCTTTTTGTGTTTTGTTTAGCATATCATGTAGTTTGTAAGATTAAATGGCCATGATTTGATCTTTCATTTTCCATTTGTTTGGCATTTTTCTTGTTAAGGAACCCTAAAACCCTAGAAAACTTAGGAAAATCATAACTTGAGTTAGGATAAGAGTTGGAACTTCTCCTTTGGGCATTGAGTTAGTATAGGATTAGGGGTCCTTTGAGTGCATTTTCAAATTTTTATATTGATGTTTGCTTCTGATTTTGGTTTGTGTTTGATGCTTTGATCATAAACCCTAATTTGGGCTTCCATATGCATCCATCTTGCATTTGCTTGCACAACATGACTTGCCATAGCATTTTATGCATCCATTTGATTCACTTGACATCTTAAGACATATTGAAAGCATGTTTGATCATTGCATCTTGCATTTGTCATGTTGTATGCCATATGCATCTCATAACTTTTCATGTATGTTCATGTGTCTTAGCTTGCTTCATTTGCATCCATGAGCTTATATGATCATCACCATGCCTTATCTCATGTTTGCATCACCTCATAGCATCATTATCATCCCATATATTCTTCTGGTTTTGTTTCTCATCATGACATTCCATTTCATTTTGCATTGCATTGCATTCCTTTTCTAACTTTTCAGGTGGTAAGTAACTTTGAGAAGTGAATTTGCCTTCACCTCTCATAACTTTCTCTTCATCTCTTTTATGCATCCATGCTGCATTTTGATATGTGTTTGAGATTGAGCTTGCTCTTTCTCCTCCTTCTTACCTTCTTTCCTCAAGTGACTTGACTTCTTGAATGAAGCAAGTTACTTTGCTTCTCCTGATCCTTTCATCTGCTTCCTAGTGGTTCCTCTGAAGATTTTCTCTTGTAACCTCACAAACCTTAGGAACAACCAAGCATGACAATGATTAGGGTTTTGATTAGTTCCCCACTTAGCTTTTACCTTTGTGTCTCTTTTGTGTCTTCTCTTCTCATCTCACAATCAGGGACTAAACCCTAAAGGTTTTAAGGCTTTGTGATTAAGCTTATGCCTGCATCCTTCTATTAGGATGGAGTGTATAACTTTAATCCTAAGTGTTGAACCCTTAATGTGTTTAACTCCTTTAATCAATTCACTTAATAATCATCAAGACATTACACTTGTAACTTGGGCCTTGCATTAGGGTTCTATTTCTTCCTTAATTGGTTAAGAAGGACTAACCCTAGTGTTAATGGACAAGTCCCCCTCAAGTTGTCTTACAAATCATAAAATCCACTTCATCATCATATCATTAAATAAAATCCACTTAATCCAAGGCATGTTTTGTCATGAGTTTAATCCCTAATCATGGATTAAGTTGAGGAGCTTTCCTCAGCTTAAACATTCTCATCTATTATCCTTCTATTAGGATGGTGTAATGAGTCTGTTTAATCTTTGATTATGGCTTAATCTCATTACTTAACATTAAACAAAAACACCAAAAACATCTAAATAATCACAAGTAGGTTAATGATCTTAATCCTACACCAAAGGTGATTAAGTGTGAGAATCTGACTTCACACTTAAGGTATTCTCATTACCCCTAATCAGAGGGAAGATGTGATGAGTTTACTAACCCATTGGTTTAGGCTCAAGCTCATTAACCTATGACAAATTTTCAAAAGCAATAAAAGACTGAAAACACAAAAACAAACAATAATCGTCTCCTCCGAGATTCTTTTCTCATCATCTTCATTCATAAACGAGAACTTGCTTCTTCCGTCTGATGCAAGACAGTTTGCACCTGAGCCAGACAGGTCATACACTTGAGCATAGGCAACTAAGCAGTTCACAAGTCAATTCATCTTTCAGTCTCTTTGGGTCGAACTACGGTGTTCTGACTTCCTCATTGCACGAGAGGATACGTAGGCATAACTTAACAGTTATCGAACAAAAGTCTTTGTATATTCCCCCTCTTTCAGCTTTATTTTCTCAGCCTCATTATCATGAGCATTTCACTCCTTTCTTTACACTGACACATCATTTATACACTTCACACTTCTCATACACTAACACCTGTACACCTTTTCCAGCTCTTTTTATACACAAATTGCACTGACACTACCCCTTTTAAACACAAATCCTTTAAGCGTGGATCCCGTCGAGTACGACGGACAATCTGGGTGCTAATACCTTCCCAGGTTGTAACCAACCCCCTTTCTCAGTCTCTCTGGTTCGCAACCGTCTTATCCATATCTTTCTAGGTCTATGCAGCATTACCTTTCCTCCGGGATAAAAATGCCTAGCTGGCGACTCTTTTTCTTTTTCCAGTGAGTTCACTGCTGTGTGTTCTCATTGTCCCTCTCGCCGACCGTTCGCGTCTGTACCTTTATCTGGGCCATTTCCCCATTTATCGGGAGCGACAGCTTGGCGACTCTGCTGGGGATCCTTATATTGCAACCAGGGCTTCTGGTTCTTTTTGTGGGTTCCTCCTAGTGCTTGTTTGATTTGTGTTTACTGGGGTGTTATGTGCTACTTGTGTTTGTGTATTTGTGTTATTTTTGCTTTATGTGCAGTTACTTTATTGCTTTCTTTATAGTTTTGCATATATCATACTGTCATACTGTCTGTGCTGGATCTGGTTTTACTTTGGTGGGTGGGGTTCTATTGAGAGTTAAGGTCCTATACCTGGGACCTGAGTGACACTTAGGCTAGAGTGGTTCATGTTCTTTCCCATTCCATTTCGGTCTGGTGCGGGAATATGAAACACGGTTCAGATATGGGTTTCTTCTTGAGAACTCTGTGCTACAGATTTCCTGTAGTGCTAGGGCTATCTGGGAAGCCTGCTAAGTCTGGATGACCTTTAGTATTGACCTTCAGAAACTGAGGTGAATTAGAGGAGGAACTTTTATGGTTATTGTAAACACTGTACCTCCGGGTTAAAAGTGTTTACACTTCTCATAACTGATCCAAGTCTAAGGATCCTTGTTCTAGAACATCACCTGTGAGGAGGGTTGGGCTGTTTATAGGTTTGCATGTACCCTTGACCTCAACATACCCTGTTGCTTTGATTTGATTAAGAGTACTCCATGTTGGAACAGTTCTTGTGATTTTTAACCTTGGACATGTGACTCTTTATTTGAGTCCCCCACCTTGGTTACTGGACTTATAGACCTTCATCTGGATTTCTTGAACATACTTGAACTCATATCAGAGCGGTTAATCAGATCCAGCTCAGTCACAAACCCTTGCATATCATTTGCATACATCCTCATTGCATCATTTTGACATGTGTTTATTTGTTTTTCAGGGTATCCATCCTATCATTTTGGCTTGGTTTTGACCCCTTCTTCAGCATAGACCTATCTTCATCAGCACCTGCTCCAGCTATCAGCTATCTGCTTTAGTCACCGGCATCACCAGTCTCAGCCTGTCAGAGGCCTATCTTCAGTATTATTCTCAGCACCTGTCTCAGTTCCCCTTCAGCAGCATGGCACCTAAGAAGAGTAACATCTCCTATCATTTCTTTGAGCCTGAGTTAACCAGCATCAGGAGGATTCAGACCCTGATTACTCCCAACCATATACCACATTTCAGAGAACATTATGGAGGAATCCTTGATGTGGTATTGGATTTGGACCCTTCACAGAGGAGCTTGATACATACTTGCCTACAGTTCTATGATCCCCCTCTGAGGTGCTTCACCTTTCAGAATTTTCAGTTGGGACCTTTGCTGGAGGAGTATTCATCATTGGTTGGTATACCTATCAGGGGTGGAATCCCCTTCAACCCTGAGATGGCTTTCCCAAGTAATGAGGAGATAGCAAAGGCATTATACCTGGAACCAGTTTTGATTGGGCAGAATTTGACATCTAAAGCTGGAATCTCTGGTTTTCATCTGGATTCCTTGACTTCTCAGGCTAGTCTGAAGGCCTCCCTAGGGGAGTGGAGGGCAGTCTGTGCTCTGTTGGCCCTTAGCATATATGGGATCTTACTTTTTGCAGATGAGCCTAGGTTTGTTAGCAAGAATGCAATCCATCTTTTCATCTTGAGGAACCCAGTGCCCACCTTACTGGGAGATCTTTACTACTCTGTTCATCAAAGGAATGAAAAGCAAAGGGGAAGATTAGTAAGATGTTGTTCTCCTTTGTTCCATACTTGGCTGCTCAAGCATTTGCCAAAGACTGATGCATTCTTGAACCCTCATCAGCAGAAGAACTGGGCTAAGAGGCTTGTTGCTCTAACCTCAGATGACATCAGATGGTGCACTCAGAGCACCAAAGGCAGAGACATCATTACAAGTTGTGGGCAATTTTCCAATGTGCCTCTGATTGGAGTGAAGGGTTGCATCAATTACAACCCTCTGCTATTCAAAAGACAACTGGGCTATGCATTGGTCCATCCTCCTAAAGCACAGGATCTGACTGAGACCCTCTATTGTGAAATCAAGCCTAATCTGGCTAGTGTCAGGCAAGCATCCTGGGCCTGGGACAATGTGCAGACTAAGGGGGTAACCATTCTTGGAAAATGCAATAATGTGGCCTCAGCCCAGTACCATGAGTGGTCTCATGCCAGGGCTCAAATTTCTGGAATGCCTTTCACTATTGAAGATATGCCTGGACCTTCCACAACCCCACCTCCAGCAACTGTCAGCTTAGAGGAGTTTGAGAAATTGAAAGAGAGAAATGAGAAGCTGACTCAAGCTCTGCAGAAGACCCTCTGGGAGAGGAGTGATGGTAGGTTGGATATTGAGAGGCTAGAAAAGTTAAAGGTGGAGCATCTGGCCAAAATTGAGAAGTCAGAGGATTACATTAAGAAGTCTAGGGCTGGAGAACAGATCTTGAAGAATGCCTGCAAGGAAGCTCAGTTCCAGAAGGCCAGGACTGATTTGTATCTAAAGGAGAGTCAAGCTAGGTGGGTCAGGATCACCGAAGCCCGCACTCTGGAGGACAAAAGGACTCAGGATAAGATTGAGCAGATGGAAGCTATTGCAAAAGAACAACAGGAAGCCCTGGCAGCAGCCCAAAGGGAGATCTCAGAATTGAAAATTAGAGCTGGTGTAAAGAGGTCAAAGGACCAGAGTCAACACAAGAAGCTAACTGCAGCTGTTAATACAAGGAATCTTCTCATCAGGAATCTTACAGAGCGTCCAGCTGATCCTGTGACTGAAGCACTTTTGAAGGAAGTCCAGGAGGATGAGTTTGGTCTTGGTGTCTGACTTTTGCTTGTTGTTGCTTTCATTTCATGTACTTTTCTTTATGTTGTATTTTTGACCCCTCAGAGGGCATGTATTGTAAAAAACAAACTATGTATCGTTTACTTTTTGTAATATATGTGTTGTTTTGTTTTATCTGAATTCTTCAAGCAACATCAAAAGCATCTTCCTCAAGGGTCTGGAAAGGTCAAAACCAAGTGCCAAGCCGGATACCTTGGAAACAAATAAGCATACTGCATTGCATACTAACCTTTTGTTTTGTTTTGTAGGTTTTGTTTTTGTTAACTAACTCTGTTGTGGTTCAGGAACTATTGCTCGGCGTAGGGTGTTCCCACTCAACCGTCCACACAGATATCCCACCCGCAACAACCTTCCGGGCATACAAATGGACCAAGTACAGCAGGACCTTACAGAGGTCAGGAATCAAATGACCAATGAGAGACTAGAAATGAGGAATCAGATGACTCAGTTTATGGAGGTGATGAATAATATGGCTCAAAGCCAAGAGAGATTAAGAGCATTGGTAGAGAGGCAGAATCAGGAAGACCCCCATCTAGGGACTGCTGGGACAAGCAATAATGAGAGAGTTCAACCTCGTGTTAATCCCCCAGTCTATGGACCCCACCTTCATCCATAGATCAACATCCCTGTTAATGTGCAAGGGACTGCCACTGCAGGCAGAGTATTACAAGAAGACCCCCAGGAAGATCAATTTACCGTGATGGGAGCTGGGGAGGAAGCCTATGACAGACGGCTAGATGAGATTGCTGAGAAATTAAGATCCTTGGAGTCTCAAAACTCTTTGGGATTTAATGTTATGGACATGGGTCTAGTGGACGGGGTCAGAATTCCCCACAAATTTAAACCTCCGTGCTTTGAGAAATACAACGGAACTTCCTGTCCCCGGACCCACTTGCAATCCTTTCTGGGGAGGCTGAAGGCATATACCATGGACGAAAAGCTATGGATGTTTTATTTTGAAGATAGCTTAACAGGAGCTTCGAGGGAATGGTACTCTCATTTGACTAAAGCGACCATTAGATGTTGGAAGGACCTGGCTGAGGCCTTTATCAGACAATATCAGTACAACTTGGACATGGCTCCCAACAGGACCCTCCTGATGGGAATGTCACAGTCATCCAGAGAAAGCTTCTGGGAGTACGCCCAGAGGTGGAGACAGCTTGCTGCTGCTGTCCAGCCACCCATGTCAGAGAGGGAGATGGCTGATATGTTTATGAACACTCTCCAGGGGACATACATTGATAGGCTAGCTGCCTTCTCTTCTACCAGCTTTGCTGACGTAGTCATAGCCGGGGAAAGAATTGAGAGCCTATTAAAGATGGGCAAGATTTTTGACAACGGTACTAGCTCATCCAGCAACACAAGAAAGCCTTTTGTGGGCCCAAGAAGAGCTGGTGAGACTAATGCTATCCATACCAACAGGGGCAGACCCCAATATGTTCATAGGTCAGTGGCAGCAGTCACCATTCCCTCTCCACTTCCTCAGCAACCGACATATCAACCACAGCAACAAACCCATTACCAGCAACAAACTCAGTATCCTCCTCAGAGAAACTACAACAACAACAACAGTCAGCAAAGACCATTTCAACAGAGATCTTCTCAGGCCAATAGGGTGATTGATCCGATCCCTATGCCTTATGCCACATTATTGCCACAACTCCTGAAACTCAACCTGGTTGAGCTAAGGACATTGGCCCCTCCAGATCCTGCCAGTCTACCCAGAAATTACGACGCCAGCGCCAGATGTGCTTTTCACTCAAATGCACCTGGCCACAGTACAGAGAAGTGCAAAGCTTTACAGATGAAAGTGCAAGACCTGGTAGATTCTAAAGCTCTAAACTTTGCACCCCCGCCAAATGTTAACAAGAACCCTATGCCAAATCACGGAGGGCCCAGAATCAATGCTATTGAAGAAGATAAGCCGTCTTACTTGATAACCAATGTTGGGCAGATCCGGACACCCCTGGTAGAGATTAAAGCTCAACTCCTTGAATGTCAAATGTTCCTTGGATGTGAGCTAGGATGTGCTTATTGCAACATTTCGGTGAATGGGTGTGATAACTTGAGAGATGGCATAGATGGTCTCATCCAGAGTGGCCTGCTTCAAATCACAACATCAATACCTACCAATCCAGCAATCTCCTTAACAACAATTCCCAAGTCTTCTACAACTGCAACAACCATTGTTCCAAACAACTCTTCAATCTCATCAACAAATGTTTCATCTGTTATTTCAACGGACCAGATATCAACAAACATTCCTTCTACAACTTCAGCACCCCTTCGTTCAGAATCTCCTACAACAGCAACACTCATCCAGTCAACAGTGTCTCCTACAACATCAACAGCAAACAATGAAAGTGTCTCAACAGTTACAATTTATTATGATCCTGCAAATGATTTTGCCTACAACTCACAAAATGCCACCCCTACCAGAGCACCAGTTACAATATATTATGATCCACATACTATCATGGTCCCTTCTGCAGCTGCTATCAGTCCAGTCACTATCACAGTGCCTGGGCCAGTTCCTTATGAAAGCAGTAATGCCATCCCTTGGCATTACGGATCCGATCTATACTGCGAAGGACAGAAAATCACCTTGGAATCATCAACTTCTTCACCACAAATAGACAACGTGGGGGGAGGCGGAGGCTTCACTCGAAGCGGACGTCTTTTTGCCCCACAAATTCCAAGACCCACTGTTGAAGCAGAAGCTGCTGCCAAGGCAAAAGGGAAGAGCATGGTGCAAGAAGATCAAGTTGCTAAAGAGGTTCTGAAAACCCCTTTTGATCAAGAGGTTGATGAATTCATGAGAATCATCAAGAAGAGTGATTACAAGATAGTGGACCATCTTCACCAGACACCTTCCAAGATCTCCATTTTATCATTGCTAATGTGCTCCGAGGCTCATCGGAATGCACTATTAAAAGTCTTGCACGCAGCTTATGTGCCAGAAGATATTACCGTCAATCAGTTGGAGGCTGTAGTTGGAAATGTTAATGCTAGTAATGGACTAGGATTTACCAACACTGATTTGACTACGGAAGGTCGCAATCATAACAAGGCTTTGCACATTACCATGGAGTGTAAGGGTGCAGTTCTTTCTCATGTATTAGTGGACACAGGGTCATCGCTCAATGTCTTACCTAAAAAAGCCCTTGTGAAGCTGGAATATGAAGGATTGGCATTACGCCCCAACAACTTGGTAGTAAGAGCCTTTGATGGTTCTAAGAGATCAGTTCTGGGAGAAATTGAGTTGCCTATAACGATTGGCCCGCAGACTTTCTAAACGACCTTCTACGTGATGCACATTCAGCCGGCCTACAGCTGTTTGTTGGGTAGACCATGGATTCATGCCGCTGGCGCAGTTACGTCTACCCTTCACCAGAAGTTAAAATTCGAGTGGGAAGGCCAAGTCGTTACTATTTGTGGAGAGGAAGATATTTTTGTTAGCCATCTGGCTACATACAAATACATTGAGATGGATGGGGAGATCCGCGAAACGATGAGTCAAGGGTTTGAGGCCTTGAACATTAACGAAGCATCTGCTGTACTTGGGACCTCAATGGCATCTTATCAACAAGCCCGGAAGGTTGTTGAGGAAGGGACTGCCCAAGGCTGGGGCAAGTTGCTGCCCGTAGAGAAGAAAGAGGATAGATTTGGGTTGGGTTACAAACCAACTCAACAAGATCAAGCAGAGGCTGCTAAGAAGCCCAGCTTTGTTAGTGGGGGGATGCTCACCCCTGATGCTGTCAACAACTTGGAAGATGAGTCGGAAGATGAGCGCAACCTGGAAAGCTGGATACGTCCAAGGACCCCGGGGAGCCGTATCTCAAACTGGTCTTCCCAGGAAATTATAAGGGTTACTCCTGCAGAGTAATTATTATTTCCTGTATATTTTAAGCATGCATCAAGTCTTGCATCTTGCCCAAGATGACAAGACTCATTTTGTAATCGGGCCATCCGTAATTTTGTGCAAACAGATAAATCAATGATAATCAGACATCTTTTGCAAATGAGTCTTTTTCTTTTCCGCTCACTGTTTTTCCATTTTTATTTTTGTACAAAAAAATAAATGGCAATGTTTTCAAAATGATAAACTTCATGTCACTTTTTCTAAAACAAGATTAAAATCAATCACTAAAATGAACAAACTGAACCCTTGCAGAGAGTGCCTTCCAGACCGCACCGACAACAGCACGGCTATGACTTCGTATGACTTTGACAATCCAATCAATCAAGCTGATGAAGGGGTTGAAGAAGATTACGAGCTTCCTGAAGAGCTAGCCAGGTTGTTGAGACAAGAGGAGAAGGTTATCACTCCTCATCAGGAGGAGGTCGAAACGATTAATCTTGGTACAAATGAAGATGTGAAAGAAGTTAAAATCGGGGCCTGCTTACAAGACTCAGTGAAGAAACAACTGATTGACCTGCTTCAAGAATATGTGGATGTGTTTGCTTGGTCTTATCAGGATATGCCAGGGTTGGACACCGATATTGTTATGCACAAGCTGCCTTTAAAAGAAGACTGCCCGCCAGTTAAACAGAAACTGCGCCGCACTCGCCCAGACATGGCAATGAAGATCAAAGAAGAGGTACAAAAGCAGTGGGACGCCGGTTTCCTTGCTGTAACTAGCTATCCGCCGTGGGTTGCTAATATAGTACCTGTGCCTAAGAAAGACGGCAAAGTGAGAATGTGTGTTGACTACCGGGAACTGAACAGAGCCAGCCCGAAAGATGATTTTCCATTACCTCACATTGATGTATTGGTTGATAATACGGCTCAGTTCTCAGTATTCTCCTTCATGGACGGATTTTCAGGGTACAATCAGATCAAGATGTCACCTGAAGACATGGAGAAGACAACCTTCATCACCCCCTGGGGCACGTTCTGTTACAAGGTGATGCCATTTGGATTGAAGAATGCTAGTGCAACATATCAACGGGCTATGGTAACATTATTCCACGACATGATCCATAAGGAAATTGAGTGTTATGTGGATGACATGATTGCCAAGTCCCTTACAGAAGAAGACCACCTGGTAAATCTGATGAAGTTATTCAAGCGTCTGAGGAAGTACCAACTGAAGCTGAACCCCAACAAGTGCACATTCGGGGTGCGATCTGGTAAGCTGCTGGGTTTTATTGTAAGCGAGAAAGGGATTGAAGTTGACCCTGACAAAGTCAAAGCCATTCAAGAAATGCCTGCACCAAAGTCTGAAAACGAAGTTCGAGGGTTCTTGGGTAGATTGAACTACATCTCAAGGTTCATATCTCACCTTACAGCAACCTGTGAACCCTTGTTCAAGCTGTTAAGAAAAGAACAGACGGTCAGGTGGAACGAAGACTGCCAGAGGGCTTTTGACAAGATCAAAGAGTACCTGCAAGAACCTCCAATCCTTATGCCTCCAGTTGAAGGAAGACCTCTGATAATGTACTTGAGAGTATTAGAAGAGTCGATGGGATGTGTGTTGGGCCAGCATGACGAGTCTGGTCGAAAAGAGTATGCAATATACTACCTGAGCAAAAAGTTTACCGACTGTGAACAACGTTATTCACTGCTCGAGAAAACTTGATGTGCTTTAGCGTGGGCTGCTCGCCGACTGAGACAGTATATGTTGACCCACACCACCTTATTGATATCAAAAATGGACCCAGTCAAGTACATTTTCGAGAAGCCAGCTCTTACCGGACGGGTTGCAAGATGGCAAATGGTCCTCACAGAATATGACATCCAGTACACATCTCAGAAAGCCATCAAGGGCAGTGTATTGTCTGATTATCTTGCTGAGCAACCTATTGATGATTATCAGCCTATGAGATTTGACTTCCCTGATGAAGACATCATGTTCATTAAAGCAAAAAATCATGAAGAGCCTGTTCACACTGAAGGGCCTGACCCGGAAGAAGAATGGACAATGATGTTTGATGGGGCTGTTAATATGAATGGTCGTGGTGTTGGTGCAGTGCTCATTACACCTAAGGGAGTTCATATGCCTTTCTCGGCAAAGCTCACCTTCAACTGCACTAACAACGAAGCTGAATACGAAGCTTGCATTATGGGTCTTGAGGAAGCCATTGACCTCAGGATCAAAACATTGACTGTATTCGGAGATTCAGCTCTGGTAGTTAATCAAACCAACGACAAATGGTACACCCACCAGGATCATCTGATACCTTATAGGGATTATACAAGAAGGTTAATGAATTTCTTCACAACAGTCAAGCTTGAGTATATCCCTCGAGATGAGAATCAGTTTGCAGATGCTCTGGCTACCATTTCATCTATGATCAAAGTTCAAGCTGCCAACTTTGTACCAAAGATTTCAGTGTCCAGACTTGACAGACCAGCATATGTATTTGCAGCCGACGTTGTAAAAGATGATAAGCCTTGGTTCCATGATATTAAGTGCTTCTTGGAGGATCAAACATACCCGCCTGGGGCATCTTCCAATGATAAGAAGACTTTGAGAAGGCTTGCTGGTAGTTTCTTCCTGAACACTGATGGTTCCTTATACAAGAGAAACTTTGATATGGTACTCCTCAGATGCGTTGATAGAACAGAAGCAGACTTGTTGATGCACGAGGTGCACGAAGGATCCTTTGGTACCCATGCTGGAGGGCATGCCATGGCTAAGAAATTTCTAAGGTCAGGATATTACTGGATCACAATGGATGCAGACTGTTGTGCCTATGCCAGAAAATGCCATAAATGTCAGACCTATGCGGATAAAGTGCATGTGCCTCCCAATCCTTTGAATATAATGTCTTCACCCTGGCCCTTTGCCATGTGGGGCATTGATATGATCGGCAAGATTGAGCCAACTGCTTCAAATGGCCACAGATTCATCCTGGTCGCCATCGATTATTTCACCAAGTGGGTTGAAGCAGCCTCATATGCAAATGTTACAAGGCAAGTGGTAGCCCGATTTTTGAAGAGAGATATCATCTGTCGATACGGAGTTCCCGAGCGAATCATTACTGATAATGGTTCCAACTTAAACAACAAAATGATGGCAGAACTATGTCGGGACTTCAAGATCCAACACCACAATTCTTCTCCTTACAGGCCAAAGATGAACGGCGCTGTTGAGGCAGCTAATAAGAATATCAAGAAGATTGTGCAGAAGATGGTAGTCACCTACAAAGACTGGCATGAGATGCTGCCATTTGCCTTGCATGGGTACCGCACGTCAATCAGAACATCCACTGGGGCAACACCATATCAACTTGTGTATGGTATGGAGGCAGTCCTACCTGTTGAAGTTGAGTTACCCTCTCTACGGGTATTGATGGATGTTAAGCTGAACGAAGCAGAGTGGGTCCGATCCCGATACGAACAACTGAGTCTGATTGAAGAGAAAAGATTGGCTGCAATTTGTCATGGGCAGTTGTATCAGAAAAGAACGAAGAGAGCCTTCGATCAGAAAGTCAAGCACCGTGAATACCAAGTAGGAGATCTTGTGCTGAAGAGAATCCTCCCTCCTCATACAGACCACAGGGGCAAATGGACTCCAAATTATGAAGGACCATTCGTGGTAAAGAAAGTTTTCTCTGGTGGAGCACTGATGCTCAGCACCATGGATGGTGAAGACTTCCCATCCCCTGTGAATTCCGATGCAGTTAAAAAATACTTCGCATAAAAATGACCCGCTGGACACAAAAACAGAATGTAAGTCCAGGCAAAAATAGGGCATCCCGGCGAGTCAAAAACAGAATAAAAGACTCGGGCAAAAATAAGGGAAAATAAAGAAAAAGAAATGTACACCCGCTGAGTTGAAAAGCCGCATTGGACAGCTCAGGCAAAAATGGGTATCCCGATGGATTGAAAACCCGAAAGGGCGATCCATGCAAAACAAGGGAATAAGCGAACAACTGCATTCTGAATTCGTCTGTATCACCTGCAACTTGGTAAACTTCGAAAGGATCAAGCCTCTGTCAGAATCAGCCTTCTTCAGAAAGCAAGACGAGAAGAACGTCAAAAGTCATACGAGTCATAGCAAGAAGGAAGCTCCTTGAAAGCGTCATCAACATTGTCAGCATTTCGTTTCTCAATTTGTAACAATCTCCTCATTTCAGGAGATATGTTTCTTTGACTGTATCTCGCCGATTCAAGGCATATGAATTAATAAAAACAGATTTTTCAGTCATGTTTCGTCTTGTACATTTTTGTTTGCAAAGAATGTCTGATGTCTTAAGAAAAACTGATTGCATGAATACAGATGTTATCTTTAAAAATAAAGAAAATAAAACGCGTGCTTGCAGGGAATATGCTTACTCTCAGAAGTGTCTAACTCCTATGACGGAATCCGGTAAAGGATGCCTCGGGATTACTTGTACGTCTCTATCTTTGCAGGATTGCAGGTATTCGAAAGCGCAGCATGGGGCATGAAAGCTTCATCCCAGCAAGCTGGCAAATCAGCACTCACTCAGCCTAGCATTCCAAGTACTTTCTCCCCAGCTGAGTTGCCACTTGTTGCTTCTCCCAGCCGAGTTGCCAATCATTCTTCCTCAGTCAAGTACAAAATCCAGGGAATCATCTCCCCACAGAGTCTCAGCCTCTCTCCAGAAGAGCAACACACGAAGGGGTCACAACAGAGTGAAGAAAGCTTCTACAAACCCCAGCTGGGTCCCCTCATTACCAGGAATAGGTCTATCATTGACCCATTTCCCCAAGCAGAATCTTTTCACCAGATCTACCAACGATCTCATCCCCAGCTGGGATGATTACTCCAAGCAGATCGGCCAGAGATCTTCACGGCAATGGGATCTGAATCCCGGTTTGGTATCTTTGTGTGATCATGGCATTCACATCATATTCACCCCACAAAGCGTAGCATTCCGTCTAAAACGGAGCATTACGGCAAAAAATCAAACATATAGCATAATCATAAGCCATGTTTTGAATCGAACACTTGTGAATATTATCAATCCATCAGCAATATACGGAATTTTCCCCAGAGTCCCCAGCAAAAACAGTTGCATACCGTTCACCAATACAAACACACACTCCTTTTGGCACCCGTCCGTGTCATCATTCCCCAGTAAAGTCGCCCGAACACCCTTTACAAACAGACCACCCGTATTACAGATATTTCTTGACGCCCGTCCGTGTCATACCCCCAGCAGAAAGCCAAAGATATTCCCTTTGCACTCACAGATACTTATATATACACTTTCTTGACATCCGTCCATGTCACTTTTCCCAGTACAGTGATGTAAACACTTTGTATACCAGATACTTGTTTATACTACACTTCACCTCCTTTTGACACTCGTCCGTGTCATTCTCCCCAGCAGGTGGAACACTCAAATATATATTACTCACACTTTTCACTCTCATGTTACTTATGCAGATATTCATCCGTATCTTGCATACACCATTTATACATCCCCGCAGATTCGACACTCGTCCGTGTTCTTTGTTAACCAGTTGGTACTCGTCCGTATCATCATCTCAGAGCATGCGTCAAGTGTTTGTTTCTACGTGATACTCGTCCGTATCATAGTCTCAAGGATGCTCGTCCGCATCTTTAATCCATACACTGTGTCTTCTTGAATATAGATACTCGTCTGTGTCTACTATTCCCCAGAAGAGTCCCCTCAGATTCAACACTCGTCCGTGTTCTTTGTTAACCAGTTGATACTCGTCCGTATCATCATCTCTGAACGTGTGTCAGTACTTGTTTCTACCTGATACTCGTCCGTGTCATGGTCTTAAGGATGCTCGTCCGCATCTTTAATCTATACACAATACCCAAACACTTATACCTTTTATTTTCGTGGATGTAAACACTCGTCCGTGTTTACTATTCCCCAGTAAAGCAATTTCTTTTATCTGACATTCGTCCTATGTCATGATAAACCCTGAGAGCAGCCGTACCCTGCTAGGTGGTCGTCCTCCACCTCTTGATGGTCGTCCTCCATCATGCTCATCTGATGGCCGTCCCCATCGTTGACCTTTTTATCCGACATTCGTCCTATGTCGTGATATTTAGCATCCGTCCCCTTCTAGGTGGTCGTCCTCCACCTCTTGATGATCGTCCTTCATCATCTTTATCCAATGGCCGTCCCCATTGTTGATTCTGATTATCTGACATTCGCCCTATGTCATGATAAACCTTGAGAGCAGCCGTCCCCTGCTAGGTGGTCGTCCTCCACCTCTTGATGGTCGTCCTCCATCATGCTCATCTGATGGTCGTCCCCATCGTTGACCTTTAATCCGGCATTCGTCCTATGTCGCGATATTTTCGGCAGCCGTACCCTGCCAGGTGGTCGTCCTCCACCTTAGATGACCGTCCCTCATCCTATCCCCAACAGAGCAGCCGTCCCCTGCTAGGTGATCGTCCTTCACCTTTGATGACCGTACCTCATCATCTGTTTATTTCATTTATTCTTTAACCCGATGGCCGTCCCCGTCGTGGTCCCTTTTCTTTTTAGCCCGATGGTCGTCCCCATCGTTGGTTACTTTGCTTTATGAACTTGATGGCCGTCCCCGTCATGTTTCATTAATTCCTGGAGAATCTTACAACTTTATCTTGATGGCCGTACCCATCATAATATCTTTTATCCCCAGCATGTCGGCCGTCCCCGTCATTGCTTTTCTGTCCGCACTTTTCCCAGCATGTCGGCCGTCCCCGTCATTGCTCTTTACCCAGCAGTCGTCCTCTGCTCGACGGTCGTCCTCCGTCGCCCATACTTTACAATATACTTTATTTTCCTTTGCAATCTATATCCCTTTTCTTCTTCATTCTGTGAGTGCAAATTTTGGATTGTCTTTGGTATTCAACCACAAGTTATCTTGTTTGCCTGATAAGCCGTCGCTTACATCCTGCACAGCTAACTCATGTTTGAATAGGGGCAGCTGTAAACACCCCAAATTTGCCCTCACCCATTCACACCATGGCTTGTGATCATTTCATATGCATAAACTCAATCATAGCATCTCATATCCCATTTTTGATTCACTGCATAGCTTCTAAGTCATCTGCACCTAGGGTTTGTGATCTGAGCAATCCAAGAGCTTCTTGAGCCACTCCAAAGGCCACCAATCACTTCAAAGGGGTCCATGTGTGTTCTTATATCATATTACATCCTCTCAAAGTCAATAATGCCAAAGAATCACAAGAACTGGGATTGGTGTGGAAGCAGAGTCAGGCTTGACTGCACAGATGACCTAAAATTAGGGTTTTGGTTTCAGAGGCCATAACTTCAAATTTTTTTGTCATTCTTGTTTCTATTGGTCTCTATATGGTATAGGGAGTATGCATATCAATTTTCATGAAGAAATTCCATGGGGAAGTCACCTGATCAAGAGTTGACTTTCTGGACAAGTCAGTGCAAAATCAGGGCATCTGAGGCCCCCAATGACCCAACCAAGGGGTGATCTTCATCATTTTGAGTGTATATGATCTTTATTTGATCATGGAAGAAGTTGGAGATTCACAAAATTCAGGAATTACAAGTTTTTGCAAAGTTGACTTTTTTGGGCAAGGTTGACTTTTAATGAAAGTGTCATTTTATGCAACTTTTTCAACCCTTACTTTTTGATTCAAAAATGCTTCAAATGGAAAAACTTTGGTCATGAAAGTTGTAGATTAGATCTTTCCCTTTTCAAAAAGTACAAGAACATGACCTAATTCATTTTGGATCAAAAGTTATGGTGCATCAAAGTTGGCAAAAATCACTAAATTTCAAGTTATGCACAAAATGGAAAACTTGCAAAACCTTGTACCAAGGCAATTTGTGACTTCTAATTGATGTCAAACCATTACACAAACATCACATGTGACCTAAAAATCAGAATGGGCCAAGAGTTTCTCATTTGTTTGGCCTTTGGAGCAAGATATTTTCATGGAAAGCAAAAGCAAGCAAGTTGCAAAACCAATGATAACTTCTCATCCACTTGTTGCCTAGCCTGCTGACCAATCCTAGCCTTTCTCCCTCACCTTGCTGCGCAGCCCACTCTCCATGTACTTGGCTAGAAGTTGCCCATGCCCTTCTTACACAAAAGTTGACATTTTGGCAAAAGCAACCATACCTATCACAAAAGGACATGTCATGTCATCTGACCAATGGGATTTGTTTATGTGGATCAAATGCAAGCTAAACATCACAAGACACAGGCCTGAAACTCACCACAACTCAGCATCCCCAAAAAACTCTCCAACTTGCATTTTCCTTCGAATCTCTCTCCACAAGCCTCAAACACAAAAACAAACTTCACAAACAATCTCAACTCACTTCACTGATCACAAACCAACCATTGTTTTGGCCTGAAACCTCCCATATCACAAATACGATTTTCTCATTTCCTTGGCCTGAGCTCCTGCCAACTTGCTCTAGAGGCTACACAAACTCCAACTAAGTGTCAAAAGCTTCAAAGGAAGATCATTGGGACTTGTTTGAGCCAAAGAACAAGCCAGAAAGCTCCTGAATCGAAAGCTCAATCTCAGGTAGCTCTATGAACTTTTTTTCCAGAACTTGCTTTTTAAGTTTCTAAATGATAAAGCATGCTTCCCTGAGTTCACTGAACTTGTTACTTTTGAAAAAGATGGAGAAATGAGGTTGTATGATGTTTCTGAAATTTTGACAGTTTTTGATGTTTGATTCGAATCTTGTTTGTGTGTTGAAATAAATGATTTTTGTTGCTTGAATCTTGTTTAGAATGAGTTAAGCTTTGATTCTGGAGAGTTTGGCATGTTTTCATGGCGTATTGAGGGAGATTGAGAGATGACCTAGCCGGAGAAGACGACCGGAACAGTGTTTCGGTCGTCTGAAAGTAATTAGGGTTTGTTTAATTAGGGTTAAGTGTAATTAAGCCAGTTTGAATGAGAGCCGTTCAAACCCGCGCGCAGTCAACTCCCGCCCTTGCCAGTTTGAATTTCGTCCATTGGATCTGATTACTTCCTTATTTTTCATTTAATTCATTTTATTTTTTCCATTTAATTACATTGTTTTCTATATTTTATTTAAAATAGCAAAACTTATTTTAAAATTCTGAAATTTTTTATACAAGTTATTATTTAATTTCAGAACACAAAAATATTTTTATTTTCATTTTTAGCATTAAAAAAGTATTTTTAAATATTTAAAAGTTTCTTTTTAATTAATTAATGAGAATTAATTAATTAAAAATACTTTTAGGTATTTAAAAATCACCAAAAAATTCATGAAACCTTTAAAAACATTTAGAAACATTGTCCAACCCTCAAACCAAATTTCTTTTTTGATCTTGATGCATTTTGAGAATTTCTCATGGAATTAAAATCATTTTGATGCATTATTTTGATCCAAGCTTCCAAAAATCATTTCTGCCTAACCCTAAAGAGTTGGACTTTGATTCTTTTTGTGTTGTGTTTAGCATATCATGTAGTTTGTAAGATTAAATGGCCATGATTTGATCTTTCATTTTCCATTTGTTTGGCATTTTTCTTGTTAAGGAACCCTAAAACCCTAGAAAACTTAGGAAAATCATAACTTGAGTTAGGATACGAGTTCGAACTTCTCCTTTGGGCATTGAGTTAGTATAGGATTAGGGGTCCTTTGAGTGCATTTTCAAATTTTTATATTGATGTTTGCTTCTGATTTTGGTTTGTGTTTGATGCTTTGATCATAAACCCTAATTTGGGCTTCCATATGCATCCATCTTGCATTTGCTTGCACAACATGACTTGCCATAGCATTTTATGCATCCATTTGATTCACTTGACATCTTAAGACATATTGAAAGCATGTTTGATCATTGCATCTTGCATTTGTCATGTTGTATGCCATATGCATCTCATAACTTTTCATGTATGTTCATGTGTCTTAGCTTGCTTCATTTGCATCCATGAGCTTATATGATCATCACCATGCCTTATCTCATGTTTGCATCACCTCATAGCATCATTATCATCCCATATATGCTTCTGGTTTTGTTTCTCATCATGACATTCCATTTCATTTTGCATTGCATTGCATTCCTTTTCTAACTTTTCAGGTGGTAAGTAACTTTGAGAAGTGAATTTGCCTTCACCTCTCATAACTTTCTCTTCATCTCTTTTATGCATCCATGCTGCATTTTGATATGTGTTTGAGATTGAGCTTGCTCTTTCTCCTCCTTCTTACCTTCTTTCCTCAAGTGACTTGACTTCTTGAATGAAGCAAGTTACTTTGCTTCTCCTGATCCTTTCATCTGCTTCCTAGTGGTTCCTCTGAAGATTTTCTCTTGTAACCTCACAAACCTTAGGAACAACCAAGCATGACAATGATTAGGGTTTTGATTAGTTCCCCACTTAGCTTTTACCTTTGTGTCTCTTTTGTGTCTTCTCTTCTCATCTCACAATCAGGGACTAAACCCTAAAGGTTTTAAGGCTTTGTGATTAAGCTTATGCCTGCATCCTTCTATTAGGATGGAGTGTATAACTTTAATCCTAAGTGTTGAACCCTTAATGTGTTTAACTCCTTTAATCAATTCACTTAATAATCATCAAGACATTACACTTGTAACTTGTGCCTTGCATTAGGGTTCTATTTCTTCCTTAATTGGTTAAGAAGGACTAACCCTAGTGTTAATGGACAAGTCCCCCTCAAGTTGTCTTACAAATCATAAAATCCATTTCATCATCATATCATTAAATAAAATCCACTTAATCCAAGGCATGTTTTGTCATGAGTTTAATCCCTAATCATGGATTAAGTTGAGGAGCTTTCCTCAGCTTAAACATTCTCATCTATTATCCTTCTATTAGGATGGTGTAATGAGTCTGTTTAATCTTTGATTATGGCTTAATCTCATTACTTAACATTAAACAAAAACACCAAAAACATCTAAATAATCACAAGTAGGTTAATGATCTTAATCCTACACCAAAGGTGATTAAGTGTGAGAATTTGACTTCACACTTAAGGTATTCTCATTACCCCTAATCAGAGGGAAGATGTGATGAGTTTACTAACCCATTGGTTTAGGCTCAAGCTCATTAATTTATGACAAACCCTCAAAAGCAATAAAAGACTGAAAACTCAAAAACAAACAATAATCGTCTCCTCCGGGATTCTTTTCTCATCTCATTCACTCGCAAACGAGAACTTGCTTCTTCCGTCTAATGCAAGACAGTTTGCATCTGTGCCAGACAGATCATACACTTGAGCATAGACAAGCAAGCAGTTCACAAGTCAATTCATCTTTCAGTCTCTTTGGGTCGAACTACGGTGTTCTGACTTCCTCATTGCACGAGAGGATACGTAGGCATAACTTAACAGTTATCGAACAAAAGTCTCTGTATATTCCCCCTCTTTCAGCTTTATTTTCTCAGCCTCATTATCATGAGCATTTCACTCCTTTCTTTACACTGACACATCATTTATACACTTCACACTTCTCATACACTAACACCTGTACACCTTTTCCAGCTCTTTTTATACACAAATTGCACTGACACTACCCCTTTTAAACACAAATCCTTTAAGCGTGGATCCCGTCGAGTACGACGGACAATCTGGGTGCTAATACCTTCCCAGGTTGTAACCAACCCCCTTTCTCAGTCTCTCTGGTTCGCAACCGTCTTATCCATATCTTTCTAGGTCTATGCAGCATTACCTTTCCTCCGGGATAAAAATGCCTAGCTGGCGACTCTTTTTCTTTTTCCAGTGAGTTCACTGCTGTGTGTTCTCATTGTCCCTCTCGCCGACCGTTCGCGTTTGTACCTTTATCTGGGCCATTTCCCCATTTATCGGGAGCGACAATAGACAAGCAAGCAGTTCACAGTCAATTTATCTTTCAGTCTCTTTAAGTCGAACTACGGTGTTCTGACTTCCTCATTGCACGAGAGGATACGTAGGCATAACTTAACTGTTATCGAACAAAAGTCTCTTTGTCATCCCCCTTTTTCCAGCATTCTTTTAAGCCTCAGTTCCTGAGCATTCACTCCTTTTACACTGACACTTGTATATTTCTTTTCCAGCTTTTGCACACAGATAGCACATACACTACCCCTTTTAAACACAATCTTTTAAGCGTGGATCCCGTCGAGTACGACGGACAATCTGGGTGCTAATACCTTCCCAGGTTGTAACCAGCCCCCTTTCTCAGTTTCTCTGGTTCGCAACCGTCTTATCCATCTTTTCTCTAGGTTTATGCAGCATTACCTTTCCCTCGGGATAAAAATGCCTAGCTGGCGACTCTATTTCACTTCATCTTCATTTCCTCCTTTCATCGACCGTTCGCGCTTGTATCGGGATGCAAATCTTTGGGAGCGACACTTGTTACCAGTTTTGTTTTAAGAATGCATCACTTTGGACAGTTCTTGTGAAAACCCTGGAGTTGTGACTCTTTATTTGAGTCCCCCACCTGGTTACTGGTTTTCTAAGCCTCAATCCGGACTTATGAACACACGTGGACCCTATCAAGGCAGATAACAGATCCAGCACTTGATCACAAACCCTTTGCATATCATTCTGCATACAACATTTTGCATCATTTAACATTTGCCTATTTGTTTTACAGGGTATCCACCTTCTTATCTTTGGTTTGGTTTTGACCTGTTCTGCTTATGCATGGCAAATAAACCCGGCCCCGCCCGCCCCCGCCCCGAAATTAATGGGGAAAAACCGATTTAAACGGGGGCGGGTGCGGGGAAAACCCGGTTTTTATTTACGGGTGCGGGTGCGGGGGCGGGTGATGCTAGTACCCGCCCCGCACCCACCCCCGCACCCGCACCCGCCAACTAAATTTATTTTATTTCATTTTTTAAAAAATAATTTTATTACACATTTATACTTTTTAATATTACAATATCATGTTTATTAGAATTATTATTTATTTTTTTGAAAATATAATTTAAATAAAAATTATCAAGCATTATAATTATTCTTAAAATAATCAACTATTTAATTTAATTATTAATTTTTATTGTTATTGAAAAAAAAGCATTTTACAAAAAAATATAATTTATACGGGTGGGGGCGGGGCGGGGGCGGGTGAACCCGTTTCTTATTGGGGGTGGGGGCGGGGGAACAATTTTTAGCCCCGAACGGGTTTGGGGGCGGGGGCGGGTCTGGGGCTGGAAAGCGGGTGTGGGTCTGGATGTGCTTAAACCCACCCCCGACCCGCCCCGTTGCCATCCCTAGTTCTGCTGCTCAGACTTCTTCAGTTATCTTCTCCAGCATCTTCTCCAGTTGTCTTCATCAGAGACCCTTCTCCAGCACCTTCTCCAGTTATCGTCATCAATTTTCAGCAGCTACCTTCATCAGGGTTTCTCATCAGTCTCTTTCACCAGCATCCATTGTCAGCATGGACACTTCTAGGAAGAGCAGCATCACATACCACTTCTTTGAGCCCACTCTGACAGGCATCAGACAGATCCAGTCTCTCATTACTCCTGATCATGTTCCATTATTCAGGGAACATCATGGAGGCATATTGGACATGATCATGAACCTGGATGCATCCCAGAGGAGCATGATTCACACCTGTCTCCAGTTTTATGATCCTCTTCTCAGATGCTTCACATTCCTTGATTTTCAGTTGGGACCTTTGCTAGAAGAATTATCCATGTTGTTAGGTGTCCCTATCAGGAGGGGAATTCCTTTCAACCCTGAGATGGTTACTCCCAAGAATGAAGATATAGCTAAGAAATTGCATTTGGAGCCTACCCTCATTGATCAGAGCATGACCACCAAGGCTGGGGTTCCAGGTCTGCACTTGGAATTCTTGATCTCTCAGGCCACCCTGCATGCTGCAGCAGGGAAGTGGGATGTTGTTTGTGCACTCTTGGAACTCAGCATATATGGAGTTATCTTGTTTGCAGACGAGCCAAAGTTTGTAAGCAATAATGCCATTCACTTGTTCTTACTGAGGAACCCAGTTCCTACCTTGCTTGGAGACTTCTACTACTCAGTGCACCAAAGGAATGAGAAGCAGAGGGGAAGATTAGTCAGATGATGTGCACCTCTCTATTACTGTTGGTTGTTAAGACACTTTCCAAAATCAGACACCTTCCTGAACCCTCATCAGCCAAGGAATTGGGCTAAGAGATTAATTGCCCTTACATCAGAAGACATCAGATGGTGCACTCAGAGCACCAAGGGCAAAGACATCATTACTAGCTGTGGGCAATATCCTAATGTGCCTTTGATTGGAGTAAAAGGTTGCATCAACTACAACCCCTTGCTCTTTAAGAGGCAATTAGGGTATGCTTTGGTTCATCCCCCAAGAGGGAAAGACTTGACAGAAACCTTTTATTGTGACATCCAGTACAACTCTGCTATTGTTAGACAAGTTGCCTGGGCCTGGGACAACATTCAGACTAAGGGGACAACTATCCTTGGCAAATGCAACAACATAGCTTCAGCACAGTATCTTGATTGGTCTCGTACCAGGGGGCAGATCACCTGGATGTCATTCACTTTAGAGGATGCACCTGGACCATCAGCAGTGCAGCCTGCAGTTACTGTCAGTTTAGAGGAGTTTGAAAAATTGAAGGAAAGGAATGCTCAGCTCTCTGAAGCTTTGAAGAAGACCCTCTGGGAGAGGAATGACAGTCGTCTAGATAATGAGAGGTTAGATAAGCTCCGGATTGAGCACTTGACCAAGATTGAGAAGACGGAAGACTACATCAGAAAGGCTAGAGCAGGAGAGTTAATGTTGAAGAATGCTTGCAAGGAAGCTAAGACTCAGAAGGCCAGAGCTGAGCATTACTTAGAGGAGAGTCAGGCTAGGTGGATCAGGATCACTGAGGCTCGTGCACAGGAAGATCAGAGAACCCAAGCTAGGATAGAGAAGCTGGAGGCTAGTGAGAAGAAGAATCAGGTAGCCTTGTTAGCAGCACAGAAGGATATCTCTGAGTTGAAACTCCGAGCAGGGTTGAAGAGGTCAAAGGATTAGGATAAGCATAAGAAGCTGACCAGTGCCATTGCCACCAGGAACCTCCTCATCAGGACTATCACAGAGCACCCGGTTGGTCCAGTGACTGGGGCTCTCCTGAAGGAAGTCAGGGAGGATGACTTTGGACTGGATGTTTGATTTCCTTGTATTTGTATTTCCTTTTGTCTGCACTTTTGATTTTGTTGTTGTATTTTGACCCACCATGGGGACTTTATTGTAATCAAACTATGTATCTTCACATTATTGTAATATATGGTTTGTATTATTTTTGTGGGCTTAATCTCTCTTCAACATCAGCATTTCCTCGAGGTCTGGAAGGTCAAAACCAAAGAACCAAATCGGACACCCTTGGAAGACAAATAGGCATCCTGCATTGCATACTAACATCTTTTCTTTGTTTTGTAGGTTTTTGTTTTGTTGTTGTTTCTCACTTTGTTGTAGTTTCAGGAAACATTGCTCGCAGAAGAGTGTTCCCTGTCAATAGAGTGCACCGGTATCCGACAAGAAACAAACTTCCGAGATTACAAATGGATCAAGTTCAACAAGACTTGACTGAAGTGAGAGCCCAGATGGCCAATGAGAGGACAGAGATGAGGGCCCAAATGAATCAATTTATGACAGTAATGACTGGTTTAGCTCAAAGCCATGAAAGACTGAGGGAGTTGGTTGAGCGACAAACTCCTGATGAACACCATCCAGGTATAGGGGGTACCAGTAACAACGATCACGTGCAGCCTCGAACTGATCCTCTAGAGTTTGGACCTTATTTGAACCCAGACATCAATGCCATAAGAAACACCTAAGGTAACACTACTGGAGGAAGGGCCTTGCAGGAGGACCCTCAAGAAGAACAGTTTACTGTGGTACTCCCACTTAACCAGAGCCACAGTGAGAAATTGGAAAGACTTGGCTGAAGCTTTCATCCGTCAATATCAATATAATCTTGACATGGCTCCAAACAGGACCCTTCTGATGGGAATGTCACAGTCTTCCCGTGAAAGCTTTAGAGAATATGCCCAAAGGTGGAGGCAACTAGCTGCTGTTGTTCAGCCCCCGATGTCAGGAAGGGAGATGGAAGATATGTTCATGAACACTCTCCAGGGCACTTATATTGACAGATTGGCTGCATCTTCTTCCACCAGCTTTGCAGATGTGGTGATAGATGGGGAAAGAATTGAAAGCCTACTGAAGCAGTGCAAGGAAGCTATTTGTTGGGCCCTGCAAATCCGGTGAGACAAATTCTGTACATATGGGAAGAGTGAGACCCCAATATCTGCCCAGATCAGTGGCTGCCGTCACTATTCCTGCTCCACCTCCTCAGTATACTCAACAACCACAGCACTTTCCTCAACAGCCACAGTTTCCTCAACAGAGATCCTACAACAACAATAACAACAATCAACAAGAATGCCCTTTTCAACAGCGGCCATCTCAGATCAATAGGGTGATTGACCCTATCCCAATGTCATATGCCACATTACTGCCACAACTCCTAAAGCTCAATCTTGTTGAGTTAAGGACATTGGCTCCACCTGATCCTCAGAACCTTCCGAGAAATTATGATGTCAACGCTAGGTGTGCTTTTCATTCTAACGCACCTGGTCACTCCACGGAAAAATGCAGGGCTCTGCATATGAAGGTCCAGGATCTGGTAGATTCAAAGGCCCTGAACTTTGCACCACCTCCCAATGTCATGAAAAATCCTATGCCAAGCCACAGTGGGTCAAGGATTAATGCTATAGAGGAAGGCTCACCCACGATTCCCATTGAAGATTCTTCAAGTATTCAGACACCTCTGGCAGAGGTTAAAGCTCAGCTTTTGAAATGCCATGTGTTTCCAGGTTGTGAGGCCTATTGTGAATATTGCGAGGTTTCCGAAAATGGGTGTGCAAGCTTAAGGGATGGCATCAATAGCTTGATCAGGGAAGGCATTCTGCAAATAACTACAACAGCCTCTACGACACCAGCAACTCTTTTGTCAACAACAAGTGATTCTTCTACAACTGCAACAACAATTGTTTCTACTGACTCGTCTACAACTTCAACAACCGTTTCTTCCATCACCTCAACAAACAACACTTCCATTCCATCTCCTTCTACAACTTCAGCAACCACAAACAACGACGTCTCCACAGTTACTATTTATTATGACCCGACAACGGTCCCGAACTCCAGCAACTTTCAACAATCTCAGCAACAGTTCCAACAACAAACAAGCTTCAATTCATCACCTCCAACATCCACAAGAAGTCCTGTCACCATTTTTTATGATCCGCATACAATAACGGTTCCAACCTCTACTGCAGTAAGCCCAGTCACCATCACGGTGCCGGGGCCAATTCCATATGATAAAGACAATGTTGTACCATGGCATTATGGTGCTGACCTTTACTGCAATGGAGAAAAAGTCCTTCTTGATTCTTCAGTTCCTACTCCCCAAGTGGATAATGTCGGGGGAGGCGGAGGCTTCACCCGAAGCGGACGCCTCTTTGCGTCACAAGCTCCAAGAACCAATACTGAGGCAGAGGCTGCTGCCAAAGCCAAAGGGAAAAGTGTGGCACCTGAAGAATTTGCACCAAAAGAGACTCATAAATCATCCTTTGATCAGGATGTGGATGAGTTTATGAGGATAATCAAAAGGAGTGACTACAAGGTTGTGGATCAGCTCCACCAGACTCCTTCTAAGATCTCTATATTATCTATGTTATTGTGTTCTGAAGCCCATCGGGATGCACTACTCAAAGTTCTGCACGTTGCCTACGTGCCAGAAGAGATCACAGTGAATCATCTTGAAACAGTGGTTTCTAATGTCAATACTAGCCATGGGCTAGGTTTCACCAATGCTGATCTGACAACAGAAGGACGTCACCACAACAAGGCTTTGCACATCACCCTGGAGTGCAAGGGAGTTGTACTCTCTCATGTTCTTGTAGACACTGGGTCCTCACTCAATGTCTTGCCGAAGAAAGCTCTTGTCAAGCTCGAATATGATGGAATAGCTCTCCGACCAAGCAATCTTGTGGTCAGGGCTTTTGATGGCTCCAAGAGGTCTGTTCTTGGAGAAGTGAAGATGCCAGTGATAATCGGTTCGCATGTCTTTAAGACTACTTTCTATGTGATGGACATTCATCCGGCCTACAGCTGTTTGTTGGGTCGACCATGGATTCACGCCGCAGGCGCAATTACGTCGACCCTTCACCAGAAATTGAAATATGAGTGGGAAGGACAGATTATCACCATCTGTGGTGAGGAGGACATATTTGTTAGCCATCTGGCTACGTACAAATACATTGTGATGGATGGTGAAATCCATGAAACTATGAGCCAAGGGTTCGAGGCCCTGAACGTCAATGAGGCGACGACTGAAGTATTTGCTACATCCTAGGAGGATAGGATGGGTACTTCAATTGTCTCCTATCAGCAAGCCCGGAAGGTTGTTGAAGATGGTAATGCCCAAGGCTGGGGAAAGCTGCTGTTGGTGGAGAAGAAGGAGGACAGATTCGGTTTGGGTTACAAACCATTCCGACAAGATCAATTAGAGGCTGCAAAAGAGCCCAAGTTCATCAGTGGGGGGATGCTCACCCTAGATGTTGTTAACAACCTGGAAGACGAGGCGGAAAGCAACCTCAACCTGAAGAGCTGGATTCGTCCAAGGATCCCGGGTCACCAAGTCCTTAACTGGTCTTCCCAGGAAATTATAAGGGTTACTCCTGCAGAGTAATTATTATTTCCTGCCCTTTTTAGCATGCATCAAGTCCTGCATCTTGCTCAAGGTGTCAAGACTCATTTTGTAATAGGGTCATATTATAATTTTGTGCAATTGGACTATCAATTAATATCGGACATCTTTTGCAAACAAGTCTCTTTTTCGCTCACTGTCTTTTCATATTTTACTTTTGTACAAAACAATAAAATGGCAATGTTTTCAAAATAATAACTTCATTTTCACTTTTTCTAAACAAGATTAAAACTGATCTCTAAAACGAACAAATCTCAAACCTTGCAGAGATTATCCTCCAGATTGCACCGACAACAGCATTGCTATGACCTTGTATGAATTCGACAATCCAATTAATCAAGCTGACGAAGGGGTTGAAGAAGACTATGAGTTACCTGAAGAGTTAGCCAGGTTGTTGAGGCAAGAAGAGAAAGTGATTACTCCTCATCAGGAGGAGGTTGAAACAGTTAATCTTGGTACCGAAGAGGATTTGAAAGAAGTGAAGATTGGGGCCGGTCTGCAGGCTTCAGTAAAAGAACAACTTATTGACATGCTTCGAGAATACGTCGACGTCTTTGCTTGGTCCTATCAAGACATGCTAGGTCTAGATACGGATATTGTTATGCACAAGCTGCCATTAAAGGAAGATTACCCTCTAGTGAAGCAAAAGCTACGTTGTACTCGCCCAGATATGGCCATGAAGATTAAGGAAGAAGTACAAAAACAGTGGGACGCCGGTTTCCTTACTGTAACTAGTTACCCGCCGTGGGTTGCTAATATTGTACCAGTGCCTAAGAAGGATGGCAAAGTACGAATGTGTGTGGATTATCGGGATCTGAACAGAGCTAGCCCGAAGGATGATTTCCCATTACCTCACATTGATGTATTGGTCGACAACACAGCTCGGTTCTCGGTATTTTCTTTCATGGATGTATTTTCAGGGTATAATTAGATCAGGATGTCACCCGAAGACATGGAGAAGACTACCTTCATCACACCTTGGGGGACTTTTTGTTACAAGGTAATGCCTTTTGGATAGAAGAATGCCGGTGCGAATTATCAACGGGCTATGGTAACATTATTCCATGATATGATCCACAAAGAAATTGAATGCTACGTGGATGACATGATTGCCAAGTCCCTCACTGAAGAAGACCATTTGGTAAATCTGCTGAAGTTGTTCAAGCGTTTGAGAAAGTATCAAATGAAGCTAAACCCCAACAAGTGCACATTCGGGGTGCGTTCTGGTAAGTTGCTGGGATTTATCATAAGTGAAAAGGGAATTAAGGTTGATCCCGACAAAATCAAAGCCATTTAGGAGATGCCTGCACCTAGGACTGAAAAGGAAGTTCGGGGGTTCCTAGGTAGATTGAACTACATATCGAGGTTCATATCTCACCTTACTGCAACCTGTGAGCCCCTGTTCAAGTTGTTAAGAAAGGAACAAAAAGTCAGGTGGAATGAAGATTGTCAAAAGGCCTTTGACAAAATCAAGGAGTACCTGCAAGAACCTCCAATTCTTATGCCTTCAGTTGAAGGAAGACCTCTAATAATGTACCTGACAGTATTAGAAGGATCAATGGGGTGTGTGTTGGGCCAGCATGACGAGTCTGGTCGAAAAGAGTATGCAATATACTACCTAAGCAAAAAGTTTACCGACTGTGAACAACGTTATTCACTGCTCGAGAAAACTTGTTGTGCTTTAGCTTGGGATGCTCGCCGACTAAGACAGTATATGTTGACTCACACTACTTTATTGATCTCAAAAATGGACCCCGTCAAGTACATATTTGAGAAGCCAGCACTTACCGGAAGGGTTGCAAGATGGCAAATGATTCTGACAGAGTATGACATTCAGTACACATCTCAAAAGGCCATCAAAGGCAATGTACTGTCTGACTATCTAGCTGAGCAACCCATTGATGATTACCGGCCCATGAGATTAGACTTCCCTGATGAAGACATCATGTCCCTAAAAGCAAAAGATCATGAAGAGCCTGTTCACACTGAAGGGCCTGACCCAGAAGAAGAATTGACAATGATGTTTGATGGGGTTGTCAATATGAATGGTCGAGGAGTTGGTGCAGTGCTCATTACACCTAAAGGAATTCATATGCCTTTCTCGGTAAAACTCACCTTTGCCTGCACTAACAACGAAGCTGAATACGAAGCTTGTATCAAGGGTCTTGAAGAAGCCATTGACCTCAGGATCAAGACATTAACTGTATTTGGAGATTCAGATCTGGTAATCAATCAGACCAACGGCAAATGGTACACTCACCAAGAGCATTTGATTCCATACCATGACTATACAAGGAAATTATTGACTTTCTTCACAACAATAAAACTTGAGTACATCCCTCGGGACGAAAATCAGTTCGCATATGCTTTGGCTACCATTTCCTCCATGATTAAAGTTCAGACTGCCAATTATGTGCCTCGGATTTTGGTATCTAGACTAGACCGACCAACATACGTATTCTCTGTGAACGTTGCTAAAGATGACAAGCCGTGGTTCCATGACATCAAATGCTTCTTGGAGGATCAAACATACCCACCTGGGGCATCATCCAATGATAAGAAGACATTAAGAAGGTTGGTCGGTAGTTTCTTCCTTAATGCTGATGGTTCATTATACAAGCGAAACTTTGACATGGTTCTTCTCAGATGTGTTGATAAGAGGGAAGCAGACTTGCTGATGCACGAGGTGCATGAAGGATCTTTCGGTACCCATGCTGGAGGACATGCAATGGCAAAGAAATTATTACGATCAGGTTACTACTGGATCACAATGGATGCAAATTGTTGTGCCTATGCCAGGAAATGCCACAAATGCCAGATCTATGCAGATAAAGTGCATGTGCCTCCGAATCCTTTGAACGTGATGTCTTCACCTTGGCCCTTTGCCATGTGGGGCATTGACATGATTGTAAAGATCGAGCCGACTACTTCAAATGGCCACAGATTCATCCTGGTAGCCATTTATTACTTCACCAAATGGGTTGAAGCAGCTTCATATGCAAATGTCACCAGACAAGTGGTAGCCAGATTCCTGAAAAGAGATCATCTTTCGATATGGAGTTCCCGAGCGAATCATCACTGACAATGGTTCCAATTTGAATAACAAGATGATGGCAGAACTGTGTCGGGACTTCAAAATCCAACATCACAACTCTTCTCCTTACAGGGCAAAGATGAATGGCGTTGTTGAGGCAGCTAACAAAAACATCAAGAAGATTGTGCAGAAGATGGTGGTTACTTACAAAGACTGGCATGAGATGCTACCATTTGCCTTGCATGGGTATCGAACCTCAATCAGAACATTTACTAGGGTAACTCCGTATCAGCTTGTGTATGGTATGGAGGCAGTCCTACCTGTTGAAGTTGAACTACCCTCCTTACGGGTACTAATGGATGTAAAGTTGAATGAAGAAGAATGGGTCTGGTCTCGGTACAATCAACTGAATTTGATCGAAGAAAAGAGATTAGCTACTATCTGTCATGGGCAGTTATATCAGAAAAGGATGAAGAAAGCCTTCGATTAGAAAGTCAGGCTTCGGGAATACCAAGTGGGAGATCTTGTGCTGAAAAGACTTCTTCCTCCTCATACAGACCACAGGGGCAAATGGACTCCGAACTACGATGGTCCATTCATAGTAAAGAAAGTTTTCTCTGGTGGAGCACTGATGCTCACTACTATGGATGGTGAAGATTTCTTATCCCCTGTGAATTCAGATGCAGTTAAAAAATACTTCGCATAAAATGACCCGCTGGACATAAAAACAGAATGTAAGTCCAGGCAAAAATAGGGCATCCCGGCGAGTCAAAAACAGAATAAAAGAATCGAGCAAAAATAAGGGAAAAATTAAAAAGAATGTACACCCGCTGAGTTGAAAAGTCGCATTGGACAGCTCAGGCAAAAAATGGGTATCCCGGTGGATTGAAAACCCGAAAGGGCGATCCACGCAAAATCAGGGAATAAGCGAACAACTGCATTCTGAATTCGTCTGTAACACGGAAAGCTTCGAAAGGATAAAGCATCAGTCAGAATCAACTTTCTTCAGAAAGCAAGATGAGAAGAACGTCAAGGTCATACAGGTCATAGCAAAGGAAGCTCACCGGAGCGTCGTCAACATTGCCAACACTTTTACTTTTCTCAATTTATAGCAATATCCTCATTTCAGGGGTTTGTTTCTTTGACTATATTTTCCAATTCAGGGCACCCAGATTAATAAAATCAGATTTTCAGTCACACCTCTTTTTGTACATTTTTCATTTCGTTTGCAAAATGTCCAATATTCATAATAAATACTTGCATAAAAACAAATGAGCCATTCTTAATAAAATGCTTGCAGGAAATATATTTACTTTCAGGAATACCTAACTCCTATGACGGAATCCGGTAAAGGATACCTCAGGATGCTTGGGCGTTTCTTTGTCTTAACAGGTTGCAGGTATTCAATACGCAGCATGGGACATGCCAAGCACACTTCCCCAAGCAATATCCGGAATGCTTTTTCCCAACGGAGTTGCCAAAGCATCCTCATCCCCAGCATAAATCTTTGCAACAGGAGCTTTCCCAGCTGTGATCCCCACCAGAGTGCCAGATCTCTCATCCTCAGCAAGGTTAGAAGAACTATCTCCCCACAGAGTTTCCAGCCTCTCCCCATAAGAGCAATGCCTGAAACCCTTATACAACAAAGTGATGAAAGCTTCCTTCTCCCAAGCTGAGTTCGCCTTACAGGGTAGATCAACCAATGATCTATTTCCCCAAGCAGAGTTGTATCTCCTAACGGATCTACCAATGATCTCTTCCCCAGCTGAGATAATCCTCCAGGCAGATCAGCCAGAGATCTTCAGTAGGATCCGAATCCCGGATCGGTTTCTCTTTTGCATAATCATAGCATTTGCATCATATTCACCAAATAAACGTAGCATTCCGTCTAATACGAAGCATTACGGCAAAAATCAAACATTTGCATGATCACAAGCCAGGTTTGAGCCAGTCACCCGCAATTACCATCAAAATTTCATCAGCAATATATAAAAGCTCACATCCCCTGCAAATAAAAGCCAAAGCTTCCCCTTTGCACTCTCCAACACAAATTCATGTTCATATATACCACTTTCGACACTCGTCTGTGTCGTATTATTCCCCGTAGATATAAGCCAAAACATCTCCTTTGCACTCTCAAATACATATACATGCTCTTTTGATACTCGTCCGTGTCATATTCCCCCAGAATGGTTGCCAGAACACTTGTTGCAAACAAACACTTGTTTATACACACTCTTTTCGACACCCGTCCATGTTATCCTATCCCCACAGGTCGCCGAAACACCTTTTACACTCTCACATACAAATATTTGTTCGTAACTCATACAAATTCTCTTTTGACACTCGTCTGTGTCATACTTTCCCCAGCAAGTTAAACACTCGTTCGTGTCCTTCTTATAATTCACCAACAAATCCGTACATACTTATACAGAAGTCTTCGATACTCGTCCGTATCCTCTCATATATATAGTACTCCTCACAGATTCGACACTCGTCCGTGTTCTTTGTTAACCAATTGATAATCGTCTGTATCATCATCTCTAAACACGCGTCAGCATTTGTTTCTATTGATACTTGTCCGTATAATAGTCTTAAGGATGCTCGTCTGCATCTTTAATCCATACACAACGTCAAACACTTATACCTTTTATTCTTAAGCGTAAACACTCGTCTGTGTTTACCATTCCCCAGCAAAACAACTTTTCTTCTATCTGACATTCGTCCTATGTCGTGATACTTTCGGCAGCCGTCCCCTGCCAGGTGATCGTCCTTCACCTTTGGATGACCGTCCCTCATCCTTTCCCCAGCGGAGTCTCCATTATTGGAACCCTTTCCTATCCGGCATTCGTCCTATGTCGTGATATTGAGCAGTCGTCCCCTACTAGGTGATCGTCCTTCACCTCTTGATGATCGTCCTTCATCATTTTATCTGATGGTCGTCCCCATCGTTGATCTTGTTGTCCGACATTCGTCCTATGTCGTGATAAACCCCGAAGAGCAGTCGTACCCTGCTAGGTGATCGTCCTTCACCTCTTGATGATCGTCCTTCATCATGCTTATCCAATGGCCGTCCCCATCGTCGACCTTTTCTATCTGACATTCGTCCTATGTCGTGATAAAGAGCAGCCGTCCCCTGCTAGGTGATCGTCATTCACCTTTGATGACCGTCCCTCATCAGTATTTCATTTATTATTTAAACCGATGGTCGTCCCCATCGTTGTTTACTTTCCAAGCTTCATGGCCGTCCCTATCATTGCCTTTACTTTGATCCCCATAGAATCTTATCTCCTTTCCTGATGGTCGTCCCCATCATGATTTCTTTATCTCCCCAACATGTCGGTCGTCCACGTCATTGCTTTACTTACCGCCTTATCCCCAGCAGTTGTCATCTTCTTAATGGTCGTCCTCCATCGTTTTTATTTGATAATCATGATATACTGCCTTTTACAATTTATATCCCTTTTCTTCTTCTATCCAGCGAGTGCAAATTTTGGACTGTCTTTGGTATTCAACCACAAGTTATCTTGTTTGTCTGTTAAGTCAGGCGCTTACATCCTGCACAGCTAACTCATGCTTGAATAAGGGCAGCTGTAAACACCCCAAATTTTCCCTCACTCATATCACACCATGGCTTGTGATCCTTCATTTTTGCATAAGCATAAGCATACCACATCACATTGCATATTTGTTTCATCTGCATTTAGGGTTTGTGATTTGAGCAATCCAAGATTCTATTTGAGTCATCCCAAAGGTCTTAAAGCATTCCAAGAGGGTCCATGTGTGTTCTATCATCATATTATGTCCCTCAAAGTTCAAGGAAGTCAAGATATCACAAGAACTGAAAAGCATGGAAGCAGAGCTAGGGTTTTCACTGCACAGATGACCCAAATTAGGGTTTTGGTTTCAGAGGCCTTAACTCCAAATTTTTGGGCCATTCTTGTTTCTAATGTTCTTAAGATGTTATAAGGATCATGTGTACCAAGTTTGATGAAGAAAGTCACTGTGGAAGTCATCTGTTTACTGGGTAACTTCTTGAGCAAGTTAAGTCAAAATCAGGGCATCTGAGGCCCCCAACAATGGAACCAAAGGGGTATTTTAATCAAATTGAAGTTATATGATCTTTATTTAATCTTAGAAGAGGTTGGAAGTTCACAAGATTGAAGAATTTTGAGCCATTTGAAAAGTTGCCAAAAATGGAAATGACTTGTAATGGAAACTTTCCATTTTGGGAAAGTTTTTCAACCTCCTCTTTCTTGATCAAAAATGCTTCAAATGAAAAATTCATGGTCATGAAAGTTGTAGATTAGGTCTTTCCCTTTTCAAAAATTACAAGAACATGTTCTAATTCATTGTGGAACTCAAGTTATGATCCTTCAAAGTTGGCAAAAATCACATAATTTTCACATTCATGCCAAAGAGGGATTTTTGCAAATTCACTTGCCAAGCTTCTAAGTGACCTCTAATTGACTTCTAAACATCATAACAACATCACATGACTCATTTTTCTCAGAATTTCCCAAGGAACCACATCATTTCATGTCTTGCATCACAAGATACACCAAAGGGGGAAAATATGCAAAACTCATACAAACCCTAGTTCCATGTGTTCCAGCTGCATCAAACCTATCCCATGGCCACCCTTGATTCATGCTAAGGCTAGACACCCCAAAATCTCAGGCTTGCACCATGCCCATGCCTCAAGTACACAATGTTGACTTTTTTTGCAAAATCACTCATACCAATCAGCATAGGCCACAACAACTCCTCTGACCTATCACAGCTTCACATACATGCCTCAAGGGACTCATTTCATACAACACACAAGCCTACAAGCTCTGACACACTCAGATTCACAAAATCCTCAAGAAACTTTCCCTCTTCGAATTTCATAACACAGCCACAAAAACTTCAAACTTTCTTCACCATTCAACTCAGCATCACTCATAGAACAAATCCCAACCATTAAAATGGCCTGAAAGCTCCCAAAACAAAAACACGATTTCACCCCCTCTAAATTGAAACCTCAAAAAACAGCCATATAAATTTGTTCCAAGCTTCTCAATAGCATCAAGGGATTCAGGGGAGTTGTTTTGCACCAAGGAGAGGTCTAGATAACTCAGATTGAGAAAGCTTCATCTCAGGTATCATCAAGAACAAATTTTCCAGAAATCTCTTTTTAGGTTATAGAAATGTTCTTCATGCTTCACTGATCACACTGCACCTTTTATTTTTGAAAATGGTTGAATATTAAACTTGTATCGTGCTTCTGAAATTTTTGCAGTTTTTGATGTTTGATTCGATTCGTGTTGTTCTTGGAATATAAATGTTGTTTGAGGGTTGATTCTTGTTTGGGGTAGTTAGGGGATCATTTCTGGAGCTTTAGAGGGTTTGTTTTGGCCTAGGGAAGAAGATTGCAATTTTGTCTCGCCGGAGAAGATGACCGGAGCTTGCTCCGGTCACCTGAAATTGATTAGAACCCTAATTAGGGTTTAGTTGCCCAGTTTGAATTCTAGCCGTAGGATGTGGACTAGCGCGTAAACGAGTGGCCAGGATCATTTCACTTAAGCCCTAATTCAGTTTAATTAAATTAATCAAATAATTAACCCAGTTTGAATCTCAGCCATCCAGATGCGCGCGTGGTCAACTCCCTCCCTTTCCAGTTCAAATCTCACCCCTTGGATCAGTATACTTTCATTTTATTTGATTTTTATTTCATTTTAATTGCATTTTCTTGCACATTTAATTTAAAATACCAAAACTCATCACAAAAATATTTCCTTTTGCATTTCTGATCCAAATATTTTTCTCATTCCAAAAATGATTTTTATTTTATTTTTTTCATTAAAAAAGTATTTTTAAAATATTTAAATGTTTATTTTAATTAATTAATTGAATTTAATTAATTAAAATAGCATTTAGGTATCTAAAAATTACCAAAAAAATCATGTTGCATCCTAACCCATTTAGAAACATTCTCAAACCCTTCATACAAATTTCTTTTTGGTTTTGATCACCTTGTCATAATTTTCTTTGAATTTAGGGTTCTTAAAATCATATTTTTCTAACCCTAGCTTTAAAAAATCTTTTCTGCCTAACCATGAAGGTTTTGAAGATGGTTATTTTTGCATTGTTTCACACATATCATGTAGTATCTAGGATATTTTTGGCATGAATTTATCTTGCATTTTCAAATTGTTTGGCATTTTACATTGAAGATCACCCCAAAAACCCTAGAAACTTAGAAAATTCATAACTCCACCTAGGTTTAGTTTCTGACCTCCCCCTTTGGATGGTAACCTAGTGTAGGTTTAGGGTTCCTTTGAGTGCATTTTCAATTTTTTATAATGTCATTGGCTTTTGTCTTTGTCATTTGCATCTCATCCTTCCATGTAACCCTAATTTTGCATCTTTACTTGCATCTTACATTGCATTGCATGAACATATGAACTTTCCATGCCATTCTAAGCATTTGTATGCCATCTTAGACATCTTAAGACATTGCTTGAACATTGCTTGATCATTTATTCATGCATTTGCCATGCTTTGCATCCATTACATTTCATGAACATACATGTGTTCTCATGCTTCCTACATGCTTCATTTGCATTCATCCTCTTGTATGAACACACATATGCATCTTGTATGTCTTTGTATCATATCATAGCATCATTTACTTCTTATGTATGCTTCTGGTCTTGGTCTTTTCCCTTGCATATGCATCATTTTATTTCACTTCTTTCCTTATGCACCTTGTGCTAACTTTTCAGGTTAATGGTAAGTTGTTTGGGAGGTGGATTTTCCTTCACCTCCCACCTCTTCTCATACCTTCATATTGCATCCTTGCTGCATTTTTACTTGTCCTTGAAGTGGATCTTGTTCACTTATGTTCCATCCTTCTCACTTTCTTCCTTTAGGTTACTTATCTTCTTAGGAAGTAAGTAACTTATTCTTCTGCTTCATCCTCCTTTCATCTGCTTCTTCCATTGGTGGCTTCCTTGAAGATCTTTCTCAAGCCTTACAAACCATAGGAACATCCAAGCATGATAATCTTAGGGTTGTAATTAGTCCCCCCTTAGCTTTTACCTTTGAGATTCTTTGTGTCTCGTTTCTCATCTCATCATTAGAGACTAAACCTTTAAGGTTTTAGGACTTTGGAATTAGGGTTATGCTTGCATCCTTATCTTAGGATGGAGTGTATAACTTTAATCCTAAGTGTTAAACCCTTAATTTGTTTAAACCTCTTAATCAATCCATCTAATAATCACTAAGACATTATCTTGTAACTTGGGCCTTACATTAGGGTTCTAATTCTTCCTTTATGGTTAAAAAGGACTAACCCTAGTGTTTAATGGACAAGTCCCCCTCAAGTTGTCTTACAAACCATAAAACACACTTCTTAATCTTACCACCTTTAGTTAAAATCTATTTAATAAAGGCTTGTTTTGTCATGAATTTAATCCCTAACCATGGATTAAGTTGAGGTATCTTCCTCAGCTTAAGTGTTCTCATCTATTATCCTTCTATTAGGATGGTGTAATGAGTTCACTAATCTGTGATTAGAGATTAAACTCATTACTTAACACTAAACAAAAACCCAAAAACACCTTAATAATCACAAGTAGGTTAATGATCTTAATCCTACATCATCATGGTAATTAAGTGGAGATGCATATCCCATACTTAAGTATTCTCATTATCCCTGATCAAGGGAGGATATAATGAGTTTACAAGCCCTTGATTTAGGCTTAAGCTCATTAACTTATGCAAAACACCAAAAATAATAACAAAACTGAAAACACAAAAACAAACAATAATCGTCTCCTTCGGGATTCTTTTCTCATCACCCTCATTCATAACCGAGAACTCGCTTCTTCCGTCTAATGCAAGACAGTTAGCACTCGAGCCAAACGAGTCATACACTTGAGCATAGACAAATAAGCAGTTCACAGTCGAATTTATCTTTCAGTCTCTTTGAGTCGAACTATGGTGCTCTGACTTCCTCATTGCACGAGAGGATACGTAGGCATAACTTAACTGCTATCGAACAAAAGTCTCTTTGTCTTCCCCCTCTTCCAGCATTCTTCTCCAAGCCTCAGTCCCTGAGCATTCACTTTCTTGCAATGACACTTGTATATTCTTTTCCAGCTTTTGCACACAGATAGCACATACACTTACCCCTTTAAACACAATCTTTTAAGCGTGGATCCCGTCGAGTACGACGGACAATCAGGGTGTTAATACCTTCCCAGGTTGTAACCAACCCCCTTTCTCAGTTTCTCTGGTTCGTGACCGTCTTATCCATATTTTTCTAGGTTTATGCAGCATTACTTTTCCTTCGGGATAAAAATGCCTAGCTGGCGACTCTATTCACTTCACCTCATTTTCTCCTTTCGCCGACCGTTCGCGTCTGTACCCTATCTGACCCGGTGTCTTTTCGGGGGAGTGACAGTTAGGCTTCTGACTTTCTCCTTTGGGGTGTTACCTTGTATAGGTTTAGGTTTTGGTTGATCTTGGTTTCAATTTTTTATCAATGTATGCTTCTGTTTTGGTCATATGCATCTCATACATTCATAAAACCCTAATTTCTCATGTTCATTTGCATTCACCTTTGCACATCATCATCATATGAACTTGCCATGACATTTCAAGCATTCATATGTCATCTTAGACATCTTAGGATATGTTAGAACCTTGCTTGATCATGTCTTCATTCATTTTCTATGTCTTGCATTCATTTCATTTCATAAACATCCATGTTGTTTTCAAACTTCTAAACATGCTTTCATGACATCTCATCTTTGTATGAACATACATATGCATCTTGTATGACTTTGCATCACCTCATATGCCATTTGCATTGCATAATCACTCCTTACTTTGGTCCTTGCATCTCATTTCAATTCATATCTTTATGCTTTATGTCTTATGCATTCATACTAACATTTTCAGGATCTTTTGGTAAGTTATTTGGGAGGTGGATTTGCCTTCACCTCTCACCTCTTCTTATCTCATTCATATGCATTTACATGTATTTGAAGTGAACTTGTTCACTTGTGTTCCATCTTTCTCATTTTCTTTCTTTTAAGTTACTTATCTTCTTCGGGAAGTAAGTAACTTATTCTTCTTCTTCCTTCTCTTTTCATCTGCTTCTTCCATTGGTGGCCTTGAAGATCTTTTCTCTTAAGCCTAACAAACCATAGGATATCCAATAATGATAACTTTTAGGGTTGTGTATAGTCCCCCTTAGTCTTTTACCTTTGAGTCTCCTTGAGTCTCTCTTCTCATCTCAATAATCAGAGACTAAACTCTTAAAGTTTTAGGACTTTGGAATTAAGGTTATGCTTGCATCCTTCTCTTAGGATGAAGTGTATAACTTTAATCCTAAGTGTTAAACCTTTAATTTGTTTAAACCTCTTAATCAAAACACACTAATAATCACTAAGACTTTATCTTGTAATTTGGGCCTTACATTAGGGTTCTATCTCTTCCTTATGGTTAAGAGGGACTAACCCTACTGTTTCATGGACAAGTCCCCCTCAAGTTGTCTTACAAACCATAAAATCCACTTCTTAATATCATCTTTTAATTAAAATACACTTAATAAAGGCTTGTTATATAATGAATTTAATCCCTAACCATGGATTAAGTTGAGGTATCTTCCTCAGCTTAAGTGTCCTCGTCTATCATCCTTCTATTAGGATGGTGTAATGAGTTCACTAATCTGTGATTAGAGATTAAACTCATTACTTAAAATTAAACAAAAATCCCAAAAGCATCTAAATAATCACAAGTAGGTTAATGATCTTAATCCTACATCATTAAGGTAATTAAGTTGAGATGCTTATCTCATACTTAAGTAGGCTCATTATCCCTAATCAGGGAGGATATAATGAGTTTACAACCCTTGATTTAGGCTTAAGCTCATTTACTTATGCAAAACACCAAAAACAATAATAAGACTGAAAACACAAAAACAAACAATAATCGTCTCCTTTGGGATTCTTTTCTCATCACACTCATTCACAAACGAGAACTTGCTTCTTCCGTCTAATGCAAGACAGTTAGCACTCGAGCCAAACGAGTCATACACTTGAGCATAGACCAGCACGCAGTTCATAGTCAATTTATTTTTCAGTCTCCTGGAGTCGAACTACGGTGTTCTGACTTCCTCACTGCACGAGAGAATACGTAGACATAACTTAACTGTTATCGAACAAAAGTCTTTGTGTCTTCCCCCTCTTTCAGCATTCTTCTTTGAACCTCAGTTCCTGAGCAATTCATCTTTTTGCACTGACACCTGTACATTCTTTTCTTAGCTTTTTCACACAGATAGCACATACACTTACCCGTTTAAACACAATCTTGTAAGCATGGATCCCGTCGAGTACGAAGGAAAATCTGGTTGTTAATATCTTCCCAGGTTGTAACCAACCCCCTTTCTCAGTTTCTCTGGATCGCAACCGTCTTATCCATCTTTTTCTAGGTTTATGCAGCATTACCTTTCCTTCGGGATAAAAATGCCTAGCTGGCGACTCTATTCAAATTCAACCCCATTTCTCTTTCGCCAACCGTTCGCGTTTGCACCGGGATGTAAATATTCGGGAGCGACAACTTCCTACATCGGAAAGCTATTGCAAGTTTTATTGTTTCTAGCCACTGCCTTTTAGTTTTATTTTCCGCACACCTACCGACTTGTGGAGATTTGCTACGCTGAGATATTTCTACAGTCCAGGTTTATCATTGAATTAATAAAAATTGTTTTTATTTTTATTCGCCATGCTTTACATTGTTTACTTCCTTTATTTATTTGTGCATGTTTTAATTAATATGTCTGGCTAAAATACTTAATCGGTATGTAATTGATTAACCGAAATGGATTTGATAGATCTAGGCTAAAATCATAAACAAACTTATTTTCTGTTTTCGATTTCTTAATTTAAAATCAGTTTTTATTACGAAAGTAAAAAGGTAACAAGGTAAGGATTAAGACCACGAGAGTGTGACGTTTTAGCCGGATAGCTGAAATAGAACATTAGTTTTAAATACAGCGGAAGCGCTTTAAAGTTAATTAGAATCTATAGGTTTTCAAAAAGTACTTTTAACTCAATTTGATACAGCGAGAGCGCTCAATCTGACTTAGGAGTATAGTTATAAGCAAGACCACGAGAGTGTGAGTTGACGACTTTTAAACTGGTATTTTTTACAGAAAGATAATTTGACTAATCTTTATAAGCCGATAATTTATTGAATCCATGAAGGCATATTAATTATGCACCGATATTTTATTGTAATCTAATTTAATTAAAATTCCTAATTCCATGTTCTGTTTAAACTAAAACATCACTCGCCTTAGCTAAACATAGTAACACCTGAAAGCATTAGTTTGATTATCAAGTCTCTGTGGGATCGATATCTTTATTACTACGCGATTAGGCTGTATACTTGGAGTTAGTTCCCTAAGACTCATAAAGTCGCAATCAGCATCACAACAATCTACAGAGGTTTTACATAAACAATCTCAAGCTCTAAATCCCTCAATACTGGAGGAAAGAGGAAAGAAAAATCTAAAGAGGATAAGGAATCTTATTTATACTTCATGCTTAAACACTCATATCATGAACATTTCCCTTACATCAAATTCGTGAAAAAGCTTTGAATCTACAACTATGGAGTCTTTTCTCTTACTCTTGCTCTGCTAGGGTTTTTCTCTTAATCAGCTGACAAATTATTTTCACCAAACAACTCCCTCATTTTATTTTCCTTCTATATTTAAATAAAAATCCTATTTTTATTTTTTATTAATTCTAATAATTCCCCCAACTCTTGATAATTATATTCACCGTCTTAATTTTAGTTAGTTTCTATTTTCCTCCCCAAAGAATAATTTCTCATTTTCTATATTTTAAATAAGTAAAAATTATAATAATTTCTACTAAAACCCCAATCATTCTCATTAATACTAATAAAATAATTTAAGACATTCTAAACTCAATTAAAATATAAAATAATCAAAATCGGGGTGTTACAACTCTCTCTCTCACTTAAAGAATTTTCGCCTTCGAAAATTACCTGAAGGAAACAACTTTGGATAAGACTTCCTCATCCGAATGTCCAACTCCCACGTCGCGCTTCCTCCAGCAGGTCCTCCCCACACCACCTTAACCAAAGTGATCTCTTTACCTATTAAGTGTTTTGTTTCTCAATGCTCAGTTTGCAAGGGTGATCCCTTCACGGCCAAGTTATGTCTCACTTGCACATCATCCAATTGGATCACATGGTAGGCTCAAGAATATACTTCCGAAATTGAGACACGTGGAAGACACTATGAAGGTTCAAAATATATGTTGATAAGGCAACTTAATAGGTGACTTTGCGGACTCTCTTAAAGATTTGACACGGACCAATAAAACGAGGTGTGAGCATTTGAGACTTCAATGCACAACCAACACTAGTCACTGGAGTGACTCTTAAGAACATATGATATCCTTCTTTAAATTCAAGAGATTTTTTTCGATTATCATTATAACTCTTTTGTCTACACTGCGGAGCCTTCATCTTTTCCTGAATCATCTTAATCTTCTTAGTAGTATGTTGAACAATCTTTGGCTTAACATAACAATTTCACTTTACTCATACCAACACAAAGGTGTTCTACACCTTCTACCATACAAAGCTTCAAAAGGAATCATTCCAATACTAGAATGAAAATTGTTGTTATAACTAAACTCAATCAATGGAAAATAATTGTCTCAATTACCTCCTTTCTCCAAAACACAAGCTTTCAATAAATCTTCCAAATATTGGATAGTCCTTTCTGTCTGACCGCCTGTTTGTGGATGGTAAGTAGAACTCAACCTCAGCTTTTTCCCCGTGGCTGCTTGCAAACGTTCCCAAAACCTTGATTTGAACCTTGGATCTCTCTCATAAACAATGCTCGAAGAAATTCCATGCAACTTCACAATCTTACTGATGTAGATCTCTGCTAGCTTCTACAACAAATAATTGGTCTTTATCGAAACAAAATGAGCCGACTTAGTCATTCTATCCACAATAACCCAGATCAAATCACTTTCTTTCACAGTCTTTGGCAAACCCACTACAAAATCCATAGAGATAATATATCACTTCCACTCATGAATACTAAAAGGTTGCAACAATCCATACATTATGATGATTGACCTTCGACTTATGACAAATCAAACAAGCGTACACAAAATTTGCAACATCCTTCTTCATACCTAGCCATCATAACATTTTCTTAAGATCTTGATACATCTTAGTGTCTCCTAGATGAATGCTTAAACTACTCCTCTGACCTTCTTCTAATATTCTCTTCTTAAGTTATACATCTAGCACGCAAAATTTGTCCTAAAGCTTCATAATCTCATTTTCATCTACCTTGAAGTCCACTTCTTTACCTTGGTTGATTAGTATCAATCAATCAATCTCAAATCCAATTTCTGACATTCCTTGATTTCTGCAAGTACATCGCTGGTCAACTTCAGCATACCCAACTTCACACTTCTTGGGGTTATCTCACACACCAAGTTAAGATTTTTGAACTACTCAATCAAATCCATTTCTTTAACTGTTAGCACCAACATTTGTAAGGACTTTCTACTTAACGCATTTGCTACCACATTAGCTTTACTAGGATGGTAAGTCAACTCAAAATCGTAGTCCTTCAAAAATTACGGCCTTCTTCTCTACGTCATATTCAATTCCTTCTAATCAAACAGATACTTCAGGATGTTTTTGAATATTTTATGTTATTATTTGCATTAGATATGGTGTACCTGATGTTTTCTCGAAACCTATTGTGTCTACAGATGCCAAACGTGTTTATGTGAAGGAAGTGGATGTTGGCAATTAATTTACAAATGAACAAGAGATTGAGTTTTGTGATTGTATGCTTCAAAGGATTTGCACGGAGACATCTAAATGGGGGTTTGGTGTTGTAATCGAAAGGTTCGATAATGGTTCATATAGAAGAGTTACATTTGTGACAATGAGACATGAAAGAAGTGGGAAGTATATAACTTCTCTCCGGAAATTCAAACGAGATGACACCGGTTTGGTAAAATGTGGGTGTCCAATACAATTGTGTGGTTATATTTTGTCAAATAATCAATGGACATTTAATGTAATGTGTGGTTTACATAACCATGGCATGTGTGACAAGTTTGTCGGACATCTAGCTACATGTCTCCTTATGCTTAAAGAGAAAGAAATCGTTTCAGACTTGACATTGAATGTGGTTCAATCCAAAAGTATACTTGAAAATTTGAAACATAAAAGACTTTGAAATATCTCAAATATTAAGCAAGTATATAATATTTATGCCATTAGTAACAAGGTTTTAAGGGGGATAGAACTGAAATGCAATAACTATTGAAACTTCTTAATGATAACAATGATGTATCCAGATATCGAGCATGAGTGGATGGAGAAACAGTTCAAGATATAACTTGGGTTTTTAAAGTATGTCGGACAATGTTTTGTTGATTTATTTTTCCGGGTTTTCATTTTTGGAGGGCGAAAACAGGAAAATATAACTTGGGCTTTTAAAGTATGTCAGACAATGTTGAAGTACAAAAAAGACATGTTGAAAGTCATTGTCACCGACCGTAATACCGGGTTGATGAATTCGGTTGTAAAGTTCTTTCCTAATTCATACACAGTACTTAATAGGTATCATATCACAAAGAATGGCAGAATTCGAGTTAAACCTGCGGTAGGGACCAAACAAATTAAGTGTAAAGACAGAAAATTGGTCAAAGTTAACGCGATAGTGAAACGAATAATGGATGCATGGAGTGTGATATTAAATCCTTCTCTAGAAGAATTATATGACAATGTTGTTATACATTTCAAGAAGGTGTGTGATAAATATCCATATTTGTTGAAATATCTTAAAAGTACAATTATGGACCAGGTGAAGGAGAAGATTATTTGTGCATGGACCAATCAGATTATACACCTTGAAATTACAACTACTAACTGAGTTAAGTCTTCCCATGCTACACTAAATAATTGGTTGGTAAATAGTAAGGATGATTTGTGTAGAAATTGGGACTCTGTGAACCTAACGATCCAAAATCAGCATAATGAGATACAAACATCATTTGATCACGACATCACAATGTTGAAACAGAGATCAAAGACAACAATCTCAGTTGGTCAGCAATATATTTCGAGTAGGATTGAATTTTATTTTTTACGAATCCAAACAACCTGAAAAATGTAGCTTCTGATAGCTCAAAGTGTGGTTGTGGGCTTAGGAAAATGTATGGTCTCTCATGTGCTTGTCTAATTTCAAAGAAGGTGAAACATGATAGCCCGATACGAATGGATAAGGTTTGTACTCGTTGGAAAAGGTTTAGGTTTAATGATGAGGGTGTGATGAAGGACGGTAAATCGAATATTTCTATCTTGACCGAATGGAAAGTGATACAAGAGAGATTTTTGAAATCTGATGACAATATGAAACTCCACATCAAAGAGCAGTTGAGGAAGGTTTCTTATCCATAAACCACTAATTTGAAACCATCGTCTCAACTGGTAAAAATAAAAGGTTCTCCTAAGAAGGTCAAACTAACACTGAGTGACAATTCAACAGTGTAGTCTCCTTCGTATTTTGAACATGTTGACAAACTTTTCTTGGATTCTCCAACTCCAAAATCTCAAACAAAAAAAAAGTTTTTTCAAATGAGCTTACATTAGCAAACCACCTCCTTACCGCCTTTACCAAAAATTCAATTCATCGACGAGATGCCGATTTTTAAGCATAAATACATTTAACAGATCATTAATGTTGAGGGTGGCGGTAACTACAATTTTTTAGTTGTTTCTGCTTTGCTCGATAACGGGTTTAAAGGCCCATAAGAATCATACATATGATTATATGCAACAAAATTTTAATGTAATTCATGAATCTCTTATCCTTGCATTAGTGGATTGACGCTGAAGAAAAAATGGATGTGCTTCCCTAAAATGAATCATCTTATAGCAAGTGTGTATGAAAGAGTGTGTATTGATCTTACAAGATACAATTTCTCAAAAATATTTTTTCCATTGCGCACTACACCACCTTAAAATCCAAATGATTATATTATGTGTATTTGATGACTTTCAAAAACACACCGCTTTGTTCAAGTTTATATGAAACCTGGATGACTTGTACCAATGTCATCATCGGAGTGGAGAACTCATTCAACAAGGAAAGCTAAAACATGATTGGATCAGTTTTTGGATAGGATGCAAGATTCACCAAGTTGAGTAAGATTGAGAGAGAAACAAATAAATAAAAGTCAAAGACGGTACCACCCATAAACTTAGACGGTGATGCATGTTTCAATTCATTTTAGTTTTTATTCAATGATTTATTTATATGGTTAGATATAAAATATGTAATCTTGCATTAATATTAATGATGTCAAATATACTTTTTTTTTCAATTTTTCAATACATGTTTAACTATCCAAAATATTTTTCCATTTTTATTCTAAAACATTGTTTCTGAAATTGATTTTGTGTTGGGTGGTACAGAAAATGTATCTCCAAAATATTAGGATAGAGTTATACCAAAAATGTATCTTTGAAGCGTCCCTTAATACAAGATAAAATTTCTAAGATTCATAATAGCCTAAAATTTGTATAAGTACGGGGCTCTCATCTCATAATTTTTACCAAATCACATTACAGGAGAATGGACATCAAATGGTATATCGCATATGTCTACTTCAATAATGTGAAGTCCTCGATTAAATAAGTACAATGAATACATGCCTCTGGTAGATTAGAAATTCATACAAAAGAATCCCCTACAATACTTCGACAATCGAAAAATTATGAGGATCAAGTGTCGTTCACCTTCGATTGACAACAAATAAAAAATTCAATTCAACAACTTTTAACTGAAGACAAATGGAGATTTAAAGGTTACGTAGAATACGTTTTCTGTTATGAAAAAAAACATATTTGATCAAGCTGGATGCGGCAATTACAAGATCGATTAGCTGGATGCGACAGTTATGAGTCGATCGAAGATATCATGAAGATGTTGAAACATCCATCTCAATATTAAAATGTAATATTTGATTTATGTGAACAATTACCTATGTAATTTTTCACTTTTTATATTATCAATATTAATTTATCTTCGTGCTACATCGTTTCAATTGTGTTTGTTTCGGGTTCGATATATTCCAAAAATACACCTCAATAAAGTTTACGTTGATACATTTCCAAAATCAATTCAGTCAAATATTTGGGGCGTAACTCAAAAACTTGTGGAATGTATTTAAGGAACATCCAGAGACCAGAAATGCATCTCCGGATTCTAAACATTTTTTTATTTTTTATTTTTCACGCGGGCGTGATAACAATTTTTAGGGTACCTTGAACAATTTCCTTAAAATTTGTATGACTGTTCTTATGCAGATGTCTTCACCAACAAGAAATGTGAATTAAGTTCTAATTAGATTTTACAAGAGACTTCAGCCCTCTATTATTACCAAAACAATTGGTTTCACTAGTTTGAGAGTGAATCTCACTAAATTAGATGGAAAGATCTTTTTAAATTTGATAATATTGAGACTAAAATAATCAGAGATTTGTAAATATGCCATCTACTAAAAGCATAGCCCATCCACCGGGTGGCATAAAAGTATTTCAGTTAGCACAGGAGTAACCGAGTAATGATGGATGGACTTGAAGAAAAGAAACCAAACCTGTTACAATGCACTGCACTGATAAATATATCAAAGAGCTACTATATTTCAAGCTATTTTTTTATTATTAAAACAATGGTTACAAAATATGAATAAATATCAACTACCTAGGAATATGAGGGGAGACTGTACATAGTTTATTTTGCTATAAATAAACTATCTTAATATACTGCAGCTATAAATAGTTTTGTTTCAACTTCGTATCAACCATTTTTGTTGTTGCTGCAAACCTTGAAGCTTGGAGAATATTATAAATTGGTAAACCCAAGATGAAAGAAAATAGGGATACCATCAATGGCCAACCTTATTTACGCTCACAATTAGCCAGTATGTTCAAGACTCCGCAAAATATACTAACTATGAGAGTCTGCATCAACACTACCTACCGAAGAATTATTGCTTGATCAAACGGAGTTGCCAATTACCCTCGCCATCAATCAGCCGCAATTCCATGGAATGAAATGGTATTAAAGCAGGACGCTGAGGACAAGATACAAGACAATTAGTTTGACCAGATTTGGAATTGGATGTCTATTGTTAATGTTTAATAACTGACTCTGCTGAAACTGTATAAAAATTGCATAGTTATGTGCAGAGAAGGAATGTGCGTCTATGATCATATAAGTACTTGCTGTATCCATTGTAGTGAAACAATGAAATCTAAATAATGATCTGCTCTTAATACTCTAAGCTTAGGTTGTTAAAAATTTAAATGACATCTTTAAAGTAAAATCTTACTTGTGAGGAGGTAATAACTGTGATATCCATTTTCTTCGCTAGCCCATATAGGTGTTCTTCAACGTCAACACTTGTTGCACTGCAATAATATTTTCAGGAAGAAAGAAAAACAAGGTTAACACCAAATAAGAACAAAAAATCCTTTGAGATTAAAAAGGGAGAGATAGATCATACGTACTTGGTACACTCATCCAAGATACCAAATTTAGGCTTATGGAAGAACAAGCGTGCCTTACAGAACACAAGGTAAATGTTAAAATAATACCACAGATTTATTATAATGTCTTCCTCTAGTTAAGAAGTCTAGCTCAAAACTGAGGTATAAGACCTGTATTTAAATATTAATGAAGAAATTTAACTAAATCATTCTAGAATTACAAATTTAATAGAATCAATTAGCATACCATTCCTAATCTCTGTTGTTCTCCAAGAGAGAGTGTGTCTTCCCAATTTAAATTTGCATCCCAGCCATTTGTGTCCCTCTCTAAAAGATAATTCAACCGAACGTCCTCTAGGATAACTTCCAAGTGCTTGTCCAACAACTTAACAGTATCAGGATGTTTTTCACCTGAACTAGCAAGATTCTAACGATCAGAGCTAAAATAGGAAAAGCATAATAAACTAAATGCATCTTTGAAATGATTACAAGAGAATAAAAGGTAACTAAACCATAATTTTAAGCAACTAAATTTATATGAAAGGAAATCTTCAACGCTATAAATATGAATAACATGTAATCAATTTCATGCATTATCACGAGTCACAACTGCAGGGAAGCTAGAAAGAGAACCAAGGCAACATCATTTTAAACTTTAAACCTGACAAGGGCATTTCTTAAGCCAGTGATATTTTATGCACTAAAAATACCTTTTCCATACATCTTCAATGCTCTAAACTCTGCTTCATCGCGGGATAGAGGGTATATAATTTGATCCCTCAGTGTTCCCAGGCATGTGTACGGCCGTTGAGGAACATAGAAGATGCCACCGCCTGATGCAGCATCTTGATCCACACCTTCCGATGGTCTAAAGAGTCGTCCACTTGCAATTGGCCAAAGTCCTCGAAGAACTCTGAAAATGGAACTTTTTCCACTTCCATTTGGACCTTTTGAAATATGATATCCAAGATTAAAATTATAATCTGAATAGAATTCCATCTTCCAAAAGGGAAAATATACTAAAATAACAACTATACCAACCAGTAACAAGCAGGCTTCCCCCAAGCTCAACATCACATGTCAACTCCCTGGCCAACATCTTCTCAGAAGGGGTAATAATATTAACCTTAGAAAAAGAAATAACATCTTTAGAATGATAATCCCTCACTGAAGAAATAGCACAGCCATTAATGAATTCCCCTGTACATAAAAGAAAACATTAGCACATGATGAGAATGGTAAAGAATGACTACTATAGAAACAGGAAGATAATAATTTAAATGGCATGTTTGCATATAAATCAAAGTAACGGTGATGAAGTACCAGAATGTGCTGCATCCAGAAGCTCTTCAAGCTCAAAAATCCTATTAATACCACCAGAAAGTTCTACAAGCTTCCTATTCAATTCAAGAATGTCCCCAAAAGCTAAAAAGCTTTGAGAAACAACTGATGCTAGAAACCTCAATGCATGTGCCAGCTCACCTGTAATATAGTACTGTGCATATCAGTAGGGAGCGAGAGAGAGAGAAATGAAGTAACTGAGAACAGTCCAATATTCCTACCCTGAGTAGTTATCGATGCACGGTCTCCTTTGTGTTCCATAGCATAGAACAAGCTCAGCAACCAGGTCACATTATGAGGTAGTTGCTTTGTGATGAAATCATCTAGTATACCAAACAGCCATCTCTTTTTCAGAAGGTACTGGGAGTGTGCCAGAAGGTCCTTGAATCTTGATTCAACCATCTGCACAAAGTTCAAAAAGTACATTTCTTTTATCTGCAGTGGTCAAAATGCATAAACTGCAGGCTGAATAAAATTCAATAAGCCATTCATTTCCTTTTGAACCTTCAACCTAGTCGTGTGCCCTGTATTTAGTCTAAGATCAATAAATTTTATAAAACAAAAACTCAAGCACAAGTTGGTACATTTAGGGTTTGTTTGTCCAAAAGAAAAGACATTAAATATTGTAGAATTGGGATGCTCACAGATTTTTCTCGAGCACCGCCTCCAAAGAAAGCAACGGATTCAGCATGAGTACATAGTCTCTCATGCATGAACCTAGCAGAAGCAGATTAGAAAAGGTCAGCATTGTTTTCACAAAACTAGTGCCATGATTGAGGCAACACACACAGTTATTGGTTTACCTAAAGATTCCTTCAAGTTGTTGTTCTTGGCTTATCAAATCACCAAAATCAGGAGTAACAGTTCTTAAAAATCCAAGGCCAAGTAACATGTAAACATAGAGTATGGCAACTCCCCTTTGACCAGTTAACATCTTCATTCTCCATGTGAACCTTGAGAAGTAAAGTCATAGGTGAAAAGCATCAAATATGTTGATTCAAGTGCTAGAAAAATACATACTGCTATGCTAGTAATAATATAATAATTTCAAATTTATGAATGAATCACTCACCACAAAATATCTACGGATGGTTTTACAAGTCCAGTTACCAGTCCAGACAAGTCTGTAGTTAACTTCTCCAAGTCTTGAGTTATCCTCTGATCTGCGTCAACACTTTTGCTTGCCATGTGGAAGACCTACAAAGATAAGCAGACAACAGAAATTTGAAATTAATTCCAGACTTCTTCCTGAAGAGCTTCAAAGCCAAATTGAAATACTAATATTATTATTCCTAACATAATGACTGAGTGCAAATCATAATTCATATCCCTAAAATTTAAACATAAGCAATGCTGTTCTCAATATGTTGCTTAGGGACCATTGGGTATGTGGAATCTTTTAAGATTCCTGTGAATGAAACTTTGGGAGTATTTAAGAAACTTAAATGCAATTCATTCATTCCTTATTTTTCCACATTTTTGTGAGAACATGAATCCTGCATAAAAAAAAATTTTCATTATCGACCTATCAAGCTACCCCCCATTAGTACTCTTATACTCACGCTCTTTGTCTCCGAAAGAGTCCCTTTACAGAAAAAAAACTGAACTATTCATACCTTCTAAAAAGCATCCGCCTATTTCAAGACTAGCTGATCGTGATCTATAGCTCCTTATTGTGAGATAAAACTTTATTTCGAATTATTAAAAACATATTTTTCATTATAATATATAGGACGAGGACAGAATTGTAAAAATATAACAATTTTACATTTTTACTTGAGGGTAGTTTTGGAGTAACAAATTCCTCAGCAATTCATTTGTTAACCAAGAACAATAATTTTTTATGAATACTAATGTATATTCCCATGACAAAACAAACTACCATCATACTTTCCAGTTTCCAGCTACTGTTAAATAATGTCAGTCAGGATGTAAATGGTCAAGGTAAACTGAAGAGGTCAAGAAACTAAGATTAAAACTGAGTTGAATTTGAATGGGAAAAGTATAAAGCAATCATACCGACACAGTAAACTGGTCTACAAATCATTCAAAACAAAATCATAGTGCAAATTATACTTAACTGAGTTATCAAATAGCAGCAGCAACTAATCATGAACAACACAGTGCTTGTAATGTTCAAAAAATAGAGGAAGGAACAAAACTAAAGAATAGTTCATTTTCAATTACCTTGTAGAACACATTGCTTCTCAAATAGTTCTGTAGTAGATGTTGTGTCAAACGTATTCGCCACCCAAGGGCCAGCCTTGCTGTCAAATGCCTGATGAGCAATATACAATTCACTCAAAATTTGATATATGAAAGGAATAATAGACCAACAAACCAGACCCCCCCCCCCCCCCTCCTTCCTATTTCACACTTCAAACTATCTATTCAACTTTCTCTTAGAAAATTTCTCAGAAACTGATATGAACTTCTTTAGATAATCAACCGTTTCATCGGTAACCATATGTAAAATTAATACTATCAAATATTGGTTAAAGATAAAAGAAATACATTCCAGATGATTTGTTCCCAATTGGGGTTTAGGGTTTGTACCCAATTACCTTATAGAAGGTGCAATGAAAGAAGATGCAGCACTTTGAAGTACACTTAGACCAATTAACCGAATAAAGGCAACTTTATCCTGCTCCAAAACAAACTTCACAGTGGTACCTAAGAACATAAATTTTATTTTAAGATTACATGCATGGAATTTCAGAATCATGCGTAGTCAAAGATGGGAAAATACCATTAAGAGATGCAATACGATCTGAGACCCATGTTCTTGAAACAACAAGAAGAGCAACAGCGAGCAATTGTGCACCTTGTTTATCAAATACAGTAGGTACCTGAAAGCAACAGTCCACATAAAACATATTCCGTAGCACATATATTATATAATTTTTAAAACGGGTGGCTCATCTTAAATCATCAATGAGAAAATGCACAAACAGCCATGTATTTGCAATTTTGCGTTCATTTAATCCCTATAGCATTGTGATTGCAAATGCATTACTGAAGGTAAGCCCAAATTTAAAATAAATTATCCATAGGCCTTCACCAAACACAGTTCAAGAACCACATATGGCATCCCCCGTTTTAAATTTAGTTCAAATTCCAAGAAAAACTAAGGGTGGGCCTATCCATTGTCCACACTTTAAGCCTAGATGACTTGAGTAAAGGTTGGATTAATTATATTAAGTCACTGTGACGCCTTCAATGCTTATGTAGCCATAGTGTCTGTTTGGGAGGGGGACTATGGAAGTTTCTAGAGGGGATAGCTTTGAAGGATTGGGTCTATATTTTAATTGATATTTAAAAGTTTAAAAAAAATTAAAAGATTGTCATGATATATGATCAAATAGCAATTCAAATACACTTCATTCATTTTTAGAAATATGTTAAATTGGCTGGTACATAAGTCAAGAATTATAGGTTCCAGGTGTGAACTTGAGTATATTAAATTGGTTAAGGAGATGTATGTTATACAGCTTGTTGTTGGACTTAAGATTACACAGCCAAATATCAACACCTAAGAATTTTATAAATACAACAACCAAGCCTTATCTCACTAAGTGGTGTCAACTACATGCATCAAATTACATCATAATGTTCTATCAAAAACCATTTTTCTATCAAATTCATTAATCTCGAGATCTTTCTCAATAGTTTCTCATATAGTTTTTCTAGATCTTCCTCTATCTCTAGTTATTTGACTCCTCTCCATGTGATCTACTCTTCTTATAACAGAATTTACAGGTCTTCTCTCTACAAGCTTAAACCACCTAAGCCTATTTTCCATCAACTTTTCTACTATAGCTGCTACCCCAACACTTTCTAATATTGTCATTTCTATAAGAATTTTATAAAGAATAAACCAAAAATGAATACAGAATTAAGCACCAATTCACTACTATGGAAGTGTCCAACTATACAGTATACACATACACACACAATGGAGGGAAAAAAACAAAGCTTTTTAAGATCATATCTACAGAAGGTACTCACCAATACTTTGCACATGGCAGCTACTCTCAATGGAAATATCCTGGTATTACCATGAAGTTGTGGAACAGTATATGGCAAAATTGAATGATTCGTAGATGGGGATGAACATATAACATCTGAAATATACGACTCTGCCTTTGAACTTGAGAATGTAGAGTCCTGGAAGAAAATTGTGGAAATCTTCAAAACCAATGTAAACAAAGAACAATGAAGACATTACAATCAAAATTAGAAATATTCGCACCGTTTTACTCATGGAAAATGCTCGTTGAACTGCTTTTGCATCATTCTTCCGATTTGTTTCTGATGTCTTCATTGTATCAATCCCCATTTCGGTAGAAGAGTCCTCCCTGGAGTTTAAATCTTAATCTCATCAACAATAACATAACCATGAAGTTTTTTCATTAATAACATAAGTAGAGTGAAACAATGATAAAAAGCATAGCTAAGTTCAAACCTTCTATAATGAACACTCCATCCTCCTTCACCATCTAAGGATAAAACCACATCATGAAATGCAACCAACGCTGGACGATGTGATATGGTAATGCATGATGTTCCCATGGCCCGAACTTTAGCACAAAACCGTTCTTCCATGTCAGTAGTGACAGCACTTGTGCACTCATCAAGAATAGCAAATTTAGGTTTGTGGTAGAAAAGCCTGGCCATGCCCAATCTCTGTTGCTCACCCAACGAAAGTTCATCGCCCCAGTTTACCTCTTTTTCAGAAGGGTAACGGTCCAACAGGTATTCAAGGTCAACCTGGAACACATGCACATGTAATTTTAGTGAATGATAACAATATATCAACAAAATAATCAATAAACTGCTACATATGTACATGGCATTGAGAAGGACATGGGGTTAGCTGTGAAGTTTACATTTTTCAAAAGCTCCACCATCCCATAATCTGTGAGTGGTTCAACCTCTTGATTGGCAGTAAGAGGATAAATCAACTGATCACGAAGTGTTCCCACAGCAGTGTATGGTCTTTGAGGTACATAGAAAATCTCTTTATTAAGATCAGAGCCAATGCCAGGTTTCACAATATGTCCAGATATCAAAGGCCAAAGACCGCCTAAAACACGGAAAAGCGAGCTCTTTCCACTTCCATTTGGACCTTCAGCAAAAGAATTGTCAATAACATGTCAAACTATCAACCATTACAAATAATATTTTACAGCGACTTTTGCAAAAGAAGAAATGCATAATAAAGTAACATCGAGAAGAGAGTTCAGCTGGCTACCTGTAATCAAAAGATTAGATCCTGGTTCAACCTTGAGAGTCAGATCATCCACCAACACATTTCCAGTAGGGGTCACAACCTGATTTTTGGGAGCAAAATCGCTATTAAAACATTAAAAACACAACAAGTAGTCATCATGGTTGATAGATGATTGGACGGATTTGACTTGCCTTGACATTAGAAAACTCAATGTAGTTAGCTTCGCTTATGCAATTTTTACTTCCTTTTCTTTGCAGGGATGATTTCTCATCTACCAAGCTTAGCTCCCTTGATACAGCCAGTAACTCATAAATGCGATCAGCATACCCACTGTAATACATACATATAGGTCAGAATTTCTAGTAAGACAATATGAATCTTATGAAGGAATTGCATATAAACCACGCTTAATGAGTAGCGAACCAATAAAAGTCTCTTATATCAATTTATAAAAAGCACAGGAAAAAAATATCAAATATACCTAAGACGATTGAGCCGTCTTGCACTGATAGAAAGAGTTCCTAGAGACTGAAATAAGGAAACTATGACACTGGTGTGATATCTTAGATTGCTTAACATCTCTGCACGCCCTAAAGTTGAACTGTCGGGTCTTAGATGACCAGAAAAGAAAGGCTCAATAATCAAAATAACAGCAAAAGTTGCACCAAGGTATTTCAACAAAAAATCCTGAATCATGCCAAACCACCAATGGTCATGTAGCACTCTACTCATGTGCCCAACCAAAGTCTTAAATTTTTGTTGAATATGAGCTTCTTCTCTCTTCTCTCCACCATAAAATGCTATACTTTCTGAGTGAGTCCTTAATCGTGAGTGAAGCTGCCGGTACTCTCCCTCCAGTTGCTGTTCTGTGGACATAAGTTTCCCAAACGAAGGAGAGAAGTTCCTGATTGCAGCCCCGGCTCCAAGTACATAGGCCTGATAAGGCCAAAACAGTAGATTGAGAGAAAAAAAAAAAGTGATTCTAACATCATATCTAAGCTGTAAGAGCCTCTAGCAATTAGCAAAAACTTAAAAAGTATGAGCAGAAGCTGCTGTGAGAAATTTATTTAATAGTATAGTTCAATTACTGACATACCAATATCCAGAAGACATATTTTGGGCTAGCATACGAACAAAGCCGCCAAGTATATAGAAGTCCATCAGCCACTGCTGTTAGATCATCTTGGACAATTTCACTCAACTCTGAACAGAACTTTGGCACATCACTAGCAATTCTTTGCTCTGGGTTTGCTATCCGACCATCGACGTGTGATATTTTGTAATATACCATGTTCTGAAAGAAAAATAAACAATAAACATACCGCAACACTAACAACTGAAGGGGCCAACTATGATTGCTGTCAATGCATACTAAACTACTAAGAATTTTAAAGTATCTATTGGATAGTGGAAATTTATTCTGCTTTGAGAGGGTAGAATATCAGCTCAAAGTCAGAACACTCTCAAGTAACTTCCCATAAAGGAACAGGACTATAATAATCCTGGTTAAGAGCATCCAAAGATCCTAAAGCTATGTCAGATGATAACCAGCTGGACAATCAAGCCCTGTTTTCTTTTTCTAACTATATTATTAAAACGATCAAATTGCAGCAGACCAACTATGGACTGTTAGCCAGGCTAAAAGTCCATGACCATATACTATAAGCAGAAGAAGACAGCAACAGAATTTAAAGTGCCAACAGACAAATTCTGAAAATATTTTAGAAGTGCATTTTCAAACATCACAGCCAGAGATGACAACAGACTTATCATGCAAATATGAAAGGGGGAAAAACAAAGGAAGGATGAAAGTTGATAACTAAAATACAGGCACTTCACAGGGAAGTTGGAACTAGAAATATATAAATTAACCAATAGTTCATCACAAATAATCTAATCATATGTATTCAATTCAACAATTACCTCAAAATAATGGGAATGAATAAGCTTTGTCAGTAATTTTCTGAAATGAAGACTCAAAGTCCCTGTTATATACTTTGATGTAGAATGAATGGTTGACAAGAGGAAGCACAGAATAATATTTTCTGAAATTAACCGAAAAAACAATGGTGCACGCCGAAGAAAAGCAGCACGAAATAGGAAGCCTTGCACTTTAGCTAGCCTGTTGCTCAAAGCAGTCCGCAGCACCTGTAAAAATTTAAATGTCATTGGTTTAAACTTCTTATTATTCATTTATTTTGGTGAATTGGTGGGGAGTCAACTAAAATATTGTTAATGTGGCAAGCGAGGCATCACTAAGCCAGGACTGGAGTATAGTATTTCAAACATAAATAGAAGGAATCAAATACCATGATGAATACTTGAATATGTATTATATTATTATTATTATTATTATGGCTCATCTCAACACAAAAAAAAAAAAAAAAAAAGGCCAAGCACAAAGCATAATCTTCCACAAGAAAACACCCTTACCACTGTGGCAACTAAAGCTAAAAGATTCTTCACACCTAACTGACCCATCTCAGATAGAAGAATTGCAGTAAGGACTTGAAGTGACTTCAAGCCTCCTTTCTTTTGTTTTTTTTTTGGTGCAGTTGAGCCATTTATAACCTCTTCCTTTGTTACTTCTTTATCGTTGTTATTCTCATTGCTATGGCCATATAAACCACGTTTATTAACTCTAAACCTTGATTGCATATATGCAGCTGTTCCACCAGCAATTAAGATACCAGACGCAAGTAGTATAGCTTTCCTGTCGGTAACCACATGAAGAATGCATCAACAATTATACAGTATACATGCAAGTAAGTTAAAAACCAAATGATTTTATTAATAACATGATGAACTCAGTTACAGAATGAATAAAACGATACTACCATTAAGACAAGGAAACATGGCTATCACCAATGTAGAGGATAATATGATATTTTATGCAAAACCAACACAGCAATGAGATGCATTGCCCTTAAAATGGAACAGAAACAATTAGAAGGAAATTCTAAGATCAAATATGAAACTTTAAACTGATGCTTCAGCGTCAGAAAGATTTGTCTCTTTCTTGGACCCATCTGATTGCAACTAAGTTCCCTAAGTGTGGTGAAAGGAGCATTTATTTATTTGATTCATAATTACTAGTTTCTAACAAAATAGCATAAAAGTCTTAAGATTGAAAAGATTTTGAAATAGTAGAACCAATATGCTGCCAATTAATCTTTTATTATTGCATGAAACAATTGTCAGTGTAATTCTGTTGCAATTCCCATTATCATGTTTTCGAACTTTTTTTTTCAATTTCATTGAGAATGCAATAAAAAAGACAATCAAAATGAAGAAAACTTTGAACTAAATGGAAACCATCCATAAATCAGAACTTACTAGACATTACGAAAAAAAATAGCTAATAAAACAGAAAACTTGATATTTAAGTTAATATTGAAACAGAGTTAGGCAAATTCTATGCTACGTATAAGATTAAGAATCACCAAAAGAAACATATACAGTTCAATACCTCCTCGAAGCCAGACAACTCTGGCCATGCCGAGTTAATTTCAACAACTGAAGGGAAGGCATGATGGAAGATCAACCTCTCCCTTATTTATCAAAGACTGGAATAGTGGTAGCTGCTCCTCTTACAATCAGGAGCACGAAAAATCTAGCTTGAATGATAATCCAACAAAAAGAAATAGGTAAGTAAACAGAATTGCAAGAGTTACAAGTCTTTAAGCAAAGTAACATGCTTAAGAACACCATGCTCCCCATATTAATGAGCCTTCCATTTTCACGCCAAACTATATGAATATAATATTGATATACATATCTTTGATAACTAGGGATCATAGTGCTCTAAGGAAACATAAAACATAAGCTCAACAAATCAAAAGCTTAACTATAGAATCAAGTTTTGCAATTAGAAACAAAATTGTGTGAATTGCAACATGCAAGTGTTATTTATATAAGCATGATAGCAGTCGTAGACTTTCATGCATAGGCAACAAAATTAAGGCATGTTCGTGTATTCAAACAATTTGTGAAAGGGAGAAAAAATGACAAACGAAAATATAGCATTCATCAAAAGTTAAAAAGTGTTTGCTCTAACCATAATTGAGAGCCCTGCAATAGACCGTGACAACTAACAAAGCATTGATTGTGTGTGTTATCAATAGATTGGGACAATGTGTCGATCATACACAACAACTAATTCTTATCCCACTAAGTGGAGTGGCTACGTGGATCAAAGCACGCCATAATGTTCTACTATCAATTATCATACTTCTATCTAACTCATCTATTTCATAATTTCTCTCAAGAGTTTTTCCAGGTTTTCCTTTAGTTGTTGACTATCTTTCATCTAATCAATTCTCCTTACAACATAATTCATAAGTCTTCTCTCAACATGTCCAAACCACCTAAGCTCAGTTTTCACCATCCTTTCTACCGTAGGTGCTGCCCCAAGTCTCTCTACTGTTGTCATTTTTAATCTTATCCCGTCCAATCTTACCACACTTTAAACGCAACACCCTCATTTCTACTACATTGAATTTATTTTCATGTTTGTTCTTTATAGCCCAACACTCTATCATATACAACATCACCGGTCTTACCAATGTTTCATAAAAAACTCCCTTACATTTTAAAGGTACTTTCGTACCACATAAACCTAGGACATTTCTCCATTTCAACCACTCAATTTGAATTTGATGTTTCCATCTTATATTTCTCCGTTGTTTTGTACTATAGAACCAAGATATTTAAACCGCGTAATTTGTGATGTTACAATATGATCTCCAAATTTTACCTCTAGTTTAAAAATGTTTCTTTTTGTCAAAATCACATTCTATAGTATACTCTGTCTTGCTTATGCCCAAGTAAAAAAAAACATGGATTGCATGATTATTCTTATATAGTTACCAAATCCATGACCCAATATTTAAGTACAAGCGAGTCCATGTAAAAAACACCAAGCTTTTCTACAAACTAATTGGTTTGCTTCAAAACATCTGCCATGATATCTCGTACTGTACATATACCCTAATTTTAGAAATTTCTCCATCCCAGTATTGGTAGGTAGGTACTCATACCCACCCGTGTACAAACAACCGAACACGCGAAGGTAGTTAAAAAATTAGTCATTGGCGCAATTAATAACGTATTAGTATTAACCATCAATAAATCATGTAGAAACAGAAAACTAAACCACCGACACGGTAACATTAACCACACAGCACGGAGGCAAAAAAAAAAAAAAAAACTAACCTTCAAAGCTTGACAGTGTTAACCATGCCCCATCCAAAAGCCTCTGTAAGAGAGTATATTACACTTATAGAATATAAAATCCAATCTCAGAACGAGTTGCAAACATTTGTTGGCATTGACAATTACTGATTATCGTCAAAACCAATTTATCAAAACCAATTTCAGCAACGATCTGTGTTAGGAGTAATGATCTGCAACAAAATTTTCAATTATTCAACCAAAAAAACCTCGAAAATGAAATCAGATACGAAGCGATAGATTAAAATTAAAGCACAAAGTTGAAGAAGAAAACAATAGATTTTGATAGATATTCGATTGGGTTACATGGTATTGGAGATGTGAAGATTGAGAAGAACACAAGGTGTTTGAAAAAATTCCGCAGAGTGATTTTGGAGAATATATGGGAGATTAGAAGGTGATGCAAGATAACGTAATGAACTTCACTTTCAGTAGTGATCGGGTCGGGTCGGGTCGGGTCGGGTCGTCGTTGATTTTGTTGGTATTGGTAATCACATTGAATGACAATATTGTGATCACTGACGTGTTTGGTTTGGAACATGTGGATTTTGTTATTTCCCATAAAAACTCATAAATATTTTCATAATATATTTGTTTAAATTATTAAAAAAAACAACAATTTTTCTACCCAAAGTAAAAAGTTGGGTAATGTACATTCTTCCAATCAAATAATATTATATCATTTGATTGTATTTATTTATTTATTTAATAGTTCAAATTTTTTAGATTTTCAAAACAATTTCAATACAAATTATATTATTGGTAACTCTACCCTATTTTTTTAGGTGGGTAGATAAAAATTCATCTTAAAAAAAATTCTAAATATTAATTAAGTCCAAAATTATTTTTTATTATTTAGGGTAATTTTAACATGGTAGTAAAATGTATTTATTATCATTAATGAAAAACCTTATAGTATATTTTAAGCATTGGTTATTAGGTTAGTGTTGTGGTAGAAGACGTGTGGATAATAAATGCATACTTGGATGATCATTAAGACCGATATTGTAGATGATCGTTATTGATAGTAATACTCAATAACGAAAAAGCAAATATTAAACTCCTTTTTGAGAGGGGAAAGGAAATTAATATCAAACTTAAAATGTTAGTATAAACTAAAGGACATCTTTCATAAGCAATAATTAAATTACACAATCCTTGTTTTTCTAATTTAAAAGATAGACTACCTTTTCCTTAAGGATGGTTATTGAAATAATTTGGACGCATAATAGAACCTCATGATTTCAATTTATGCATTTAAATTTGTTAATATAAATGGAATTATTATGGATGTCCATTAATATATTGATTATTTATTTATTATTAATTATTATGCATTATGTAAAAAGTTTTACATTGTCAATTCATAATTATCATTTATATTCATAATTATCATTTATATGTATTACTTTATGAGTTTTTAAAATAAAAGTTAAACTTTTTTTTTTAAGAATAATAGTGTAAAATTTTTTATATTATCTTATCTGTATTTCAGTTAAATCTTTTAATATATATGTTTTATAAATAGAACTTATATTATATTTGAGAAATTGATAATGATAAAAAAAAATATATATATATAATACTATTATTCACTCTCTCTTCTTTCTAATAATTTTATAATACATTATTAGTATTCCATTATCATTTATGAATTTTGATATTGAGTTTGTTATATAATTTCTGAATAATATATATATATATATATATATATATATATATATATATATATATATATATATATATATATATATATATATATATATATATATTTGGCAAAACAGGTCGTGGTCTGTCAGGCTGACTCGTACACCTGTCAAAAAATGACGTGGTGGATGGGGATTTTGTGTCCGTTCAGTCCCTCCACCTTAAGTTCGTCAAAAAAAGAACGGTTTGTCTCGTCATCCTAGTTATCAAACACTCAAAATATTTATTTTGGTTTGTTGAAGATTAATATTTGAACTATAGTATTGGAACTTTTGTTGATGGTTATATTTTATGTGAAATTTCTTTATGGTTTTAGACTTTTAGTTTCTATTTTGTACTTTCTACCATTAAATTTAATATGAAATTTAATTAAATTAAATTCAACAATCCAGGGTGTCAGGCACAATCAAACATAGTCCGCTTTGTAACACGGGTTATAACATAACAATTTAAAATTTGTCATCGCATGCTCACATTCACTTAGTGTATCAACGCAGCGAAATCATTATTAAATCAAATAAACACAATATTGCAACTCATGACATTTAGTCTTACAAATATCAACCTTCATAACGCAACAAAAGGAGTTGTATTATTCAACTCACCACAAATTTGAGATTTCAACAAAACATAAATAGTAACTTTAACAAAACAAATCAAGTGAAAGCAAATGTTCTCAGTCCGATATTACATGATCAGAGTAAAACTCTACTAATAAAACGACAACTAATGGAAGTCACTCCAAGAGTTATCTTCCAATTACTTCAACAATGATACTCCTAAGTATCTGTAAGTTGTCCATGGTGGACAACATTAAAGCAAAAGGGTGAGAATAGACTTCAATAATTAACGGTGAAAACAAGTGGGAGTAGATTATCACATAGCAACAACATACACATTACTCAATCAACACCAACATATTAAGTATTCTCATCCAACAACACATCAATAATAATAAATACAAATGCAACACTTATGCAATGTACACAACACCGACTCGCCATGCATGTGGTATCAAATATAAACACTCAGATTCATTTTGCTCCCCGATCCTCCCTCTTGGAACCGGAGCACTAAACTTCAATTTTTTTTGCATATGCGATTATGAAACATATATTTGAAATTCATGATTGTGTGAATTTTGTTTTTCAAGACATGAATTTTCTTATGATAATATTTGGGAATATTTTCTTTTATTTGTTAAATCATTGTGATAGTACGAAATTTATGATTGTGTGTATATTTGTTTTGAAACAATTTATATTGTTTAAATTCTTCCATATAAATTTATATGTACGCTTGTTCTTTTATGTTCTCTCAAATAAAGGATTATACATCTTCTATATATAAATATTTGGCAAAATACCCAAATTGGTCATTTAACTCTACCTCTGGGTCTAATTTGGTCCCTTAAGTTTAAAAGGTGGCAAAAAGGTCCCTTAATTTTTTAAATGGTTCCAAATTGGTCATGTTCGTCAAGTGCCCCCAAACTGACGTTTATTTATGTGTATGTGGCAGCTGACATGGTATATTTCATCTTCTTCTTTGTTAACTTTTGCCTTCACGATTAGGGTTTGTGTTGGCTTCTTCCCCAAATTGATTCACGACATAGTCTAGGGTTTCTTCCCCAAATCCAGCTTCATCCATGAAATTGAATGGTTTGTCTCCAGCGATGAAGCAGAAAAGCGTTTATGGTATGTCTTCTTTGAAGGAAAGGTCGAATATAAACACAAGCACGGGTTGGAAACCGTTTTGTCACTATGGGGATTTAGATATTCTTCAAATGGCAACAACAGTTAAGAACTATGGAAAACATTTATGGGGTTGTCCTAATTTTAAGGTATGTTTAATGTGAATGTCATGTTTGTTCTTATTAAAACAATTGTTGCTACAAATATTTGATGTATAGAGATGAATTTTGCAGGGATCAATGCATGTTGGTTGTGGATACTTTGGATGGTATTATGAAGATGTTAGAGATGAGAAGGAGCATGTGTTTATGGATAAAATAGAAAAGCTTTTAAACGCAGTTGCAGAATCTCAATTGATTATTGAAGAATATGGGAAACAAATAAGCAATGTGGAAAGTGAATTGAAGAACCTACTAAAGTGGAAAAAAATTTGGAATTTGATTGTATTCATGTGCCTCATTATAGTTGTTATTAGAATGTTTTAGGGAATATGTTGTTTATCAAGTTGTTATCAATTTAATGAATAGACAAGTTATTTTACCAAATTGTTATCAATTTATTATTATCAATTAAATGAAGATGTTGTTGATCAATTTGTTGTTATTGATTTGATGTTGTTCTTCAATTTCTATCAGTGTGTATCAGTAATTTGTTAGCAATATGTGACAGACAAGTTTATATCAGAATACCATAATGTAGCGGTAAAATCGTGAGTGTAAGCTATTGATTAACTTAACTCGATTAACACAGAGTCGCCACCGCGCTTTTCTTTATTTCCGAATGGAAAAAGGTAAAAGAACGAATAAAAACCTAGGATTCTAAAAGCAAAGGCTAAAAGAAATAAACAGAGATTGGGTAAGGGGATTGGTTATGAACCGGGAAGGTTTTAGGCACCCGACTCATCCGTGGTACTCCACGGGAGTCCTTTGAAATACTTATTGCTTTTTGGTCTGAAATTGGTTTGTTTAAAGTGATGGAAGAGATGAGGAGAAGAATGTTTTTTAATGATTTTGTGTTTGATAAGGTTTTAAAACCTTATGCCTACGTACCCACAAAGTGCAATGCGAGATCAAAACCTCGTAGTTCGTGGTACAAAGTTTGAAAAGAATAAGTGGGTTGAATTGATTTTAAGATGTAGAGATAAGTCGTCATCCCTTAGCGAATAATTCCGCTAAAAGGGATGAATCATATCTAAACATGTGGAAAAAAAAGGGTGCACAAGGCACAAAAACAATTGAATGGGTTTGTATTTTTTAAAGTATGTACAAAAATGGTTTTTGATATATTTACATGAATTAATATTTGGTTAAGAAAATAAAATGAAAAGATTAAAAATTGCTTGACCTAAGTCAAGGTTTGTTTATGAAAATGTTTGAAGTTTAGAAAACAAGAAGGTTTTGAAATAGGAAGAAGTTTTGAAAATTAAAGAATGGGGAGGAGATGAAGAGACTAGTCCTAATGCTTGAATTAAAAGATAAAGAAAGAAGTTACCAAACTATAATATGCACAATTCTTCAAAGATCGGAATTTCCTTCTTCAAAAGTTAATGACATTACTTGAAGTCGAGGTTTCTAATCCATTCCAACTTGAGCAAAGGGAGATCCTAGGAGTCTAAGTCCATTCTCCAAAAGCAAGGGGATAGTAACCATAGTCCACAATTATAAGTCACAAATTTTTCTTTAAGAGTTTAAGCCTTTATTAAGTATTTTGATGTCCAAATGGACAAAATAAAAACAAGCACAATATGAATATCAACAAACACAATATGAATATAAACAATGATATATGATATAATATGGCAAAATATAATAAGGAGATAAGGGAGCAAGAAATTTAAAATAAAAGGATAAGGTGCAAGAGATTAAATTTAAACAATTATATTCACATTATAATAATATTTACAATATAAGGTGGTATGATGAACTTAATCAAGCACAACCACAACAATGAATAATAAAATTGAGGCAACCGGATCCAAGTGGATCTTTAATCGAATCGGGACTAATATAGGTCTATGTTAAGCAATCGCCGAGTAATTTACGAAGTAATTACCCTACAAATGAGGCCGGCCACCACTAATTAAAGTGGAAAATATTCGTGTTAATACATGTTAGAGAAACGATATAATGGATCGTTCTCCGAAAACATGCCACACTAAAAGAAGAAGGAAGGTCTAATCTTAATCGAGATTATCGTTGAGTTTTCTCGAAAAGCAACCTATCACGATCTCAAAGTATGGAGAATGATCCAAATGATCATTCATCCATAGATTTGAAATAATGAAGATTAAACTTAATCGGAAATCAACAATCCCGAATCGGAAGATTGTCATCGACCAAAATTAAAAAAAAGATGAAGAACAATAGATCCAAAAGTAGATCCATAAAAGGTACTTAAAATATTTTTTTAAACTTTTTCCTAAAATTCTCTTCTAATATCCCTTTTTTTTTTTTAAAATCTCTTTTTAGAATATATTTTTAAGATTTCTCTTAAGAACATATTCTAAAAAATATATCTCCAATATTGAAATACTTCTAAAATCCCTTTTTAACAAAATCATTTAAAAAACTTTTAAAAACAAAATAAAGAAAAGAAGAAATAAAAAAATGAATAGAAATAAAAGGGGGGAGGAAGTATGAAGACCCGCGGGTGGGTGGATTGTAAACAGCAACAAACAAAATGGCCTTAGGCCCACCAACAAATCACGTTTTATAAAAAAAAATAAACAAAAGGTCAACAATCTTCTTCTTCCTCTAATTGCACAGCAAAACGAAAAAACAAACAGGGGGCCAAACAAATCTTCCGAACCCTCACCTTCTCAACACGATCAATCAAACCAAAAACAAACTCTCCTTCTCAATCGAACGAAACGAAAACCTTCATCAATTTCACCTTTCTCTCTTCAATCGCGATTTCTTTTTCTCCTTCTTCTTGTTCGGATTCTCTCTCTTTCAATTGGATACAATTTGGCTTGAAGATTATAGGGGATTTAGGGATTTTAGAAAAATTGATTGAGGATTTGAAGGTTTTGAAGCTAAGGAGCTTGTTATCAGAATGAAGGTGGAAAGGGGTTTGAGGTTGGAAATGGATTTTGACAGAGGTTATGGGGGCTCTTGAAGCTTAGCTTGAGAATGAGAGAGGAGTTGTTCTTATAGGAGAAGAGTGAAAGAAATTGATGCCGTTTTGAATGTGAAGGATTGCGTTTCGAAGGTCATGAGATTTTCGTGCTTCATTTGCGTTTTCATGTCATGCTTGCTGCGTTTTGTATGCTGTTGTTTGCGTTTTGATATTTTGTTTTTCAGGTGTGAAACTCATGAGCGGATGACGTGTATAACACGTGCGGCTGAGGCTTTTGATGCTGTGACTTTTGTACGTGAGCTGCGGCGTGATGTGCATGAGGAAAGTGTAGGGTCAGCTTGCGTATCAGTCTTGCGGCTAGGCTTGCGAATACGGAAAGGCTTGGATGAATACGGCTTGAAGGCTACGGATTTGTGTTGCTGGGCTATGCGGATTGACTTGATTGATAAGAGGCAAAAGGCGTGTAGGCCTGCAGCTTGGTGAGGTTTTGTTTGGCAAGAAACTTAGGCTGGTGGATGTTGTACGGCGCGCGTGCGAATTGCTGAAGCATTGGTTTGTTGAGATGAAGGTTGTATGCTTGTCACGTGGGCTTGAAGTAATACAATTTAGCATGAGTTTGTGTGCGCTGATGGGCGTGGAGTCTTGTGGCTTGGGGGAAAGTGATGTGAGGGATACGGATTGAGGTATGTGAGGCAGGAGTATTTGGTGGGCCAGGCGCAAGATTGGTGAGGCAAGGCTTTGGGAAGCTGAAGGAAAATGTGGGCCTGCTGTTGGTCTTTTGTCTGTGCGGATAGGAAAATGTGGGCCTGCTGTTGGTCTTTTGTCTCACAGCCTTTTTGTTTCTATTTTTTTTTTAACAAGAGGTAAATGATGTAGAAAATGGATCAATAACAAATGGACTAAATGGCACAATTTGTTTTATAAGGTATAAAAAATGGACAAAAAATAGAAATTGATTTGTTTTTATTTATTTTTATAATTGTGAATAAAATGATGAATATGAATTATAAAAAGAATATGAAATATGGTAATGAAAGTGGATAATCAGTATGAATTAGGAAAACGGATCGAAAATAATTGGGTGGAAATGATAATGGATCGAAAATAATTGGGTGGAAATGATAATGGATCGAAAATGTGTGAATTAAAAAAAATGATTTAGGACGGATAGATGGATGATAATTGGAAATGGTTTAGGAAGATAGTGATTTGGGATAATCGAAAGAAAATGATAAAATAAATGGTTTATGGATCGAATATTAAAATGGATAGAACGGATGAATGGATATGAGGTGATGATTTTTGTAAGCCCACGACCAACTCCTGATTTTCTTTTACACAAGCCTCTGATGAAATGAATACAGCCAATCACATAACCACTGATCAATTCGCAACTCGAGCCACAACTGTCATCTGAAAACTGTATGATTCACGCCCTGATAATTCGAAACCAAACTGAGGAAAATAAATCCTCAGATGAATTGTTGATGAACTGATGAACCAATGAACTGATAAACACTTGAAAATTCAAACCGAGTTTCGCACAACACACTGCCTGAGAACTGATGAACAAACCAAACTTTGCACAGAAAACAACTGTCACACAACCCAACTTGTACTTTGAAAACGCATTGCCTGATGAATGAATTACTGGCACACACAACTGACAGTCAACACAATCTTTTAATAGTTTGACCAGATTAGGTCAAACATCCATCTGAAAACGCATTGTGATTGAACAAACGCATCTGAATGAAATTATTGCCCTGTCTTTGAAAACCTGCAACACAGAGAAGAAGAAGAATACTGCAACATATTTTTTGTATTTTGGTTAGAAGTCAGTAAATATAAACAAATATAAAACAATAAAAATAATGGTGATCCCCTGCGAAGCATAAACCCGATCTGAGGAGAAACTCGAAAGCCAGGTGATCTTGTTTGTATGCAAAATGCAGATGATATGCGAAACAATCTTAGGGCAAAAATTAGGGTGTTACAGCTGCCCCTATTTAAGTTTCTTCAATCCGGAGATATGAAGATTGACATCTTCGTCTCTACAAGATGGGAGAGACTTAAATACAGAATACCAAATTTTTGTCCTAAGAGAACAAATGATATGATATGAATATGATATGCAAACCCAAGATCTCTGTGGGGAAAATATGACCACCAGAGAAAAGCACAACTTAGGGACACAAAAGAAAATCCCGCTGGGGAAACAACAGACAACCAAAGAGCTACTAGGAAAATAAATCACTGGATAACAGACTTCACTTGGGAAAGATATGATATAATCAAGGACAAAGATTCAACCAGGGAAGTATCAACACCCTGCCAGAAATATCAACCAAACACAGTATTTGAATCCAAGAAATGGAGAAATAACTGTGTTGGATAAGAATCATCAACTACCTGTTTACTGGGTAGGAAATATAACAGACTCGACTATCAATTTATTGGATAGGAGCAAAATTCGGAGGAATAACCTCAATATCCTTTTTACTGGGCAAGAAACTCTCAACTACCTAATTTACTGGGTAGGAACTCAATCAAAGTGAAACAGCTTCTATTACCTTTTTACTGGGTAAGAAGAAAAATATTGGCTACCGGATTTACTGGGTAGAAACTCAATCAGATTACCTTTTTACTGGGTAGATGAAAATATCTGATTCTATTACCTTTTTACTGGGTAAGAAAATAACTTGACTACCGAATTTACTGGGTAGAACAATTCTCGACTACCGAATTTACTGGGTAGGAGCTTAAACAAACAAACTCTATTACCTTTTTACTGGGTAAGAGGATAAAATCTTGACTACCGGATTTACTGGGTAGGAGTACAAGTAAAAGAAACTTGATCAAATTTGGTAATATTACCCACTATCGATTACTGATAGTTTAATCCAAAGTGATAATACTCAAGCTGGAGAAAATATTGCCCACTATCAAACAATGATAGCTTAATTCCAAAGCAAATATATCCACAAAAGGGGACCAAAGTTCAATCCAAGAACAAATTGGAAAGAAACGGTCAAACAAGACTCATCCCGAGGAGGAAATATCTCAACTGGGGAAAATCCATCCAGATAATAAACTGGGGAGGAAACTGAATTAACATCGTCCACGAGAAACAAACTCAGTGGGGAATTAGAAAGGATTAACACTTTCTGCTTAATGGTCGACATTCTAAACTTGAGAGGAACACGACACACACACTTTGTGGGGAAAGTCCACACCAAAGAGCAGATAACAATGATAAACGCAAGAATGCAAGCAAACAATGCTATGCTTATGCGTATGAATATGCTTATGAATATGCTGACAAAACAGACATAAAGATAAAAAACGAGTGACATGAACACCGCAACAACCGTGTACTCGGCTAATCCCAAGGCAACAAGGCAGGGAAACATGCTGGAGATTCAATTTGAAATCTGCAGGGGAACTATCATAAACCATCAACGGAATAACATCCTACTACAAGGCTTAAATCATGATGAAACAGCATCTGCTAGGAATATCATCCTGCTGAGGAAAGGTAATAATCTGCTGAGGATGGAAATATTCTTGATAAAAATCAAACTTCACAAAGAATAACTGTCATACAACTCCTGCTCCACTTGGGGATAGAGTGCCAGACCTGCTAAAAATCACATAGGAACCTGCTGGAAATCAACACATGCAGACCTACTGGGGATCCATATGGGGATATCAGAAGTTAACATCATAGCCAAAACAACAGTTACGAGGGATTTTAAATCAGTACCCAACATATGGTAAGAGAAAACCTCTAAACTGACTGCTATATCAATAATTCTATATTCAAGGATGCAAATAATCAAGCTGAGGAACATGAGCTCAGCTGGGGATTCCCAATACTTCTCAATTCAAAGATAACATGCTGAGGAAAAGATCAACACTCAGCTAGGGATTCATAAGAACATCCCTTCCAACAACTCTTCTGGGGAATACATACAATCTCCATTCAACACCATGGTTGGGGAACAAAGCATCATTAACATCCATCTGTCAAGACTATCCAGGAACTTCATATGGACACAACCGAATCAAACCCTGCTTTGGGAGAGACAAGTTACACACATCCAGACTTTACCATTCTTGGAGTCAACTGTTAATATCCTTTCTTTGTTCATATATCAAAAGAAAAATGTTTTTAAAATCTTCAAGATTAAATTTATTAAATTTGTTTCAAAAATCATCATCAACAATAAATTGAAATTTTGTAAACAGAAACAATATAAAGAATTGCAAACAATTGGATAAAAGCTCAAATTCATTGATAGAATGGTAGTCAGTAAATGGCATGACTCCATGGATCATTACAAGTTTGAAAAATGGTAAATACATGGAAAAGGGCTACATTGAGATACAATGATCACTATTTTCCCTATCAACTTTGAACTCCACTGTGTCCGAAACTTCAGTCAAGGATGAGTGAATAAGAATCTTTGATGAATAATTCTTCTGAGGAACAAGAATCTGAAATCCTCGATTACTTCAAGCGATTCAGTCTGTCGACGCAGTTACTTGCCATGATCCCTAACTTTTGCCTAGATTGCCCTTTCGGGTTTTCAATCTACCGGGATAATTATTTCTGTTTTTGTCTCTAATTTTTGCCTGGACCGCCCTTTCGGGTTTTCAATCCACCGAGACGCTCATTTTTGCCTAAGCCGCCCTTTCAGGTTTTCAACTTAGCGAGCTGTTCTTTTATTTTTTTAGGCGAAGTATTTCTTGACTGCATCCGCATTCACAGGACGAGTGATCTCCTCACCATCCATAGTTGCAAGAATTAATGAACCGCCAGAGAAGGCTTTCTTAACAACATATGGGCCATCATAGTTCGGAGTCCACTTGCCCCGAGAATCTTTAAGGAAAGACTGAATCTTTTTGAGCACGAGGTCGCCTTCTCTGAATACACGAGGTTTGACCTTCTTATCAAAAGCTTTCTTCATTCTTTGCTGGTACAACCGACCATGACACAAAGCTTTAATTCTCTTTTCTTCAATCAAATTCAACTGATCAAATCTACTCTGACACCATTCAGCCTCAGTCAACTTGGCTTCCATCAGAACTCTCATTGATGGGATCTCAACTTCGACGGGGAGCACTGCTTCCATACCATAAACAAGTGAGAAAGGGGTTGCCCCTGTTGAAGTGCGGACAGATGTACGATACCCATGCAAAGCAAAAGGGAGCATCTCATGCCAGTCCTTGTACGTCACAACCATCTTCTGAATGATCTTCTTAATATTCTTATTCGCAGCTTCAACAGCCCCATTCATCTTCGGTCTATAAGGAGAGGAATTATGGTGTTGAATCTTGAAATCTTCACAAAGCTCTTTCATCATCTTATTGTTCAAGTTCGAACCATTATCAGTAATGATTCTATTCGGAACACCATATCTACAGATAAGATTATTCTTGATAAACCGAACCACAACTTGCTTGGTCACATTAGCATACGATGCCACTTCCACCCATTTGGTGAAGTAGTCAATTGCCACGAGGATAAAACGATGTCCATTCGAAGCCTTAGGTTCAATCATGCCAATCATATCAATTCCCCACATAGAGAAAGGCCATGGGGAAGAAATCACATTGAGATAAGCTGGTGGCACGTGAATCTTATCATCATACACCTGACACTTATGGCATTTTTTCACATATTTGCAACAATCAGATTCCATTGTCAACCAATAGTAACCTGCTCTCAACATCTTTTTAGCCATTGCATGCCCATTGGCATGAGTGCCAAAGGATCCTTCATGAATTTCTTTCATTAACATGTCTGCTTCGTGTCTATCCACGCATCTGAGCAAGACCATGTCAAAATTTCTCTTATAAAGCACATTTCCATTCAGGAAGAAATTGCCTGCCAATCTCCTCAAAGTTCTCTTATCTTTATCGGATGTCCCAAGCGGGTATTCTTGACTCTGGAGGAAACATTTAATATCGTGATACCAAGGCTTGTCATCATGGACCTCTTCAACTGCAAACACATGAGCTGGTCTTTCAAGTCGATTCACACTGATCATGGGAACATCATTCCACTGGTGCACTTTTATCATAGAAGCTATGGTTGCTAAAGCATCTGCCATCTGATTCTCATCACAAGGAATATAATGGAACTCAACTTTGGTGAAGAAAGTCGATATCTTCCTGGCATAATCTCTATAGGGGATCAAGTGAGGTTGATGAGTTACCCACGTGCCCTGAATCTGATTAATTACCAAGGCAGAATCTCCATACACATCGAGATACTTAATCCTCAAATCAACAGCTTCTTCAAGTCCCATAATGCAGGCTTCATACTCAGCTTCATTGTTGGTACAAGGAAAAGTCAATCTTGCGGCAAAAGGAATATGTGAACCATGGGGAGTAATGATCATTGCCCCAATTCCTCTTCCACGTGCATTCACAGCACCATCAAAAACTAAACCCCATTGAGATCCAGGCTTCGGCCCTTCCTCAATCAAAGGTTCATCATTATCTTTCACTTTCAAAAACATCACATCTTCATCTGGAAAGTCAAACTTGACAGGTTGGTGATCATCAATCGGTTGATGTGCCAAATAGTCAGCCAAGATACTACTCTTTATAGCTTTTTGAGTTCGGTACTCGATATCATATTCTGATAACAACATTTGCCAACGAGCAATCCTCCCAGTCAAAGCAGGTTTTTCAAAGATATACTTGATTGGATCCATTTTAGAGATCAACCAAGTCGTATGATTCAGCATATACTGGCGAAGACGCTTTGCAGCCCAAGCTAAGGCACAACAAGTTTTTTCGAGCATTGAATACCGAGACTCACAATCAGTGAATTTCTTACTCAAATAGTAAATTGCATGTTCTTTTCTTCCATTTTCATCTTGCTGACCAAGCACACAACCCATGGAATCTTCCAACACAGTCAAGTACATGATCATCGGTCTACCTTCCACCGGAGGAGACAAAATAGGAGGTTCAAGCAGATATTCTTTAATACTTTCAAATGCCTTCTGGCAATCATCCGTCCAGACACAACCTTTATCCTTTCGAAGCAGCTTGAAAATCGGAGCACATGTGGCAGTCATGTGAGAAATAAACCTCGAGATATAATTCAATCGGCCCAAGAATCCTCTGACTTGCTTTTCGGTTCTTAGAGCAGGCATTTCCTGAATAGCTTTCACTTTATCAGGATCAACTTCGATGCCTCTTTGGCTGACAATGAAACCTAGCAACTTTCCAGAACGTACACCAAATGTGCACTTGTTCGGATTCAAACGAAGCTTATACTTTCTCAATCTTTGAAACAACTTCAGCAAATGCTCCACATGATCCTCTTCAGTCCTCGACTTAGCGATCATATCATCAACATATACTTCGATTTCTTTATGCATCATATCATGGAAAAGTGTAGTCATAGCTCTTTGGTACGTCGCACCAGCATTCCTCAATCCAAAGGGCATCACTCTGTAACAGAATGTTCCCCATGGTGTAATAAATCTGGTCTTTTCCATATCTTCAGGTGCCATCTTTATTTGATTATAACCGGAAAATCCATCCATAAAAGAGAACACATCAAACTTAGCCGTATTATCTACCAACATATCAATGTGTGGCAATGGAAAATCATCTTTCGGACTAGCTTTGTTCAAATCTCTGTAATCTACGCACATTCGGACTTTTCCGTCTTTCTTCGGAACAGGAACAATATTGGCTACCCATTCAGGATAAGTTGACATCACAAGAAAACCGGCATCAATCTGCTTTTGAACCTCCTCTTTTATTTTTACTGCCATGTCTGGATGAGTTCTTCTGAGCTTCTGCTTTACAGGTGGACATTCAGGCTTCAGCGGCAATCTATGCTCCACAATATTAGTATCAAGACCTGGCATGTCTTGATAAGACCAAGCAAATACATCAACATATTCTCTGAGAAGCTCTATAATCCTCTTCTTAACATCAGGATCAAGCAATGCTCCAACTTTGACTTCTTTCTTTTCGTCATCAGAACCCAAGTTGACCATCTCTATAGACTCTCCATGAGGCTGAATAATTTTCTCCTCGTGCTCAAGCAACCGAGAAATTTCATCTGGAATCTCTTCATCATCCTCTTCCTCAGCTTCAAACACAGGGAATTCAAAGTTGGGAGAGGGCATAGGATCATTGTTTTCAATGGGTTTATCAATCAATTTGCACAATGATTTTATTTTTATTTTAGAAGATGAGCAAGAGTGCAAAAAATATGCAGATAAACAAATATTATTATATTTTGGGTTTTTTATGTTACCATTTTTCAGAATAAAGCAAAAAATGAAAAACACATATGGAAATAACAAAATAACATTTTATTGATGATGATAAAATTTGAAACAAAGCCCGACAAACATCACTTTCACCTTGGGCAGAGTGAAAGGATTTTTGAAAGAAAATAAAAACAAATTACTTTGAAGAGTGAACAATAAAAGGAACATCAACAGCAATCCAGTTCTGGCAAATCTTTCCATGCGTCACGAAGTCAAGCATTTCTTCATCTTCATCATCATCAATGATGGCAGCAGCGGAATGATCGTTGATAAATCCAGCACTTCTGAAACCCTCCTGAATAGTCTTGGGATCTTTGATAACTGCACCTGGCGCAAAGCCGATACCGAAACCTTCCTTGTTGTCGACAACATCAATAATTCTCCCCCAACCATCAGACTGACCAGCTTCAATCACTCGCAAAGCATCTTTGAAAGAAGATATGGGCATGGCATTCTTCTTAACAACACTATTCACAACAGAAAGAGCTTGAAACGACGTTCCCATCTCTTCCTCGGCATCAATATAAGAAAAAGAAGACAAATTGCTCACAAGCATCGCCCTCTCACCTTCAATGGTCACCAATTTACCTTCTCTCACAAACTTCAACTTCTGATGAAGAGTGGATGTTACAGCTCCAACTTCGTGGATCCATGGTCTTCCGAGGAGACAACTATATGCGGGACGTATATCCATTACTTGAAAAGTAATCTTGAATATAAACGGTCCAATAAGAATAGGAAGATCCACCTCTCCAATCACTGTCTTCTTCGACCCATCAAACGCTTTCACTATAATCCCACTGTGCCTCATGGGAGCACCTTGAAACGCAAGCTTTGACAAAGTCGATTTTGGCATAACATTCAGAGACGAGCCGGTATCAACTAGCACCTTAGATAAAGCATCTTCTTGACAATTCACCGAGATGTGCAGAGCCAGGTTATGATTTCTTCCTTCTTCAGGCAGATCGTCATCACAGAAGCTTAAATTGTTGCATGACGTGATATTCGCTACAATGCTATCAAATTGATCAACCGTCACATCATGGTCCACATAGGCTTGATCCAGAATCTTCTGCAATGACTGCCTATGAGCCTCAGAACTCATCAAAAGAGACAACACTGATATCTTCGAGGGAGTCTGCAACAACTGCTCAGAAATATTATACTCACTCTTCTTTATCAGCTTTAGCACTTCATCATCACTATTACCAGATTGGCTCGATTGGACAACAACATCCATAATCTGCTTACTCGCACTGGTATCTTCAACTCTCTTCGGAGGGTCTGAAGTATACACTCTACCACTTCGGGTGACCTTCGTTACATCAGCAATGCTAACCACAGACTTTGGAGTAGGAAGAGGAACTTCCCTACCCTTTTCTATCATCGTAGCATTATACTGGTACGGAACAGCTTTATCAGACTCATATGGCATTGGACCAGGTACATTGATTACCAATGGAGTAACAGCAGTCTTGCGACTATCAAAAGAAATTACCACCCTTTCAAGAGCAACCCTATCAGGAAGATTGAACTGAGGCATAATGACATTCACTTCATTCTCATATTCATCTCTCTTTGTTGTTACTTCGATCAGCTTATCGTCCATCATCTTCTGGATATCCCTTTTAACAATCACGCAACCGCGAGGATTCACCGAGCAGATACAACAACCAGTATAGTCGTGATCAATGTCGTGATATTCACTCAAGAAAGCATGCATCTCCACCAGAGATCTTCGGATATGACTGACTTCATAGATTTTGAACAATCCAGGACAACCAGCAACCATATTCACGGACGCATTACCATGCTTTGGCAACGGATTCTTCTGCACATTAGGATTAACATCATTAAAATACAGAACATTGTTCCTCATCAATTTCTGTACTTCGAACTTTAGTGGATAACAGTTCTCAACATCATGCCCCGGGGCACCTTGATGAAAAGCACATCGAGCTTCTGGCTTATACCACCATGGAATAGTCTCTGGAACTGGAGGTGGAGGACGAGTTTGCACAAGATTCTTTGCAATCAATGATGGAAGCAAGTCCGCATATGGCACAAGAATAGGATCAAAACTTGGCTTAGCCCGAGCTTGTTGATTACCACCTTGTTGCACAGAAGGTTGCTGATAACGGGGTTGATACTTTGGAACAGCTGGCACAGTTGGAGCCACGTTAATCATCGGTGTAACAGAAGCCACATGCTGCGAATGGTGATTCACACGACTGTGAGGTCTTCTATAACTTTCACGGGATACTGCATTAGTCTCATTTTCTTTCTTTTTCCCGAAGTTGAACCTTCTAGAGCTTGAACCATTACTGTTCTCTTGAGTCAACCGTCCCTCACGGACACCTTCTTCTAAACGCATACCCATACTCACCATTTCAGTGAAGTCAGAAGGAGCGCTTGCTATCATCCTCTCATAATAAAAAGAACCCAACGTCTTCAAGAAGATATTCGTCATTTCTTTTTCTTCCAACGGAGGAACAATCTGAGCTGCCAGCTCCCTCCATCTTTGCGCATATTCTTTAAAAGTCTCTTTGTCCTTTTGGGACATAGCACGAAGTTAATCTCTATCTGGCGCCATATCAACGTTGTACTTATACTGTTTCATAAAAGCTTCTCCCAAATCATTGAAGGTCTTGATTTGGCTATTATCTAGACTCATATACCACCTCATAGGTGCCCCGGTCAAACTGTCCTGGAAATAGTGAATCAGCAGCTTATCATTATCAGTCTGAGTAGACATCTTCCTTGCATACATCGTCAGATGACTCAACGGACAAGTGTTGCCTTTGTACTTCTCAAACTCAGGCAATTTGAATTTGTAAGGAACTTTAACATTTGGGACCAGACAAAGGTCATAAGCATCTTTCCCGAACAAATCTTTATGCTTCAAAGCTCTCATCTCCCTCTGGATCTCAACAAAGCGTCCTTGGAAGTCATCAAGTCTTTCAGCAACTCCAGCGCCTTCACTAGACTCAGCATGGTAAATCATTTCATCATTATGCGGAATATTGTGCACCACAGGCGGTCCAGTAGTCACAATTGGAGGAAGAGTAGTCCAAACTGGCTGTGGGAGATTATTAAATGCAGCAGTCTCCGGACGATGAGGAGGAAGATATCCGGCAGGAAAAAAGTCAACAGGCATGCCCCAGGGCGTGCTAGCAGGTATACGGTGGCGAGGAGTAACAACAGTCTCCACAGGAATGGATGCGGTAACAGCCTCTGAGATGACAGTATTCTGAACAGGAGGACTAGGAGGTGGCTGATTCTGAGCAGCCATCAAATTTTCCATCATAGCAGTCACTCTTTCCAAGCTTTCTCTTAGATAAGTAACCTCTTCGCGCAGCTCGCGATTCTCTTGTTGCAAAGTATCCATCACTCTTCTCCGATTAGCTCGAGTATCAAAGCGATGAGTCAGCTTGACAGGAACACTGAATGAAGACCAAGAAACAACAATAAGATCCCTGGAAAACACTCAAAAAGCAAGACAAATGCGAATATGATGCATGCTATGTGTATGCAAATGCAAATATTTCAAAGGATTATAAGTTAACTTGCAATATTTATAAAGAAACATTTTTGAAATACTTAAAAACTCATTCTCATTAATATCAAAGTGAGGATTACAAATGAAGTACAAAACGTCAATAATCCTAATACATAAGAGCAAGAGTAAACTAAGCCTATGGAATCACATCCGAAGAAGTCCCGAATCCTGGCTGATACTTCATACGAATCCTCTTGATCTCATTCTTGTACCGCTCTTCCATATCTTCCTTATCTTTCACCAACTTATCGACAATGGCCTTCCAAGCACCGGAAGTAGGAGGAATAGTAGCTGGAGTACTAGAGGAAAATAAATCCTCTCTCGGCCTCTTCGTGACACGCCGCTCAAGTAGCTCAATAAGATCATCTTTCTCCTTAAGCTGCTCCTGCATAGTGGTCCTCTCGAGTAACCATTCTTCCTTTTCTTTCTTCATCTTCTCTAACTCTTCTTGAAGAACCAACTTCTCATCAACGGGAGGAAGAAAATCAGACAAAGGCAATATGGGAAACATAGGCTCCTCAGGTGGATAAGGCATCTTGAGCTTGGAAGCTCTAGATCGAACCCACTGAATATAACAATCAGAAGGAGGAAGGTGTTGTCTACCCAATTGACCTCCCTCTTTCCGGTGAACAGCATGCCAAGAATGAGCAATCCTTTTCTTCGCCTCTATATGATCAGCACCATTAAGAAAGAAGAAACGGGATAAGGCAAGATTATTTGGAACATCCTTCAAACAATAGCCGAACTGTCGTCTAGCCAAAATGGGGTTGTAGCTAATTCCCCCACGTGTACCAAGAAGAGGTACATTAGGAAATTCTCCACAACTATCAATAAGAACTCCAGTGTCATAATGAGAACTATACCATGTCATGTCCTTATGAGAAAGCGACATCAACCTCTGAGACCATCTTCGATTCTTTCTATTGTCCTTGAAAACATCTGACTTCGGTAGGTGCGAAATAAACCACCTATAAAGAAGAGGCGCACAACATACAATCTCTCTGTCACCTTTGGAAGTCCTATAGTGAAAAGCATGATACATATCTCCAAGCAAAGTAGGAATCAGGTTCTTCTTTAAGAAGATCTGAATAGCATTCTCATCCACAATACCATCCAAGTTCGGAAACAAGACAATCCCATAAATGAGCAAAACAAGAATAGCCTCAAATGCATCTCTATGACCCAAAGTAAGTGAAGTAGAAGCCTTTCCCATCAAGAACTTAGCATTAATACCACGAACACTCCCCTTTGGAAGAAACTTCCCGTTAAGCTCGGATTCCTTAAGAAAAAGTGCTTTAGCAATGACCTTGATAGTAAGCTCCTTATCTAAACCAGTGAAAAGAAACTCTTTGTCCAGAATAGGCAAACCTAACCAACGAGAATACTCCTCCAAAGTCGGCACAAGCTGATAATCCGGAAAGGTGAAACAATGATGCAACGGGTCATAAAACTGAGCCAAAGTAGGGAGAATCCCCTCAGGTACATCAATATCCAACATATACAAAAGCTTCCCATGACATCTTCGGAACTCTTGGGTATCAACAACCAAAGCTCCTAGCTTTCTCAACTCTACAACATTAGGATTCTTGAAAGTGTACTTCTTTGTGTTCCTCCTTTCAAAAGTCATAGCCATGGACATCTGAAATTTTGCAAAAGTTCCTTATAAGTCCTTTGAAATCTTACGAACAATGCTCATGAATGTTATGATGGCATGTATGCAACAAACACAAACAAGATCACACAAGGCACACGGGCTTAGGTTCCGAGTTACGAGCATGAAGTCAAGGTAACAGAACACCAACCCAAACAGGTAAGTACTAAGGTTTTGTCTTCATTGTACCTGCAAGAAACCAAAAGGGTGCTAACAGAGGTGCCCGGAGTTAACAGCCATCTTTAGAATATCACCGGTACGTTGGATTACTCCCCAACCGATAACATTCTTAAAATAGACCTCGTCCGAGTGTAGTATCGCGTGACAACCGCCTTAGATTTACACCCAGACAGTTTCCGCACTACGTTCCTAAATTGGCTTAGATGGGTTAAGGGTTCTAAGGTCCTCAGTATGATCAGCTCAAGGTCGGAAAATAATGCCACGTACGATTACTCGTCATGACATTGATAGTCCAAGAGAGCCTAACCGAGTGGAGATTATCAAATTGATATTGCTTTGGACTACTCCATCGCATATCGCTTCGAATATCGCCGTCCTATCATAAGTGTCACTCAGATCCGGGTTAGAATCTATCTCACACAGAGGATCACCAAAACCAAAACGGAACAAACAAATAACAAACAAATCAAACCAAAGCAATAAATAAATCAAAGTAGGCTAAATCCGCTTAGAGATTACTCCCCAGCAGAGTCGCCACTTTTCTGTAGCGGTAAAATCGTGAGTGTAAGATATTGATTAACTTAACTCGATTAACACAGAGTCGCCACCGCGCTTTTCTTTATTTCCGAATGGAAAAAGGTAAAAGAACGAATAAAAACCTAGGATTCTAAAAGCAAAGGCTAAAAGAAATAAACAGAGATTGGGTAAGGGGATTGGTTATGAACCGGGAAGGTTTTAGGCACCCGACTCATCCGTGGTACTCCACGGGAGTCCTTTGAAATACTTATTGCTTTTTGGTCTGAAATTGGTTTGTTTAAAGTGATGGAAGAGATGAGGAGAAGAATGTTTTTTAATGATTTTGTGTTTGATAAGGTTTTAAAACCTTATGCCTACGTACCCACAAAGTGCAATGCGAGATCAAAACCTCGTAGTTCGTGGTACAAAGTTTGAAAAGAATAAGTGGGTTGAATTGATTTTAAGATGTAGAGATAAGTCGTCATCCCTTAGCGAATAATTCCGCTAAAAGGGATGAATCATATCTAAACATGTGGAAAAAAAAAGGGTGCACAAGGCACAAAAACAATTGAATGGGTTTGTATTTTTTAAAGTATGTACAAAAATGGTTTTTGATATATTTACATGAATTAATATTTGGTTAAGAAAATAAAATGAAAAGATTAAAAATTGCTTGACCTAAGTCAAGGTTTGTTTATGAAAATGTTTGAAGTTTAGAAAACAAGAAGGTTTTGAAATAGGAAGAAGTTTTGAAAATTAAAGAATGGGGAGGAGATGAAGAGACTAGTCCTAATGCTTGAATTAAAAGATAAAGAAAGAAGTTACCAAACTATAATATGCACAATTCTTCAAAGATCGGAATTTCCTTCTTCAAAAGTTAATGACATTACTTGAAGTCGAGGTTTCTAATCCATTCCAACTTGAGCAAAGGGAGATCCTAGGAGTCTAAGTCCATTCTCCAAAAGCAAGGGGATAGTAACCATAGTCCACAATTATAAGTCACAAATTTTTCTTTAAGAGTTTAAGCCTTTATTAAGTATTTTGATGTCCAAATGGACAAAATAAAAACAAGCACAATATGAATATCAACAAACACAATATGAATATAAACAATGATATATGATATAATATGGCAAAATATAATAAGGAGATAAGGGAGCAAGAAATTTAAAATAAAAGGATAAGGTGCAAGAGATTAAATTTAAACAATTATATTCACATTATAATAATATTTACAATATAAGGTGGTATGATGAACTTAATCAAGCACAACCACAACAATGAATAATAAAATTGAGGCAACCGGATCCAAGTGGATCTTTAATCGAATCGGGACTAATATAGGTCTATGTTAAGCAATCGCCGAGTAATTTACGAAGTAATTACCCTACAAATGAGGCCGGCCACCACTAATTAAAGTGGAAAATATTCGTGTTAATACATGTTAGAGAAACGATATAATGGATCGTTCTCCGAAAACATGCCACACTAAAAGAAGAAGGAAGGTCTAATCTTAATCGAGATTATCGTTGAGTTTTCTCGAAAAGCAACCTATCACGATCTCAAAGTATGGAGAATGATCCAAATGATCATTCATCCATAGATTTGAAATAATGAAGATTAAACTTAATCGGAAATCAACAATCCCGAATCGGAAGATTGTCATCGACCAAAATTAAAAAAAAGATGAAGAACAATAGATCCAAAAGTAGATCCATAAAAGGTACTTAAAATATTTTTTTAAACTTTTTCCTAAAATTCTCTTCTAATATCCCTTTTTTTTTTTAAAATCTCTTTTTAGAATATATTTTTAAGATTTCTCTTAAGAACATATTCTAAAAAATATATCTCCAATATTGAAATACTTCTAAAATCCCTTTTTAACAAAATCATTTAAAAAACTTTTAAAAACAAAATAAAGAAAAGAAGAAATAAAAAAATGAATAGAAATAAAAGGGGGGAGGAAGTATGAAGACCCGCGGGTGGGTGGATTGTAAACAGCAACAAACAAAATGGCCTTAGGCCCACCAACAAATCACGTTTTATAAAAAAAAATAAACAAAAGGTCAACAATCTTCTTCTTCCTCTAATTGCACAGCAAAACGAAAAAACAAACAGGGGGCCAAACAAATCTTCCGAACCCTCACCTTCTCAACACGATCAATCAAACCAAAAACAAACTCTCCTTCTCAATCGAACGAAACGAAAACCTTCATCAATTTCACCTTTCTCTCTTCAATCGCGATTTCTTTTTCTCCTTCTTCTTGTTCGGATTCTCTCTCTTTCAATTGGATACAATTTGGCTTGAAGATTATAGGGGATTTAGGGATTTTAGAAAAATTGATTGAGGATTTGAAGGTTTTGAAGCTAAGGAGCTTGTTATCAGAATGAAGGTGGAAAGGGGTTTGAGGTTGGAAATGGATTTTGACAGAGGTTATGGGGGCTCTTGAAGCTTAGCTTGAGAATGAGAGAGGAGTTGTTCTTATAGGAGAAGAGTGAAAGAAATTGATGCCGTTTTGAATGTGAAGGATTGCGTTTCGAAGGTCATGAGATTTTCGTGCTTCATTTGCGTTTTCATGTCATGCTTGCTGCGTTTTGTATGCTGTTGTTTGCGTTTTGATATTTTGTTTTTCAGGTGTGAAACTCATGAGCGGATGACGTGTATAACACGTGCGGCTGAGGCTTTTGATGCTGTGACTTTTGTACGTGAGCTGCGGCGTGATGTGCATGAGGAAAGTGTAGGGTCAGCTTGCGTATCAGTCTTGCGGCTAGGCTTGCGAATACGGAAAGGCTTGGATGAATACGGCTTGAAGGCTACGGATTTGTGTTGCTGGGCTATGTGGATTGACTTGATTGATAAGAGGCAAAAGGCGTGTAGGCCTGCAGCTTGGTGAGGTTTTGTTTGGCAAGAAACTTAGGCTGGTGGATGTTGTACGGCGCGCGTGCGAATTGCTGAAGCATTGGTTTGTTGAGATGAAGGTTGTATGCTTGTCACGTGGGCTTGAAGTAATACAATTTAGCATGAGTTTGTGTGCACTGATGGGCGTGGAGTCTTGTGGCTTGGGGGAAAGTGATGTGAGGGATACGGATTGAGGTATGTGAGGCAGGAGTATTTGGTGGGCCAGGCGCAAGATTGGTGAGGCAAGGCTTTGGAAAGCTGAAGGAAAATGTGGGCCTGCTGTTGGTCTTTTGGCTGTGCGGATGGGAAAGAGTATGTGAAGTTTGGGGGGCTTTTCACTCACAGCCTTTTTGTTTCTATTTTTTTTTAACAAGAGGTAAATGATGTAGAAAATGGATCAATAACAAATGGACTAAATGGCACAATTTGTTTTATAAGGTATAAAAAATGGACAAAAAATAGAAATTGATTTGTTTTTATTTATTTTTATAATTGTGAATAAAATGATGAATATGAATTATAAAAAGAATATGAAATATGGTAATGAAAGTGGATAATCAGTATGAATTAGGAAAACGGATCGAAAATAATTGGGTGGAAATGATAATGGATCGAAAATAATTGGGTGGAAATGATAATGGATCGAAAATGTGTGAATTAAAAAAAATGATTTAGGACGGATAGATGGATGATAATTGGAAATGGTTTAGGAAGATAGTGATTTGGGATAATCGAAAGAAAATGATAAAATAAATGGTTTATGGATCGAATATTAAAATGGATAGAACGGATGAATGGATATGAGGTGATGATTTTTTTAAGCCCACGACCAACTCCTGATTTTCTTTTACACAAGCCTCTGATGAAATGAATACAGCCAATCACATAACCACTGATCAATTCGCAACTCGAGCCACAACTGTCATCTGAAAACTGTCTGATTCACGCCCTGATAATTCGAAACCAAACTGAGGAAAATAAATCCTCAGATGAATTGTTGATGAACTGATGAACCAATGAACTGATAAACACTTGAAAATTCAAACCGAGTTTCGCACAACACACTTCCTGAGAACTGATGAACAAACCAAATTTTGCACAGAAAACAACTGTCACACAACCCAACTTGTACTTTGAAAACGCATTGCCTGATGAATGAATTACTGGCACACACAACTGACAGTCAACACAATCTTTTAATAGTTTGACCAGATTAGGTCAAACATCCATCTGAAAACGCATTGTGATTGAACAAACGCATCTGAATGAAATTATTGCCCTGTCTTTGAAAACCTGCAACACAGAGAAGAAGAAGAATACTGCAACATATTTTTTGTATTTTGGTTAGAAGTCAGTAAATATAAACAAATATAAAACAGTAAAAATAATGGTGATCCCCTGCGAAGCATAAACCCGATCTGAGGAGAAACTCGAAAGCCAGGTGATCTTGTTTGTATGCAAAATGCAGATGATATGCGAAACAATCTTAGGGCAAAAATTAGGGTGTTACACATAATAATTGATTGCTAGCCAAAATACACAATTCATAGCTTGTCTTAACAGATTACATAAGTTCCATATGTCTTAGCAAAATACCATATGTCTTAGCAAAATACCATACTTGTCTTAACATATTACCATATAATAAGTGATAGACAAAGTACACAAAGTAAATGGCCTACATCTATCTAAATTTTCCAATTATTTGTTGATCTCTTGGTTGGTGTTTATCTCCTTATAGTTGGCCCTACAGTAGTCTTGGTTGCACTCATCCTTGTGGTTGGGCCTGGTGGAATAAAAGGCTTATTTCTTCAATCATAGTTATGAGTGGATTGGCTCTGGAATCAAGGATTACACTATTGAATGCCTTATACATATTATTAAGGACTGCATCACACTTGTTATGTGTCTTGAAATATGACCTACTCCAGTATCTTGAAGGAGTTTTGATCATGTGCTTGAAGGTTTCCACATTGATTTCCTTCATCACTTTCATCTCTCTCTCAAGCTTGATAATAAGCTGACTTTGCTACTTTCCAGATAATTTCCTTTAGCATCTTGCCAGGATATCTTTTTCTGAAATTGTTATAAAGATGTTTGACACAAAACCTTTGCTCAACTTTAGGTAGTAACTCATCCATGGCTGGTAATAAACCCTATACAAAATAAAACAAAGTTACACATAAAGCTAACAAGTATAACACAAGTAAAAAAAATAGGACTGGTTATAAGTGTATGTTTATACCTTTTGTTGATCAGATATATAAGTGTATGTGAGACATTTTTCTCTCCCACCAAGATCATCAATTAGAAGCTCTAAGAACCATGTCCAGCTTTCTTTAAAGCCTCGTTGTTATTCCCCTCAATCTCCTTCAAAGCCTCACTGTTATTCCCCTCAATCTCATTCAAAGCCTCATCTTCCATCACCTCTGTCTCATTCAAAACCTCACTGTTATTCACCTCAGTCTCCTTCAAAACCTCAGTATTAACTTCCTCAAGTATTGCAGCAAGTACTTTTTCAGTCTCATCCACTCTGCTTCTACTTCATCAATAGGACTATCATAGCAATCAGGTTGTGACAGTATGTGTTTAATGTATATGTCAACACTAAGGTGTGTAACGCCCGTTTATTTAATTAATTATTTAATTAAATATAATTGTGGTATGTTGTGTTAAGTCGCGTTGATTTAAGTTGATTTCCAAAATATCATAATATTGTGTTGATAATTATAAGTTGGTTTAAGTTGAATTTAACTAATTAAGTTGATATAAGTTATGGAAGACGATATGAAGTATTTTCGTTTATTGTTGGATATGTCGATCGAGTCGTTTGGACCATTTGGTTAATAATCGGAATAATTTAATTAAGTCTGGAGAAAATAATTAGTAGTGAATTATTAAATTAAATTTTGGTGTTGTGGTGAATTAAGTCGTTATGTCGGAAAAATAAGTCGGAGGCCGTAGAAATATTATCGGAGCCAATATTATAGTTGTTATTGTGGATTAATTAGTGGGCTTGAAACCGTGTTCGAAATGGAAAATTAAGAGGGTGTTGTGTTAAGGCCCGTTAGTTGATTATTAATTGGATTATTATTATTTTCAATAAAAAGAATGAATAAAATAAAAAGGATTTATTCAGAATAAAAATAAGAAAAATATCAGTAGAAGTAGAACGTGGAAGTTGGGAAAAAGAGGAACGAAGAAATTAGGGGAAAATCGTGAAAGTTGGAGAATGAGGAAAAATGGAGAAGACGATTACGAGAAGTCGTTGTCGGAAAGTCAAAACGGAAAACCGATCTGAGATTCGAGCGACCATCGATTTAAGGTAAGAGTGGGTTCGATTCTTATAATCGGGTATGAATTCGATATGGTGATTTGGGTAGTTAGGTTGTTGTGTTTAATTGTTGTTATTGATGTTGTGTGGAAAAATCTATATATTAAGATTGAGATGTTGATTGTAAAACTTAGTTGTCTGATTTTCGGTCTTAGTTGATTTAAAAAGTTGTTTATGTTGTTGGTTGTTGTTGTTGCTGGTTGTATTTAAATGCTGGAACAATTTGTTGATTTGGGGACGACGAACATGACCGGTAGTATAAACTGAGAGATGTGGCGCAGGCCACACCTGTATTGGACACATGGCGCAGGCCATGTTGCTCTAAGCATGCCATGGCGCAGGCCATGCTGCCTTAAGCATGCCATGGCGCATGCCACAAAGGGGAAATGAAGATATTATTTCTTTTCTTTTTGTATATGGCGCAGGCCACCCTTGGTGGTTCCTGTCATGTACTAAATATGGCGTATGCCATGTGATGAGAGTGGGGCAAGGGTGGCGCAGGCCACTCTATTGTTTGGGGGAGTTTCACTTTTAATTAATACACTTTTCTTAATTAACTTAGACATAATCCAATTATAAATAATCTAAGTAATCATTGTGGAATTTAATTTAAGTTGAATTATGAATTAGCAGACTTAGCATGAAATATATTTGGTACTGAGAATTTGTATTTAATTTACATATGGTACGAATAGTAAAAGAAAATAGTTTGTAAAATAGCACTGTATTATGTGGTTTAGCAGAAGTTTCAGATTATGAATTTGACAGAAACAGTAGTAGCAGCATATCTTCTATGACAGATGATTTATAACAGAACATAGGAAATGCAAGTGTTGTAAGGGAATCGTGTTAGTCTCATAAAGTTAGAAAACAATATTAGTTAGTCGGTTTAGCCGAATTAGGCGAAAAATGGAGTTGCTCTGATTTTAATGAAATTCGTCGGGGTAAGTCGGGTAATATTATAGTTGATTTTAATGAGTTGTTTTGTTGGAAATTATGTTGTAAAGTGTTGCTACAGGTACATCTGAGTTGATAAGTTGTTCCGGTTACGAAAATGTCTTAAGTTGATATGTCGTAGGCCTGGTAAGCCAAAGTTGAATATATTGATATGTTGTAGGCCTGATAAGCCAAAGTTGAATATAAGTTGATATGTTGTAGGTCTGATAAGCCAAAGTTGAATATAAGTTGATTATGTTGTAAACGTTGTCGTGTTGCTCTTGTTGTTATGTTGTCTGAGTTGTAAAGTCGTGTATGTCATTTAAGTCATTTGCATTTGTCGGAGTTGTTGCTCACACCATATTGGCCTGAATTGGCGATTTGAGTTGAAAGTTGAAGGCTTATGCCTTGATGCCTCGATAACCTGGAAATTATTTAAGTTGGGAGTCTTACTCCGATGGTACCACATGCATAATTAGTCGAGTCACATTAAAGTTTCATTTTTGTTGAGTTGTTTATGTTGATGTTTGGTTGAAGTTGTGAAGTGGTGTTTTGTTTACGATCCTTATTCATTGTATTGTTTTTCATATACTGCTTATAATTATCGTAACTCACCCCTTTTGTTGAATGTTGACCTTATGGGGCAACGTGTAGGTAATCCGGAGGAGTAGCCGGTTACCATTAGCCGAGTCAGTGGTCAGTCGCTCTGATACATAGCACTCGGGGGGATTGACGCGTGTTTGTTTTGTTGGTCATTTGTTGTTGATGAATTTTATTTAATTAGAGAACGTAGAATGCTTATTTCTTATTTTGAAGTTGTTTCTATGTTGAATAAAGATGTTGCCTTTGTATTAACAATCTGCTGTGTAATGTTGTTATGAAGTTGAATTAATAAATGAAGTTACTTTATGTTTAATCATACAAAGTACTGTGTATTAAGTAGGAATTTAATTAAAGTTGAATTTCATTGAAAGTCGAAATGTAATATCCCGTTTATGCGAAAATTTGATGAACTCTGATTTTTATTTTTATTTTACGGGTAGAAGATGGGGTGTTACAAGGTGCACCCTATAGAGATCAACAATCTCTAGGGCTCCTTTGTCATTAACCAAAGTGTTCATCCCAAATTGTGGATCCCTATAGTAAATCATCTCAATAGAATTGTAACTTAATTCCTTAAAATATCCTAACAGTTCAAAATAGCTTCATCTATCAACATTTATTCTCAAGTCAGCAATCTCACCCCCTTTGTAAACACTCATCTCATCATCGACAAATCCACCACTATGGTGGATTGTTAGATTCAAATACTCAATCATTTCTACCAAACTCATATGTCCTATTAAGATTTGTACGAAAAAAATCAATTTCAGAAACTAATTTAAAAAACACTAAAACAAAGAAAAACCCTAAAACAAAGAAAAACCCTAAAACGTTAAACACTATGAAAAACCATAACATGTGCTTGGTTAACTTTGATTTCAACAAGAATAACGAAGATTGCTTCAGTATGTACGCGTTCTTTTGCTTCATCTTTCCATGGTTGCGTTAGGGTTCACCAACTCTTCGTTTTCCTTTTCTGAGAAATTAGTGAGATAATGCAATGTGTTTCGTTTTTTAAGTTATTCATATCCAACATGGCAAATGAATCAACAAATTGCAACACCACGTGTCCAAAACGTTTGACTTTGACTAATGGTAGGTGACGAAAGGACTAACGTGGAACCTTTTAAATACTTAAGGGACCTTTTCGACACTTTTTAAACTTAAGGGACCAAATTGGACCCAAAGGTAGTGTTAAGGGACCAATTTGGGTATTTTGCCTAAATATTTTTTCATGGACGATTGCAATTGTTTGGTCCTTAATTGCATTATGATCTTAAATATTTGTTTTAATCATAATTTTGTATAAAATAAAAACCAAAGAAATATATTAGAAATAAATGTTCTCTTTTAAATTAAATATTTTATTGTGATATATATATATATATATATATATATATATATATATATATATATATATATATATATATATAAAATTTATATTTAATTAAAATATAATTTGTTCCCATCAAATAAAGTTTTGAATTTGACTTGCAAATTATATGATAAAGTTTTAATTCAAAATAATATCTTTATGTTTTTTTTAAGAAAAATATTTGTGAAAATTTTGGTTTTCTTTTGGAGATATGTTATTTAGTAGTAGTATATATTATGCTAAATATATTTGAAATACTACGACAACACTAAAAAGACAGTGCTTTTATCAAAAAGTGTTGCTATAAGTTCTTTAAAAAAATCGCTAAAAAAAAGCTTTCCTAAAGGCTACCTTTAGAAAGCGCTTTCTAAAAACGCTGTTAAAGATCGTACATATGTCCCACCTTATAAAGCGCTTTTATAAAAGCGTTGTTATATGTTTACACTTAGAAAGCGCTTATATAGGTTTACACTTAGAAAGCGCTTTCATAAAGCGCTGCTATATATTAACCTTAGAAATCGCTTCTAAAAGTGCTGTTATAGACCTATTAAAAGAAAACGCTTTCTAAGGAAAAAGCGTTGCTAAATCAGGAACTTAAGACAACATTTTCCATTAGCGCTTACTTAGGTCATTTTTTAATTTTATCTTATTTTTTTAATTCCATTAATTTAGTTCCAAGACAAGTTAATAGCAAACCATATTTTTATTCTATCTTATGAGATATAAGATATTTACATTGTCTTGTTCCATCATCGGGAATTAAAATATTTATATCTCATAAGATAGAATTAAAATATGGTTTGTCATTAACTTGTCTTGTTTATAAGATATAATTAAAATATTATATCTCATAAATACTTATAAGATTTGTTGTTTGAATAATATATTTTCCATAATTGGAATTAATGTTCTTGTAAGATTGAAGTGTTTGAAATGAAATCTAAATGGGGTAGCTAAACATGTGGAGTAGCTAAACATGTTTGAAATGGAATCTAAATGGTGTATAACTTTATGTAAGCATATTTTTCATTTCAAATAAGTTATACACCATTTAGATTTCATATTTTCCATTTTATATTTATAATTATAAGATTGGTTATTTGTAAGTTTCTTGTGGATTTAATGTCGTAACTAATGCTCTTGAATTCAGCAAAGTCAAGTGGCACTGACTTATTCGAAGATGTATTTGTGTTTTGCATAAATCTTTACAAGAATATTACGCTATGTGGGTCTAGAAGTTGTTTACTTCTCTACAGGTAATTAGTTGTTCTCTTTCTCACCACTTTAATTAGTTATGTTTTGAATGAACTGTTATGACGGATGAGCATTACTTGCAATGACTGGGAACTAACTTAATGAATTTTATATAGGGGTTACTTGTGATCAAAGTGTGAAAGTCAGATCGTTTCCCTACAGGTAAATATTTTTTATTTTGTTTTTGTTTAGCTTAATTAGTATAACTATGGATAAGAAATGAATGTCTTCATGTCGATTGTCGAAAGAGTACAAGAATGAGGTATCAGAATTCGTTAAGTTTGTTGTTGTGCACACTGAAGACCCTCTTCGAATGATATGTCCATGATTGGGTTGCTGTTTTGACGCGGTTCAGTTGACATCGCATTCAAAGAGGCGTGGAATTGATAAACGTTATACATGTTGGAATTTGCATGGTGAGAAAATTAATAGGAAAGTTGAATCGGGGCATAATACAACCTATACTTCAAACGTGAATGGCACAGGTACATATGATTATGATCGAGTCGAAGAGATTGCAGAAGCACTTGAAGAAGATCTTAAGGATTGTCCCAAAATGTTTGAGAGGTTGGTAAGCGATGAAGAGAAACCGTTGTATAATGGTTGCATTAAATTCACAAGATTGTCTATGGTATTAAAGTTGCACAACTTAAAGGCGGACAATGGATGGTCGAATAAGAGTTTCACATAATTATTGGCCCTTATGAAAGATATGCTTCCAGAGGATAATGTTCTTCCCAATCGAACATATGAGGCAAAAAAGATGTTGTGCTCTATTGACATGAGTTATAATAAGATACATGCATGTCCAAATGATTGTGTTTTGTTTCGAAATGAGTATGCATTGTTAAATGAGTGTCCTAAATGCAGTGTCTCTCGATATAAGAAAAATTTGTTTCCAGCGAAAGTCTTATGGTATTTTCCTATAATTACGAGATTTAGAAACATATTTCATAGTGAGACCAATTCAAGATAGTCGACTTGGAATGCAGATGAAAGAGTTATTGATGGAAAGTTTCGACATCCGACAGGTTCATCACAGTGGATGAAAATTGATGATGATTATCCTGAATTTGGAAAAGAAACAAGAAACCTTCGCTTGGAATTGTGATGGAATGAACCCGCACGGTATTCAAAGTATCTCACATAGCACTTGGCATGTGATCATTATGATTTATAACCTACCTTTGTGGCTATGTATGAAGTGTAAGTACATGATGTTATCTATGTTGATTTATGGGCCTAGACAACCAGGGAATGACATAAACGTATACTTGGCACCCTTAATCGAAGATTTAAAGTTTTTGTGGGAGAACGGTGTGGAGGTTTATGATGAAAGAAAGTTTCAACTCGAGGGCGATGTTGTTTGGCACAATTAATGATTTTCCAGCATACATAAATCTATCAAGGTACAACATCAAAGGTCAATGTGCATATCCTATTTGTGAAGATAAAACAGATTGGACGCGATTGGAGTTTGGTCAGAAGAATGTCTTTCTCGGTCATCGTAGATTCTTAAATTCTAATCATCACTATCGTGGGTGGAGTAAAGAATTCAATGGAGAGCCAGAACAAGGTAGAGCTCTACCTATATTGACAGGTGATCAAATTTTTGAAAAGGTGAAAGATGTGAGTACTCAGTTTGGCAAGCCTTTTGCATATACACTTGTCAATAGTGGGTGGTAGAAGAGGGAAATTTTTTTTTTGAACTGCCATATTGGAAGTCATTGTATGTAAGACATTTTCTCGATGTTATGCATATTGAAAAAATGTATTTGACAGTGTTATTGGTACGTTACTCAATATACAAGGAAAGTCTAAGGATGACCTTAAAGCAAGAAAGGACTTGATAGAGATGGGGATAAGAACTGAATTAGGACCCTTGAAGAAAGGAAAACGAACATATCTACCACATGATGCGTATGATCTATCTAGAAAGGAGAAAAAGTATTGTGTAATTTACTAAGTGAAGTTAAAGTTCTAGAATGATACTCTTCAGATATTAGAAGACTTGTGTCTATGAAAGACCTCAAGTTAAAGAGTTTAAAGACGCATGACTGCCATGTTATAATGGAACATTTTCTACCAATAGGTATACGTTCTATTCTGCCAGAAAAAGTAAGAAGCGCAATAACTAAATTGTGTTTATTTCTTCAAGTCAATATGTAGTAAAGTGATCGATCCTGCAATCTTACCAACATTGCAAAAAGAAATAGTTATTACTTTGTCTGATCTTGAAATGTATTTCCCCCATTGTTTTTTGACATAATGGTTCATCTAGTTGTTCATCTGGTGAAAGAGGTGTGGACCGGCTTATATGAGATGGATGTACCCTACTGACGTTATATGAAAATATTAAAAGGGTATGTGAAAAATCGAAGTCGACCAGAGGGTTATATTGTCGAACAATACATTTTTGAAGAAGCGATTGAGTTTTGTACTGAATATATGTCCAATGTACAATCAATTGGACTCCCAATTCTCATATTGTCAGGAAAAAAAGTTAATTGGAAATGAAGTTGTGACAGTATCAAGGGTCGAACAAGATCAAATGCATTTGTATGTTCTGCACAATGAGAATGAGGTTGAGTTGTATGTTGAAATACACAAGGATGCTCTCTGAGGTTTAAATCCGAATAGTAATGAGAATTGGATTGCACAAGAGCACAATCGAAGTTTCATACATTGGTTTAAGATCATATTTATTCAAAGTATTATTCAGATCATGCTTCAATAACAGAAAGGTTGAGATGTTTAGCATATGATCCAAGTTTGGTTGGGTTTTCTTATAGCGCATACGCAATTAATGGATACACATTTTATACCAAAGAACAAGATGATAAAAGTACTATGCAAAATAGTGGTGTCACAGTGGTAGCTGAAGCAATGCACATCTCAAGTGTGAAGGACTTCAACCCCAAATTTGCAAATTTGTCATATTTTGGGGTTATCAAGTGCATTTGGGTGTTTGATTATGAGAAGTTCTAGATTCTTATATTTCGTTGCAAGTGGGTTGAAAATAATAATGGCATATGGATGGATAAGTCAGGATTTTTGCAAGTGGATCTTAATAGGGTGGGGTACAAAGATGAGCCTTTTATTCTAGCATCTTAAGTTAAAGAAATGTTATATGTCACTAATCCGACAAGTACAAAATGGTCTATAGTGCTTTTATCTAACAAAGTAATTGATGAAAACATTGGAGATCAAGGTGATATTGATGTTGATATTGAATCATTCACTAGAAATGATCAAGATGAAAATAATATAGCGAATGAATCATATACTAGAAATGATCATAATGAGGACATTTGGATCAACCCAACCTCCCGAGTTGTTAGGAGACGGGTAGAACATATTCCAACCAAAAAAGGAAAGAGACGTTAGTGAAAATTACTAATTATAAAATTATAGCTTATATCATTCAATAATATTAAATAGTTGTCATGTTATATATATTCAATGGATTATGGATTTTTATATTTGTCATTTAATTTTTGGTTTTTTTCTTTCTTACAGGTCAAATGGCTAGTAACCAGGAAGACTCGCACGAGACACATGATACAAATGAAGCTCAAAATGTAGAAAGTGAAATTAAACGAGGAATAACTATTATGAAGTCAATCATTTGTGCAAGAGATAAAGGGATCAAATTTGATGTACATTGGAGTGATGAAAACCAACTAAACGAGCCTAACGGTTCAATGTTGACTAGTTACATAGGTTCCCTTGCCCGTCAGCACATTTCAATCACCAGTGATAATTGGAGGAAACAATTGTTGCAAGCCAGTAAAGATAAAATATGGACTGAGATACAGGTACTTACCAAATATGATTGATGTTATTAGATTTTTGTTAATGATTAAGTCTTTAATTTACTTATACTAACACACTTTATGTGTATGTTTTTTCATAGAGGTCTTTTAATATTGATGAAAGCCGAAAAAAATATTGTTTTCAATTGACCGAAAAAAGACACAGAGGGTTTCGAACTATGTTATCAAACAAATATCTTAGGGGTGAGGACAAAAATTTGTTGAAGCAGAACTTCCATAGTTGTATGCGGACTTGATTACACCTGAAGATCATGGGGCACTTTTGTAGCCAAACGAAAAACCGAAAAAATTCAATGTAATGTTAATTTGTCATGTCTATTAATTGTATTATATACTTGTTACATTAGTTTGTTCTGATATGACTTAAACTTGTTTATCCAGGAATTAAGTGTCATGAATCGCATAAGAGCATTAAAACTCGTGTATCCATACAGAAAATGGTTTTTGGGATATGCACGCTTAGAACATAAAATGGTAAGTATATATAAATGTTATGATTTTATTAATTGTCTTATTGTGTTATAATTGATTATCTTATTATTTATCTCAATGTGTAGTTAGAAGAGACAAAAAGTGAAGAAACGTCACTTCTGAAACATATTTTGTGGAAGGAAGCTCGTGTGGGCAATTGTAACACCCCAAAGTCGATTTTGATATAATTGATGTGTTGTTGTGAATTATGAAGATTTATTGATGATTTGATGTTTTGTGGAAAATTGAGTGTGACTTAATATTTTAATAATATTAGGATATTAAGAATAGTGGGTTTATTTAATTAATTGAGATTAAATAAATTAAACAAGGAGAATTAAAGAGTAAGGGTATTGAGGTCTTTTGGTAAAGGTTTAGTGAGGGTAAGATGGGAAAAGACTAAAGAGGTCCTAGGGGCAAGAGTGACTAAGAGAAGGTAGTTGGGTTTGGTACGATCATTGAGAACAATCGCACTTTTGGAGAGAAAGGAAGAAGAGCTATGAGGAAGGATAACTAGAGTGGAAGGCTTGAAGTTTTTGCGAGAAGTTATCGAAAAGATTACGAAACCTAAGGTATGGGGAGTAATTTCTATTTGGTATAGCAATGTATAAATAAGAATTGAGGTTTTAAGGGAGAGCCTTAGGGTTATGGGGTTTTGTTGATGATTGTGTTGTATGATGATGTTTTATGATGAAATTGATAGTAAATAATGATGTTATTTGATGTATATGATGATACCATGATGAATAAGGGTTATGGTGATGATTTTTCTGGGTTATTGCTGCTGATTACTGGTTTTTAGAGGGTTTTATCACAGAGGAGCAATTTTGAAATCGCAGAAAAATTGCAGAAATCGCGAAGCTCGCTTAGCGAGGAAATGGAACTTTTGAACCTCTGAATACAGAGAGTTAGGCGCTTAGCGAGGGGGTCAGCTCGCTTAGCAAGACCTCACATGTTTTGAAAAATTATTTAATTAAAAAAAATTAGATAATTGATGTGCTTTGTTGTTTTAAGATGTTATGAGGTTTTATTGATGTTGTATGAGGTGTTTAGAGGCTATATGAGTAGGATTTGGTGATAAAATGATGTATGATGACTTGAATTATTTTTATGAGTTTATGAAGTATGATTACATGATGTAGAGTAAGATGTTAAATGAGTATGTGATATGATGATTAATGAAGAATGAAGATGCAATACTTATGATGATTTGATGAGGATGTGTGTATATCGTGTCTTGCATTCATAGCATGATTTATGAGGGAACTTCGGTTTGTTGGTAGCTTCAATCCTATTGTGTGAATTGAAGTGATATGATGTTATGATGTGCTCCCTTATGGAGGGTTGATGGCCCAGTGTCCATCCATGAGTATGTTTTGGTACCATGTGATATTAAGAGTTTGCATTTTCATTCTAAATGACAAAGCATGAATTGCATTGAGTCGTGTAATGATGTGATGTAATTGAGGTTGTGAACATGTGATGTATTTGATGTTGTGAATGAATGAGTTGTATGATGATTTGATTATGTTTTGTGAATCCATGTTTATAAATTCTAATTTTTATATTACTTTATTGAATGTGAATTTACTCACCCTGCCTACCTTTTGTGATGGTTTATTATGACATCCTGCAGATACTCAAGGTTAGCTCGGTACACGTTTAACTCGGAGTTAGTGAGTTTGTCGTGGTTAGTTAGAAGTGGAGTCCTGCTCTGTGTCTAGTAACATCAGGATGGGTTTTGCTTGATGACTTGAGTTTATTTTGTTTAGTTGGTTAAAATGTTGTTCTTTTAATTTTATAGAGATTTAAATGATGTTTTGGATTAAATTATGATGTTTCTTTTAATTAAAGATGAAAGATGATTGTTTTGGTTTTTCCGCTACGTAGTTGTTGGAAAGAGTTTGAATTGTTCATGATTTTATAACCCATGTTACGGGACATGATTAATATGATGTTTTAAGGTGTTTGAGTTATGAGAAATGTGATGCCCTTTCATGAGGGAACTCTGATAATTGATTAAATTGTTTTATAATTGTGTTGGGGTAGAAAGGGTGTTACATTAGTGGTATCAGAGTAGGTCGGTCTGTATGGTTGTGTCATGTTGTTGTCAGATGTGTCGGTTGTTGTGTTTGAGTGTTTTGAGATTCATTTGTTTTTCTGATGTTGTTAGTGATTTGTAGAATGGCTGTGAATCATGCTCTTACAGATGCAGTAGCCACACTTTCTCAGGCTACAGTGCAGAACAATGTTCGCGATGAATTTCATGCCTTGGGGGTATTTCAGAGGAATAATCCGCCTAAGTTTGAGGGTACTCTTGAACCTGAGAACACGCATAAGTGGTTGAATGCAATTGAGAAGATTTTCAGGACTATGGCATGCTCCAATGCTCAGAAGGTGCAGTTTGGCACCCACATGCTGGATGAAGAGCCTGAGGATTGGTGGGATAATACCCGTCAAAGACTGAAAGGTGTTGGGGATGCGATAACTTGGAACGTGTTCAGGAGGGAATTTCTAAGTAAGTACTTTCCTGAAGACACTCGTGGCAAGAAAGAGGTTGAATTCTTGGAGATGAAGCAGGGAAACATGACAGTGGCAAAGTATGCTGTCAAGTTTGTGAGGTTAGTGAAGTTTTGTCCTCACTACAATCGTGATGATGTTGAGTTGTCTAAGTGCTTGAAGTTTGAGAATGGGCTGAGACCAGAGATCAAGCAAGTGATTGGGTGTCAACGGATCCGCAGGTATACTGAACTAGTGGACAAGAGTAGGATCTACGATGAGGATAGTCGAGCTCGATCTACTCACTATAAGCAAATGAGTGAGAAGAAAGAGAAGGGTCAGTTTCGAGTGAAACCTTATGCGAATCCAAATGACAAAGGGAAACCGAAGGTTAGTGATGGGAAGAAGCCAAGTGCGGGAGCGGGTTCCACTCCTCTCAAGTTCTATAAGTGTGGAGAAGCAGGTCACAAATCTGACGTGTGTATTGCCACAATGATTAGATGTTACAAATTTGGTAAGAGGGGTCACATGAAGGATGAGTGTCCGAATGCAGGACCAACTTGTTTCAATTGTAGTGAAGAGGGACATATCAGTACTCAGTGTCAGAAACTGAAGAGGGTTGCTACTACTGCTCAAACTACTGGTAGAGTGTTCGCTTTGAGTGGCTCAGAAGCTCAAAATAAGGATATTTTAATTCGAGGTACTTGCTTTATTAATGATGTTGAGTTGGTTGCTATAATTGATACCGGTGCTACTCATTCGTTTATTTCACTTGAGTATGCGACCAGGTTGAATTTGCCTTTGATTGTTATGGATGGTAATATGTTGATAGAGATGCTTGCTAACGGTTCAGTTATGACTAAATGTGTGTGTTTCGAAATGTCCTTTGACCATTTATGGTAAGGATTTCTTGATGGATTTGGTGTGTTTTCCCTTACGCCATATGGATGTTATGCTTGGTATGAATTGGCTGGAGTTCAACTTTGTGCACATCAATTGTTATACAAAGTGTCATACCCTAATTTTTGACCATAAGATTTTTCACATCTCATCTACATCTTGCATACAAACAAGATTGCACACTGGTTCGTTTATCCTTCTCGGGTGCAGGTTTATGCCTCACATGGGATCACCGTTTTTTATTTGCTTTCATTTGTTTATGTTTACTAACCATTAATTAAAATCCAAACAAATATTTTGTTTCCTTTTACTAACCTTTTTTCAGGAAGAGGAACCATTGAAAATGCCAAAAATAACAGTCCTACAGTTCGAGTAAAATTTCACAGACAAAAGTCGAAGTTGATCCGCAAAAAATTCAAATTTATTTGATCAAGGATTTACCAAGTTAATTGATTCATTCAAAGGATTTCCAAGGTTCGTGTGTTTATTTCCAAGCCTTCTTCGACGTACAAAAAGAATCGGGCCACAACAACCAAGCAACCTCATTTGAATAAAATATTCAAATTTTTGCTTGGTTAACCGGTTAACCAGTGCGAAATTTGAATATTTTATTCAAAATTCAGCACCCTTAAATCATTGCTATAATTGGAAAATTCTAGATCCATTGGTCTTTGATTTTTCTACATCACTTTGATCATTTCCTACCATAAACCCTCACTAATCACCACTCTTTTCCATTTCCCACCAAATTTGCAATTATCAAGCCTAATTTTAATTACCAAAGCAAGCTACATTCCACCAAATTCCCATACCTAAAGTCTTTAAATAGGACCATAATTTCATTCATTCACCAAGCTTTGAAAATCCAACAAATCCCTTGCAAAATACTTCCCCAAAACCAAAAGTTCACTAAAGCTCTTTTTCTTTCTTTTGAAGTTATCAAGAATTCACATTGAATTCTTGACTAACTTGAGCTAAACCTTCATCTTACTCTTTCTTGTTCATCAATTTTAGTAGATCTAAGTTTGATTTGGTCCAATTTGAAGAAGTGCTTTTGGTAATTCATCTCTTTCCATAAAACCATATTCACCATCAACATTCAAGATGTAGATCTTTGGTGCCTTTATTTCTAGATCCTTTGGATCTTTATTTGTTGTTTGATTGCAGGGATTTCACTATATTTTGGTTTTAAAATTCGTGCAAATTCAGATCATGATCATCAAATGTTTGTGAAAATGTTTTAAAATGGATCATGCTGAATTTTCTGCATTTTTCTGCTACTGGTACAACGTTAACTAGTTAACCATTTATGGTGTAAACCGGTTAACCGATTAACTAGTTTAAAACTGCGCAGGTTTTGCCTGCATTAACCGGTTAACCAATTGGTTAACCGGTTAACGCAAATCAGAATTGTGTTTTTGGCTTGTTTCAAGCCCCTTTTTGGTTCCTCTTTCTTCTCCTTCTTCCTCCTTTTTATTTTTACCTTGGGAAGCACTTTTGGGAGTTATTTCTCCTTAATTTAAATGAACTTTGGGTATAGATTAGAGTAGTTAATGTTCATTAATTCAAAACTACCTTTAAGTGGATTATTCAATTCATTTAAGGTACTTTGCATTAGTGATACATTTTCATGCTTGAATCCACCAAGATGAGTGATTGAACTTAAGGATGGAAGAATACCATGAATGCGGCTTAATTTGGTATTCACCTTTAGTTTTATAGGGTATTGCGTCCGGATAGCGATTTACATATCGTTTATCTCGCATGCATTGGCACTAACATTATACACCTTAATTGGTGGTGGCCGGACTCATTTGTAGGGTAATTACTCCGTAAATTACTCGGCGATTGATTAACATAGACCTAAATTTGTCCCTAATTCGGAATAAAAATCTAATTGGGTACTTGAACTTTCGTGGACCGGATCTCTTGTTGATCGCGTAATCTCAAAGCGGTTAATCATATTGTATTAAGAATCGAGACTTATGAATGTTTGATGCGTAGGTGCTTTGGGTCTCCCAATCGCCTTTCAAATTTCATTGAATTCGGTTCGATTTGCCTTGATTAATCGCTATAGTGTAAGATGCTAAGCGGATCCGGTTGCCTTTCGATTTTGGTTACTCTTTTGGCTGTGGTTGATTAAGTTCACCATACCATAATTATGTAAATATTATTATACTACTACTACTACTATTAATATTTTAGATTCTTGCACTTTAATTTCTTTTACTACTAACATTTAAATTCCTGCCCTTTTATTTGCTTTTATTTTATTATGCTTTATTCATCCATTATCATGTTTATTATTTTTACTCTTATTATTATTGTATTGATTTTCCTTTTCTCCATTTGGACACAATAAAGGATAAAAATATAAAAAAACTTGTGACTTTAATTTTGGACTATGGCCACTATCCTTAGCATTGGACTTGGAGTTTTGGACTTAGATTTTAGGATCTTGCCCTTTGCTTGAGTTATTATGGATTGAAGACATTGGCCTTGATTTGGTTCACTTGTTTATGAAGATGAAGTCCTATTGCTTTGAAGAATGTTCACCATACGGTTTGATCATTCTTCCTTTAACTTTTACTTTAAGTCTTAGGATAGTCCCTTCATCTATTCCCACTTCTTAAATTTTCAAATCTTCTTCCTATTTCAAAACCTTCTTTGTTTTCAAACTAAAAACTTCTTTCATAATCAAACCTTGACTTAGGTCAAGTGGTTTTACCTTTTTATTTCGTTTCTTAATAAATGTTAAACCACATAAGCATATCGAAACTTTCTTTTCAAAATACTTTAAAAAATGCAAAAACTCATTCAATTGTTTTTTGTGCCCTCATGCACCTTTCTTTTTAGCCTTTTTTATGTTTAGATATGATTCACTCTTTCTAGCGGAATTATTCGCTAAAGAATGACAACTTATCTTTACATTTTAAAATTAATTCAACACATAGTTTCCTTTTCACATTTTGTACCGCGAACTACGAGGTTTTGATCTCGCGTTGCACTTTGTGGGTACGTAGGCATGAGACGAACGTCTCTTCAAACACAAAAATCTTAAAAACATTTATCTTCTCATCTCTTCAATCTCCTTCAAACAAACCATTTTCAAACCAAAAAAGCAATAAATATTTCAAAGGGCTCCCGTGGAGTACCGCAGACATTTTGGGTGCGTAAAACCTTCCCAATTTGTAACCAATCCCCTTACCCGTTCTCTGCTTGATTCTTTTAGCTTTTTGCTTTTAGATTCATTAAGATTTTATTCGCACTTTCTTCCTTTTCCATTTGGAATAAAATAAAAGCGCGGTGGCGACTTTGTTTACCTTGAGTTAAGTTAACCAATTGCTTACACTCATGATTTTACCGCTATGGAAAAGTGGCGACTCTGCTGGGAACTTAATCTCTAAGTGGATTCGTCCTACTTTGATTTATTTACTGCTTTGGTTTGATTTGTTTGTTATTTTGTTTGTTCTGTTTCGATTTTGGTGATCCTCTGTGAGTGAGATAGATTCTAACTCGGATCTGAGTTGAACTTATGATAGGACGGCGATATTCGAAGCGATACGCGATGGAGTAGTCCAAAGCGATATCAATTTGATAATCTCCACTCGGTTAGGCTCTCTTGGATTATCAATGTCATGATGAGTAATCATACATGGCATTATTTTCCGACCTTGAGTTGATCATACTGAGGACCGTAGAACCCTTAACCCATCCAAGCCAATTTAGGAACGTAGTGTGGAAACTATCTGGGTGTAAACCTAAGGTGGTTGTCACGCGATAGTACACTCGGACGAGGTCTATTTTAAGAATGTTATCGGTTAGGGAGTAATCCAACGTACCGATAATATTCTAAAGATGGCTGTTAACTTTGGGAACCTCTGTTAGAACCCTTTTGGTTTTCTGCAGGTACAATGAAGACAAACCTTAGTACATGCCTTTGTGGGTTGTTGGTTCTTTTCCTTTGACTCCATGCTCGTGATCCGAACCTTTGAACCTGTGTGCTTTGTGTGATCTTGTTTGTGGTTGTTGCATCTACATATTCATCATGATCATCATCACTTCCATTTTCTCAAGGAAAACAATTTCGATTATTGCAAACATTGGAAAAAAACAAATATTCCTTTTTGTCAAGATTTTTCATGACCGTATGCTTGATGTTGACCATGTTAGCAATAATCGAGTTTGCTTTTCTGAAAATGGAAGTGACCATTGCATATCATTGCATCCTCGCATATTCTTGTGTTCATCCGAGTTGTGTGGGAACTCATCTCGGTTGTTTCCTTCTTCAGTTGTCTGTTGATCCGTCAAGTTGTCTCATCAACACAGATACGGAACTAGAGCTGCTAACAAATTGAGAGCTATCAGATTGAGAATGGAAAACCAAGAACAACATAACTTGGAAGTCCGAATGGATATTGATGAGTTGAAGGCCAATATGACCAGGCTCACTGAAATGATGCAAGTTCTGATTGCTCGAGGTGAACCACCTCAAAGGACTGTTATCTCTGAAGTTTCAACCGTTGTTGTTGACCCTCCTGTGATTCAGTAACCGGTTTCTACTTGGCCAGAATTTGGGTTACCTCCGGATTATGTGCCAGTTTCTGCTACTACTCAAATGGTTGGCCCATCTGTTGTGCGAATCTTTTCAGCTCAGACATTTGCCGAACCTCAACCTGTTGCGCACACTACTGCTCAAGCTACTTATCAAAATTCTCCTTTTGCGTATCATGTTATTGGTCCACAAGCTGAAAGTCATGGTGAACCTGGATATATGGATGAAGTTAGAGAGAAATGCTTGACTCTTGAGAAGAGGGTAAGAGGTTTAGAAGGGAAAGATGTTTTTGGTGCTGCTGCAATAGACATGTGTTTGGTCTCTGACCTAGTTTTGTCTGATAAGTTCAAAGTTCCTGTATTCGAGAAATACAATGGGCATACTTGTCCAAAGATTCATCTACTGATGTATTGTCGTAAAATGGTTGCACATGCCAAGGATGACAAGCTGTTTATTCACTGTTTTCAAGATAGTCTGGGTGGTGCTTCTATGAAGTGGTATGTAGGACTTGAGAAGAGTCACATTCGAAGCTGGAAGGATTTACCTGATGCTTTTGTAAAGCAGTATAAGTACAATTTGGACATGGCCCCTGACCGTCGTCAACTTCAAAACATGTCACAGAAAGAGAAAGAATCGTTCAAAGAATACGCTCGGTGTTGGAGAGAGCTAGTTGCTCAAGTGGAGCCACCTTTGGCCGAGAAATAATTAACTGGTTTGTTCATGGACACTCTTCAACCTTTCTTTTAGGAGAATATGGAAGGAAGCGTTTCATCTGGTTTTGCTGACCCAATCACTGTTGGAGAAAGACTAGAAAAAGGTATCAAGAAAGGTAAGATTACCAATGCTGAATCTTCTAATGTTGCAAGAAAGACTCATGGGAACCTTCAAAAGAGAAGAGATGGTGATGCTTATGTTGTTTCAACTGAAAGGAAGCCTTATCGCCAACAACAACGATATGTTCAACCATATGTAGTTGCAGTTGCTCCTGTTGTCAAAGCTCAACCAACTCAAGCTCAAGCTCCTCATCCTACTGCTAAACCAAATAAGTATCGCAATAGGACAAATTATGATCCTATCCCGTTGACTTACAATGAGTTGTATACTTCTTTGATTAAGAGTGGTATGATTACTACCAGGCCTCCACCTGCTGTTTCAGATCCTCTTCCAGCTTACTATAGATCGGATATTCGCTGTGAGTTTCATCAAGGTGGAACTGGTCACAACGTGGAACACTGCTTTGCACTGAAGGCTAAAGTGCAAGAACTTATCAGGAATAACATCCTTTTCTTTCATGACACAAATCCTAATGTTGTCAACAATCCTTTACCGAAGCATGAGAAGTGAAACTTCAGATGACTTCAACTGTCAAATTATCTTCAAGGCCAAAATATCAGACGAGATAACTCATCCTTGTTGCTGATGGATCATTAGGCCATTGTTTCTTTATGTTTGTAATTTTCTTCAATTGTATTGACTTGTTTGCTTTTAAGCTTGTTTGTACTTTCATGTTGATTTTAATGAAATAAGCATTGCTTTGTATTGATTCAATTTCATTTACTATTTGCATCTTTATGCTTTATATTTGAAGTTCATTTTTCTTTCTCAAGCTTTTATAATGATTGGAGGGAGAATGATGAAAACAAGGTACCCATAATTGTTGTTGGTATGCTTTCAATTGAGAATTGGCTGATGATATACAGACATTGTTTCAAATCCCAAACACAGGAGAAATAAGGAAGTTAATCCCTTGTCAACCCCTTTGAGCCTTGAAGTTGGAGTTTCTTTCTATTCGAAAAAACCCGCAATTTTAACCTGGGGATGGGTAGTTCTCGATTAATTAGAATGTGTATTCAAGTACAAGAGAATCATTCAAGACACTTTTCAATAAAGGTTGCAATCTAAAGTTTTCCTTTATACACATCATAGAAGTGTTAAAGATGTCTCTCAATTCAAAAGCAAATGATGGTTCGTCGTAATCATTAAGCCAGACAATCATTATCTTTCAAACAAAAATTATATTGAAAAAAAATGATGATAAAAAAAAGAATCAAAACCTGCTAAGTCAAAACCTATGAAGTAGATTTAGGCAAAAAAAACTGGGGCATCCCGCTGGCTGTAAGTTCAAATGACACAGTTCAGGCAAAAGTTAGGGACAATAAAAGAAAGATTTGTCAAAAGGTCATCAAAATCCTCAACAAAATAAGATGAGTGGACCAAAGTCTTCACCAGAAATAACAAAATGGAGAGAGGTGACTGCTATCTCAAAATCCTTAGCTTATGAACCATCTTCATTTGTGCAATCCCAAATGTCTTGGAACTTGAATGCATAGGCTGAATTAATTGAATGTAGGACTGGAGTTCATCACGAAGTTGGGTTGGGTACAAATAAACTTTGAGTTTATATCCTTTGTTTCATAAACCGTGAACCATACCACGTTACAACCTTCAAAAGTCCTAATTGAATCCCGGTTTCTTTTGAAAAACATATTACAACAAGATTGCGTAAATTGACTCCCAAATTTGTTACTAATCATTCGTTTCTTGACTTTACTTTATCTCTCATTTTGACTCAACCGTCGTGTTTTGAAGATGTTTTCATTTACTTTACCTCAATGAATTTCATTCCAAAAAATGATTGTTGATTTCAAAATTTGGCATGAACTTTGCATTAGAATTACCAGGATTGTAAAAACACTTTTTATTTGCAAACAAACTTTCCTCATCAAGGAATTTTCAAGCAGTTGAGAAACTTGGTCAGTGATCTTATCAGGGGAAAGTTATTCCTAGGTCCTATGGTTCAAAAAAGTTGTTGCTCAATACAATTGGTTCTCAGATTTGGTTAATCAGAAGCTCTGCAATATTCATACTGGGTTTATTTTCTCAACATTCATTTCAAGAACTGAAGCCATGATCAGTTTATTCTTCTCAACAATCATTTCAAATATTTGATCAATTTTCTCCAACAGTAGTCAGGAACTGAATCCATTATCAATCTACTTTCATCAGTCATTGTACTTGGGGCAACTTTCTTCAAGAATCCCTAAGCAGTTTTTCATGACTTTTCTCAAAATATTTTCAACTTGATACAGTTTACCGGTGTGACCGAGATTTTTTCAAGAGTAACATCTCTAATCTTCGAGCAGAATGGCAGTGATCTCCATGTTGAGGAATCAATCTTCCATCTTTTCCACTCCTTTAAGAGTCTAAACTGGTTGTCAAGCATTTTCGCTCATATTATTTTCTTGGGTGTGTTATTCCCCATTTTCATATATGTTTGCATATATGAGTGTGTTAGTCTTCATTATGTGTTTCTCGAGGTCTTGTTGTTTTCAACTTCTTACCTTGTGATCAAAGTCCAACTTACTTGGCACCTACAAAAATACTTGTCTGTCCTTCTTACCCGATGTTATTCTGGATATCCTTGTTTGTTCTGATGTTTACCCAGAACTGTCACCTCTATCTGATGTTGTTCCAGATATGTTAAACCTTTATCTGATGTTTTCCCAGAACTTTAACCTTTATCTGATGTTATTCCAGATATGATGGTAACCTTTGTTCTGATGTTTTCCCGGAACCTTTTAGTGTTTATCTGATGTTTGTCCAAATATACCTTGCTTTGATGTCTCTCCATAATCTTTTCTTACCAAATTGTTTTTCTCAGATATTACACCCTTTTATCCAAGGCTATTGTTGGATGTTACATTTCTCATTTCATTCAAGGATAATGTTGAATGTTATGATACACCCTTTTATCCAAGGCTACTGTTGGATGTTACATTTCTCACTTCATTCAAGGCTACTATTGGATGTTGTGATTCACTTTTCTCTCTGAGGCTACTTTCGTATGTCTATAACGGGGTTATCATTGTGTTGATGAACTTTCCGGGACTTTTTCTCACTTTGTTCAAGGCAACTGTTGAATGTTGTGATTTTCTTCTCTCCGAGGCTAATGTCAGATGTTCATATTGAAATCATCATTGTTTTTGATGTGTTTTCCAGAACTTTTCTTATTTCATTCAAGGCTACTGTTGAATGTTATGATTCTCTTTCTATCTGATGCCACTTTCGAATATTTCCAGTAAATTCGTTTATGCCATTCTTGGATGCTTCTAATGAACTTTCTGTGTTTTTTCACCTCATTCAAAGCTACTATTGGATGTTGTGGTCTCTTATCCTCAGCTGAGCCACGTTGTGCTCTCCAGTTGTCGCGTGTTTTGTTTCCCCGTCGGAGTTTCATGCTCCTTTTCTATCCAATTCCATTCTTGGGCCTCTTTGCCTCAGCTGAGCCACGTTGTGGTCTTCAGTTGTCGCGTGCTTTGTTTCCCCGTCGGAGTTTCATGCTCCTTATCCCCATCGTTTATTTTAAGTCGTCTTTTTCCTTACGAATTTCTCTGCATTTCATATGCGTTCGTAACATTTTCATAACATTTCCATTTCATATCGTTTCATATCATTTTTATTTCGTTTCATTTCATTCCATTCCATTTTTTGGAATCTTAGGATAAAAAATTGGGTTCTTGATATTTAAGTATCTTCCATCTTATTGAAATGAAGATGTCAATCTTCATATCTCTGGATTGAAGAAAATTAAATAGGGGCATCTACCATATCCTAATTTTTGACCCTAATATTTTTCGCATCTCATCTACATCTTGCATACAAATAAGATTGCGCACTAGTTCGTTTATCCTTCTCGAGTGCAGGTTTATGCCTCACAGGGGATCACCGTTTTTTATTTGCTTTCATTTGTTTATGTTTACTAACCATTAATTAAAATCCAAACAAATATTTTGTTTCCTTTTACTAACCTTTTTTCAGGAAGAGGAACCATTGAAAATGCCAAAAATACCAGTCCTGCAGCTCGAGTAAAATTTCACAGACAAAAGTCGAAGTTGATCCGCAAATAATTCAAATTTATCTGATCAAGGATTTCCCAAGTTAATTGATTCATTCAAAGGATTTCCAAGGTTCATGTGTTTATTTACATGCCTTCTTCGACGTACAAAAAGAATCGGGCCACAACAACCAAGCAACCTATTTGAATAAAATATTCAAATTTTGGCTTGATTAACCGGTTAACCAGTGCGAAATTTGAATATTTTATTCGAAATTCAGCATCCTTAAATAATTGATATAATTGGAAAATTCTAGATCCATTGGTCTTTGATTTCTCTACATCACTTTGATCATTTCCTACCATAAACCCTCACTAATCACCACCCTTTTCCATTTCCCACCAAATTTGCAATTACCAAGCCTAATTTTAATTACCAAAGCAAGCTCCAATCCACCAAATTCCCATACCTAAAGTCTTTAAATAAAATCATATTTCATTCATTCACCAAGCTTTGAAAAGCCAACAAATCCCTTGCAAAATACTTCCCCAAAATAAAAAATTCACTAAAGCTCTTTTTCTATCTTTTGAAGTTATCAAGAATTCACATTGAAATCTTGACTAACTTGAGCTAAACCTTCATCTTACTCTTTCTTGTTCATCGATTTCAGGAGATCTAAGTTTGATTTGGTCCAATTTGAAGAAGTGCTTTTGGTAATTCATCTATTTCTATAAACCCATATTCACCATCAACATTCAAGATGTAGATCTTTGGTGCCTTTGTTTCTAGATCCTTTGGATCTTTATTTGTTGTTTGATTGCAGGGATTTCACTGTATTTTGGTTTTAAAATTCGTGCAAATTCAGATCATGATCATCAAATGTTTGTGAAACGGTTTTAAAATGGATCATGCTGAATTTTCTGGATTTTTCTGCTTCTGGTACAACGTTAACCGGCTAACCATTTATGGTGTAAATTGGTTAACCAGTTTAAAACTGCACATGGTTTGCCTGCGTTAACCGATTAACGCAAGTCAGAATGGTATTTTTGGCTTGTTTCAAACCCCTTTTTGGTTCCTCTTTCTTCTCCTTCTTCCTCCTTTTTATTTTTACCTTGGGAAGCACTTTTGGGAGTGATTTCTCCTTAATTTCAATGAACTTTGGGTGTAGATTAGAATAGTTAATATTCATTAATTCAAAACTACCTTTAAGTGGGTTATTCAATTCATTTAAGGTACTTTGCATTTGTGATACATTTTCATGTTTGAATCCACCAAGATGAGTGATTGAACTTAAGGATGGAAGAATACCATGAGTGCGGCTTAATTTGGTATTCACCTTTAGTTTTGTGCGGTATTGCGTCCGGATAGCGATTTACATATCGTTTATCTCGTATGCATTAGCACTAACGCTATACACCTTAATTGGTGGTGGCCGGCCTCATTTTTAGGGTAATTACTTCGTAAATTACTCGGCGATTGCTTAACATAGATCTAAATTTGTCCCTAATTCGGAATAAAAATCTAATTGGGTACTTGATTTTTCGTGGACCGGATCTCTTGTTGATCGCGTAATCCCAAAGTGGTTAATCATATTGCATTAAGAATCGAGACTTATGAATATTTGTTGCGTAGGTGCTTTGGGTCTCCCAATCGCCTTTTATTATGCTTTATTCATCCATTATCATGTTTATTATTTTTACTCTTATTATAATTGTATTGATTTTCCTTTTATCCATTTGGACACAAAAATATTAATAAAGGATAAAAATCTAAAAAAACTTGTGACTTTAATTTTGGACTATGGCCACTATCCTTAGCATTGGACTTGGAGTTTTGGACTTAGATTTTAGGATCTTTCCATTTGCTTGAGTTATTATGAATTGAAGACATTGGCCTTGATTTGGTTCACTTGTTTATGAATATGAAGTCCTATTGCTTTGAAGAATGTTCACCATACAGTTTGATCGTTCTTCCTTTAACTTTTACTTTAAGTCTTAGGGTAGTCCCTTCATCTCTTCCCACTTCTTAAATTTTTAAATCTTCTTCCTATTTCAAAACCTTCTTTGTTTTCAAACTTAAAACTTATTTCATAATCAAACCTTGACTTAGGTCAAGTGGTTTTACCTTTTCATTTCGTTTCTTAATAAATGCTAAACCATATAAGCATATCGAAATTTTCTTTTCAAAATACGTTAAAAATGCAAAAACTCATTCAATTGTTTTTTGTGCCTTCGTGCACCTTTCTTTTTAACCTTTTTTAAGTTTAGATATGATTCATTCTTTCTAGCGGAATTATTCGCTAAAGAATGACGACTTATCTTTACATTTTAAAATTAATTCAACACATTGTTTCCTTTTCACATTTTGTACCACGAACTACGTGGTTTTGATCTTGCATTACACTTTGTGGGTACGTAGGCATGAGACGAACGGCTCTTCAAACACAAAAATCTTAAAAAACATTTCTCTTCTAATCTCTTCAATCTCTTTCAAACAAACCATTTTCAAACCAAAAAAACAATAAATATTTCAAAGGGCTCCCGTGGAGTACCGCAGACATTTTGGGTGCATAAAACCTTCCCAATTCGTAACCAACCCCCTTACCCGTTCTCTGCTTGATTCTTTTAGCTTTTTGCTTTTACATTCATTAGGATTTTATTCGCTCTTTCTTCCTTTTCCATTTGGAATAAAATAAAAGTGCGGTGGCGACTCTGTTTACCTTGAGTTAAGTTAACCAATAGCTTACACTCATGATTTTACCGCTACATAAAGACGGTGGAGTTTCCAGAGTTTGGTGATTGTGGAGAGATAATGTTTTTATCCGCAAAACAAGTGGATGAAATTCTATAGGATGAAGCTCAGATGTTTGCTTTGTTTGCAGCGTTACAAGTTGACCGTGAACAGGTGAGTGTTGAGGTACCCGTGGTCCGAGAATTTCCTGATGTGTTTCCGGATGACATTAGTAAT